>CM040425.1:123462783-124085853 GCA_022702705.1 Papilionanthe hookeriana x Papilionanthe teres | reverse complement strand
AAATACCTAATTTTCTATTTATCCACGCGGCGCCGCGTCAACCTCGGCAGCTCCGAACGCACACGCGTCGCGCTCCCATTCGACGCCGCCATCTGAGTCAGCAGCCCGGGCCCCGCGGTTCTAGTACCTCTCCTGATCCGACGCGATCCTGGCCGTCCGTCCGCGCGTGTATCGAATGGACGGCATCCGTTCATCGTCCCCAAGTGTCCTCACCCGAGAGCCGTCCACACTAAATCCCTAATATCTCACTCGATACTCAATGGATTTTCATGTTCTTATGCTCTATGGATTCGTCTCGAAGAGACGAACACATCTATACGGTGATCATGCATCGAAATTAAAGCATTTGAAATGGAGAATCTCCGAAGCTCGGGATGAAGAATTAGCTCATACCTTTACTCGGAGAAGTGTGGCTTCGATCCGAGGGTTGTTGCACCTTCGATTGAATCCCAGCAAGCTCCGGATGAAGTCTCCCGGTCCGGTGAATTGTCTAGTGGGATTTCGACCAAGCCCGATCACAAAGCTTGGAGGCCGGAGCAACCGGGTGGCCCGGAGATGGGGCTTTTGCTGGTGGACACCTTCCCTTGGTCTCGGTGAAGGTGTAGAACAAATCAATTTGGGGATTGGCTCACTCGTGGAGAAGTGTCCCGGTTTTGGGCCTAGATTTCAACTCCGAAATCGAGCTCACAGAGAAGAAATGGCAGGGGGATCTCAGTGGGGATCAAGTGCTCGTGTATGGGGAGTAGTCTGAAACAATTTTGGCAGAGTTTCCTTAAGGTTTGTTTCAGCACCTCTCATGGCCGATAGGGGTGGTGTTTAAATAGGAGAGGGTGGAGGGCCTCCTAGGGAGAGTTAGGGCATGGAATCAGCTGCTCTTGGCAAGAGAAGAACAGCTACAATGGCCACTGGGGATGGGGCAGCTCAGCAAGGGAGAATTCCAAAGTTGGCTCACATGTGAGCTCTCGACCATGGTGTTTTCCGGCGACCTGGTGGCTGGCCGGCCAGGCATTGGTCACCATCTTCGTCGTGGAGGTCGGTGGCGGGGCTTAGTGCAATCAATCGGCATTGGCCATGTGTAAAGGGTTTGATTTAGATGGAATGGGGGAGGGGCTAATTTTGGGTCCAAATGGGTCCAAGTCATGGATTTAGGTTTGGTTCACCCTCCAAGGCCCGATTTTTGGGCCGAGGGAATCAGTTAAGTCAGCCTAGCTTAGTGGGGAGAAGTCACCATCTAAGTACATTTATGTTTAATCAAGGTTTAGAAGAGTCATGAAAAGGCTTAATCACCCTTAAGGGAATCATTAAAGGACTCCTCCCTTTGCAAAAAATGACATGGTGATGTGTAAAGTGACTCGCCATGGCTTGCATATGGCTTGTGCATGGCTTCATGGCTCCATTTGGCTTGGGAAAAGATCGGGTCAATTTCATAAAAATGGATTTTAGGAATTTTTGGTAATTTGATGGAAATTTGTATGAGACTTGATTTGGAATGATTTGATGATGAATTTAGGACTTAGGGAATGACTTTAATTAAGTGGATAGCAAATGGAGATGTCATGTGGGCTTTAGGGTGGATTTTGGGCTTTTTGAAAGGGTTTTAGATGGGCTTTTAAGATGGTTTAGGAAAGTGGGCTTTTGAATTTTAAAATGGATTTTGGGATAAAATTTTGTAAAGAGGTTGGGCCAAATAATTGTTGGGTTTAGCTCATGGATATGTCATGAGTGACTCGGAGCAAATTGGGAGTGATTTGGGTTTGAATTGGGTTGAATTTGGGCTTCTTTTGGTGAATGGGCCAATATAGGTCCAAGTGGGCCAAGTTGGGCCAATGTTGGGCTAGGGTTGAAATTGATGTAAAATTAATGTTGAGAAATGTTTATGGGAGTGTTTCAAAGATGTTTTGACTTTGGTTGGGCTTTGATTTTGGGGTTTGGGCTCATTTGGGTTAGGCTTGGGTTTAGGTCAAAAATGGGCCTTTTAGCTTTGGGTTGAATTTGAGTGGGGTTTGGGTCTAAATTTTGTGCAAATCATGTTAGTGTTATGCTTGTGGGGATGCTAAGGAAGATTTAGAAAAGATTTGAGGTTAATTGGAATTGAATTGGGTGAGTTTGGGTTAGGTTTGGGTCATGGGTCCAAATTGGGCTTTAAGGCCCAAAGTGAAATTGGATCCAAATATCAATCAAATTGGACTTGGATTTGGTCTAGATTGGTGTTGGAAATGTTGAATTGAAGTTTAGAATTGAATTGGACCAGAATTTGGGTCAATTGGGTAGGTTTGGTTTGACTTTGGGTTCACTTTGGGTTAAAATGGGTCAAATTGGGGGTTTTGACAAAAGTAGGGTAAATTGACAAAATTGGCCAGTGGTGTAGTTGAACAAAGAGAAATTGGAAATATTTGGGATTTTCTGGAATTTTCTGGGAATTTTCTGAATTTTTGGTTTTTTGGGTCAAGGGGGGTATTTTGGGTATTTGGAGGGTATTGGGAGGTTTTCTTGGAATTTTTGATATTTTTGGGTATGGATGATCAATTTGAGTGATGTGGAAATGTTTGGGATTGATTTTGGGGGATTTTGGATTATTTGGAAATCTTTGAGAAATTTGGGTAATTTTAAGGGTTTTGGGTAGACTAAGCGGGTATAGGGTCCCGGGGGTCAAAAATTGAAAATTTGGAAAATTGAAGATTGGGTAAATTTGAGTGGAATGAAATCATTTTGGTTGAGTCATGAAGCCACATCAAGCCCAGATGAGCCATGAAGGGACCCATTTGAGGCATCCACTATGTTGTTCCTAACCCTCTTAGCCAAGGGCTTAAGGGTTAAGGACCATCCATGTGAATCACCTACATGAGTCAGGAGTTCAAGTTAGGTATGGGTGTGGTTTTAGGAGGTGTGTGAAAGTGTATGAGTGTAGTGTGTGTGTAAATCAGCCCCTTCACTGCACCAGGCCACCTGTAGGCGATCCTAAGGCCAAAGAGTCCTATAGGAACTCATCCTTTAAACTTCCACATTTGATTTCAACCCTCTAGGTGATTAGGGGTCTACAATCAAGTTTGTGGAGTTTGCAGGGAGTTAAGAAGTGATTTGAATTTCTAGGTGGTGGGTCCCAATTCTAATCCTCTAAGATAGTCAAAGGAAAAGCATAAGGCTAGATCCTAAGTACTAAAGAGAAGAAGAGAAGACCTCATCAAAAATGAGGTCAACAGAGATTTAAAGATCTTCTTAGGAAATGCAAAAATCATGCTTTACCAGATTGGTTAATTATACAATCTTTTTATAATTGATTAGTAGGATTTCTTAGATCTATTATAGATGCTGCTGCTGGAGGTTCATTAATGTCAAAACCATTTGATGAGGCTTATTCATTAATTGATGAAATGGCTACCAAAAATTTTCAATGGCCTTCTGAAAGGTTAAACCCTAAAAAGAATATAGCTAGTATTCATGACTCTGATGCAATATCTATGTTAGCTTCTAACATTGCTGTTATTTCTAAGAAATTAGATCATTTTGGAATTGGTTATTCTCCTACTATAATAGAAGAAAATTCATCTGGATAACTTATAGATGCTCAATCTTCATATGAGACTTTAAATGCTATTAATAATAGACCTAATAATCCTTATGCAAATTATTATAACCCTGGTTGGAAGAAAAATCCAAATTTTAATTGGAATAACAACTCTGCTAATCATCAATAGATGAACAACTCAGTGAATCCATTAAGAAATTCGTCTAACCTAGGAAATTCTAATTATAAACCTTCATATCCACCTGGATTTAATAATAACTCTCAATTTAAGGAAAAAAAGCTATCTATGGAAGAATTAATATTAAATATGGGTCAGCATTTGCAAAATCAAGGAAATCAACTACCAATTCAAGGGAACCAATTACAAAATCAAGGAACTGCGATTAAAAGTATTGAAACCGAAATTGGGCATATCGCTACTGCACTTAATAATAGAATTCTTGGAACTTTTCCTAGTAATGTAGAAATAAATCCTAAAGACCAAGGAAAAGAACAAATCAAAGTGATAAAATTACGAAGTGGAAAAGGGTTAGAAACAAAAATACAAAAAGAAACGAAAAGTGAAAAACAAAAAGTGTAAACAGAAAAAGAGAAGGATCAGCAAGATCAAAATTTAGAATATCCACTAATACTTATGAAAATTTCTGTAGAAAAACTACCACCACCATTCCCTCAACGATTAAAGCAACATAAAAAGGATAAGAAATCTTCTAAATTTCTTGACATCCTGAAGAAATTAGCGGTGAACATTCCTTTTGTAGAAGCATTAGAACAAATGCCCAATTATGTGAAGTTTATGAAAGATATTTTAAACAAGAAGAGAAAATTCACAGACAATGAAACTGTGGCACTTAGCGAAGAGTGTAGTGCAATTATTAATAAAAAGCTTCCTGAGCATTTAAAAGATCCTGGTAGTTTCACTATACCTTGTGCTATTGGAAAAAAAAATTATAGAAAAGCTTTATGTGACTTAGGAGTCAGTATCAATCTTATGTGTCTATTAATTTTTAAAATATTAGGATTGGGAGAAGTCTCACCTACTTCAGTAACTCTTCAGTTAGTTGATTGATCAGTGACATATCCTAAAGGAGTTATTGAAGATGTGTTAGTAAAAGTTGATAAATTTATCTTTCCTGTGAATTTTATTGTATTAGATATGGAGGAAGATAAAAAAATACCCATAATTTTAGGAAGACCCTTCTTAGCTACTGGAAGAGCTATGAATGTTTTCGAATAAACGATCAAGAAGTAACTTTCAACATAGCAAAATCAATGAAATATCCTGCTATTGAAAGAGATAATGAATGTTTTCGAATAGAAATTCTTGAACATCTACAAAATGAACATTTTAAAGAATACTTTGAAGATAAATCAAAAATAGAAAATATAGAATTGATTGAAGAAACAGACAATGAAGAATTAGATTATATACAAGAAAGATTTGAGATGATGGATATTACAGAAAATGCTGAAAAGAATATAATTTCGTCGATTATTAAACCTCCTGAACTTAAGTTAAAAATTTTACCTACTCATTTAAAGCATTCAATTTTAGGTAACTCTATCGGCAGAATTAAATGAATTATAAGAGTAAAAACTTCTGGACACTTTAAAAAAGTATAAGAAAGCTTTTGGTTGGACCTTAGTAGATATTAAAGGAATTAGTCCTTCAATTTGTATGCACAGAATTATTTTGGATAATGAACAAAAAGCAAGAGTTGATCCCCAAAGGAAATTAAACCCAATGATGAAAGATGTAGTCAAGAAAGAAATATTAAAGTGGTTAGATAATGGTATTATATATCTTATTTCGGATAGTGCTTGGGTAAGCACTATTCATTGTGTTCCTTAAAAAGGAGGAGTGAGTGTTGAAACTAATGAAAATAATGATTTAATACCTATAAAATAAGATACTTGATGGCGTATATGCATAGATTATAAAACATTGAATGCAACAACCAGGAAAGATCACTTCCCTTTACCATTCCTAGACCAAATGTTGGATAAACTTGCTGGGCACAAATACTTTTATTTTTTAGATGGATATACTAGCTATCATCAAATTCCTATTGCTCCTGAGAATCAAAAGAAAACTACGTTTACCAGTCCTCATGGAACATTTTGTTTTCAAAGAATGCCCTTTAGATTATGTGATGCACCTGCAACATTCCAGAGATGTATGATTTCTATATTTAGTAAATTATTTGATGATGGAATAGAAGTATTTATGGATGATTTCTCTTTCTTTGGAACATCATTTGAAATATGCTTGGATCATCTTAAAAAAGTTTTAGAGCTATGCGAAAAAACTAATTTAGTTCTAAATTGGGAGATATGTCATATTATGGTTGAAGGAGGAATTGTATTAGGGCATAAAATTTTAGAAAATGGCATGGAAGTAGACTCAACAAAAATTCAAGTTATAACTAAATTACCACCTCCTACTACAGTAAGAGGGGTAAGAAGTTTTCTTGGACATGCATGATTTTACAGACGCTACATAAAAGATTTTTAAAAAATTACTAAACATCTATGCCATTTTTTAGAAAAAGACAAGAAATTTGAATTCAATACAGAATGCTTAAATGCTTTTGAAATATTTAAAGATAAATTAATCACAACACCTATAATAGTTTCATCTGATTGGGAGAAACCATTTGAACTTATGTGTGATGCTAGTGAATATGCTATAGAAGCTGTTCTTGGACAAAGGTATGATAAAATTTTAAAAGTTATATACTATGCTAGTAAAACTCTAAATAATGCTGAAATTAACAATACAGATAGAGAAAAACAATTATTAGTAGTTGTATATGCTTTTGAAAAATTTAGATCTTATTTAATTAGAACTAAATGTATTGTGCATACTGATCACTCTGCTATAAAATCTTTAAGGCAAAAGAAGGATACCAAACCAAGATTAATCAGATGGATATTACTGATGCAAGAATTTGATTTTGAAATAATTAATAGAAAGGGAACTGATAATCAAATTGTAGATCATTTGTCAAGATTAGAATATTGCAAATTATCAGACACTGACAATGAAATTACAGATAGTTTTCTTGACGAACAACTGTATAATATAAATGAGTGGAAAATACCTTGGTATGCTGATATAGTTAATTATATTGTAAGTGATATTTTATCACTCATGCTAACTCTGCAACAACATAAAAAATTCATTCATGATGCTAAAAAATATTTTTGGGATGAACCATATTTATATAAACAATGTAAGGACTTAATTATTAGAAGATGTGTGCCTTATGAAGAAACCAAATAGATCATCCAAAAATGTCATGATTAAAATTTGGAGGACATTTTGGAACTGATAAAACACTTATAAAATTTTACAATCTGGAGTTTATTGAGTTACTCTTTTTAAAAATGTTTATAGATATATCAAAACTTGTGATAAATGCCAACGAGTAGGTAATATATCTAGAAGAAATGAAATGCCTCTAAATTTTATATTAGAAGTTGGAATTTTGGATGTTTGGGGACTAGATTTCATGGGACCATTTATTCCTTCGTTTGGAAACACATATATATATTAGTTGCTGTTGATTATGTTTCTAAATGGATTGAAGCACAGGCCTTACCTCGTAGTGATGCTAAGAGTGTTTCAAAATTTTTAATGAAAAATATTTTCACAAGATACAAAATGCTGAAAGTAATTATCACTGACGGAGGATCCCATTTTAGGAATAAATATATTCACAAATTAGTAGAAAAATTCAACATTATTCATAAAATTTCGACTGCTTATCATCCATAAACTAGTGGATTAGTTGAAGTTTCTAATCGAGAAATTAAACGAATCATAGAAAAAACTGTAAACCCTAGTAGATTTGATTGTTCTACAAGACTAGACACTGCTTTATGGGCATACATGACTGCTTATAAAACCCCGATTGGAATGACTCTTTACAAACTTATTTATGGAAAGACTTGTCACTTACTAGTTGAATTAGAGCATAAAGAGTATTGGGCAATTAAAGAATTTAATTATAATTTAAAAGATGCTGGTGAGAAGAGTTTGTTGCAAATGAATGAATTAGAGGAATTAAGGATTGAATCCTATAATAATGATAGAATTTATAAAAAGAAAATAAAATTATGGCATGATCATAAGATTAACCAAAAACAATTTTAACCAGGACAAGAAGTTTTGCTTTATAGTACAAGATTGAAATTATTTCCTTGGAAATTGAAATATCGATGGTTAGGACCTTTCACTATAACACAAATATTTACATACGGAGCTGTAGAAATTGAAGATCCAAATATTGGACACTGATTTAATGTAAATGGACAGAGATTAAAACCATTTTTTAAAGGAAGAAGACCAAATTTTAAAGAGGTTTTAATGCTCAGTCAACCTGATTAATAACCTGAATAGGTCGGGCTGACGACGTTAAGCCAAGTGCTTTATGGGAGGCAACCCATAGTAATCTTTTTTTATGTATAATGATGGTATATTTATTTGATTTATTAATAATTATGATATAAAATGAATTCTACTACTCATATTTATCTCTAAAATCATCATGATATTGGATTCATAAACAAATTTGAGAAACATTTGGACCAGAGCAAAACTGAGCAATTTTTGCCTTAGCCGCCTACTGTGAGATCGATGCCGCCGACAGCAAGCTCTGTCACCAAAGTTTAGTTTATATTATTTTAGGAATCTTACCGACGGTGAGATCATTGTCTTCGATGGCGAGATCGGTGAAAGAGCGGTTTAGGGAGTTATTTTGATATTTTTTGACAATTCTAAGTGTTTTTACTCTTTAAAAACGCTTTGAACAAGAATTCTAAACCATCTACTTCTTAAAAACGATTTGAAACTCCACAAAAACTCATCATTATGGCATCCAATCACCTTGAAATCCCTAGATCTTGAGTGTTTAATCGAAAAAAATTTGTCAGTTATGAGGCTCAGCGAATCTTCAACAAAATTATGATGAAAAAGAGACTAATCAAAGAAAGAGCATTCGTGAATAGAGGAATGGAAAATTTGACAACGCCTATTGAAGAGATGATTGTGCTATGACGTTGGGTCTGTTGTAGACATCCCTGTGGTAAAGGAATTATACTCCAATCTTCACGGAATCAACAATGGAAACATCTATGTGCGAGGCAGATGGGTAACTTTCATTCTTTCTAGAATTAATGAATTATATTCAATTAAGAATACACCTGTTTGCCACTACTCCAACTTTATTCCTACAAGAAATATTATGAATGAGATTTATCAATATTTGACTGATGAAGCAGAAGATTGAGAAATGAGAGAAGACGGGTATGTTAGTTTTTATGCATCACTTATAAACCCCGTCTCTAAACACCGTGACTTCTTTCTTTCTTCAAAATTGTTACCTACTATGAGGGTAAATAAAGTTTATAAGGAATGTGCAATTCTGAATGAATGTATTGAAGCGAGATTACCTATCAATGGTAGTTTAATTATTGTGAAGTCTGCTTTAGGCCTGATTGTTCTTGGATCAATTTATGGGCTTTGACATCCTTCAACAATTTTTGCACTATTCAGTCAGTGCCAAGTTTCATATGAAGCCTGGGAAAAGGTACTTTTGCCTTGGAAGCTGATCAACTTTTCGATATTTATACTTACAATTGTGATATAAAAAGTTAGCAACGACACCAAAAACTTGATCTGCATTGAATATATACTGATGATTTTGTTATGAATTTTATGATTTATATTGTGGATATTACGTAAGTATACGTATCATTATCAAGTAATATAGGGCTCTAATGGAGTCCTACATATCGATCCCACGGGGAAGTTAGAAAATTTCAAAGACAAATTAAAGTAAACTTACTTACTAATCTAGTATATGAAAATTAGGAACACTTAGACTAAAATAAACTAATGCTTAAAGGTTGAATATAAGATTTCAGGAAAGTATCTTTCTCCTTGTTTTAGAGAATTAATTGAAAAAAGAATTAAATGAGTTTTTAATTGTATTGTGCCAAATAGGAGCATTCCTATTCATTACCCTTTGGTCCACGTGCAAAGAACATTGACTAGTCTTATGTTTGATTATTGAATCTGCGGCTAGGCTGGGAGGATACCGACTGCCACTTCAGAGCTCCCACGTTCCCCTCGCATGAGGGCTAACATCTATACTTCAGCTCTTAAACAATAAGACCGAATTGAATATTTTAGTATGTCACACTAAAATGTCTAATTCTACGCCCGATAGTTTATATTTCCTTATTTATTTGCACTCTCCTTCCTAGGCTTTTGACTTCCCTGAATCTTGGATGTAATCTTTACTATAGTTGATAATTCAACATGTGTTAACAAATCAATTGGCCAGTTTGAAAATAAATTAAGATTTAAGTTAATTATTAGCACAATTCATATTTTTAGGCACAACTACTTTAATTCATCATTTCACGAAATCTCAATAACAAGGAGAAAGACTAAGGAAACTACTGAGAATGCATGGGAAAAATAACACAAAGCATGGATTTCATTAAAGTTAACAAACAAATAACAAATATACTTATCTCAATTCTTCTCCCTGACGTACTCTTTAAAGTTTCTTTGACTCTTCCTTCTAGTACAGCACACCAAAACGCTAAACACTTTATGTACTCACTCAAAAGACTATTAAATTACACTTAACTTCCACACAAGTGACACAAAACTGACACACAACTGACTAAAATTCATCTCTATTTATAGAAGGGGTCAAATCTCCAAAGGTTGCTTAAGCACATCTTCAAAAAGCGTTCTGGTTCAATGTATTTTGGCTCTTTTCAACTGTCTCGCCATCGACGGCTTGATATCGCCGTCGGCGGGCTTCTAGAAGATGGGCTAACTGCGCCAATCTCACTGTCGACAGGCTCGATCTCGCTGTCAGCGGGCTCCTAATAATATATAAAAAATCTTTCGGGAAAAACTCGCCGTCGGCGGCCTAAATCTCGTCGCCGGTGGGACAGTTCAATTTTTATCAAATTGAGTCCTTTTTGCTCCAAATTTGCTTCTTTTGTGCTTTTTGCTTTTAGTACTTATACATCTTCATTCCTGCAATAAAACAAAGAAAATACCTTTCTTTAAAGTGCAATTTCATATAAAATTGGTATGAAATTCTTAATATATTTTCTTAATATAAAATTGGTATGAAATTCTTAATATAAAATTGGTATGAAATTCTCAATAAAACAAAGAAAACATTTACTTCTCTTATATGTTTTTCAAAGTTTTTACTTCATTGAGTTTCAATCTTTTCTTTCTCAACTAAATACCTAAGAATTTTATGTTTGAAAATATAGTTTTCTTTACTATAAATAGTTAACTATATTCTTATTCTCTTATATTAACTATCCTTAATCTAAAAATTAGTTAATCATTAAAAGTATTTCTTTTAACTTTCTATAATAATTAAATAAATCAATTTTTGTTTACTGAATTATAATTACTACAAAAATTCATTTTTATAATAATTTTAAAAATGTAAATTGAGAACAATTTAATAATTAAATTTATATTTTTTCCCTCCCCCAAACTTAAATTTTTATATCTATCTATATAGTGTAAAAAGGAAATGAACTGCAATATTTAAATCATACCTTTGAGCTTTAGGTATTTCTTTTTTTTGAAGTTCTGCAGGCTTTTTCCATTACTTAATTAACCTGTACTTTTAGTATTTTTTCTACACACAAAATATTAAAGACAGTGCTGGGTAAAGAAGTTTAATACAATACTACCACATTTTATACTAGCATATTATACTACATCCACATGCATTTACTAATTCAATCCAAGGTTACAATAGTAGTCTGAAGAACATTAAAAATTTAAGAACTATATAACTTTAACAACAATATTAAAACAATCTACACTACTTCATATTCAAGTTCATAAACTAAAACATCAATACTAAAATGTAAAACAACAAACAAACAATCAAAACATCAGAATCTATAACTAAACAAATAAACATAACATCTAATCTTCTGCATCAAAGTCCCAAACTATATTATCATTTCCTTGATCAGTGGGTGGAATAGGCTGGTAATGAGTATATCAGGGGCACTCAGGAAATACAACATCAAGCTCTCCTCTCCTGTAACGATTCTCAACATCATAATAGGCTATCTCATACTCTTAATGTCTCTGGAGATACTCGCTGTCATAATCATGTCTTCTCTCTAAGCCTCCAATTCTCTGATCAATATGCTTCATTTTTTCTTCTATTTTCTCAAAACTTTTTCGCTGTAGAGTCATCTCATTCATCAAATCCTGAACGGTAAGAGTACTATATGGTGGAGGATCATAACTGGTAGAGGGAATATCTCAACTAGAAGAAGGTACATAGCTCCTAGTCCAAGATCTCCATCCTTCGTGGGATTCATATTTCTTAATATTAGCCGGAGTAATGGGTTTCATAGGCTCCACCCATTCCTCATCATCTCTTGCCTCTACCTCAGATATTTGGCAGAGTGCATAAATCAGACCAGGGTGTCCTAGTCCTCCTCGACTTTCACTTCTTGTTGTGGCTAATATATTCTTATAAATTATACTTCCCACATTAATACTTCTTTGGTTCTGAATACAGAAATTCAGAACTGCTTTATCTCTTGTTACCTCACTATGGTGGTAAGTAGGTAACAAGGTAGAACAAATGAAATAGTTCTAGGCTTTAGATGATGCATTCAACATCGAGAGAGGAAAGTTTACCCGTTCTCGCTGCTTCAGCTTCCAAACTCCTTTTTGGGGCTCCTTCATGTATTGCTTCGGGATCGTTATGTTCCCTCTCCGAAGATTATCCTCAAGCCAATTCTCAAAGGTAAAGCAGTATTTTATCTTGTGTCCGAGCATCCTATGGTAGGGACAGTAGTTCGGATGATCCTTCTTGTTAACTTCTTCTGTCCTTCTGGCTCTGGCAGCTGAAAGTCGGGCGTCTTCATCAAACCGCGGAACATCTTGGCCGCCACTTCAGTCCTGAAGGGATACTCCTTATTCAAAAGTTCCTTTAGGGCACGTGGTTGATGAGGTGGCGGTTGATCATGCTGCAGTGATTGATAGCTCGATCGAGGCTACTGATAGCTCTGCTGAGGTTGTTGATAAGTTCGTCGTGGTGGTTGGTAACTCAGCTGTGGCTTTCTGGCTATATCTACACTGGTTGCTTATCCTTATCTACTGCCGTGACGATTCCGGAATTCTTTTCGAATGCTTTCATGGGCTTCTGCTTATCGGCTCTATTGATGAAACTCAGCTGTTTAGCATCCTCTTGCAAGCTGACACAAATGACACAAAACTGACACACAACTGACTAAAATTCGTCTCTATTTATAGAAGGGGTCAAATATCCAAAGGTTGCTTAAGCACCTCATCAAAAAGCATCCAGGTTCAATGTATTTTAGCTTTTTTCAACTGCCTCGCCGTCAGTGGCTTGATCTTGTCATCGACGGGCTTCTAGAAGATGGGCTAACCGCACCGATCTCGCTGTCGGCGGGCTCTATCTCATCGTCAGTGGGCTCCTTATAATATATAAAAAATCTTCCCGGATAAACTCGCCGTCGGCGGCCTAAATCTCACCGTCGGTGGGACAGTTCAATTTTTATCAAATTGAGTCCTTTTTGCTCCAAATTTGCTTTTTTTGTGCTTTTTTGCTTTCAGTACTTATAAATCTTCATTCCCGCAATAAAACAAAGAAAATACCTTTCTTTAAAGTGCAATTTTATATAAAATTGGTATGAAATTCTTAATATATTTTCTAGTGATCAGGAGCCTTTAGATCCAACTGATGTGTTTCCTACTCTGGAAAATGATAATTAGACAGCCATTATTATGGATCAAGCATCTCAAAATTCTCTTTCAATCAGGCCCTTTACTGATAAAACTAATATGATCTTACGAAAAACTCAAAGGACTAGAAAAAGAGGTACAAGACGTGATGACTTCAATTAATAATATCTCTGATTTATTTGATCATATTGACTGAAGGATGAAGGAACACTCAATCATTCTGGACATCTTGAGGCTAGTTTCATACGGCTTTCGAGAAAGAAAGGTTGGATAGAAGAAGATTCTACTGAAGAATTTCCTTACATGCCCTTCTACAATCTATTTGTTAACTTTTGTTCTATCGGTAATATCAGAGATGAATTTAGTACTGACATTGACGAGTAGAAGACATTCGTATTTGATTATGTGTTGTGTTAGTTTGAATTTAATTTTATCAGCACTTTTGATTTTTGATATATGATTGTTGACCTCATTTTTGGTGAGGTCCCCTTCATTCCTTTTAGTGCTAAGGATCTAGCCATAGGACTTTTCCTTGACTATCATAGAGGACGAGAGATGGAACCCATCTTTTAGAAACTCAAACCAAGTCTTGATTCTCTTTAGAATCCTACATAGATGGTCATCAACCTCTAAATCACTTGGAAGGTGGGGACCAATGTGTAAGAAGACAAGATGAATTCCTATAGGGTGTTTAAACCTTAGGAGTGCTCTGGGTGGCCTGGTCTTGGTGACGGCTGGTTGGCACACACACTGCACTTCCACACTCATCCAACACCCTAAACCATCTTTACCCAATCCTGACTCCTGGTTCATTAGAGCACTCAGGTGGCTAAGTCCAAACACCTAGCAAGGGCTAAAAGGGTTAGGAACAACATATGAGATGTTCAAAATGAACACCTTCTTGGTCCATGGATCACTCTAAGCTTTTCTACACTTCCCAACCATAATCAAATATAATTTTTGCCAAAATTCCTGGTTTTGACATTAGGTCCTCAAGCCTACCCAAATTTACCTGAAATACCCCTACAACCACCAAACCCTTCACAAATTTCCCAAAAATCACCCAAAAATCTTAAAAGTCCTAAAAATCATTTTGAAACAATTCCTACCTCTTAAATCCACCACAATACCCCAATACCCTCCAAATAACCTCTTAACACCCTAAATACCCTTTTTAGCCCAAAATTCCAAAAATTCCTAGAAAATTGCAGAAAATCCTAAATATTCCCAATTTGATTTTGTCTGACTACACTATAGGACAATTTTGCCAATTTAACCTTCTTTTATCAAAATCCCCAATTTGACCAATTTTTAACCTTAATGGACCCAATGTCAAACCAAACCAACCCATTTGACCTCCATTTTGCCCAATTTCAGTTCTAAACATTAATGCAACATCCCCACTATCAATCTATACTAAATTCAAGTCTAAATTGATTCACATTTGAGTTCAATTCTATTTGTAATCCAAAATCTCCAATTTTGCTTAATTAATGCAAAACCCCCAATTAACATAATACCAACTTTTTCCCCAAATTTCAATCGTAAACTTTCCATGACATGCCCATGAAACCTATGCAACCTTCAATTGCCCCAATTTTAGCCTAAGCATCACCTAAATCTATTTGAAAACCAAAAATACCCCCATTTTAGACTAATGTGAATCCATGCCCTAAACCTACCATATTGATTATCCAAACCCTAATATTTCTTCCCAATTGATGTTGGGAACTCTTCAAGACATTCCCCTAGATCAATTGAAACTTTCAATTGGGTCTAAACCCCACCTTAACCCAACTTGGACCCAAGTTAATTCAACCTTGCCTAAATTAACCAAAATCCCTAAATCCACCAAATTGACCTTCCAATTGAACTCAAAACATTTCCATGTCTTCATGAAAGTTCTTCATGGCAATCATTTCTACAATATTGCTCAAGAGACTTGGTTAATTAAACAAGTGAATCTTTATTAATTATATAATTGAAATTTTGGAAAGATAATTAAAATTTTTGATTATTAAAGTAGGGATGTAATTTAAGAAGATGTCAATTCTTTATTCTTAAATCCCTAATTGAATCCCGCCAATAATAATCAACTCTTAATTAACTTTAAAGACATGTTGATCAAAATTAATAATTAAAGAGGAAATGACCTTTAATTAAATTAAAGCTTAAAACATTAAATGATTTAATAACCAAATCAAAAATGGATCTAAAACATTAAAATTAGTTTGAAATCACTTGAGAACAAAATTTAAAACAAATATGAAATATTAAGTAATATCAGAACAATTCATAATTAAAAATGTAAAGATTAAACCAATTAAAGCCAACCTAAAACAATATGATTAAATTTAAATCATCAAAATTTAATGAATTTGAATAGTTTAAACATTGCTTTCAACTTAAGTGACCTAAAACACTTAAAAGAAAACCAAATCAAATTCTAAAAATGAATTATCTTAAAACAACAATTCAACTTTAATTAAAAAACGATTATATCCTTTAACAAACTAAGTTGCTCCTAAAGACTTTCATTATTATAACTCCTAAATGGAATATCAAATGAAATGTCACTTTACTTAAATGATAATCAAACATCCTAATTCACTGAGCAAGAGTAAATTGGGTGATTAATTAACCACTCCAATGAAATTAACTGAACTTAAAGAAATCCCTAAAATGTTTAAGAAGATGTTGAGAATTCAATTCTGAGCACTTCTCTAACTTGATGGGATGTTTCAAAGAACATTAAAACTTCATTGTTCTTTGGTGAAGAAAATCATCCTTAACAAAACACTAGAACCTAGACGTCATAAGAACTGACTAGTAATAGGATTAGGATTTTGGTAGATAACCAGAACCTTCCCTTAGCTTTACCTAGGTATTTTCTTGCAAATATTTAAATGTATTAACATGTGTTTTAAGTGCAGTTTGAAATGACGAGAAGACCTTCCAGGTACGCTTTTATTTTATAGTAATTTATTTACCTGTGCTGTTCTTTATTTCTTGCAAAATTTGCTTCTTAAACAAGAATGCCACCCTGCATGAAAACTGAAACTTTTAGGATAGCTACAAAACTGAAACCCAAAGCTAAATTAAAAGTCGCAACAAGATAAAGTTCACCACCACAACATTCAAAAGATAAAATAACTCAAAATTTAATCACAAACAGAATAACAAAACTACAACTACAACTAAATTAAAACGACTCGTTGGATGATCGGGAATCCCTCGGATGATGTAATCCACGTGTTGCTAACGAGATTTTCCACGTACTAAATGAAAGTTTGGAACTCATTCAGTTGAGTTTAGCAAATTCTTTTGGTCTATGTCTGATGAAAATAACGGTGTCGGGATGACGGAACAGTGGGATCTTAATCGGTTATGTTTAATCAACTTTAAGATATGTTTTAATTAAAACATAAACACATTTGAATCTTAAAACTTATAAACTAAAACACTTCTCTCATCTCCTGATTGCCACTTTCTAAAACTAAAGCTCTGCAACAATTAAGAGCTTGGAGCTTAGTGGGCAGCATGGCTATCATCATCAGCAAAACTTGTGGCTACATTAGCTAAACCTTTCCTAGAATTAAATAACCAAGCCATAAGATTTTTGAGTTTGTTTTCCTAGTGCAACATAAATCCTCAACTTTTTGTTAAGCATTTTGCATAATTGTGTTATGCAAATTAAGCCCTAACCGCTCTTAGGACTCCGAAGCAGTTGTTTGGTATGATATAAACCCTCACATCTTCGAGGCTATTTGTATGATTATGTCATACTAATATAAGTCCTAATTAATTAAAATTGGCAGGATTAAAACATTAAATAAACTCTCAAATTGAAGCCAAACGATATGATAGTTGGGAAGTCACTGAAGTTCACTTTGGGTCCGTGACATCCCCTACTTCTCTTCCTTGACTCCTGAAATTAACTATTCCAAATTTGAACTATTCCCTATTGAAATCTCCAAAGTCTAATTGTTTGAAAACCTTAAACTTTAAAATTCTTGAGAGCAAAACCACTGATCATTATTAAAAGTTTTCTTAATTGTCATCGGACATTTAAGATGTAATTAACTATAGGGGCTTGCCCTTATAGGGAACTTTAAGAATCCAGGTAATATAAACCTTGTTTAATTCGTTTATATTAAGCAGGGGAACTTGTCGGCTTATAAAATTGGTTTGCAGACCAAACGGATGTCGCAAATCTTCTAATTTATTTAATCGAGCCCCATCATCAAGCAATGTGTCTATTCTTCGGGATAGATACACTGTTTGTGGTGTGGTGCTCATTTATATAAACTATTTGGGATTTGAGATAGGTTTCTTAAAATTTTCAAACTAAAATTATTATAAAAGATCAAATGCTACTTTCAAATTATATATATATATATATATATATATATATTTAACACTGATGGCAGCTTCTCAAATGGGAGAGCTGGTGTTGGGGGCATTTTCGAAACCACCATGATCACTGTCTTCTTTATTTCTATGCTCCCGTACTAGCTTTGGATGCACTGGAAGCCGAATACATTGCGGTCCTTTATGCCCTACGACTTGCACGATACCGTTCACCGGTCTAACCTCCGGATTGAAGTTGATTCCACTCGCTCTTGTTCACAACTTACATCTAGAGTGTGGCTCCTCTTGGAGGCACAACTACCGGATCTACCGGATTCAACTGACTCTCAACCCCTCGGACTACCTTCTCTTCAATTTTTAGGGAAGGAAATGAAGTTGCCCATCGGCTGGCAAGTAAGGGTGCATCTTCTCGGCGAAGTGAGGGTATCCACTACCCCCACTTATGAGTTAAACGTTCTCATTGCTGGGGACAAGCTGAGCCTCCCCCAACTTAGACTGGGAAGGAAATAATTTCAATATGGTTGGTATTTTGGCCTTCAGTTTATTCTCTTGGAAGCTGTTTTCTATCTGGCTGGATGTTGGTAACTTCTGCATCTCCTACAATCAGCCCCTTACTCCTTGGGGAGTGTCTTACCAGTAGGCAGTGTTGGTGTCATCTCTTTCTCTTTTCTTTGGACTAAGTGTTTATTGGGCACATTTTTTGGGATAGGTTTATTTTACACTTAGTTTAGTTACTTTTTCTTTTGGTATGGAGTTGTACTGAGTCATGTTTGTTCCCATTTGGGATATTTTGTAACTTCACTTTTTTTGAATCAACATGTTGGGAGCCTGAGTAGCTCCTTTAAAATATATATATATATATATATATATATATATATATATAATTAAATTAAATTTAAAATTCACCGACAATTTCTGTAGGCGCCCCCCTTTTCAAAATATTAACCTAAAATTATGCTGACATTGATTTCAGTATAGATGAGATTATGCAATGTTTTTTTATTTTCAGCATTTTAAGTTTTGTGCTTTGGATTGTGACGCTGAATTTGGTGTGTTAACGTTGTGAAAATACATTGTTAGTAATATTGTGTACGAATATTGTAACACTTGGATTTCATATAAAATATATGTTGTTTTGTGTTGTGTGAATTTATTTGAGTTTAAATAGTATCTAATCACAATAAAATATATTTAATCGATTGATCGGACATTAATAAGGCTTGAAATGAATTAAAATTATTACAAAAATATTAAATTTATTTTTGAAAAAATCCCGCCGACAACGAGATCGACGCCGCCGACGGTGACTTTTTCCATAGACTTTAGCCTGCTTGAATTAATTAGCCTACCGACGGTGAGATTTTTCCCGCTGGTAGCGAGATCCCAAAAAACATATATATTTGATCGGTCAACCGTCACTATTCATCATCCCCTTCATTTAAACTTCAAAAAAACTGACCTAAGGCTTGAGAGATCTTGGATTAGAAATAATTTCAACACATTTTAACACCGGATTTCATCGTCCCTTGGTAAGAGCTTCACTCCCATGCAAAAATTTTTGTTTTTCACCATGTATTTCTTCCACATTTGGAGATTTTGGAAAAAATTGAAATATGGAGAAAATAGTTGGAAGAAATCCATGGAATACATTTTATATTACTTAAGTCACCTTTGGAAGCCATTCTAGTATTATTTTGGAATTTAGTTGAGATTTTTGTAAATTTGATAAATCGAGAAATGGCTCCAGGACAGAAAAGACGACTTGATTTTGATGAAACACGGTTCGTGAATGCTAAAGCTCAATCAAGATACAACTTTAATATCAATGAAAGAAAATGCATTCAGGACAAAGTCTTTTAGAATCCGGGAGGAGAAGTGGAACAAACGATAAAACAGAGAAGATGGGAAAATTTATGTTATACAACGAACATCCCTGCAATTGAAGTTGTAAAAGAGTTTTATGCCAATTTGAACTAGATTGAGGATGAACGTATAAAGGTTAGAGGATTTTTAGTTGATTTTAATGCTACAAGTATTAATTATTTCTACAAAGTACAAGATCTTCATACCAGCGAGTACGATACAATTGGAACAATTGAAGGACCGCTGGAAGAGGTGATTAACTTTCTCACTGATGGGAAAGGGACATGGAAAATTAAGCAGCGTGAACGGGTAAACTACCCTCTCTCTATGTTAAATGCAACCTCTAAAGCCTGGCATTATTTTATTTGCTCTACTTTGTTACCTACCTATCACCATAGTGAAGTTACAAGAGATAGAATAGTTCTGAATTTTTGTATTCAGAACCACAAGAGTATAAATGTGGGGAGTAACATTTTATAAAAATATATTAGCCATTGCAAGAAGTGAAAGTGGAGGAGGACTAGGACATCCTGGTCTAATTTATGCACGGTGCCAATTATCGAGAGTAGAGGCAGAAGATGATGAGGAATGGGTTGAACCTATGAAACCCATTACCCAGGCTAATATAAAAACTTATGAATCCCACGAAGGATGGAGATCTGGGACTAGGAGCTATGCACCTTGGACAAGTAGGGATATTCCCTCTACCAGTTATGACCCTCCTATCTATAGTTCTCCTACCCTTAATGATTTGATGAATGAACTGACTCTGCATCGGAAAAGTTTTGAAAAGATTAAAGAAAAAGTAGAACATATAGATCAGAGGATTGGAGGATTAGAGCGAAGGCATGATTATGACGACGATTATCTCCAGAGACATTTTGAGTTTGAGATGGCATGCTATGATGCTGAAAATCATTATAGGAGAGGAGAGCTTGATGTTATATTTCCTGAGTGTCCTCATTATACTCACTACCATTATATGATCATTATATGATGCTGAAAATAGAACTACTCCACTTGCTGAACAAAGAGATGAAGATATAGTTTGGGATTTTAATGTTGATGATTAGATTCTATGACTAAATATTTATGTTATGTGATTGTTTGTTTATTTTCTTAAAATCAATATTGTTGTTTAGTTTATGCACTTTGATTATTATGTTGTGTAAGTTAATTAAATTTAATTGTATAAGTTAGATTTGTGTGGCTTTTAAATTTTAACATTTCAGACTGTTATTGTAACCCTGAAACTGGATTTGTGAAATGTATGTGGATGTTGTGTTAAATTGTATTTAGTATTATACTAAGTATAAGTTGTGTTAGTATTTTGTACTTATTTCAAAACTTCTTTACCCAATAAAATCCTTTGATATTATAAATGTGTAGAAAGTTATTAATAATACAGGTTAATTAAGTGATGAAAACAACCTGCAGAACTTCAAAAGGAAAAATACCTAAAGCACGAAGGTATGATTTAAATTTACAATTTGTTTTCTTTTCATCCTATATAAATAGATAGAAAATTTTAAGTTTGGGGGAGGGAAAAAAAAAATTTAATTATTAAATTGTTCTCAATAAATATTTTCAAAAATTATTATAAAATGGTTTTCTGTAATGAATTTAATTTAGTAAACTAGAACTAATTTATTTAATTATTTTAGAAAGCTAAACGAAATATTTCTAGTGATTAAACTAATTTTGTAGATTACGATATTTGGTATAAGAGGATAAGGAATATAGTTAACTATTTAAAGTAAGGAAAACTATATTTTAAACTATGAAATTCTTAAGTATTTAGTTGAGAAAGAAAAGATTGAAACTCAATGAAGTAAAGACTTTGAAATACATATAAAGTAAGGAAATGTTTCAAGTTTCAAATTTAAGAAGAGGAAAGTGAAGTTCAAAATTATTAACGGGCTATCCTGATATAATAATCCTCACTTGAAAAAGAAAAAGAAGAATTGTAAAATAATCCCTGAAAAGAAAAGAAGAAAATATAGAATTGAAAATCAATCTAAATAAAAAAAAAAGAAAAAGTAAGTGAGGAGAAGCTTGAGGAGATGTCATATCAAAAATTGGCTTCATTTGAATCAACCTAAAAGGTAAACTCAGTTACATTTCTGAACTTATATATATGGATTAGTATTTTACTAAGTAGTGTTTTCAAGAATTTCCTATCATCTGAATATCGTAAGTAATTTAATATTGCAAAATATAGTCATTCTTGAAATAAATAGCAGACTATAAATCTTAAACTTGATGACTAAATAGTCTTATATCTATAGAGTTAATTTAATTATCTAAAAATATTTCTAATGAACATTACTATAATATTTATTTAAACCAAATTCATAGTATTTCTGAATTAAAGCCTTATTACAAATAATCATTACTTTTATATAGTATCAAGATTACTTGAGGACAAGTAATAGTTAAGTTTTGGAGATTTTGATCAGAGAAAAATATATTGAGAAATTCATACCAATTTTTTACGAAATTGCACTTTAAAGAAAAGTATTTTCTATGTTTTATTACAGGAATGAAGATTTATAGGTAATGGAGCAAAAAGATGGAAAAAAGAGTAAATCTGGAACGAAAAGGATTAAAAGAGATGAAAATTGAACTAGCCCACCGACGGCGAGGGATAGGCCGCCGACGATGTGTTTTTCTAGAGATATTTGAATATATTATACAGGAGCCCACCGACGGCAAGATCGAGCCCACTGACAGTGAGCCTTAGCAGTTGGCCAATGTTCTAGAAGCCCGCCAACGACGCCAAAGAGCCCACCGACTGTGAGAAGGTCGGTCCAAGCTGAATACATTGAATCTGGATGCTTTTTGAAGAGATGCTTAAGCAACCTTTGGATGTATTCCTTCTTCTTTAAATAGAGACAAATTTAGGCCGAAAGTGTGGAAGTTAGTAGTGTGAGGAGAGTCTATTGTATGTTATTTTGAGTGCATTAGTGTGTTTTAGAGTATATTAGTGAGTATATTTGAGTGTGTTGTACAAGTAGGAAGAGTTAGTGGAACTTCAAGGAGTCTGCTTGGGGAGAAGATTCAACATAAGTTTTTGTTTATTGTTTTATAGCTTTAAATGAAATCCAAATTTTGTGTTATTCTTCCTATGCATTCAGAGTAGTTTTCTCTGTCTTTCTCCTTGTTGTTGAGATTTTGTGAAATAAAAATTTGAATTAGTTGTGCCCTAAATATCAAATAAAAATTGTGATAATCTTTTACTTAAAACTTAATTTACTTTCAATCTGGCCAATTGAATTGTTAAAATATGTTGAATTGTCAACTATAGTAAAGATTACATCCAAAATTCAGGGAATTCAAAAGCCTTGAAAGGAGGGTGCAAAATAAATAGGGAAATATTAAGTATCAGGTGTAGAATTGAATATTTTAGTGTGACAGACTAAAATCTTCAATTCGGTCTTATTGTTTGGGAGCTGAAGTGTAGATGTTAGCCCTCAGGCTAGGGAAAAGTGGGAGCTCCAAAGTGAGAGCCGGTATCCTCCCAGTCTAGCCGCAGATTCAGTAACCAAGCATAGGATTAGTCAATGTTCTTTATGCCTGGACCAAAGGGTAAAGAATAGGAATGCTCCGATTTGGCATAATATAATTCTAACTAATTTATTTATCCACTCACTAAATTCTCTTAACAAGGAGAAAGATACTTTTTCTAAATTGCAATCTTCCATTCAAAAATTAAGTAATAGAAGTTAGTATAAGTGTTCTTTATTTCTGTATAGTTGATAAAAATTGCATCTGCTAAAATTAGTTCTTAATCTCTAACTTCCCTGTGGGATCGATATCGAAGACTCCATTAGAGCCCTTTATGACTTAAACAATACGTATACTTGCATAGATACAAAAGGGGTACATTTGCTATTTTTTCCTTATTAAGCATTTATATAATTATAAAGCTTCGCAACATATTTACATTGTGCCCCTCTACTACTGATGTAGCGGTCAAGTTTTTGGCGCCATTGCCGGGGAAGTAAAGTAATTATTAAGGTAATTAACAAAATAAAGATAATTACTAGAGTAACGGACAATTTTAAAATTCTAAGTTGTGTATGCGTAAATTTGGAATGGAAAGTTTAATATCTTACGATTACGAATTAGAGCGTAGCAAGTCTAAGCGAGGAAAGGAACCAGAAAATTTTGATCGTAACAAGTTCGTCACTGCTGTTGCACACTTCCAATACAATGATTTTGCTATGACTTGGAAATTTTTCTCGGAGCGATGTTTTTACAATCCTGGAGATAGAATTGTGGATACAATCATTGCGTTCAACTGGCAACGATTCTACTATTTCACAATTATAGTCGTTATCCCGGTTTTTAGATAGTTGTATGCTAATTTTGTGGATGCTGAATTATATGAGATTTTTGTTCGAGGAGTTGGAGAAGGATTCACTCCTAAATGTATCAATATTTTCTATGGTCTGCCGCCAAACATTGAGAGCTATTACTCCGAATTATCTCCATCTGAGCGAGAATTGGATATGATCATCGCCTACCTGACTGATAGTACTGGAACCTGGAAGATTCTGAACGGAAAAAGGGTAAATTTTTCATCTTCTAAGCTTAATGGTGTTTCAAAAGCATGACACTACTTTATTTCTGCTCGTCTCCTTCCATCCAATCATCTGAGCGAGGTTATAAAGATAGAGCTATCCTTAACTACTGCATTCAAGAGAGGAAGCCTATTGATGCAGGGAGAAATATTTATGATTTTGTAGAGGCTACTGATCGTTCTAGCACTTCTATTGGACTTGGTTTTCCATCTCTGATGAATTCTCTATGTGAAAGTGCTGGAGTAGTTACCGAGCTTTCTAAGGAAAAGCTCAAGTCGACAAAGCCTATAGGAAGAAATAGTGTTAGTATCTATGATCGACTTTGAGGTAAGAGTTCTACTTCACCTTCTAGTTCATTACCTACTTCAGGTAGAGCTTCTACTTCTAGACCATCTACTTATGTTAATCCACCATCTACTTTTTGGGAAACCATGCGTGATAAGCTGATAGAGCAGCAAAATGAGTTATTCCTTACACATTGTAGAGTAGATATGATCGATAAGAAGATCAATCATCTTTCTGAGTATACACAAAGAAAGAGTGATTACGATGCTAAGTATTATGAGTCTTTAGTGAGATTTCTGAAAGGTGAGCATGATGTTCAGTTCCCTACTTATCCCAGATATTCACCATATGTTGATCCGAAGGATATGAAGTTTTATTTTGGTGATGATGATGATGAAGCTTCAGATAGTGATTAGTAGCATGACTTACCTCTAAAGATGTGTTGATTCTATTTTTAGTGTGTTTCTCGTTTCTTGTGTTGTTTAGTGTGATGTTAATTGTTAGGTTTGATGTGAACATTTTATGTTGAAATTCTTTTTAGATTATCTGATGTGTGTTTAAGACTGAAATATGAATGAATTTTTATAAAAGTTTATTTATGTTTCAGCCTACTGTTTAGTGTTCATGAATAGTTAGTAAGTTTGCATGTTCAAAAATAAATATAAAAATAAAAAAAATAAAAAAATAAAAAAGATTTTTTAGAAATCAACTCCTACTCTGCAAAACTTTTCTATATATGCTTAATCAATTTTGTTATATTCATATTAAACCATGTGTAAATGTAGAAGTTAGTTTTTCCTTACTACATCATTATTGTACTTAAATTAATTCTTGTTTATTTCTTTCTCTCATGCTTTGAAAATTTCATGATTCATATTTATACTAAAGCTGAAGTTTTGGGGAAAGGAAAACATTTATCAAATTTAAATATTATTTGTCCTTAATGAACTAATATTTTCTTTAAAAATATATTAACATAACATAAGGAATGAAAAATCTGTTTAAGATTACCTAAATTTTTTAATTTACAAATAATTTTGTAAACTTAACTAAAATTTTAAAAATTTTGATTGATTTTAAGAATAGATCTATTTAATTTAAAGAGTAATAAGATCAAAATTTTTCTATTTATAGTAAAAAGAATTGTATTTTTGAAATACTAAAGAATCCAGATTATTGCTTGAAAAAGAAAAGATTGAAGTAAGTTTTGAAAAATAATAAATTATTAAAAATGTCATATTTATTAAGTAAGAATGTATAAGTTTTTGAAAATAAGTTAAGGATAGTGAAGTTGAAAATCTTTAAGAGGCTATCCAAAAATAGTAATCCTCACTTGAAAAAGAAAAAAAAAAGAGAGAGATAGAAAAAAATAAGAATGTGATGAGAAGCTTGAGGAAATGCCTAAAAAAAATTGGCTTCACTTGAATTATCTTATAGGAATAAAACTGATTACATTTTTAACTTAATTTCTATGTACAAATACTTTTACTAGAAAAATATTTCATGAAAATCTTTTTCTTATAAATATTCTATGTGACCTTAATATGAAAAACTACAATTATTCTTTAAATAAATGAAAAATTGGAAGTCTTATGATTTAGTAGTTAAATATTCTTTAATTCTTAAAATTAAACTCAATTAGTGAAATTTAGTTAAAGATTTGCTAAAGCATTTATAAATGCAAAAATTATAAGGAATCTTAAATATTTCAACATCATTTCAATTGTTATCTATTTTATGTAATTAAAAGGTTAAGGACAAGTAACGTTTAAATTCGGGGAATTTGATCTACCTAAAAAATACCCATTTTTATGCCTTATTTATGGTTCAATTCTTAAGGATATTATGCTTTAATGAAAGGTATTTTCATGTTTTTGGATGTAGATGATTAAAAAAGAGTCCAAGAAAGAAAAAGAAGGAGAAAGGAGCAAAATGGAGTAAAAATGGAGCTTATGGAGCAAAATATTGGAATTATTAGTCTGGATCCTAGGCGCCAGAATCCGGTGTCTAAGTGCCAGACACTGTTAAGATTTTTCAATGATTTTAGGGAGTTATTTTGACAGAGTTAAGCAGTTATTGGAGCTTCTATAAGACTGAAAGTTACTCCTAATATATAGGACATGTGATAGAATGCATTTGGAAACAAGGAAACGGTTTTAATCTTGAAGAGGAGTGATCCAAAGTGAAGAGGTGTGAAGACCTGGTCACTGACTCCGGTGCCTAGGCATGACGGTTACCTTCTAGAAGAGGCATTGAATTTCGATGAAATTTGAAGTGGTGCCTTAAGCAACACCTGGTCAAATTCAGAGCTCTATAACTAGGAGCCCATTCTACAGAGAAAATGGCCCCTTAGAGAACCTTCTCTCCCCCTCTAGTTTTACTTAGTTTTTTTAGTCTCTTCCACACTTAGGATGCCACTTTACTTTGTATCTAGTGAGTTTAATTTGAGTATTTATTGTGTGTTGTTGCTGTTGGAGTCTTTCATCAGTAGAAGTCAGCGGATCACTTGAACGAACATTTCAGATAAGTATTTGTACCATGGTTCAAAGTTTTATAAATATGTTTTGTTGTGTGATTTCGATGGGTTTTGAGTAGGTAGTTATATTTCTCCTTTCAACTATGAAAAGATAATAAATTAATTAAATTTTTTAGGAGAATTAAATTTAAAATATTTAAAACATTGTGATGATAATAATACCTGATCTTAGTTTACCTTTTAAATTGGCCATTTAAATTTTTAATACCTGTTGAAGAATTTTGAGACCTATCCGGAGATAAATTCTTAACTAGTAGATATCAAATGCATCCTTGTGTAGTCGAGGGCTTTATGAGGAAGATATTATTTATTGGGCGTAAAATTAATTAGTTTTTAGAGTGACAAACTAAATTCTAATAATTTGGTTTATAGAAAAGGAACTGGTCACTGGTAGGGCCGACCATAGCCACCGTTGGACATCTAGTAGTGTGAGCTTACATAAGCCCATTATACCAAAAAAACATCATGAACCGATCTATAGATTAGTCAATGTTCTTTGCACCTGGACCAAAAAATAAAGAATATGAATGCTTCTATTTGGCACAATACCATAATCTAAATTCCCCACAAAAGATAATTATTCTAAAATTCTTGGATTAGTTGAAAGGAGAAAGTCGTTTTTATATTTCCATTGAATTTTAATTACTGCTTACTTTACTTTATTATTGCTTACTGCTTACTTGCTTATAGTAAAAATTGTTAGTAAATTAAATTGGAAAATAATATATATATATATATATATAAATTACTTTTAATATGAAAAATTCTAAAATATTTCTAACATTTCTTACATTTTATAAAAACACTATCCCTGTGGGATCGATAACAAGGACTCCACTAGAGCCCTATATTACTTGAACGATATGTATACTTGTGTTTAAAATTTTGCTTTTATAATAATTATTATAAAATATAAATATAAACTCATAGTTTTTGAAGCCATTTTCCAAGAATTAAATATTCTAAAAAGTGGTATCAAATTCTTGTATTTAAAAACATATATAAAGTCGCATCGCATCAGCAAGTAGGAAATATCAGTCTAGATTCTCCGCTCATGAATTACATCTAAGTATCATGATATGCTATATTATACTCAACTCTTCTCTTCTGATAATAATTATTTCTTGTTTCTATTCCATCAATTATGCTATGATGCCTCGCAATATCACCCGTTGTATCATCAACTGCTTCACAACATCAGAAATAGTAGGAGTTCTAGAGGTAGAAGGTATATCATGACTAGTAGAGGGAACCTCACTACTCTTACTTCCAGCACTCCATACTTAAGATTCATAAGTACAAATTTTAGCCTTACTGATAGGCTTTAAAGGATGGACCAAATCTTAAATATTACCAACTTCGACTCTTAATTGTACACTTAATGTGTAAATCAGGGAAGGATGTCCTTATCATCCAGTTGTTTCTCCTTCAGCTATAGTCTGAATATTCTTATAAATTATTACACTAATGTTAATCATCTTCATATTTTTATTACAATAATTCAAAATAGCTCTTTCTCTAGAAACTTTAGTATGATGATAGGTAGGTAGTAATCCTGCAGAAATAAAATAGTTTCAGGATTTAGATGCAACATTTAAAGAGGAAGCAGGAAAATTTATCTTTGGTCTTTGCTTCATTTTTCACTCTCCTTTTCCACCAGTAAGAAAAGTTATTACCTCTTTTAAATCAGTGTCCATGGTACCAAAAAAACTATACTCATAGAATGTATTATCCCACAATTGGTAGAAAGCATTGATTAATTCAAGGGAAAAGTCTATCATTTGTTCTCGAACAAGTAGGTATTCTTCTTTAGTCCACCGCAGGTTAGCATAAAATTTGTGGACTACATCTGTAACTGCATCGACAGAAAAATAACAAAATGTTTCCCAGTTCCGATCAGCAATTACCCGTTCCACAACTTCGCCAGGATTTTTGAATCCTCAATTCTATATGTATATTTTACTTGGCTACAGTTGAAGTGGTATTGTGCTTTGATATTTGAAAACTTCTTTTCATTAAAATCCAACTTCCTCTTCCCCTTAAACATCCTTAGAGCCATTTCAAAAGTTTAGAAAATGTGCAAATAAATTCCAAAATTTGCAATGCAGTAGACTCCAAAGTCAAATCTAATAGGTAAGAACATTTAACCATGGATTATCTCAAAGCTTCAAAAATTTCAAAATTTTGGATCTCCCCAATGTAAGAGATTTACATGGTGAAAATATAAAAACTATTAATTTAAAGTTGAGCTCTTACCAAGACAAGATAAGATCCAACCTTTAAAAGCCTTCACTCACCTCAAATCCAATTGCTAGCAAGCCCTAGGTGCAAGTTTTAGCTTCGTTAGAGGTTAAAGGTGGTTAAATAGGGTCAACTACTCAAAATCACGACTTTAAAATGTTCAGGTTATGTTTCAGGTTTTGTGCGCCACTGGCGCCAGACCGATTTTTCAAGGTCCGAAATTTTTATGTGATTTCGATCGTTTCTAAGTCACGACTCATCTAATTAGCCTTTTTATACATCTATTTTAATAATTTAGGTGATTAACTAATACAAATTTTATACAACAACAAAAAACATCACTTTTATACATGAGAATCCAATATTACAAACATTCACATATAAATCATTCTACCACATACTAATTTAGCGTCGCAATCAACCCACAATACTCTAATGCTGAAAACTAAACATAGACTCAAATCCCAAGCATAATAAGTCTGAAATCACATAATAAAGCAATTTAAATACTAAACACATCTAAGCATAATGAAGTTCAAACACCAAATACTAGATGAAATAGAGAATTATTACTCCTCATCAATGTCAGTGTTATCTTCTCTAATAACTCTCTTGAATTTGTGGTGCACGAACAAATTGTAGAAGGGTTGATACGAGAATTCATCAGTCAAAACCTCTTCAATCCAAGCCTTTTTCTTCATCAAACGTATTAAGCCTTCTTCAATACACCCAGTATGATGAAATTGTTCCTTCATCCTCAAATCCAGATGATAAAATAATTTAGAAATATTACTAATTGCATTAATAATATTTTGTACCTCTTTCTCCAATTTCTTGATCTTCTTTAAAATCAACTGCAAACTTTCAGGAAAGCGAGGTTAAAAAGGTAGTAAATTCTTAGATGGTTGGTCTACAATTATGCTCAGATCATTTTCATATCTAGTTGTTGGACAATCATAAATGTTAGGTTGGTACATGGGCTTTCGAGGGAGAAGCACTTTTTCCCAACTTTCATATGACACTTGTGACTGGCTGCAGAGAAGAAATATCATGGAAGGATGTCCGAAGCCATAATTTGATCCATGCATAATCAAGCCCAAAATAGATTTCACAATTATGGTATCAATAGCAACAGGCCTTCCAGTTTGAATACAATAATTCAGCATTGCACTTTCCTTCGTCACTTTACTAATTTCCATTTTTAAAAGTAGTTTTGAAGATATAAAAAATGACATTGCTTTAACACAGAATTCAATAAGGTAGTAGAGAAATATACATACCCAATGTCTCTTATCTCCCAATATTCACTTTCATCCATCAAATATTGATAAATTTCATTCATGTTGTCTATCGTAGGAGAAAATTTTGTGTAATGATAGATTGGCACAATTTATTTTAAGTAAAGTTCATTAATCTTTGTATGAGTGAATGGTATCCACCTACCTCAACCACATACGACTCCTTGTTTGATTCAATGAAGATTTGCAAAAAACTCCTTCACCACAGGAAGGAATACTCTAGTAGTAGTGGAGCAAAACACTTCCCATTGCCTCTGCATAATAATTTCTTCTAGTTAAGTACTAAGAACTTCATACCTCGATTGAAAAAGCCTCATGTCTTGACTATCCCCCTCACCATAAGAACTTTGTTGCAAAGTCACTGCGCCTCGAAATTGATGAATTTTCTCCTATTGAAAATTTTAAATCTTAGAGATTCTAAGGAGTTGGAAGCCTTCGAATACAAATTTTGGAAATAACCTTCCATTTTTTTGGAGTTCATCGGCTTTAAAATGAGTTTGGGGAGTTAAAGAGGTGAAAATCCCACTCAAAAGCACCAAAATCTGCTATTTGAAAATAAAAAAACCCTTACTCGTTCTGTCAGCGCCGTCGACACCCAAGCCTCGAAATTAGACAATGCTCTCTGAAGAAACGCACCGTTGGTGCACATTTTGGCGCTGTTGATGCCATAACACAACTTTGCTCCAGCTTCATTTTGGTCCAAATAAACTTCGAATCTTCGATACAATCCAATAATTATCACCATTTAGAATATTTATGAGTGAGTAGGACTCAAATATATGATTAACTAATAATAATATCAACTATAACCAATTCAAACAAACTAAACAACAAAGATAACTATGGGTTGCCTCCCATAAAGCATTTGGTTTAATGTTGACAGCCCAAAAAATATTAGTTCTATTTAGGATGAGTTAACATTAAAACCTCTTTAAAGCTTGGTCGTGACCCCTCAAAATATGATCTTAATCACTCTAAATATTCTTTCAATTTTAGGATCTTCAATATCAAAAGCTCAAAATTGATATGCTTTTGTAACAGCGAAACGTGCTATCCACTTAGACTTTAGTTTCCAGGAAATAATCTCAATCTTGTATTATATAACAAAACTTCTTGTCCATGTTCAAATCCCTTTCCTATAATCTTTCCATCATGCCATATTTTCATTTTCTCCTTATAAATTCTATCATTATCATAATTCATTTGTAATTTCTTCTAATTTACTAAGTTGTAATAATCTTTTCTCACCTGCATTCTTTAAATTAAAATTAAATTCTTTTATTGTCTAATGTGTTTAAGTTCCAATTCTACTCGTAAATGGCAAGTCTTTACAAAAATCAATCTATAAGGAGACATTTCTATAAGAGTTTTATAAGCAGTCATATATGCCCATAATACAGTATATCTAATTTATGGGTATTTACAGAATTCTCCAAAATTTGTTTAATTTCGCGAGATACTTCAGCTAAACCTCTAGTTTGGGGATTATAAACAGTTGATATTCTATGCGTAATACTATATGTTTCAGTCAATCTATGAAACAAATTATTTTTAATATGAGATCTACCATCAGTAATGATAACTCTCGGCATTCCATATCTTGTAAAATTATTGTTCATTAAAAACTTTGAAACACTTCGAGCATCACATCTGGGTAAAGTTATTACTTCAATCCATTTTGATACATAGTCCACTGCAATCAATATATATATATATATATATATATATATATATATATATATATATATTTAAAACAAAAGGAGCAAGCATAGCTCCCTACATGTTAAGCTAAAAGGAAATTTACAAAGACAAATTGTGATGGAAGACCTCTAATACTAGAGTGTCCCCACATCTAAAACAAAAGCTACATCAAAACTACCTAACTAAGCAAAATACAGACACCCTTGTTACATGTATACCAACAAACAAATTAAACTCTTTTAGGACCAAAAAAAAAGGAGGTAAACTAGCATCGAATAAATGGAAGTCCTAAGGTGTCACCATGAATCAAAAGTTTGAGAGGGAAGGGAATGGTATTATCAGCTTTAGTGACCTCATTATAGCAGCCATGTGTGGCTAACCAATGAGCTGGAGTATTGCCTTCCCTAGGAATGAAGGCAAACTTAACCACCATGTTATCCATGTGACTGAGCATACTGTTCATCCATCTCTTGATATTCCAAGCAGCTGGTTCAGTCTTGGTAAGATAATTAATGCAGCAGCTAGAATCAGATTCTACCAGCAGCTTGGTAATTTTGCATATCTTGGCAATCTTGATGGCCCAAAAGATGGCGATCATCTCAGCTTCTAATACATCAACGACGGATGTGGGAGAATGGAAATACAGCAGGTAATGACCCTGGCAGTCTCTGTAGATCCCACCAATGCCAGCATCAGATTTAAAACAGCTGCCATCAGTATTAACTTTAACCCACAGGGGAGGGGGAGGGCTCCAAACAACAACAGAAAACTTCTTGTTGGCCATTGGCCTTACCCTGCAAATATCTTTGAAATGTTGAAACTTGATAAGCTTGAGAATGTAACTGAGACATTGGACAGCAACCTGAAGAGGAGAGGTAGCCTTCCCATCAAACTTAGCTTTATTTCTACACATCCAGAGGAACCAAACCACCAAGCAAGGTATCTCCAAAAGATGTTCCTTATGACAATCCACCCAGCAGGTATCCAAACTATTCCAACTCAGATTTAGAGTCTTAATATTAAACCAACTAATGAGATGCTTCCAAACCTCTTGAGAGAAGTGACATTTTAAAAAGAGATGGTTGACAGATTCTTCTTCTTGTGAGCACAAATGGCGCCAGGAAGGACCTTTCAAACCCTTTAATTTGATGATGTCATCAGTTGGTATGGCAAGATGTCTCAATCTCCAGCAGAAAAAGGAGATAGAAGGAGTAAGAAATTTACTCCAAATTTCTGTGCCCCACTTAAATTGATCCCAGGTATAAAATTTTTGGTAAATGTAGGAAGATAGCTTCTGAGATCTTTTGTTCTTTGTAATCAGTGTGTCCTTTTGTTCAGGGGTAACATTAGTAAAAGTTACCTACTGCACCTTCTCAGGAGTTAATAAAGTATTCAGTAGCCTGTAATTCCAACAGTTATCAGTCCAAAAATCTTTGACAGAAGTGTGGGATTGTTCAGGTTTTGGGTTAGCAGAAAGCATAGTTCCATTCCAGATCCACTGATCCAGCCAAAAGTTGATCTGCCCCTCTCCCAATTCCCAGATGAACGGATGTTCAGCCTTTTCTTTAACTTTCGGCATAGAAATCCAAAGCTCGGAGTGACCCGGCTTTGGCTTGACAAAAGTTGGATGCTCTAATCTACGATACTTACCATGGAGAAATTTGGCCCATAGATTATCATTGGCTCTGAACCTAATCCACAATTTACACATATTGGTGAAGCTCATCTGATCAAAGCTCCTAAAGCCAAGACCCCCAGCCTGAGTAGGTTTACATACCTGCTGCCAAGGAAACCAATGAAATTGCTTGTGTTGTCCAGCCCATAAGAATCTGTTAAAAAGTTTGCTGATCTGTATAGATGTGCTCTTTTTCATGGTGAACATCTGGAGAGCATAGGAAGGGAGAGCAGTAAGAATACTTTTCAGCAAAGTAATTCTCCCACCATTAGAGAGGAAGGAGTTGGACAAGCTAGAAATTTAACTTTTTATATTTTCTATAGCTTCCTGAAACTGGGTCTATTTAGATTTGCCTTTTATGAGATGAACTCCAAGATAATCTATCGGGAGTGTTGCTGAGTGAAAACCAATGTAATCAGAGATCCATCTTCTTTGACTTAGGCTAACATTCTTGCTAGGGTAGAAAAGACACATAGTAAGATTAAATTCCATCCCAGAAACATCTCTAAAATGATTTAAAGTCTTCTGAACTACCCTTATAGCAGCTTTAGATGCCTTAGAGAAAATTATGATATCATCAGCATAGGATAAGTGACTTATCCTAATGTTAGACTTATGGTGGTAAGCAAGGTGAGGAGAAGCAGCAAAAGCTTGGTCTAAACATCCGGACGAGATAGTCGAAAGTCAAAATAAAAACGAGTTGGGGAGAGGGGTCTCCTTGTTTGATACCTCTAGAAGCACTAAAGAAGCCTAGCTTATTCCCATTCACAAGCACAGAATGAAAATTGCACTTTAACCACCTGTTGAAGATGAACAAAGCTGGGTTGAAAGCCTCTAGATGTTAAAATATTCAATATGAAATCCCAGCTAATAGTATCAAAAGCTTTTTTAATATCAAGTTTGAAAATGATATTATGGCCTCTACACTTCTTATCTAAGTCCAAAAGCATTTCTTGGGCCAACAAAATATTGTCTGAGATGTTTCTTCCTTTAACAAAGGCTGCCTGGATCTCACTTATAATATGAATCGGATGTGGTTGAATTCTTGAGACAAGGATTTTACTTAGCACTTTGGACATTACAGTAGTTAAGCTGATAGGTCTATAGTCACCCCAGTTTTGTCTGAATTTGTTCTTAGGAATAAGCACAATGGTGGAAGCAGAAAAAAATTTGGGAGGATCCATGCCTTGAAAGAAGGCTTGCACAACTTGAATAACATCCCTACCAGTAATTGACCAGCTAGCTTTGTAAAAGGAGGATGTGCAACCATTAGGACCAGTAGCTTTAGTATCTTTAATGGTATCAAGAGCCTTCTTAATCTCAGTCTCCTCAGGAATATCAGTTAGATTCAGTTCCTGCACATAGTTATGACTATCCTGAAAAAGATCATGCTGAATAGGAGTGGAGCTAGATGGAACCTGAGTAAAGAGATGGCTAAAGTGTCTCTCAGCATCCCTAGCAACATCAGCAGCCTCAGTGATTATGATTCCAGCTTCATTAGTAATGGTAAGTATCATATTACATTTCCTTTTGAAGTTGATATAAGCATGATAGTACTTGGTATTTACGTCCCCATCAATAAATCGGCGGATGCGGCTTTACGTTTATAAAATTCGGCTTGGTAATTGACCTGTGTGAGTAGGCGTTCGGATGCTCAAAAAGATCGGCTTCATCCTTGTCCCCAAGTAAGAAGGCGGCTTCGGTATTTGCAACCTCGGCTACGCCTATGGATATTTTCCTGGAGGTTCCCAAAAGTGTTCCAGTTCCAGCTCCTAAAATGTTGAGCAGTCAATTTATGTAGAGACCAAAGGTTTCCCCAAGGGGAACTTCCCTGAGTGGGCTTCCAGATCTTAACCACTTCAGCAAAAAATTCAGGGTGAAGGGTCCACATGTTTTGAAATCTGAAGTTGCTAGCAGCCTTCCCACCAGTGTATTGTAAAGAGATTAGTAAAGGTCTATGATCAGAGCAAACCATGGACAAATGAGTAACAAAAGCGAAAGGGAAAACCTGATACCAGGGAGAATTTACCAAGACTCTGTCTAGTCTTTCCCAAGTTTTCCCTCTCCTCCATGTGAAAGGTGGGCCAGTAAAGCCCAAATCAAAGAGCTTGGCATTATTAATAAAGTGATTGAACCTGTTCATAGAGGAGGTGAGTGGGGAGAGCCACCTTTCTTCTCAGTTGAGGAAGAGAGACAGTTAAAATCTCCACCAACCATCCAGAAATTGTTCATGGTATCAGCAAGGGAGAGTAACTCAGACCACAACAACTGTTGTTGGGCATGAGAGCAACTGGCATAAATGAAGGTAGCAAATCCTAGCTGTTCCCCAATGGAAAATTGAAGGTGTATGAACTGGGGATTGTCAATAATAATGGACCATTGTAATTCCTTCCTTGCAAAAATCCAGATCTTATTGCTGAGATTAGAGAAAAAGGTAAAATTTGGAAAAGACTTAGTAATTTTACTCTTGTTTATAGGAACCATAGGCTCCAGGAGTACAAAACACCATAGTTTGTGTAATTTAACCAACTGTTTTAATCTATTCAGAGAGGAAGGGTGAGCAGCCCCCCTGATGTTCCAACACATGAAATTTATCATTGGGAAATAGTTTTTCCTTTCCCCCTAGTTATAGGGGGAGGTGCTTGAGGGCTGTCTGGAGGGTCTCCTGGAGATTGAGGTCCCAGTAATCCTTGCAATTCAGTTTTGCTTTTTCTTCTTTTGCTGTTTTTCTGTACTTGCCAGGCACTATGTAAACCTTCTTCTGCCTCCTTGATTTGATCTATGACAATTTCCACTGTATTCTCAGGAGCTGGGATTGAAGTTAAAGGACCCATAGGGTTGGGAACCTCAGTGGGTTCTGTTGACCTCATTTTTTATGAGGTCTTCTCTTCTTCTCTTTAGTACTTAGGATCTAGCCTTAGGCTTTTCCTTTGATTATCTTAGAGGATTAGAATTGAGACCCACCAACTAGAAATTCAAACCACTTCTTAACTCCCTGCAAAATCCACAAACTTGACTGTAGACCCCTAATCACCTAGAGGGTTGAAATCAAATGTGGAAGTTTAAAGGATGAGTTCCTATAGGACTCTTTCGCCTTAGGACTGCCTACGGGTGGCTTGGTCTGGTGAAGGGCTGACTTATACACACACTACACCTATACACTACACTTTCACACACATCCTAGAAACACACCCATACCTAACTTGACCTCCTGACTCATGAAGGTGATTCACTTGGATGGTCCTTAACCCCTAAGCCCTTGGATAAGAGGGTTAGGAACAACATAGTGGATGCCTCAAATGAGTCCCTTCATGGCTCATGTGGGCTTGATATGGCTTCATGGCTCAACCAAAATGATTTCATTCCACTTACAATTATTCAATCTTCGATTTTGCAAATTTTCAATTTTTGACCCAGGGGCCCGGACCACTTCTAGCTACCGAGCCCTTGAAATTACCGAATTTTTCAAAATTTCCAAATCACCCAAAATTCCCCAAAATTAACCTTGAACATTTCCTCACCAATCAAGTTGATCATCCATAGCCAAAAATATCAAAAATTCCAAAAATACCTCCCAATACCCTCCAAATATCCAAAATACCCCTCTTGACCCAAAAACCCAAAAAATCAGAAAATTCCCAGAAAATTCCAGAAAATCCCAAATATTCCCAATTTCATTTTGTTCAACTACACCATGGGTCAATTTTGTGAATTTACCCCACTTTTGGCAAAACCCCCAATTTGACCCATTTTAACCCAAAGTGAACCCAATGTCAAGCCAAACCTACCCAATTGACCCAAATTCTGGTCCAATTCAATTCTAAACTTCCATTTAACATTCCCAACACCAATCTAGACCAGATCCAAGTCCAATTTGATTGACATTTGAATCCAATTTCACTTTTGGCCTTAAAGCCCAATTTGGACCCATGACCCAAACCTAACCCAAACTAAACCAATTTAACTCCAATTAACCCCAAATCTTTTCTAAACCTTCCCTAACATCCCCACAAACAAAACACAAACATTATTTGCCCAAAATTTAGACCCAAACCCCACTCAAATTCAGCCCAAAGCTAAAAGGCCCAATTTTGACCTAAACCCAAACCTAACCCAAATAAGCCCAAACCCCAAAATCAAAACCCAACCAAAGCCAAAACCTCTTTGAAACACTCGCATAAACATTTCCCAACATTTATTTTACATCAATTTCAACCCTAGCCCAACATTGGCCCAAGTTAGCCCAATTTGACCTACATTGGCCCATTCACCAAAGAGGTCCAAATCCAACCCAAACCTAGCCCAAACACTTCAAATTTATTCCAAATCATTCATGAAACATTCCTAAACTAAATTCAAAACTTATTGGATCCAATCCTTTGCAAAATTCTCATCCTAAAATAAAAAAAAACCACTTCCCTAAATCACTTTAAAAGCCCACCTTCACTAAATTTCAAAGGCCCAAAGCCCACATGACAACCCTATATCATCATCCATTGGATGAAACCATCTCCTAAGTTCTAAACCCATGATAAAATAAATCCAAATCAAGCCATATGCCAAATCCCATCAAATCACCCCTAAATTACCAAAATTTCTAAAATCCATTTTCATGAAATTGACCAAGTTTTTCCCCAATCCAAAGACAAGCCATGAAGCCATGCATGAGTCCCATAGAAGCCATGAGAGCCATGGAATCCTCTTTCCACCTCACCAAACCATTAATGGAAAGAGAGGGGATCTCTTTCTTAAACCTTTTTTAAGCCCTTTTTACCTTAAACATGATACACTCTAAACCATACTTTGCCACCTAATCCTTGATGTGGACTTCACTACCTTTGGTAGGTTGACTCACATGATCCTCCAGCCCAAAACCAGAACTTGGAAGGGTGCACCAAACCCAAAATGGTGGGTTGACCCATTTGGACCCAAAATGAGCCTCTCCCCATACCATTTTAATCCAAACCCTTTACACATGTCCATGGCCAATTGACTGCACAAACCTCCAGCCCTGACCCACCTGGACCTGAAGGTGACCCATGCCTGCCGTCCAGCCGCCTGGGTCGCCGGAAAACACCATGGACGAGACCTTGGGAGGAGCCAAATTTTGGAATTCCACCTTGCTGAGTTGCCCCATGCCCAATAGCCACCATGGCTGTTCTTCCCATGACCTAAGCAGCTGATCCCAAGCCCTAACTTCCCCTGGAATGCCCTCCAGCCTCTCCTATTTAAACCCCACCTCTCTCGGCCATGAGGAGGTGCTGAACCAGACCTTATTGAAACCCTCCCAAAATTTCTCCAGACCACTCTCCATACTTAGAGCAGTTGATCCCCAGTGACAATTTGCCCTAATCCCCACCAACAGAGCCCAATTTCTCAGCAAAAATTCCACCCAAAACCAGGACACTTCTCCACAGTGGATCAATCCTCAAATTGATTGGTCCTACACCTTCACCGGACCAAGGGAAGAAGTCCACCAGCAAAAGCCCCCTCTCCGGGCCACCCATCCGTTCCGGACTCCAAGCTTTGTGATCGGGCTTGGTCGAAATCATACCTAGACAATTCACCGAGACCGGGAGACTTCATGCGGAGCTTGCGGGACCCAATCGAAGGTGACACAACCCTCGGATTAAAGCCACACTTCTCCGAGCAAAGGTATGAGCTAACTCTTTATCCCAAGCTTCTGGAGATTCTCCATTTCAAATGCCTTAATTTCAATGCATGATCACCATATAGATGTATTCGTCTCTTCAAGACGAATCCATAGAGCACAAGAACACGAAAATCCATTAAGTATTGAGTGAGATATTAGAGATTTAGTGTGGACGGTTCTCGGGTTAAGAGGCTTGCGGACGATGAACGGATGTCGTTCATTTAATACACGCGCGGACGGACGGCCAGGATCGCGCCGGATGAGGAGACGGAACGATACAGCGGGCCCCTGGAGCACTGAGTCGGATGGCGGTGTCGAATCAGAAAGCGCCATGCGGCGCTTCGGAGATGCTAAGGTTGACGCGGCGCAAATTTGGATAAATAGAAAAATAGGGATTTTTCTATTTATTTAATTCCCTTAACTTCAAAAATACATAACTTTGTGTAGGAAAATCAGAAAAATAAAATAAAAATACCCTCTTGCTCAGTGAATAGAGGAGAATAATGTGGAAAAGAAATCATTTAATTTCATCAAGTATTTTATTTTTAATAATATATTTACTCTCTGCATTGTTTTAATTCTCCATGCATATAGGAAATTCACCATGGCATGAGACCATAGGGCTTTTGAAGCCTCTAAACTTGGGAATATTCCCTGAATTTTCCAAGGTCAGAGGCCATCCCTATGAGAAGTTATTGATTTTTCAAATTCATGTTGTTGTTTTGAGTATTTTAAATCCAATAATTAGCATGTTGTGAAATAAATTCTAGGAAAATTTGGTGATGTTTCTTATGCCCAGAGGACCCTAGGAAAAATAGGTTTTAAATTAATACACTTGGAATAATCCTAATTTGCTTAAACACCCAAAATAGGTCCTTAATTAATTAGAGCTAATCATACATCAAATTGACTTGAAATCATTTCTCCACAGACCTTTAGGATCAGAGGAACCCACCATAAAAATGTGAAGTCAATTAGACTTGGTTAGCCCTACTAAATAGGTTGATTAAGTCATTTAGCCAATTTAAACTTTAAAAATTCATAACTTTCAAAATACTTTTCAAAAATTCACCAAATTGGTTTTGGAGCCTATCTGATATTAGCGAAATTTAAAAAAATTAAAATTCTAATTTTCTAAAAAAGTTGATTTTTTGGTATTATTTTAATATTTTAATAATTAAAAAATAATAAAATCACAAAAATAATAAAATTCACCAAAATGTCACATTTTGAATTTTAATCACTTAGGAACAAACCCCATATTTTTCTTAAGTCTATATGATGAGATATTAAATTTTAAAGCCCTAAGGTAATTTTAAAATTAAAAAAATATATTTTTTAGCATTTCCACTAAAATAATTCTAATAAATCAAAGAAAAATCAGAAAATTGTAAAAATTGATTCTCTGATTTCCTTGATATTAGAGAGATTTTTGAAAAATATAAAATTCATTTTTCAACCTTTATTTTATTTTTAAATTAATTAATACTCCAAAATTTAAAATAATTATAATAAAAAGAATATAATTCAAAACATCACCAAAATTGGTCGAAGTGGTCCTCTGGTCATTAGGAATGTCCCATAATTTTCTTAAGGACAGAAACTTTTCCTTGGTCATATTATTAAATATTCCTTGGAAATCTCTATTTTCCACCAAAAATAATTACATAAATAAATTAAATACAGAAAAATCACATTTTCTCCTCTCATGTCTTTATTGACAAATGAGTGAAGTCACATAAAAATTTCAAGTTCATTTAAGCTCAATTTAGTGAGTTATGAAATTATTAAGCTTAAAGGGCAAAATGGTAATTAAAATTTTAATCTTTCATTAAAACTTTAGGTTTAATAAAATTAAAAAGTAAAATATTTGATCATAATCTGATTTGGATGATTGAAACTTGAGTAATAAGGGTAGAAACCTATTAAACAATTTAAAAATAATTGAAATAAACCTTAGTTAAATAATTGATTAAATTTGGAAGAATAATAAAATTGGAATTATTAAAATAGGGATATTATTAGGAAGAGATTTGTCCTTTAATTTAAGAATCCCTAAATTAATCATCTCAATAATATTTAATTTCTAATTAAAATGATAATCCAAATTTAAGATTTAAAATGTTAAAAGACTTAATCATTAAATTAAATTAAAGTTAAATTATTTAAATTAAACCCTTTTAAAATTTCAATTAAATTAAAATTAAAAATAAATTTAAATTTAAATTTAAATTAAATTGATTTAAATAAAATTAAATTAAAAAAATTAAAATAAATCAAATAAAATTAAATTAAATTAAATTAAATTAAATTAAATTAAAAAAAATAAAATCAAGTTAAAATTAAAATTGAAGCTAAACCAAATTAAATTAAATTAAAGTTAAATTAAATTGATTTAAAAAAATAACATCACCTAAGACATAAAGAAATTCAAAATAAAGCAACTTGAACACTATTCCAAATTTAAACACGTTAACTGAAATTAAATTAAATCACAAACCACTTGAACATCAATTTGCCCTCGAAAGCTTTTGTTGTCATAACCCCTAAACAGAACGTTAAATGAAGTGTTATTTCACTTATAGGATATTCAAATGTCCTAGTTCACTGAGCAAGATAACAAAACTTGAATTCTCGGACGGTTAATTCATTTGTATAATTAAATTCATTTGGACTTAAAACAATTCTAGCAATATTGAAAAGATGTTTAAGATCCTTCTTAAGCACTTCCTCAATATGATAGAATGTTTATAAGAACAATTGAACTTAATTGTTCTTTGATGAAGAAAATCGTCCTCAAACCAAAACACAAGAACCTAGACGTCATAGGAAATGACTAGCCATAGGATTAGGAATTTGGTAGAAAATCATAACCCTTCCCTTAGCTTTACCAAGGAACTTGCTTAAATATTCTAAATTGTGTTTAAGTGCAGCTTGGGATGACGGGAAGACCCTCCAGGTACGCTTTTATTTTGTCGCAATTTACCTTATTGCAATTTATTTAATCGCATCGCACTTACTTTTCTTGCATGATAAACAACTGTTGCATGAAAACCCACACCTTTAGGATAGTCCCTAAAACTGAAATCAAAACTAAATTAAAAGTCATTGCAAGATAAAATTCACCGCCACAACATTTCAAAATATAAAACAACTCAAAATTTAATTACAAACAGAACACAAAACTACAATTACAACTAAATTAAAACGTCTTGTTGGATGATCGGGAATACCTCTGATGATGTAGCCTACGTGTTGCTAACCAGATTTCCCACGGTCTAAATGAAAGTGTGGAACTCATTTAGTTGATTTTAGCAAATTCATCTGGACAAAGTGAATCCGATAAAAATAACGATGCCGGAAGGATGGAACCGTGGGATCTTAACCGGTGTTGTTATAATCAACTTTAAGATTTGTTTTAAATAAACTAAAAAAAACACTTGGATTTTAATATTTTCTCTAAACCAAAACACTTCTCTCATCCTTTGATTTATGACTTCTAAAACTAAACCTCTGCAACAACAAGGAGCTTGGAGCACGATGGGCAGCACGGTCATCTTCGTCAGCAAAACAACTCTACATCAGCTAAACATTCCTAGAATGAACAACCAAAGCTATAGGATTTCGAGGTAGTTTGCTTAGTGCAACATAAATCCTCAACTCTTCTTTAGGCATTTGCATGATCATGTCATGTAAATTAAGCCTTAACTGGTCTTAGGACTTCGAGGTAGTCGTTTAGCACGACATAAACCCTCATATCTTCGAGGCTATTTGTATGATTTTATCATACAAATATAAGTCCAAAATTAATTAAAATTGGCAAGATTGAAATATCAGATAATATTAGGATTTTCTTAAATCTGAGCCAAATAATAGGATAGTTTGGGAAGTTGCCAAGATTCTTCTTGGATCCTCAGCTTCTCCTACTCCTCTTCCATTGGACTCCTGAAAATAACTGTTCTAAATTTGATCCATTCCCTGTTGAAATTTCGAAATCCAATCCTTTGAAAACCTCAAACTTTGAAATTCTTGAGAGCGGAACTACCGATTATTATCGAGAGTTTTCTTAGGTGATTCCCGTCACTTAAGATGTAATTAACTATAGAGGCTTGCCCTTATAGGGAATTTTAAGAACCTGTGTAATATAAACCTCGCTTAATTCATTTATATTAAGCGGGGAACTTGTCGGCTTATAAAATTGGTTCGCAGACCAAACGGATGTCACAAACCTTTCTAGTTTACTTAATCGAGCCCCATTACCAATCAGTGTGTCTATTCTTCGGGATAGATACACAGTTTGTGATGCGGTGCTCGTTTATATAAACTATTTGAGATGTGAGATCGGTTTGATTTCATATCTTAAAATTTTTAAATTTAAAATTATCTTCAAAATCAAATACTACTTTCTAAATTATATATATTTAAATTAAATTTAAAATTTAAATTTCGCCGACAATTTCTGTAGGCGACCTCCTTTTCAAAAATACAACACTCAACCTAAAAATATGCCGACAACTTCTGGCGACTCCGCTGGGGAAAATTCCTCTCTCCATTTTAATCAGGTAATTCTGCTTTCAAAAATCGGCAGTGTATCCATGTTCCTAGTGGATCAAACTACCCTTCTTTTCGTTGGAATACTATGTTCATTTCTACCTTGAACAAGTATAGCCAACATTCTCTCGGATTTAGGAGCCACTGTTTAGACACCCCTAAACAGAGAGGTTCCGAGATCCTTTTACCTCATTTCTGAGGTGGGGTGGACCCCCAATAGGTATTAGTTTAGGAGCAGTCTTGCGGGTCGAGATGTTTCTGCAAGACTTTCTCTTCCTTTTCATGTTCCTAATCACTTCTTTTTACTCTTCCTACAACTCTCCTTCTTTTAATAATTCTCCCTCCTAACGAACAAATCTTTCCGAAAAAATAATTTTCTTTTAATACCACAAATATACTAAGATAAACAGAAATGTGTTCGGACTCTTTCTTTTTCGTCATAAGTTTTACAACAAGAAGAAGTATGATTCAGGGACTAACACTTAGAATCTGCCCTGCAGAAATGGAAGCCCCAAAACTGATCTTCTCCTTCGTCAATGGACTCGACCTGGCCGTATTCAAGGACGAACTGCCTGACAATGGAATTATTCGATTCGGACAAGGATTCGGGAACACCGACATCAAAATCCCCGACGTCACTCTCTTTTCACTCACAAGCAAAGTGTCAGAAACTGAGAAGCCGTTGATTGAGTTTAACCTCAAGTCAACTCATGAATTCCCTCCTCTGCAAAAGATTCCAACTGAGAGGAGTACTGCTGTTCACAGAAGGACTGTTGTTGCTACCCCCACTGGTCTAGTAGTCTCCGTACCTACCCCGGCTTTTGCCAAACTAAAGGGAAAGGAAATTCAGAACTATGATGAACCTGTTACCGTGGAGGGTACAGACCTTCCTGTGAGACCTTCTGTTTTTGAAATCGGGTCCAGCACGAGAATTCCATCACTGACACGGACTCAGAGGAGGAATAGAAGTAGAAGGATTGCTAGAGAGGCCAGAGATGCTGAAGTCGCTTTTCTGGAGGAAATCCCAGAACTGCCCGAGTATACACCGCTGCCTGAATACATACCACTTTTGGGAGGAAGCAGGTTCCATCCCCTCTCCACCGCAGAAGATGAAGAAAATGTTCGCAAGATTGCTGCCGCATTGCCTCAGCCCGTATATTACAACGATAGACGTAAGAAAAGGGCTAGAATTACGCCATTTGCTCGACTGCAAACCTTCATAGAGAAGTTAGCGAAGAAAGAAAAATGCCCTGTATCAGAAATTTTAAGAAGGATAGGGCGGGTGCTAGCTAAGTCCTGTCTTGGGCCGCGAGTAGAACCTGCTATCGCTGCGGAAAAGTCGAATAAGAGAATGAAAGCTAGTCCGCCTGTCGTTGTTTCAGGACTACAAATTAGGGAGGATACCACCTTCCAGCATTTGGCTGACAGACCATCCGGTCCCAGACCTTCTGCTGCTAGGAGGATGGTATGGCGTCCCACAACCGGACAATTAAGATTAAAACAACAACTTGAGAAGGAAAGTCTCGTCAGGAGACTTGAGTCTGAAGAAAATGCTACCGCAGTAAAGGGGACTCATGAGAAGGAAACCCAACAGTTATCACATGACAACTGCAAGGATGTACAGAAAAGACCACTAGAAGATGCTATGGAAAAGCTAAGAACTGATATTCGTCGATTAGCAAGGGAAAGAGAAGAGAAATTCGGAGATGAGGTTGACTCGTCACAGTTCATGGATGATGAATATGCAAAAAATTAACATGGTTGAAACAAGAGCTTCGTCAGCTTCACAAGGTGCCCCTGCAGCCTCAGAAAGAGAGGAGCCGGAAGTAATGAGGAGGCAGCTTCAAGAGAAAGATGATACTATCACCCAAATGGCAAAAAGGATGGAAGAGATGGCTGTAGCCCTAGCCACTCTCCAGAGTCAGGTTCAACCCCGGAGAGAAACACCCCCGAAGTCATTCACATTGTAGACGGAGGAAAGGAGATTACGTCCGTCAACGGGGATGATCGATTAAAGAAAGATGCAACACAAAGCATGATTCCGGAAAAGGATATTAAGAGCATGGTGGAACGACGAAGTGCGAGAAGCCTTGGCACAATCAAAGAGCGGGACATCCATTCGGACAGGTAGACCTTACCCTCAAGAATTCGACACTGTCCAATATCCGAAAGGCTTCGTACCACCTCTGTTCAAGACCTTTGATGGAACCGGAAACCCTCGGCAGCATGTTGCACATTTTCGTGCCAGCTGTTGGAATGCCGGCGAAAGTGATGCTTTACTCTTCCAACAATTTGTCAGCTGCCTATCAGGGATCGCCTTTGATTGGTATGTAGAATTACCGAACGGTTTGGTGAAAACATTTTCAAAACTAGAGAACCTCTTCATCAAGCGATTTGTCGGAGCTCAGCACCACATCACTATAGGTGATTTAGTGGTAGAGAAGCAGAAACCCAACGAAACCTTGGTGGATTACATACTTCGATGGAGAAATCTAAGTATGAAGTGTGAGCCACAGCTACAAGAACAGCATGCAGTCGGCATTTTACTTAAGAGCATTCATGGCTCGATAGCACTTCTCCTCAAGGGATTTACTATTAAGACTTTTGAGAAGTTGTTAAGCAAGGCCGGAAGCTTGCAAGAGGAGGCGAAGCAATTAAGTTTGACCGACAAAACAGACAAACAGAAGCCCATGAAAACTTTTGAAAAGAAGTCCGGGATCATTGCAGCAGTCGATAAAGGCAAGCAACAGATACAAATATCGTCAGAACGGTCGCAGCAACCTCAACAGAATTACCAGCAACCCCGACCCAGCTATCAGTCATCTCAACAGTATGAACAACCGCTTCGTCCGCAACGTACGTTAAGGGAGCTTCTGAGCAGGGAGTATCCGTTCAAGAATGAGGCAGTGCCGAAAATGTTCCGCAGTTTGATGAAGTCTCTAGATTTCCAACTACCAGAACCTAAAAGACCAGAAGAAGTCGACAAGAAAGGTGATCCCAACTTTTGCCCTTACCACCGGATGCTTAGGCATAAGATTATAGATTGTATTACCTTCAAAAGTTGGCTCAACGACAATCTTTGGAAAGGGAATATAACGATCCCGAAGGAGTACATGAAGGAACCCCAGAAAGGAGGTTCCGTCAATGTTATCTCGATGGATCTCATTGTGCCGATAGACCCCTATGCGACTGATGATGGATGGGCTACCGCTTGGACAAAGTCTTCGAAAAAGATTTTGGATCACATCCAAACCGCTTCGGTGCGAGCCTCAATTCAGAGTTTGAAACCTGTTAAGTCGACACTATCACTTGCGATAGAAGAACCACCTCAACAAGAGACAATTGAAGAGAAGAAGAAAATCGACGAAGAAGAGAAGACCGAGGCTCTTAAGGCTAGACTAGGGGCTGCTTATCCTAGGATAGTTGTTTCCGATTCGGGGGAGAAATCCCTCTAACCTCTGACTCTGTATGATTATCTTCTCACTCCGGTGGGATCTTATAATGATAAGGGTTATGGCGTTGGCTACGTTTTGACTGTTTCTAACGATTACGTAACTAGCGACAATCCGGACGTCGATTACGATACAAATGACAATTCTCAAATCATACACAATCTCGACGGTCACAATGACGAAGAAGACATCCACCAAGGAGGCTACGAGAGTTCAACAAGCAACGAATCTATTTGCGAGTTTCGAGGAGCTCCAGTCACGATAGAGTTAGAGCCTTCAGACTCTGAAGCTAATCCAGAAGGACCTGTCATTCCGATTCAAGAGGCGACACCAGCAAACTCAATACAAGATTCAAAAGAAATTACAGAAGTTAACTTAAGAAGTGGAAGAGTTCTACCTCCGAGAATGGGTCCAAAGGACAAAGGAAAGCAGGTGGTTGTTTAGGAAGAACCAACCCCGGCAGCAGAAATACCCATTCGAGAAGAAGCCTAGACACATGAAAATAAAGTGGACTACAACGTGCTAGCCCATCTCAGGAAACTACCAGCCAAACTGAGCATCTACGATGCTCTCATCTTATCAAAGGAGATGAGAGAAGCTCTGATCAAGGCCTTACTTGATCCGGAAATTTGCTTAGCTCAAATGACCGGAGATTCCTTAGATGAGGTTTGCTCGTTAAAGGAACAGCGAGGTGTCACCTTCACGGACAATGACCTACTACTTGGGATAGCAGACCACAACCGACCGTTATACATTTCAGTTACATTAGGGAAGTTTACACTCTCCAGAGTATTGGTGGATCCAGGAGCATCAATCAACATAATGAATCATCGAACGCTAGCATATTTGGAAATTGATGCTCGGGAGCTTGAGCGGACAAAATGTTATTAAGAGGATTCAACCAGAAAGGAGAAAGAGCCCTCGGATCAATAACACTGCTAATGAAAACCGGTGACTTAGCAAAGACAACCACAAAATTTCACATAATAGATTCAGAAATGTCATTCAACGCTCTACTGGGCCGACCATGGATACATGAAAATAGGATGGTACCGTCATCCCTACACCAGTGCATAAAATACTACGATGGAGGGGAACAGTGCATCAAAGGTGACTTACAACCATTCTCCGTGCATGAAATTGGGATCCATGAAGATGCAGCTTATTATGCACTTCCGAAGAAGACAATTTTCTCCAGAAATACCATACCGAATGAAGCAAAGGAAATTCAGGATGACGAAGAACCTGAAGTTCTAGTCCAACAGTCACTCACCACTCCCTTACGGCGAGATGGTGAACGTTTCTCCACAACTCGCATCCGAGGTCGAGGCCGGGGACGAGGTCGTGGCAGAGACGTTAGGACGATTGGACAGAGGAAACCAGCCATCAATGTTGATTGGGAAGACAGTTCTGAAGAAGAAAAAGAGATCAAACAAGAAGCAGCGACAATAAGTCAGAAGAAGCCACAATTCAGGATCCCGCTCGAAGATGAAAAGAATGAAGAATATAAATCGATGTATGAGAAGATTAATCACTATGTACATACTATGACCCTGACCCCGATCCATTCTAATAAGATCGAGGGTATGGTGGTCAAAGAGGTACGTAGCGGCGGTGCAAAGCTAATAAAATTCTACCGTGGTGCTCCTTCCTTCAAAATTGAAAATAATGTACAATTTGAAGATGTCACTTCATCAGAATTAATGGAATTACCTTTTGAGTGGTACTCTCCCTGTGTTCAAAATTTAATTCAACGTGGTTTCTTACCTCGACAATGGACAAAAGGTCAATCACAACATTTTGAAAAATTATGGAATAACTCCGGTCGTCCACCCAATTCAAAGCATGGTCTCAGATTCGGCACAGTAGGATCAATTGACGATACTGAATTTAGCTTGGTTTTCACTCGCAAGTCCAATGAAGACTGCATAGAAGCTATAGAAGAATTTGAAGATTTACAAATTGGAGACGCTCCACCAGAATTCGAAGAAGAGATTAAATCTACAATAGATGAGTTAACGGAAGTTAACTTAGGTACTAGCGAAGAGCCTAGACCTACCTTTGTTAGCTCCTTACTCAATAAAGAAGACTCCGAAGAAATAATCAAGTTATTAAGGGAATTTAAAGACTGTTTTGCTTGGAGTTATGATGAGATGCCAGGATTAGCTCCAGAGGTCGCAGTCCATAAGCTAGGAGTGGATCCTACTTCTGTCCTAGTCAGACAAGGTCCCAGAAGAATGCTTCTAGAAATCGAACAACAAGTCATAGCTGAAGTTAAAAAGCTAATAAACGCCAAATTTGTCCGTGAAGAACAATACCCGACTTGGTTAGCCAATGTGGTACCAGTTAGGAAGAAGAATGGTTAGATCATAATTTGTGTGGATTTTAGAGATTTAAATAAGGCATGTCCAAAAGATGAATTCCCTCTACCGATCCCCAAACTAATGGTCGACATTGCTTCGACACATGAAATATTCTCATTCATGGATGGATCTTCGGGATACAACCGGATAAAAATGGCTCCGGAAGATGAAAAACTTACGACATTCGAACGCCGATCGGAGTATATTGTTACACAGTGATGCCATTCGGATTGAAGAACGCAGGAGCAACCTACCAGAGAGCGATGACAAGAATTTTTGATGATCTCATCCACAATCAAGTCGAATGCTACGTGGACGATGTGGTCATCAAAAGCAAAGTGAACGATTAAGACAATTTAACCTTAAGATGAATCCTTAAAATGCGCCTTCGGTGTCACCTCCGGGAAATTCTTAGGATTCCTTGTCCGACATCGTGGAATTGAAATCGACCCGGAAAAGATTAAAGCTATCTTAGAAATGCCGCCTCCCAAAACCTTAAAACAACTACGATCTTTTCAAGGGAAGCTGTCATATCTTTGACGCTTTATCTCAAACTTGTCAGGTAGGTGTCAGCCTTTCTCGGCACAAGTTAAAAAGGACGCCAAATTTATTTGGGAAGAGAAATGCCAGAGGGCCTTTGAGGACATTAAGCAATATTTAATGACACCTCCTGTCTTAGCAGCCCCGATCTCGGGTAGACCGCGATACTTTATACCGCGGCTTTAGACGACTCTCTCGGAGCCTTGTTAGCCCAGGTCAATGATGAGGGTAAAGAAAATGCTCTTTACTACCTAAGTCGTTGTTTACTTCCGACGGAAATAAGGTATCCCGCAATTGAAAAGCACTGTTTGGCCCTGATCTTTGCCGCTCAAAAGCTCAGGCACTACATGCTTTATCATAAGGTCAACCTGATCTCGAAGTTTAATCCATTGCAATACTTGATGACCCGTCCGACGCTTTACGGCGGACTTGCCGGATGGTCAATGATATTATTGCAATTCGATATAACTTTCGTGCCTCTTCGTGCCAGTAAAGGGACAAGTCTTAGCAGACTTCCTCGCGAGCACACCCTTTGCGGCAGAATCTCCTCTCAATGACGATTTGCCAGATGAACAAATAATGAGCCTAGAAGACCCTGATGATCGACGTTGGGAATTATATTTCGACGGAGCATCTTCAGCACACAAAGACAAAAAATCGCAAGTGATAGTACCCGGTAAGGCAGGGATCGGATTAATCTTTATAACACCGGAGCGGGGGATGTTAAGATACTACTACCACTTGACAGAGCCGTGTACAAGCAATGAAGCAGAATACGAAGCCGTCACAACAGGACTGGAATTAACTATTCAAATGAGGATAACAAACATCAACATCTACGGGGATTCGCAGTTAATCATTCAAGAGATCGTCGGACAGTACAAAATTTTAAAGCCAAGACTCGAGCAATACTTCTAGTATGCCATACAGGTGTTGGAACAAATTCCGAATGTGGCAATTTACAAAATTCCCAGGAGAGAAAACGCTTTAGCAGATGCGTTAGCCCGCCTCACAAAAGAATTTGCCTGCTTGCAAGATGAATCAGTGGAAGTGTCAGTTCACGGACGTCAGGTCCTATCACAGCTCGACATAGACACAATACACAAATCAGAAAAAGAAGAAGAATCAGTTGCAACAGTGACGAGAAAACACGGAAGATTAGCGACATCCATTAATAGATTACACCGCAAACGGGAAAACTACCGGACGATAGGTCGCTAGCCCATCGGATAAAGAAAAGAACTTCGTCCTACGCATTAATAAACAACACGTTATACGGAAGGTCTTTCGATCAAATGTGGCTAAGGTGCCTAAGCGGGTCCGAGGCCCGGTGAAATTGTTAAAGAGGTGCATTCGGGACTCTGTGGCGCTCACCAGTCGGGTCCGAAGATGAAAATGAAAATTAAAAGACTAGGGTACTACTGGCCCTCGATGATGACCGACTGCATGAAAATCGCCAAGAGCTGTCACCAATGCCAAGTGCACGGAGTAGTTCTACACCAACCTCCAAATTTGTTACATCCGACAATTGTGTCGTGGCCATTTGAATGTTGGGGAACGGATATAGTGGGTCCAATAGAACCACCATCTTCAAAAGGACATCGCTTCATTCTTGCGGCTACAGATTACTTTTCCAAGTGGGCAGAGGCGAGTTCCACTCGGAGAAGTGAAAGCACACCACGTGCTACGGTTTTCAAGAACCAAGTTGTCTACCGTTTCGGAGTGCCGTGCAGGATCATCTCAGATAATGGGTCAGCATTCAGAAGCACACAAATCAACAATTTCGTCAGGAGACACGAAATCGACTGGCGATATTCAACAATTTATTACCCAAGAGCAAACGGCCTAGCTGAGGCTTTTAATAAAACTCTCGTTCAAATCTTAAAGAAAACTTTGGACGATAATAAGAGAAATTGGCACGAGAAGTTATTAGAAGCTTTATGGGCCTACCGGACAACCTTCAGAACTCCTACTCGAGCTACACCTTACGCTCGCGGTGTATGGGTACGAGGCGAGTGTTACCCTTAGAGGTCCGAGCTTCCTTCACTCGGAATTGCGAGTTGCAAACAAAATCACAACAGAAGAGAATGCCAAATTACGACTAGAGGAATTGGAAAGCCTGGAAGGGAAAAGACTTGCAGCACAACAGAATTTAGAACTATACCAAGCTAAGATGGTTCAAGCCCATGACAGATTGGTCCGCCCAAGAACCTTCAAAGTTGGTGACTTAGTTCTCATTCTCAAAAGACCTATTCTTGCACACCACAAGATATGACGAAAATTTGAACCCACTTGGGAAGGACCGTTTGTGGTTGAGGCAGTCTACTCAGGAGGCTCTTACCAGCTAGTGAATTGCCAAGGAGAACGACATATGCTTCCGATCAATGGACGGTACTTGAAAAAGTTTTACGCTACCTAATATTTCGAAGGAATGAATTCTTCATCCCGAGAAGCAAGGGTAAAGTAATTATTTGTGACTGGGTCCGAACCCAAAAATAATATAAAAAAATGTGCTAAAAAAATATAATAATAAAATCATGATAATAAAGTTTTCCTTGTTTTCTCTTCCATATCAAAATATCTTTCCTGATCTTATCCCACTTCATTCCTCTTAAATTTAAAAATACAAAAAGTTATAAAAAAAAACTGTCTTTAATAAACATTTTCTTAATGTTCTTGTTCTTAGTACAGCCCCTGATCCTTTTCCTTGTCTTTTCGCGAGGAAATGTCGAACGGGCGGTTGGTCCCGAACTTTAGAAATGGCGTAAGCCTTGCACTCGACGAAAAGAGGGTGAAAGATGGAGCAATAATCGAGATTGACTCGGACTTCGCACCAGCGGGCTTGCAATACGAGGAAAGTGAGCGGGTCCCGAGTTAACCGAGAGGAACCTGTCCGGTCGGACGATAATGAAAGTGGGTGGCCCAAGTCACCAACCCGGCAGTAAGAAAAGGAAAACAAACACTGAGGAGGACAAGAAAATCAAGTCCGTAGTCGCTACAGCAGTGGGCAGGCTTGTCAGCGCCGCGCCTACAGAAATTCAGGAAGTACGAAGAGCTACTCTCACAGCAACTCAGCGAAGAAATAAAAATCTCCGTATCCGCAAGATGTGAACTAAACTAGCAGCGGACCGGCGCGACGAGGCAGTCGCTACTACCAGTGCATATACTTCAAGGATACTGGTTCACCAGGAACCTGAAGAAAGGAGGTCAGCTCCGAGGATAACAGAAGAGACCAGGGAAATCTCAAGAAGATCAGAAGAAGGAAGGCTACCACGCCGCCAAATAAGGCTACGAGTAACGCATAACCTTGTTGTAGAGGCAACCCCGGAGGATGTCCCGACGGAGACCATCCCTGAGGAGCCGAGGTATGCAGGAGAACGCGAAGGGATTGAGCCATATATCCCACAGTACGTCACCAGGCCTCGCCATTTGCAGATTATTCCAGAATACGAGCTAGAAAGAATGCAGAATGTCGAGAAGCAAACTTTTGAATACTTGGAGAGAATCAGAGGCAGGAGGATCAATATATTAGAAGACCTCGAGCTACATACAAACGTGTTCTCAGAATACGAACAACAACAAATCGTGGACTGCATTCGGGATTTGAAAAGAATGGGCCAAGCGGGCCGCTTAAGAGAAAACACTTACTCGGAACCCCGGAGATGGATGCCAGGGAAAGGGAGAATTACAATACAATGTGGATGCTGCTACAACTTCGCAGAAGACGGGAAGGAAACCCACCGGGGATACTCGTCATGGCCGAGTGGATCCAATGCCATTAGTCATCAAAAGGATGGTAAAGAGAATGATAACGTGGAGGGTACTGCCGGCAGATTGCATTCCCAACAGTTGCATCATTAACATTTACAAGAAGGGTGACTGCATACCCCCGCACATAGATCACCACGACTTTGTCAGACCTTTTTGCACAGTTTCTTTTCTGAACGAGTGTAATATCATGTTCAGATCTAACCTCTGGATAGCAGGCCCAGGTGAGTTCCGAGGGCCAGTAAAGATACCATTACCGGTAGGTTCCGTCATGATACTAAAGGGCAACGGAGCAGATGTCGCTAAACATTGCATACCGGGAGTACCAATGAAGTGGATCTCAGTTACTTTTAGAAGGATGGATGACAGGAAAGCACCTTACCACTTCCTGCCAGACCCGGAGCTAGAAAGCCTCCGGCCTTACGAGCTGTGAGTTACATCGAAAATATCACACCTCCAATGTACATCCATACGGCATCCTTGCCAAGGATAGCTTGGAAGGTGATGTTATTGACCATGTACCTCACTATTCAGACATGGATTTTTGACAGATACCTTTTTGGACGGATAGACAAAGATCATACATAGTCTGTTTTGAGTCTATATTGATTGTATGAGATGTATTCCAGATCGAGTTGTATGATGTATCTTCAACATGATTGGAATGAAAGTGACCATGTCACATTTTTGGCCTTCACCTCTTTTGTGCAAGTTGACTGAAAAACGTCATTAAAGTTAAATGAACTTCGAATAAAGAACAGAAAAGAAACAAAAAAAGAATAAAAGAAAACTTTCCTTAAAAATCTAAAAAATGATGAACTCCAAATTTACGATAAAATAAAATTTGAATCGTTAAAAGACAAACAAAATGAACATAAATTTCAAATCAAATCTCAATCAAAAATTCAAATTCAACCTTCAAAGATCTCAAATCAAATTTTTAATCAAATTCAAATTCAACCTTCAAAGATCTAAAATCAAATTTACAATCAAATTCAAATTCAACCTTCAAAGATCTCAAATCAAATTTTCAATCAAATTCAAGTTCGATCTTCTAGATCTCAAATCAAATCTCAATCAAATTCAAACTCAACCTTCCAAATCTGAAATCCAATCTGTTCTACTCTCTCGCTTGTCTGGGATGGAAGCGGTTGATTCCATTGACACAGAGCCATGAGGTTTTCGATTCAAATCTGATGGCAAGGAATTATATCCAATCCAAACCAGCAACTTTCGATCAACTCTTTTGGAATGGGATATGTAACATCTATGTATTCCCTCCTAATCTGTTTCTTTCCACAAAAATCATTTACAACTCTCATGAAATTCTCGGAATACCAAAATTCCACACTTTTCAAATCAACACTGCAAATCTCTGCAATATCAATTACATCAAATTCAAACTTTTGGGGTTGAGGATTTTACATCCGAGACTGCATTGCTTTAGGATTCTTTCCCTATTGCAATGAAATACCTCAAAATCAAACTTTTGGGGTTGAGGATTTTACATCCGAGACTGTATTGCTTTAGGATTCTTTCCCTATTGCAATGAAATACATCAAAATCAAACTTTTGGGGTTGAGGATTTTACATCTGAGACTTCATTGCCTTAGGATTCTTTCCCTATCGCAATGAAATACATCAAATTCAAACTTTTGGGGTTGAGGATTTTACATCGAAGACTGCATTGCTTTAAGATTCTTTCCCTATTGCAATGAAATACATTAAAATCAAACTTTTGGGGTTGAGGATTTTACATCTGAGACTGCATTGCCTTAGGATTTTTTCCCTATCGCAATGAAATACATCAAAATCAAATTCTTGGGGTTGAGGATTTTACATCCGAGACTGCATTGCCTTAGGATTCTTTCCCTATCGCAATGAAATGCATCAAAATCAAATTCTTGGGGTTGAGGATTTTACATCCGAGACTGCATTGCCTTATGATTCTTTCCCTATCGCAATAAAATACATCCAAATCAAATTCTTGGGGTTGAGGATTTTACATCCGAGACTGCATTGCCTTAGGATTCTTTCCCTATCGCAATGAAATACATCAAATTCAAATTCTTGGGGTTGAGGATTTTACATCCGAGACTGCATTGCTTTAGGATTCTTTCCCTATTGCGATGAAATACATCAAAATTCAAATTCTTGGGGTTGAGGATTTTACATCCGAGACTGCATTGCTTTAGGATTCATTCCCTATCGCAATGAAATACATCAAAATCAAACTCTTGAAGTTAAGGATTTTACATCCAATACCGCATTGCTCTGAGATCTTTCCTCGTTGCAATGATTCAATCCGATCAATTCAATTTTCTTTTGAGGTTGAAGATGTTACATCTAAAACCACAAAATTCCAATTTTCATTTCAAGTTCAAATCCCTTCAAATTAATTTTAACAAAACCTCAATCTAAATTGAAACTCAAACTAAAATCTGAGCTCACACATCGAAACTTAAACTAAAACAAAATAAAATCTAAATTAAAATTCCACCAGGCCATGTGATTTGGGATTCACCTCCTTTTCCTTTCCCCAGAGAGAGTTCAGGGATCTCTAGTCTCAGAGATATACTTGACAGTCTCCAGCGGAAATTCTTCTACTTCGTCCTAAGTTTGTCACTTGGACATCTGTGTTGGTTTTGTTGATCCTTTCGGTCAACGCCAATATGCGCGGTGTGCTTGGTTAGCACACCACACCTATTGGGGGTCCATTTGTTGACCTCATTTTTGATGAGGTCTTCTCTTCTTCTCTTTAGTACTTAGGATCTAGCCTTAGGCTTTTCCTTTGATTATCTTAGAGGATTAGAATTGAGACCCACCACCTAGAAATTCAAACCACTTCTTAACTCCTTGCAAACTCCACAAACTTGATTGTAGACCCCTAATCACCTAGAGGGTTGAAATCGAAATGTGGAAGTTTAAAGGATGAGTTCTATAGGACTCTTTGGCCTTAGGACGCCTTACAGGTGGCACGGTGCAGTGAAGGGCTGACTTACACACACACTACACCTATACACTACACTTTCACACACATCCTAGAAACACACCCATACCTAACTTGACCTCCGACTCATGAAGGTGATTCACATGGATGGTCCTTAACCTCTAAGCCCTTGGGCCAGAGGGTTAGGAACAACATAGTGGATGCCTCAAATGAGTCCCTTCATGGCTCATGTGGGCTTGATATGGCTTCATGGCTCAACCAAAATGATTTCATTCCACTTACAATTACTCGATCTTCAATTTTGCAAATTTTCAATTTTTTGACCCCGGGGCCCGGACCACTTACCTACCCAAAGCCCTTGAAATTACCCGAATTTTTCAAAATTTCCAAATCACCCAAAATTCCCCAAAATTAACCTTGAACATTTCCTCACCAATCAAGTTGATCATCCATAGCCAAAAATATCAAAAATTCCAAAAATACCTCCCAATACCCTCCAAATACCCAAAATACCCCTCTTGACCCAAAAACCCAAAAATTCAGACAATTCCCAGAAAATTCCAGAAAATCCCAAATATTTCTAATATCATTTTGTTCAACTACACCATGGGTCAATTTTTTTAATTTACCCCACTTTTGTCAAAACCCCCAATTTGACCCATTTTAACCCAAAGTGAACCCAATGTCAAGCCAAACCTACCCAATTGACCCAAATTCTGGTCCAATTCAATTCTAAACTTCAATTTAACATTCCCAACACCAATCTAGACCAGATCCAAGTCCAATTTGATTGACATTTGAATCCAATTTCACTTTTGGCCTTAAAGCCCAATTTGGACCCATGACCCAAACCTAACCCAAACTAAACCAATTTAACTCCAATTAACCCCAAATCTTTTCTAAACCTTACCTAACATCCCCACAAACAAAACACTAACATGATTTGCCCAAAATTTAGACCCAAACCCCACTAAAATTCAGCCCAAAGCTAAAAGGCCCAATTTTGACCTATACCCAAACCTAACCCAAATAAGCCCAAACCCTAAAATCAAAACCCAACCAAAGCCAAAACCTCTTTGAAACACTCACATAAACATTTCCCAACATTTATTTTACATCAATTTCAACCCTAGCCCAACATTGGCCCAAGTTAGCCCAATTTGACCTACATTTGCCCATTCACCAAAGAGGTCCAAATCCAACCCAAACCTAGCCCAAACACTTCAAATTTATTCCAAATCATTCATGAAACATTCCTAAACTAAATTCAACACTTATTGGATCCAATCCTTTGCAAAATTCACATCCTAAAATAAAAAAAAACCACTTCCCTAAATTACTTTAAAAGCCCACCTTCACTAAATTTCAAAGGCCCAAAGCCCACATGACAACCCTATATCATCATCCATTGGATGAAACCATCTCCTAACTTCTAAACCCATGATGAAATAAATCCAAATCAAGCCATATGCCAAATCCCATCAAATCACCCCTAAATTACCAAAATTTCTAAAATCCATTTTCATGAAATTGACCAAGCTTTTCCCCAAGCCAAAGACAAGCCATGAAGCCATGCATGAGCCCCATAGGAGCCATGAGAGCCATGGAATCCACTTTCCACCTCACCAAACCATTAATGGCAAGAGAGGGGATCTCTTCCTTAAACCTTTTTAAGCCCTTTTTACCTTAAACATGATACACTCTAAACCATACTTTTCCACCTAATCCTTGATGTGGACTTCACTACCTTTTGTAGGTTGACTCACATGATCCTCCCAGCCCAAAACCAGAACTTGGAAGGTTGCACCAAACCCAAAATGGTGGGTTGACCCATTTGGACCCAAAATGAGCCTCTCCCCATACCATTTTAATCCAAACCCTTTACACATGTCCATGGCCAATTGATTGCACAAACCTCCAGCCACGACCCACTGGACTCGAAGGTGACCCATGCCTGCCGTCCAGCCGCCTGGGTCGCCGGAAAATACCATGGCCGAGACCTTGGGAGGATCCAAATTTTGGAATTCCACCTTGCTAAGTTACCCCATGCCCAATGGCCACCATGGATGTTCTTCCCTTGACCTAAGCAGCTGATCCCAAGCCCTAACTTCCCCTGGGAGGCCCTCCAGCCTCTCCTATTTAAACCCCACCTCTCTCGGCCATGAGGAGGTGCTCGAACCGAACCTTACTCGAAACCACTGCCAAAATTGCTCCGGACCACTCTCCATACTAAGAGCGAGTTGATCCCCAGATGACAATTTGCCCCAATCCCCACCAACGAGCCCAATTTCTCAGCCAAAATTCCACCCAAAACCAGGACACTTCTCCACAGTGGATCAATCCTCAAATTGATTGGTCCTACACCTTCACCAGACCAAGGGAAGAAGTTCACCAGTAAAAGCCCCCTCTCCAAGCCACCCATTTGTTCCAAACTCCAAGCTTTGTGATTGGGCTTGGTCGAAATCATACCTAGACAATTCACCAGACCAGGAGACTTCATCTGGAGCTTGTTGGGACCCAATCGAAGGTGACACAACCCTCAGATTGAAGCCACACTTCTCTGAGCAAAGGTATGAGCTAAATCTTTACTGGAGATTCTCCATTTCAAATGCCTTAATTTCAATGCATGATCACCGTATAGATGTATTCGTCTCTTCAAGACAAATCCATAGAGCACAAGAACACGAAAATCCATTAAGTATTGAGTGAGATATTAGGGATTTAGTGTGGACGGTTCTCGGGTTAATAGGCTTGGGGACGATGAACGGATGCCGTTCATTTAATACACGCGCGGACGGACGGGCAGGATCGCGCCGGATGAGGAGACGGAACTATACAGCGGGCCCCTGGAGCGCTGAGTCTGATGGCGGCGTCGAATCAGAAAGTGCCACGCGGCGCTTCGGAGATGCTAAGGTTGACGCGGCGCCAATTCGAATAAATAGAAAAATAGGGATTTTTCTATTTATTTAATTCCCTAAACTTCAAAAATGCATAACTTTGTGTAGGAAAATCAGAAAAATAAAATAAAAATATCCTCTTGCTCAGTGAACAGAGGAGAATAATGTGGAAAAGAAATCATTTAATTTCCTCAAGTATTTTATTTTTAATAACATATTTACTCTCTGGATTGTTTTAATTCTCCATGCATATAGGAAATTCACCATGGCATGAGACCTTAGGGCTTTTGAAGCCTCTGAACTTGGGAATATTCCCTGAATTTTCCAAGTTCAGAGGCCATCCCTATAAGAAGTTATTGATTTTTCAAATTCATGTTGCTATTTTGAGTATTTTAAATCCAATAATTAGCATGTTGTGAAAGAAATTCTAGGAAAATTTGGTGATGTTTCTTATGACCAGAGGACCCTAGGAAAAATAGGTTACGAATTAATCCACTTGGAATAATCCTAATTGGCTTAAACACCCAAAATAGGTCCTTAATTAATTAGAGCTAATCATACATCAAATTGACTTGAAATCAATTCTCCACTGACCTTTAGGATCGGAGGAACCCACCATAAAAATTTGAAGTCAATTGGACTTGGATAGCCCTACTAAATAGGTTGATTAAGCCATTTAGCCAATTTAAACTTTAAAAATTCATAACTTTCAAAATACTTTTTAAAAATTCACCAAATTGGTTTTGGAGCCTCTCTAATATTAGGGGAATTTAAGAAAATTAAAATTCCAATTTTCTAAAAAAGTTGATTTTTTTGTATTATTTTAATAATTAAAAAATAATAAAAATCACAAAAATAATAAAATTTACCAAAATGTCACATTTTGAATTTTAATCACTTAGGAACAAACCCCATATTTTTATTAATTCTATAAGATGAGATATTAAATTTTAAAGCCCGAAGGTAATTTTAACATTAAAAAATGTATTTTTTAGCATTTCCACTAAAATAATTCTAATAAATCAAAGAAAAATCAGAAAATTGTAAAAATTGATTCTCTGATTTCCTTGATATTAGAGAGATTTTTAAAAAATATAAATTTCATTTTTCAACCATTATTTTATTTTTAAATTAATTAATACTCGAAAACTTAAAACAATTATAATAAAAAAAATATAATTCAAAAAATCACCAAAATTGGTCCAAGTGGTCCTCTGGTCATTCAGAGTGTCCCATAATTTTCTTAAGGACAGAAACTTTCCCTTGGTCATATTATTAATTATTCCTTGGAAATCTCTATTTTCCACAAAAAAATAATTACATAAATAAATTAAATACAGAAAAATCACATTTTCTCCTCTCATGTCTTTATTGACATATGAGTGAAGTCACATAAAAATTTCAAGTTCATTTAATCTCAATTTAGTGAGTTATGAAATTATTAAGCTTGAAGGGCAAAATGGTAATTAAAATTTTAATCTTTAATTAAAACTTTAGGTTTAATAAAATTAAAAAGTAAAATATTTGATCTTAATCTGATTTGGATGATTGAAACTTGAGTAATAAGGGTAGAAACCTATTAAACAATTTAAAATAATTGAAATAAGTCTTAGTTAAATAATTGATTAAATTTGGAAGAATAATAAAATTGGAATTATAAAAATAGGGATATTATTAGGAAGAGATTTGTTCTTTAATTTAAGAATCCCTAAATTAATCATCTCAATAATATTTAATTCCTAATTAAAATGATAATCCAAATTTAAGATTTAAAATGTTAAAAGACTTAATCATTAAATTAAATTAAAGTTTAATTATTTAAATTAAACCCTTTTAAAATTTCAATTAAATTAAAATTAAAAATAAAATTAAATTTAAATTTAAATTAAATTGAATTAAATAAAATTAAATTAAAATAAATTAAAATAAATCAAATCAAATTAAATTAAATTAAATTAAATTAAATTAAATTAAATTAAATTAAATTAAATTAAATCAAGTTAAAATTAAAATTGAAGCTAAACCATATTAAATTAAATTAAAGTTAAATTAAATTGAATTAAAAAAATAACATCACCTAAGACATGAAGAAATTAAAAATAAAGCAACCTGATCACTATTCCAAATTTAAACCCGTTAACTGAAATTAAATTAAATCACAAACCACTTGAACATCAATTTGCCATCGAAAGCTTTTGTTGTCATAACCCCTAAACAGAACTTTAAATGAAGTGTTACTTCACTTATAGGATATTCAAATGTCCTAGTTCACTGAGCAAGATAACAAAACTTGAATTCTCGGACGGTTAATTCATTTGTATAATTAAATTCATTTGGACTTAAAACAATTCTAGCAATATTGAAAAGATGTTTAAGATCCTTCTTAAGCACTTCCTCAATATGATAGGATGTTTATAAGAACAATTGAACTTAATTATTCTTCGATGAAGAAAATCATCCTCAAACCAAAACACAAGAACCTAGACGTCATAGGAAATGACTAGCCATAGGATTAGCCCTTCCCTTAGCTTTACCTAGGAACTTGCTTAAATATTCTAAATTGTGTTTAAGTGCAGCTTGGGATGACGGGAAGACCCTCCAGGTACGCTTTTATTTTGTTCCAATTTACCTTATTGCAATTTATTTAATCGCATCGTACTTACTTTTCTTGCATGATAAACAACTGTTGCATGAAAACCCACACCTTTAGGATAGTCCCTAAAACTGAAACCAAAACTAAATTAAAAGTTATTGCAAGATAAAATTCACTGCCAAAACATTTCAAAATATAAAACAACTCAAAATTTAATTACAAACAGAACACAAAACTACAATTACAACTAAATTAAAACGTCTTGTTGGATGATCGGGAATACCTCGGATGATGTAACCTACGTGTTGCTAACGAGATTTCCCACGGTCTAAATGAAAGTGTGGAACTCATTTAGTTGAGTTTAGCAAATTCATCTCGACTAAGTGAATCCGATAAAAATAACGATGCCGGAAGGATGGAACCGTAGGATCTTAACCGGTGTTGTTATAATCAACTTTAAGATTTGTTTTAAATAAACTAAAAAAACACTTGGATTTTAAGATTTTCTCTAAACCAAAACACTTCTCTCATCCTTTGCTTTATGATTTCTAAAACTAAACCTCTGCAACAACAAGGAGCTTGGAGCACGATGGGCAGCACGACCATCTTCGTCAGCAAAACAACTCTACATTAGCTAAACATTCCTAGAATGAACAACCAAAGCCATAGGATTTCGAGGTAGTTTGCTTAGTGCAACATAAATCCTCAACTCTTCGTTAGGCATTTGCATGATCATGTCATGTAAATTAAGCCCTAACCGGTCTTAGGACTCCGAGGTAGTCGTTTAGCACGACATAAACCCTCATATCTTCGAGGCTATTTGTATGATTTTATCATACAAATATAAGTCCGAAATTAATTAAAATTGGCAAGATTGAAAAATCAGATAATATTAGGATTTTCTTAAATGCGAGCCAAATAATAGGATAGTTTGGGAAGTTGCCAAGATTCTTCTTGGATCCTCAGCTTCTCCTAATCCTCTTCCATTGGACTCCTGAAAATAACTGTTCTAAATTTGATCCATTCCCTGTTGAAATTTCCGAAATCCAATCCTTTGAAAACCTCAAACTTTGAAATTCTTGAGAGCAGAACTACTGATTATTATCGAGAGTTTTCTTAGGTGATTCCCGTCACTTAAGATGTAATTAACTATAGGGGCTTGCCCTTATAGGGAATTTTAAGAACCCAGGTAATATAAACCCCGCTTAATTCATTTATATTAAGCAAGGGAACTTGTCGGCTTATAAAATTGGTTCGCGGACCAAACGGATGTCACAAACCTTTCTAGTTTACTTAATCGAGCCCCATTACCAATCGGTGTGTCTATTCTTTGGGACGGATACACGGTTTGTGATGCGGTGCTCGTTTATATAAACTATTTGTGATGTGAGATCGGTTTGATTTCATATCTTAAAATTTTCAAATTTAAAATTATTTTCAAAATCAAATACTACTTTCTAAATTATATATATATTTAAATTAAATTTAAAATTTAAATTTCGCCGACAATTTCTGTAGGCGACCTCCTTTTCAAAAATACAACACTCAACCTAAAAATATGCCGACAGGTTCAACTTCTTGTTCACTTCTGCTTTCTATCTGAGCCTTCTCTATACGTTGCCCCTCAATACTGTCAGCCTCATGACCTTCCAGTGGGTTAACATTCCTAGGGGTTAGCTCCAGAAGAATGTCATCCAAAGGGACTTCAAGAGGGGAGATAGATATGTCAGGTATCTTTTCTGCCCTCATGCCAGGCCCAACTTTCTTCTTGGAAGGGGGGTGTAGTCTATAACACTGATCCAATAAATGGCCGAACATTCTGCAATGTTTACAGTAATGTGGTTTGAACTCCACTTCAACTTCCTGCCAAAATCCCTCTTCTGGAACATCTTCATCTGTTCTAATCCAAATCTTCTGAATGTCAAGTAGAGTTATGTCTCTTTCTACCAGAACTCTTGCTGCTACTGGTCTTGCCATATCAAAAGTGTGAGTATCAGTTTTGAGTGGAGTGCCCAGTGCTTGGCTTATATTGAAAATGGCATTTTGGTTATACAGTTGGATGGGTAAGTCTGGAAATTTAAACCACATAGGGATGATTGGTGGCTCTTTTGAAGGGTCGAAACCTGGTGTCCATTTTAAAATTTTCATATAGGTTCCTGCAATTAGTATGGATTGCTGCCCAAAAATTCGAGCATAATCCTCCTCATTTGAAAGTCGAATCAGCAGGTGTCTCCCGTCTAATAAGCCCAGCTTCCAGCTGCCAATAAGACTGAGTTCATCAAATTACTTCCTCACATATTCCATTTTGGGGTGCCCCATTTGGAATTTTCCTATCAGACAAAATTTAACAGCCTCATTAAGGCAGTGCATATCCTGTTTGGAGAACAAAACTGCAGGCAAGCCATCGTTAGAACCCACAGGCCGGATGAAGGGACTTTTTCCCTTACCTGCAGCAGTATCATGCAATTCCTGGGGAAAAACCAAATGGTCAAAGGACTTATGTGGAACATGTCCTTTTCCCACAACTCCAGCATAGGTAGCTTTAGTCCACATGATGTTGGTGGAGCTGTCAATGGGGAAAAGTCTGGTAGAGGGGTTAGCCATCAACAAACACCCCCAAGCCCAGACCACAAGAACCCAAAAACAGATCCAAAGAAAAACCAGTCCAACCAAAGGCAGAAAATTACCCAGGCAGGACCAACAGGACAAAACAAAGTGCCAGGAGAGGAAGAACTCCCAGAAAAGCACCAATCCTCAAACTCAAGATCAATAGAATAGTAACACAATTTGAAATCAGCAAATCTCGGGAAGACCAAAAACAGATGTAAGAAGTGGAGGCAACCTGCCCAACACAGAGCAGATCTCAGGAACAAGAAAACCAAGGGGACAGGGAACCTACCAACACCGGCCAGTGACACAGCCGCCATCAACACCCAGCCAACCCTAGCGAGCACTTCCCTCCTCAGCTCGCCATTTTTATATAAATATGTATGTATATATATATATATATATATATATATATATATATATATATATATATATATATATATTCCCAAATGAAGGAATAAATGGTCCCATAACATCTAATCCTCAAACATCAATGATTTGAACAATTGATGTGAATTTTAGTGGCATTTCTTCTAGATATAATACCTACTCGCTGACAACGATCACATGGCTTAGTATTTCTATTAATATCCCTAAAAAGAGTAGCCCAATAGAATCCATATTGTAAAATCTTATGTGCAGTTTTGTCAGTTATAAAAAGTCCCCAAAATTCATAATCATGGCATCTCTGAATAATTAGATAAATTTCTTCATAGGGCACACATCTTCTAATAATAAGATCCATGCATTGTTTATATAAATATGGGTTCCTAAAAGTAAAATTTAGCATCATACTTAAATTTTTTCAGGTGTTTCCATGGTAATTCAGTGGTAAAATATCACATACAATATAGTTCACAATATTAGCATACCACGGTAAATTCCATTCCTTAATATTATAAATTTTTTCAACAGGAAAAGTTTTTTTAATTTCATCTTCAAAATCAAATAATTCATGTTGTCCTAGCCTAGATAAATGGTAAGCTATTTTATTATCAGTTCCTTTTCTATCAACTATCATGTTGTCAAATTCTGTCATTAGAAGTACCCATCTGATTATTCTGGGTTTAGCATCTTTCTTTTGCATTAAATATTTGATAGCAGAGTGGTCTGTATGCACTATACATTTAGTGTAAATTAAATATGACCTAAATTTTTCAATATCATATACAATCGCTAATAACTCTCTTTCAGTAGTGGTATAATTAATTTGAACTTCATTAAGATTTTTACTAGCATAGTATATAACTTTGAAAATTTTATCGTACCTTTGTCCTAGAAAAACATGAATCGCATTATCACTGGCATCACACAATAGTTCAAAAGGTTTCTCCCAATTAGGTGAAACTATTATAAGTGTTGTGATTAATTTTTATTTCAGTAAATCAAAGGTATTTAAACATTCTTCATTAAAATCAAATTTCTTATCTTTTTCTAAAAGTTGGCACAAATGCTTAGTAATTTTGAAAAAATTATTGATATATCGCCTGTACAAACTAACATGTCCTAACAAATTTCTAACCCTTATCATAGTTGTATGTGGTGTTAGCTTCGCGATGATTTGAATTTTTGCAGGGTCTACTTCCATGACATCTTAAAAATATTTATGCCTAAGTACATTTAATTATTTAAGCAAGCATCAAAATTATTTAAGCAAGCATCAAATAAAGTTCCAAATACAGAAAAAAAGTCCATAGAAACTTCTATTCCTTTATCAATCATATTAATAAAAATAGACATCATACATTTTTGAAATGTTGCAGGTGTGTCACATAATCCAAAGGGCATTCATCAAAAATAAAATGTTCCATATAGACTAGTAAATGTGGTCTTTTCTTGATCCTCAGAAGCAACTGGTATTTGAAGAAAGTCGGTATATCCATTTAAGAAGAAAAACATTTCATGCCCAGCAAGCTATCCAATATTTGGTCTAAAAAATGTAAAGGAGAGTGATCTTTCCTAGAGGCGACATTTAATTTTCTATAATCAATACAGATTCACCAAAAAGTGAATTGTCTCAAGGTTATTAGTTCATTTCTTTCATTTGTCTCAACTGCCACTCCACCTTTCTCAGGAACACAATGAATTGGACTTACTCATGCACTTTCTGAAATATGATATACAATTCCAGAATCTAACTATTTTAAAATTTCTTTCTTTACTGTCACGCTTCCCATACCAAATAAGGATCTTCAAAAAAATATTCTCCAATCACACAAGGAATAGTGAAGCTGCCAGGATCCTTGAGTTTTTCAGGAAGCTTTTTCTGAATAATTGTGCTACACTCTTCGCTGAGTGTAATAGTCTCATTATCTGTATACTTCCTTTTCTTATTTAGTATAGTTAGGCATTAGTTCTAAGGATTCAACAAATGGAATTCTTATTGTTATTTTTTAAGTATTTCTAAGAATTTTAAGAATTTTTTATCTCTCTTTTGTTGCTTTAATCTTTGAGGAAACGGAGGTGGTGGTCTTTCTGCAGTAATTTTCATTGGTTGATATGCATATTCTAAATTTGGATATATATTATCATTACCTTTTTCAGTTTCCACCTTCTCTTTTTCAACTTCAACATCTTTTTGCACTCTTGATTCCAATTCTATTTCACTTCTTAATTGTATAACTTTAATTTGTTCTTTACTCCCATCCTTTGGGTTAATTTCTACATTGCTAGGGAAAAGTTTTGAAGGTGTATTACTATGTGCAATAGCAATATTTCCTAATTGTTTTTCAATATTTTTTAATACCAGCTCCTTGACTTTGTAATTGGTTCCCTTGAATTTGTAATTGATTCCCTTAACTTTGTAATTAATTACCAATGTTTAATATCAATTCTTCCATAGATAATTTATTTTCCTTAAATTGCAGGTTACTATTAAAACATGGATGATAAGAAGGTTTATAGTTAGCGTTTTCCCGGTTATTCAAATTTCTCAATGAGTTCACAGAATTGCTCCCTCACTACCGATTAACAGTAGTAGTGTTATTATTCCAGTTTAAGTTTGGTTGGTTTTTCCAACCAAGATCAAAATAATTAGAATAGGCATTATTGGGTATATTATTTATAACGATCAAAGTCTCATAAGATGATTGAGAATCTACTATTTGTCCCAATGATTTTTCTTCGAACACCTGAGGCGTTTGAGATAGTTCATTTTGAATTAATCTATTTTCTTTAAAATAGCAGCAAATTGAGAAGCTAACATAGATATTGCATCAGAATCATGAAAACTAGCTACTCTTTTTGGATTTACCCGTTCAAAGGGCCGTTGAAAATTATTAGTAGATATTTCTTATATTAAATAAAATGCCTCATCAAAAGGTTTTGACATTAATGATCCAACAACAGCAGCGTCAATAATCAATCTAAGAGATCTAACTAGTCCATTATAAAATGTTTGACCTATTAACCAATCTAGTAAATCATGATGTGGAAACTTTCAAAGGAGATCCATAAATCTTTCTCAAGCTTCATATACTGATTCCCCTTCAAACTGATAGAAAGATGTAATATCGTTTCTAAGCTTAATAATTTTTTATGGAGGGAAATATTTTGACCACACTTTTTGTGATAGTTTTCCCTAAGTTCTGATAGATCCAGGAGCTAATGAATTTAACCATACCTTATCTTTATCCCTTAATGAAAAAGGAAAAATTCAAAGTTTGACAGCGTCATTTGACACTGCGTCATATTTGAATGTAGCACACAATTTTAGAAAACTAGCAAGATGTAAGTTGGATCTTCATACGGTGTTCCACCAAATTGATTATATTCTACCATTTGGATAATAGCAGGTTTAAGTTCAAATGAGTTAGCAGCTAGAGCAGAATTTTGAATAGTTAAGTGAATTTCATCGGCTATAGGGTTAGCATAATCTCTTTTAGGTCTAGGTTGATGTTCATTTTCATTTCTTTCATTAATTAAATTATTTGCCATTTTGTTCAAATTTTTAGATTCTGTTTTTATTTTTGAATTCTTCTAATAGTGCGTCTAACTCCGAATTGTAAGGTACTAAACCTTCACATCAAATACTACTCATACACTATTACAATAGGCACACACAAAAGAAGTTAACACACTTAATAACAAATTATGAAATAAAGATTTTTCAGATACTACTAAATTTACTATTGCCTCCCCTGCAATGGTGTCAAAAACATAATCATGGCTATCCTAAATATGTATTTATATGTATTTTTAGTTAAGACACAAAGTATAATACGTCCATTAATAAAGTATCCAATCCGTACACAAGTATACGTATCGCTCAAGTAAAACAGGGCTCTAGTGGAGTCCTGGTTCTCGATCCCACATGGAAGAAGCAAATCTTTAAAGTGTAGCACATAAATCCAATATTTAAATTACAATGTCGTAAAGTAAATACTAAATTTACTAAAGTTTAAAGATGCTAGAGATTCTAAGATCACTAAAGAAACTTCAAATTAATGTTAACTACCACTACAATAAGTTTGAATTGAAAGGTTCAAATTTGGAGAAAGTGTCCTCCCCCTTACAAAGATGTTATTATGAGTGAATGATAAAGATTAGTGAAAATATTTTATTATGCCAAATAGAAGCATACCTATTCTTTACCCTCTTTTGAGTGTTATCAAAAACATTAGCTATTCCTAGATTTAGTCCCAAAATTCGTGGTTAGGATGGGAGGATACTGACTCTCACTCCAGAGCACCCACTTCCCTTCCCCTGAAGGCAAACTCTCGCTTTAGTTTCCAAACACTAGAACCAAATTGGGGATTTTAGTCTACGATCCTAAAATCTCAAATCCTACGCTAAATAAACCATATTTCCCTATTTATTTGCATCGCTTTTATTGTAGAACGCATAGTCCTTTTAGATTGTATGTTTCACAACATATTGTAAAAATCCAATTGGCTAGATCAAAAAGTAAATGAAGTACGAAGTAAAAAATAATCACAATTTCTTAACATTCATATGGCACATCCAATCAAAATCATCACTTCACTAATTATCATTGTAATGAGAAAGACGAAGAAATCTACTCAGAATTCATGAGGAAGATACGATAAAACAAAGATTTTACATATAAAAACAAATTCATACAAATAATAAGAAGTAAAAGCATTTTATCTCAATTTCTTTCCCAAGAAAATCCCTTGAAGTTCCTTTGAATCTCTATCTTTCTTCATAACAACACACAATTCTCTCGTAGAATAATAACCAAGAAGTAATCTCTCATTTTCTCTCTCCTCCTACAACTGTTTAGAGAAGAATCCCTTACAAATTAATACTTTTTCACCAAACCCTAGACTCTAAACCCTCTACAATTACAAAACTTTGACTTCTCCACACTCACACTCTAATCTACTATTGATTTCTAGCACCAAATTCTCTTTAAAATAGTCTAGGGATGAATTCTCCAAGAGATGCCTTAAGAATCCCTCTAAATGTAATCCTAATACATTGAATCTGGTTTCCACCGACATTGGGCACCGTCAGTGCCCATAACGCTTAATATTTTGGTGTTCTCTATAAAATACTGAACTATAGTTTTTGCCTCTTTTCGATCCAAATTTTTCTTTTTCATTACTTTTTTCTCCAAATGCCTAAAATCATTACACCTGCAGTAAATGATGAAAATACCTTCCTTTAAAGTGCAATATCATAAAAAATTAATACAAAATATATATAAAAAATCTAACATATTGTTTTTACATCAGTTGTGTTTTATAGAATAGGTTTAAGCTAATGTTATAGGAAGCCTATTTCGGCTGTTAAAATGGTGAATTTGTTGATCTTCAGAATTTTATCTCCCACTTTAAAATATATTTAATTTAATATATATATATATATTATTTTGAAAAGAAATATTTTTAATTTTGAAAAATATGAGACCGAACTGATCCTATATATTCGATAAAATAAATAAACGAGCACTACATTACAAGCTTTACATTTATCCCAAGGAAAAGATACATTGCTTGATAATGAGGCTTAACTAAATAAACTAGAGAAATTATGACATCCTTTTTAGTCTGTGAAAACCTTTATGTCGACCGACGGGTTCCCTATTTAATATAGAATATTAGAAGAGGTTTATATTAAACTGGGTTCTTAAAGTTTATTTTAAGGGCAAGCCCCTACATTTAATTACATCATAAGCAACTAAAGTCACTTAATAAAACTCTAAATTTAGACAAGAGTTATTGTCTTCATGAATTTCAAATTTTACGGTTTTCAAGGTAGGACATAGGAAATTCAAATGGGAATGTATCAAATTTAAAATAATTATTGAAGAATCTGAAAGAAGAAAAGGTAGGGAATGTCACGGCTCCTGAGGCACGGCTCCCGATGAAAACCTTACTGAATTCCTAAACTATCCTATGGTTTGTCTTATATTTCGAAGAGAGATTATTTAATATTTCAGCCTACTGATTTTATTATGTAGGGTATACATTTGTATGATACGATTCATACAAATTTCTTGGATGATAAATGGATTTACGTCCTACCAAAGGATGACCTCAGAATCCTAAGACGATTTAACGCTTATATTATATAACATGGTTGTACAAAACCCTAAAGATAAGTTCAGAATTTATGTCGCACAAGGTAGACAACCTCGAAGTCCTATGTCTTGTTATTTAAACTAAGGATTTGTTGTTGTAAACTTGCTTGCTCTTTCGAAAATGTCCTTATGCAGATCGTCATCATGCTACCCACGGTGCATGCACCAAGCTCCTCGCTGCATTAGCAATCCTAATTTCTAATGTTCAGAAGTTTTTACCAAGTGCATTGCAATGTTTCAGTTCTGGTTTTAGTTTTATTTTTATACAGGGGAATTTAAATTTAATTAAAGCAACAATGATTAGGATCTTACGATTCTCTCATTTGGGCACCACTAATTCCATTCGGATCGACATAGTATAAACAAGTTGATACACTCAATTAAAATGGGGAAATCTTGTTACCAACCGTAGTTTATGTCATCCGAGGGATTCTCATAATCTAAAAGGATTTATTTAAGGGCGTTCTCTAAGTTTAAAAGTGTAGTTAATTTCTTTTTTTTAAATATGTTTTATTCCGTTTCTTTTGTCCTACACGTACTCATGGTAAAGTAGATTGCAGGCAAGGTAAACAATACTGGAAAGTAAAGTACCGTAAAGTAAAATGTTGTAAATAAACTGTAAAAGCATTCCTAGGCTTCTGCTACCACTGCATGGTTAGTCCATAAAGCATAATATGATTTGTAGAATATTTAAATAAATTGCAGGGAAAGAAAGTAAGTGGAGCAAGAAAAGTCTAGTACGAGAATATTAGAAAAGCACGACATAAAAGACATGAAAAAGTAAAAGAAAACCCATTGTCACATATGAAAAACTAAGAGTAAGTATAGGAAATTGATAAAGGTGGGGGCTCAGAGCTGAACTATAGGATTCCCACCATTGGGTAGGAGCTACAAACTTGGCAACCTACAGAAGCCAGTCCTAACCTTATTCCAAGTAACTAACAATGTACCATTATAAATTTTCATCAAAAATCTTTAATTTTTTTTATTTTGAATGTTTTCATGTAGAGTTTGTATTAACAATCAAAATAAATTTTTTTTTTATTTCATAAAGTGGTGTAGTCCACATGTTAATCACTCTAATCGAGCTAGGACTACAAAATTCTAAGAGTGTAGGGGGCAACAATCACACTAAGATTAGGTGAATAGTATTGTTGATCCTTTCCTCTCCCTTATTGAAGGTCCTTGAGGTAAGATATACCACTAAAAATTCCCACATTGTATCGTATCCCTTGTTTTAGCACACATTAGCATTATTGTCGTTGCCCTAGCCAGCTAGACCTCAAACATAAAATAGTCTGATGATCCATATGTTGCAAAAAACAATTGTCCCCAGTTTCTCACAAGGACATCAATACCTTAGAGAAGAATTAAGTCCATAAGCATTGGGTTATAAATATCAAATAAATACTTCAGGGTATTTCTATTGATTTAGGTGAATTGGCGTGGCCCAGGGCATAACTTCGTGGTTCCCAAAAGATTTTAAGGACGATTTTCTTCATCAAAGAATAATAGGTTCAATTATCCTCCAAAACATCTAAAAAATCATTGAACTTCTCAGGGAACAACCTTGAGCAACTTTTAAAATCCTTTGTATCATTTCAAGTTCTTCTGAACTTATTATGTTGATAAATCATTCATGCAAAATTAATGTTTAGTGGTAATATTTTAACCTATGCTTACTGAACCTTAATGTTTTAATTAACCCATGAGCAGGGTAACTAAGTATCCAGTACATGTTTTACATGATAATGATGTGGGTGGATGCCCTTAATGGCAAGCTCAAGTCATTTAAAATTTTATACCCATGATTTAAAGCTGGGCTCGTAGTATTTAGATATATTCATTAATTATTCATTTTTCTCTTTTCTAATCCTCATTATACAAATTTAAATATCAAGCTTAGCTCACTAGTAACCCTTAAGTCCAATCTTCAGGGTATACTTGCAATAATCACAATGTTAAATTAAATGAAATTCAATTCTCATTAAAGGCTCACAACTATCATCTAATCACCAATTAGGCTTCAAATAAGTGGGTTATTTTCTTCGTAGCTTAAGCCCACTTCCTTAGTTTCATCCAATCAGGCTAGCTTCGAAACCTTAATAATTTATAAAATTACACTTTTACCCTTATTGAGGAAAAGAGGACATGTTGGTTTCTACCACTTAACCATCTATGTTTCAAACATCTAAAAAAGATTTTCATGATCAAATTACCCATTTACCCTTTGTCTTAACCAAAAATTTAATATGGGTATCAAAATCTGAAAATTAACATTTTGTCCGAAGTGCTCTCCAATTCATAATTCATCAAGTACAACTCAAGAGACTTTGAAATTGCATAGTTATCCTACTCATAGGTTAATGATAATATCAGAAGAGAAATTATGATTTTTTAAATTTTTATTTGATTTCTAAGAGCTATTTTATTGAAAATTAAGGGTTTTCAACATTAGTTCATTTAATTATCAAATGTAAAATTTCTGTTTATGGGAAATTTATTGAAGGATCTAGGTTAGAGGATCACTTGGATCAAATTTCATGATTTTTTTTATTATATTTTAGTTATTATATATTTTTATTGATTTTAATGTTTAATTAAATAGAAAATATAAATTAATATCAAAAATCACTTCTTATTTTTTTATTAAAGCTCTCTAAGTCTAAAGAACTCTGAGAAACAAACTTTTTATTTTTATAATTTTTTTATTTTACTTACTATAATTATTTTAATAAAAAATTAGGAAAAATACATTTTTAGCATTTAAAAAAATATAACTAAATTAGAAAAATTAGGGAAATTAATCTAAAAAGTTCCAAATGATGAGGGGGCAATAAAAAACATTTTGGTGCTTTTTATACTTTTGCAATTTTTTAATTATTTTAATTATTTTTAATTTAAAAAGTAGCTCAAAAATGAACTATTTATTTTAACATCAATTTTAATTTTCTTAGTTTACCCTGATCACAAGGAACACTTAGAATGATTTTTCATAATTTTCATAATTATATTTTATTTATCATAATTATTTTAACCCAAAAATCCCATTTTATCTAAAAAATTGACTTTACTATAAAATAATATTCAAATATATTTCAAATATTTATAGTGGGTTAAAATAATCATTATTCATAGTGTGGAAACATTCTTTACAATTTTTCAATTATTTAATATTTATTTAAATTTTTATGAATTTTAATGACTTAATTAGCTAAAGTAAAATACAAAAGAATTTAAATTCATTTAAAATTTTTAATAGAGTCCTCTAACCATAGGGAACTTATTAAAATAAGTCCCATATTTTTTTGATCTTCATTTTAGTTTATATATATATTTTAAGGTAAAATAGACAACTAGTCTTATGAATTGAGCTATTAGAGTTAGTGTTGTTCAATTACTTTTGAAAAATTAGAGAACATCCATAACCACATGTTATATAAGCCCTCCAAATTTGAAGCATAAATGATTAACATTTATTTAAATATAATTAATGTACAGTTTTGAGTATTTAATTAATTAATAATAAAATGAATGACAAAATAAATTTTAATTTTGGTTCTTAATTTTCTCTTTTGTTCATTGTGTAACGAGGTATTTATATTTTGTTTTTATGATTTTTTGCCACCAAGTTATGAATTTTTAAAGTTTATTATTTAAAGAATTCAAAAATACCCTATTTTTCTACTTATGCACGCGACAACACTTCAATATACGACGGCTCTTAAAGCCTATGCACACTATTATTCGACGCTATCAATGACGCAACAACTGACTCAGCCAGTGCTTATGATCCATTCCTCGTCCGGCGCAACCCCAGCCATCAATCTAATACACACGAGATCGAACAGCTCCCCGTCTTCATCCTTAACTGACCTAACTCGTAAACCATACACTTTTCTAGACTTAAGATCTTGCTCCATACTCAACTATCTCACATGGGGTTTTTTCCTACACCTCCATCTAGTCCAGACAAACACATCTATAATCCTAATCATACATGAAATTACAATTTTCTTCATAAAAGCCCAAACTGAGCTCAAATTGGGGAGAAATGGAGTATACCTGAGCCCAAGCGGTGTGGCCTCGATTGGGTACTTTCAGAAACTTTGTTGGATCCTGGTGAATCTCCTCCAAGTGTCACCTTGCTCTAGGGACAAGTCTGAGTAATAGCTCCTCCAAAAGGTGGTGAGACTGATCCCAAAATATTTCTGCTTCCTTTTTATAGATGAATTGATACTTCTCTTTATAGATATTATAAATTGGGATACTACACAAGTATACATATCATTATCAAGTAATATAAAACTTTCTATTTAAGCCCCGAGATATCGAACCCACAGGAGAAGTGTTAAATAAAGAAAACAAAAAATTAACTTTTTACTTGTTAAGAAAGATCTTACCTAAACTAAAGATAATTTTCTGGGAAAGAAAATTTGATTCTTTTTGTTAATTTTTATAAATTGAAATGAAAGTAAACAAATATTTTAACTAAATTTTTATAAGATGTAAGCAAATGCAAATAAAATATCTTTTTCCTTTTTATGAATCAGTAACATGTCATGGAATTTTTTACTGTGCAAGTATCTAAAATGTGTTGTACCAAAAAGGAGAAATTATATTCTTTAACCCTACTAGAGATGCTCTAAATAACATAGATTAATGTATTGTTTTATAAATCATGAAGATGGGTTAAGCATCAAAGACACTAGCTCTCACTCTAGAGTTCCTTCATTTCCCTCCACCTAAGGGCTAACATCTTATATCAAAATATAAAATAATAAATCAAATTGAAGACTTTAGGCTTTCACTCTAATGTCCTCTAATTCTACACTCATTAAAGTATATCTCTCTATTTATTTACACTCAACCATATGGATTACATTCCCACCCATATAATTTCATGTGATAATTTCCAATTGTTGACTGAGACAATATCTTACCGGTTCTTACATGTTCTCACAACATATTTTAACATCTTAATTGGCCAAATCAAGAAATAATTGAAGGCAATGTTTTGAATCATTACAATTTCTTCCAACATTGAATTCCTATAATTCACACAACATACTTCCATAACTTTATTACTTCATCATGTTAATGAAAAAGAAAAAGAAAACTACTCAGAATTCATGGAGAAAATATAGTCACAACTTGGTTTAAAAAGTAGAAATCATAGTGAATAAGAATTCTTAATTAAAAACCAAATGTAACAATAAAGATAAAGACTTATCTGTAAATCATCACCACCATACACTTGAAGTACTTTAGAAAACTTTGCTTTTTCTTGCAATACTCCTTAGAGGTTGGCGCACAACTCTGAGGACTCCAATTCTCTAATCTAATCCTAATAAAAACTATATTTAAGTAGAAATGGTCATGTGAAGTGGTATGTTAATGATATAACTCTCCTACACTAACTACACACTCTACAACAACCACAACAAACAACACAACAAAAACGCAAAATTACTCTCTAATTACCCCCGATAATCTATGTCCTTCTTTCTGATCTTCAAATCTTCTTTTTATACTTTTCAAATAGGTGCCTTTGTATCTATTAAATTGTGTCCAGATTCATTGAATCCTTTAAGAGATGCATCCATTCAAAGGTAATTTGAATCAATTTTGGCACCAATAAAAAGTTACCCACATTTGTTTCAAGAGATGCCTCAAACTCTTCTTGAAAATGGAGACAAAAATTATATAACTCCTCTTTAGTAACTGTCACGTGTATGCGTGAGGTCTCGGTGCTTAGCTGTGAGTGTTCTGGTTTGTATGTTCCAGGTATGGCATGTAGCCGCGGGGCTCTGGCGCGTTAGAGCTGTTTTGGTGCTTAGCCGCTAGAGATCAATTTTTGCACCTTTCTTCATTTTGCTCCAATTTTGATACTTTTCACTCCTTTCAACACATTCATCCATTTAATCATTCTTTCAAGAAAGATACAAAAAATACCTTCCATTGAATTGTGTTATCATGAAAAATAGGTATAAAAATGTGTATAAAATACAATATATTTTAGGTTATCAAAATCTCCCAAACTTGCAATGTTATTTGTCCTCAAGTGACCCTTTAATCATATAAAAAACAAACAAGCAAATTATGTGATGAGTCTCTTTAGGAGTTTTTAGAATTCTGTTGTAGAAATGTTGTAGTCCAATTTAGAAAAAAATTAGCAAATGAGACCAATTTAAAGTTTAGAAATCTCTTAGGTAAAGGTTAATGAAAAATATGAGACCAATTTAAAGTTTAGAAATCTCTCAGGTAAATCAATTTAAAATTTTTCAAAATATAGGGTTCAGGCATTATATTTTCTTTACATAAAAATCTTACTAAAACTAATTATACTAACTATATTATACTTATAAGTTTCAAGATTTTCTCAAATCTTATAATCTAAAAAGATTAGATGTGGATCCTATTTTTGATTAGGCCCTTAAATCCTCAAGCTTCTTCTTCCTTTTTCACATGTTATTTTTCACTTTTTCCTTTTTTTTTCTTTTCTTTTATTTTCTTTTCCTTTTCTTTTTCCTTTTTTTTTGTTTTTTTTATAAGGTAAGGATTACTCTATCTGGATAGAACTTTAATAATTTTGAGTTCCACCCTTCCTTTCCTAAATCATAAGGTGGATATATATATATCGTTTACTTAGAAATATAATAAAAGTTTTGAAATTTATTTTCAATAAAAGAAACTTATGTCTTAAAAACAAAATTCTAATCATACTATTTTTCCAATAATACAACTTTTCCTACTAAAGATAGTTACAAATATTTATCATTTCTTCACTAAAAAATTTATAACTTTTAAATTTTCATCCTTACTATAGTTTTTAACTAAATTCTGTTACTCATTTCTATATTCAAAATTTTACTTCCCTAATATAAATTTATTTTATTATTATTTTATAATCAAAATCTAAAGTTTAATTTTAATACATTTGAGAACAATTAAAATTTTATGTTTTTGAAAATTGTTTTTCACCCCTCCCCCCCCCTCAAACTTTAAAGTTTTTATTATGATAAAACATCCAAGCATAGTAAAAAGATAGAAAAGTAGGAATAGAAAACTATAGATATCATGCTTGCAGGAATTTTTATATCCTAATTATGCAGGTATAAAAAGATATAAAAATTAAAAAAATGAGTTAAAACAACTAAATAAAATTTTTAACTTTACATTTTATATAAAAGAAATTCAAAAGACTTCTAAACTAGTGGAGGAAATAAAAATAAATTCACACATAGTTAAATAAAAATCCATAACTAAAACATATTTGGTAGTAAATTGAAAAGTTAAGCATGAATTTTATATAGTAGATTTTAATAGTGTTTTTAAACAATCCTAAATAGTTTATGTAATAAGTTATACATTACCAAACATAATACACTACCATTCACTGACATATTTACTAACAGAGAAACTCTAAACATTCACGCCACATAACACAAACAAACAACATCCACAAAAAACATTGAAACAAACTAAAGTAGCTCAGCAACTATTACATCAGTCAAAATTACAACTGAAGAGTCCCTTTAACAACCACAAATGAAAATAAACAACTTATACATAGTAAAAAGTACACACATATATCACTGTTGACCTCATTTTTGATGAGGTCTTCTCTTCTTCTTTTTAGTACTTAGGATCTAGCCTTAGGCTTTTCCTTTGACTATCTTAGAGGACTAGAATTGGGACCCACCACTTAGAAATTCAAACCACTTCTCAACTCCCTGCAAACTCCACAAACTTGACTGTAGACCCCTAATCACCTAGAGGGTTGAAACAAAATGTGAAAGTTTAAAGGATGAGTTCCTATAGGACTCTTTGGCCTTAGGACTGCCCTGGGTGGCCTGGTCTGGTGAAGGGCTGACTTGCACACACACTACACATATACACTACACTTTCACACACCTCCTAAAACACACCCATACCCAACTTGACCTCCTGACTCATGTAGGTGATTCACATGGATGGTCCTTAACCCCTAAGCCCTTGGCTAAGAGGGTTAGGAACAACATAGTGGATGCCTCAGATGAGTCCCTTCATGGCTCATGTGGGCTTGATATGGCTTCAAGGCTCAACCAAAATGATTTTATTCCACTTACATTTACCCAATCTTCAATTTTCCAAAATTTCAATTTTTGACCCCGGGACCCTACACCCGCCTAGCCTACCCAAAACCCTTGAAATCCTCCAAAATTTCCAAATCACCCAAAATTCCTCAAAACCAATCCCAAACATTTCCAAATTACCCAAGTTGATCATTCATACCCAAAAATACAAAAAATTCCAAAAATACCTCCCAATACCCTCCAAATACCCAAAATACCCCTCTTGACCCAAAAATTCAAAAATTCAGAAAATTCCTAGAAAATTTCAGAAAATCCCAAATATTCCCAATTTCATTTTGTTCAACTACACCATGGGCCAATTTTGTCAATTTACCCCACATTTATCAAAACCCCCAATTTGACCCATTTTAACCCAAAGTGAACCCAATGTCAAACCAAACCTACCCAATTGACCCAAATTCTGGTCCAATTCAATTCTAAACTTCAATTCAACATTCCCAACACCAATCTAGACCAAATCTAAGTCCAATTTGATTGACATTTGGATCTAATTTCACTTTTGGCCTTAAAGCCCAATTTGGATCCATGACCCAAACCTAACCCAAACTCACCCAATTCAACTCCAATTAACCCCAAATCTTTTCTAAACCTTCCTTAACATCCCTAAAAACAAAATACTAACATGATTTGCCCAACATTTAAGCCCAAACCCCACTTAAATTCAATCCAAAACCAAAAAGCCCAATTTTGACCTAAACCCAAACCTAACCCAAATAAGCCCAAACCCCAAAATCAAAACCCAACCAGAGCCAAAACACCTTTGAAACACTCCCATAAACATTTCCCAACATTCATTTTACATCAATTTTAACCCTAGCCCAACATTGGCCCAAGTTAGCCCAATTTGACCTATATTGGCCCATTCACCAAAGAAGCCCAAATTCAACCCAATTCAAACCCAAATCACTCCCAATTTGCTTCAAATCACTCATGACACATCTATGAACTAAACACAACATTTTTTTGGTCCAATCCTTTACAAAATTCCCATCCATAAATTTATTTTCAAACCAAAGGCCCACCTTCTTAAGCCTTCCTAAAAGCCCAAATTTCATACTAAAGCCCATATGACAAATTCTTCTCATCATACCCTTAATTAAAACCCTTAATTAAAATCATCCCTAAGTTCAAATCAATCATCAAATGATTCCAAATTAAGCCCCATACAAATTCCCATCAAATTACCAAAATTTCTAAGATCCATTTTCATGAAATTGACCAAGCTTTTCCCCAAGCCAAAGACAAGCCATGAAGCCATGCATGAGCCCCATAGGAGCCATGAGAGCCATGGAATCCACTTTCCACCTCACCAAAACATTAATGGTAAGAGAGAGGTTCTCTTTCTTAAACCCTTTTTAAGCCCTTTTTACCTTAAGCATGATACACTCTAAACCATGTTTAGCAACCTCACCATGGATGGGGACTTCACTACCACAATTCAGCTGACCCAAATGATTCCCCCTCAGCTCAAGGTCAAGCCTTGGATGGTGAACCAAGCACAAATACTTGGGTTGACCTAAACCAAGCCAAAATTACCCCTTTCCCATTCCATTTAAATTCACCACCTTTACACATGGAAACCATCAATTAAACTCACAGGAATCAAGCTCTGACCTCACTGACTCTGATGGTGACTAGTGCCTGGCCGGCGAGCCACCAGGTCGCCGGAAAACACCACACCCGAGAGCTCACATGTGAGCCAACTTTGGAATTCCACCTTGCTGAGCTGCCCCATGCCCAATGGCCACCATGGTCGTTCTTCCCATGACCAGAGCAGCTGATCCCAACCCTTGGCCATCCCCGCGAGGCTCTCCAGCCCACCTCTATTTAAACCCGACCCCCTCACGGCCATGAGAAGAGAGTTGCAAAAACCTTGCCGAAACTCGCCAAAATTGCTCCAAACCCTTCTCCATACTTAGAGCGGTTGATCCCCGGTGTCAATTTGCCCTAATCCCCACCAACGAATCCAATTTCTCAACCGAAATTTCACCCAAAACCAGGACACTTTGCCACAGTGAGCCAATCCTCAAATTGACCGGTCCTACACCTTCACTCGGACCAAGAGGAGAAGTTTCCCACCGAAAGCCCCATTTCCGGGCCACCCAGCTTGTTCCAGCCTCCAAGCTTTGTGATCGGCCGTGGTCACTTTCATAGCTAGGCAATTCACTGCGACCGGAGACTTCATCTGGAGCTTGCTGGGATCCAATCGAAGGTGACACAACCCTCAGATCGAAGCCACACTTCTCTGAGCAAAGGTATGGCCTCACTCTTCTTCCCGAGCTTCTGAACATTCTCCTTTTTCATTGAGTCAATTTCATGCCACATAAACCATATGGATGTGTTCGTCTTCTCGAGACGAATCCATAGAGCATAAGAACACGAAAATCCATTGAGTATCGAGTGAGATCTTAGGCCTAGAAGACGGACGATTCTCGGGCTAGGAGGCTTGGGGAAGATGAATGGATGCCATTCATTTAATACACGCGCGGACGGACGGCCAGGATCGCGCCGGATCAGGAGATGGAACGACACAGTGGGCCCCCGGAGCGCTGAGTCAGATGGCGGCGTCGAATCGGAGAGCGCCATGCGGCGTTTCGGAGCTGCCGAGGTTGACGCGGCGCCGCATGGATAAATAGAAAATTAGGGTATTTTCTGATTTATTTAATTCCCTAAACTTCAAAAATCCATAACTTTGTGTAGAAAAATAAGAAAAATAAAATAAAAATATCCTCTTGCTCGATGAACGGAGGAGAATAATGTGGAAAAGAAATCATTTAATTTCATCAAGTATTTTATTTTTAATGATTTATTTCCCTTCTGCATTGTTTTAATTCTCCATGCATATAGGAAATTCACCATGGTATGAGACCATAGGGCTTTTGAAGCCTCTGAATTTGGGGACATTCCATGAATTTTCCAAAGTCAGAGGCCATCCCTATGAGAAGTTATTGATTTTTCAAATTTATGTTGCTGTTTTGAGTATTTTAATCCCAATAATTTGCATGTTGTGAAATAAATTCTAGGAAAATTTGGTGATGTCTCTTATGACCAGAGGACCCTAGGAAAAATAAGTTTTGAATTAATTCATTTAAAATAACCCTAATTGGCTTAAACATCCAAAATAGCTCCTTAATTAGTTAGAGCTAACCATACATCAAATTGACTTGAAATTATTTCTCCACTGACCTTTAGGATCAGAGGAGTTCACAATAAAAATTTGAGGTCAATTGGACTTGGATAGCCCTACTAAATGAGTTGATTAAGCCATTTAGTCAATTTGAACTTTAAAAATTCATAACTTTCAAAATCCTTCTCAAAAATTCACCAAATTGGTTTTGGAGCCTCTCTGATATCAGGGGAATTTAAGAAAATTAAAATTTCAATTTTCTAAAAAAGTTAATTTTTTTGGTATTATTTTAAAATTTTAATAATTAAAAAATAATAAAAATAATAAAAGTAACAAAATTCACCAAAATGTCACATTTTGAATTTTAATCACTTAGGAACAAACCCCATATTTTTCTTAGGTCTATTTAATGAGATATTAAATTTTAAAGCCCTAGGGTAATTTTAAAATTAAAAAAATGTATTTTCTAGCATTTTCACTAAAATAATTATAATAAAACAAAGAAAAATCAGAAAATTGTAAAAATTGATTCTCTGATTTCCTTGATACCAGAGAGAGTTTTGAAAAATATAAAATTAATTTTTCAACCTTTACTTTATTTTTAAATTAATTAATACTCCAAAACTTAAAATAATTATAATAAAAATAATATAATTCAAAAAATCACCAAAATTGGTCCAAGTGGTCCTACTGGTCATTAGAAATGTCCCATAATTTTCTTAAGGACAGAAACTCTCCCTTGGTCATGTTATTAAATTTTCCTTTGAAATCCCTATTTTCTACCAAAAATAATTATACAAATAAATTAAATACAGAAAAATCACATTTTCTCCTCTCATGTCTTTATTGGCATATGAGTGAAGTCACATAAAAATTTCAAATTCATTTAAGCTCAATTTAGTGAGTTATCAAATTATTATGTTTGAAGGGCAAAATGGTAATTAAAATTTTTTAACCCTTAATTAAAACTTTAGGTTTAATAAAATTAACAAATAAAATATTTGAACTTAATCTGATTTGGATGATTGAAATTTAAATAATTAAAGGGTAGAAACCTACTAAACAATTAAAGATAATTAAAATAAACTTTAATTAAATAATTGATTAAATTTGGAAGAATAATAAAGTTGGAATTTTTAAAATAGAGATATTATTAGGAAGAGATTTGTTCTTTAATTTAAGAATCCCTAAATTAATCATCTCAATAATATTTAATTCCTAATTAAAATGATAATCCAAATTTAAGATTTAAAATGCTAAAAGACTTAATCATTAAATTAAATTAAAGTTAAATTATTTAAATTAAATCCTTTTAAAATTTCAATTAAATTAATACTTTAATAATTAAAATTAAATCATCTTTAAAAAATAATAAAAATATAATAAAATATTAAATTAAAATTAAAAATAAAATTAAATTAAAATTTAAATTAAATTAAATTAAATTAAATTAAATCAAATTAAATTAAATTAAATCAAATTAAATTAAATTAAATTAAATCAAATTAAATTAAATTAAATTAAATCATATCAAATCAAATTAAATTGAATTAAATTAAATTAAATAATAGAATCAAGTTAAAATTAAAATCAAATTAAATTAAATTAAAATTAAAACTAAACCAAGTTAAATTAAATTAAAGTTAAATTAAATTGAATTAAAAATAACATCACCTAAGATATGAAGAAATTAAACATAAAGTAACTTGAACACTATTCCAAATTTAAACACATTAACATAGATTAAATCATTTGAACACCAACTTGCCCTTGAAAGCTTAGGTTGTCATAACTCCTAAATAGAACGTTAAATGAAATGTTACTTCACCCATAGGATATTCAAATGTCCTAGTTCACTGAGCAAGATAATAATGAAACTTGAATCCTCGGACGATTACTTCACCTGATCAATTAAATTCATTTGGACTTAAAACAATCCTAGCAGTATTGAAAAGATGTTTAAGATTCTTCTTAAGCACTTTCTCAATATGATAAGATACTTACAAGAACAATTGAACTTAATTATTCTTTGATGAAGAAAATCGTCCTCAAACCAAAACACAAGAACCTAGACGTCATAGGAAATGACTAGCTATAGGATTAGGAATTTGGTAGAAAACCATAACCCTTCCCTTAGCTTTACCTAGGAAATTGCTTAAATATTCTAATTATGTTTAAGTGCAGCTTGGGATGACGGGAAGACCCTCCAGGTACGCTTTTATTTTATTGCAATTTATTTAATCGCATCGCACTTACTTTTCTTGCATGATAAACAACTGTTGCATGAAAACCCACACCTTTAGGATAGTCCCTAAAACTGAAACCAAAACTAAATTAAAAGTCATTGCAAGATAAAATTCACCGCCACAACATTTCAAAATATAAAAGAACTCAAAATTTAATCACAAAACGGAACACAAGACTACAATTACAACTAAATTAAAACGTCCCGTTGGATGATCGGGAATACCTCGGATGATGTAACCTACGTGTTGCTAACGGGATTTCCCACGGTCTAAATGAAAGTGTGGAACTCATTCGGTTGAGTTCGGCAAATTCATCCGGACTATGTGAATACGATAAAAATAACGATGCGGAAGGATGGAACCGTGGGATCTTAACCGGTGTTGTTATAATCAACTTTAAGATTTGTTTTAATCAAAACATAAAAAAAAACTTGGAAATTAAGAATTTCTCTAAACCAAACACTTTTCTCATCTCCTGATTTATGACTTCTAAAACTAAACCTCTGCAACAACAAGGAGCTCGGAGCATGGTGGGCAGCACGACCATCGTCATCAGCAAAACCTGAGTCTACTCCAGCAAAACTTTCTTAGAATTAAATAACTAAGCCATAGGACTTCGAGGTAGTTTGCCTAGTGCAACATAAATCCTCAACCTTTTGTTAGGCATTTGCATTGCAAATTAAGCCCTAACCGGTCTTAGGATTCCGAGGTAGTCATCCGATACGACATAAACCCTCACATCTTCGAGGCTATTTGTATGATCATGTCATACAAATATAAATCCTAATTAATTAAAATTGGCAAGATTGAAATACTAAATAAATATTAGGACTTTCCTAAATTCAATCCAAACAATAGGATAGTCGGGAAATTACCGAAGTTCGCTTCGAATCTGTAATTTCTCCTACCTTTCTTCCTTTGAATTCCCAAAACAAAATGTTCCAAATTTGATCCATTCCCTATTGAAATTCCAAAATTCAACCCCTTGAAAACTTAAACTTTGAAATTCTTGAGAGCAGAATTATTGATTATTATCGAGAGTTTTCTTAAGTGATTCACGTCACTTAAGACGTAATTAACTATAGGGGCTTGCCCTTATAGGGAATTTTAAGAACCCAGGTAATATAAACCCTGTTTAATGCTTTCATATTAAGCAGGGGAATTTGCCGGCTTATAAAATTGGTTCGCAGACCAAATAGATGTCACAAATCTTCTAGTTTATTTAATCGAGCCCCACCATCAAGCAGTGTGTCTATCCTTAGGGATAGATACACGGTTTGTGGTGCGGTGCTCGTCTATATAAACTATTTGGGATGTGAGGTCGGTTTGATTTCATATCTTAAAATTTTCAAATTTAAAATTATTTTCAAAATCAAATACTACTTTTCAAGTTATTTATTTAAATTAAATTAAAAATTCGCCGACAATTTCTGTTAGGCGACCCCCTTTTCAAAATAAAACACACGACCTAAAAATAAGCCGTACAATCACATAATGTAACACAACACAAACAAAACATTAATCTTCATCCTCATCTTCTTTCTCATCATCATCCCCATCATTCCAGGTACGAGTAGGCACATATTGGGTAAATTGTGGATGAGAGGTAACACAACACTATAGTAACCCCTGATCAATCTATCCATATAACTATGATAATTTATGTCATACTCACTGTGTCTCTAAAGATAATCTCCAATATGATCTATCTTTCCTTCTATATCATGAACTCGATCCATAGTATAATTGATAATATCTTTCATTTTATTTATAAGTTAAGTTTGCGAATCAGAAAATTGACATGCTGCCTGAGATGTGGACGCACGAGATGTAGAAGCAGTAGAAGTAGATGCACTGGATGCTCTAGAGAATCCTCATCTCCAGCCAAATAGTGAGTGCTCAGCATATGTTCTCACATTTGCACTAGAAATAAGCTTTAGAGACTGAAGGACCTCCTCCTAATTTTCAGATCTAACACCAGACACTCACACAATGAATGCATAAGGGAAGCAAATCCCATACCTACAGTGGTGGCAGCTCTGGCAGATAACCAAATACAATCACAATTAATCTTCCCAATATCGATCTCCTTCCCCTACAGAATACAATAATTCAAAGTAGCTATTTTTCTCATCACCTTGTTTAGTTGATTAGTAGGAAGTAACTTGGATGATACGAAATAATTCCAAGCCTTAGGGGTAGCATTTAACATTGAAGCAGGGAGGCTAACTCATCTCTCATTGGTTATTTTCCATAGTCCCCTCCCATCAATCAAAGCAGAAATGATTTTATTCAATTCTTCCTCTATAGGATTATAATTAGAATAGAAACAAAATGTATTTGGTGGTAGCAGATAAAATTATTTATTACCCCGGGTGTGAAATGAATAAACCGTCCTCGTACCAGCACAAAGTTTTCTTCTGACTCCAGGAGATTTGCATTGAACTCCTGGACAATATAAATAATTGCTACAACCGAGAAGCAAAAAAATCTATCTCAAAGGTGTGTAATGATCATATCTTTAATCACTCTACCTAGCTTATCAAAACCTCGTTCCTGAATCAGTTTACGTGACTATAAAGCTTGTACGTAATGATCTAAAGATTTCGAACTAACGAGCTTGTTTGAATCAAAAGTGGATCTCGCTTTGCTCCTCTCTGGTGTCAGTTCTAAAATTTGCATAAAAATTACTTTAAATTTCATATGTAACAAAAAATCAATAAACATAACTTCTAAATTCTTAAACTACTAAATCTAAGTAAATTCTAATGCTTTTTCTCAAATTTTCAGCATGAATAGTGATTTTCAGATTTCTAAAAAATGCACTCAAACTATATGGTGAATACAAAAAATTTTTACATAGGAGTAGTGCTCTTACCTTAAGAAGATCAAATCTAGCAATTCCCACTTGAAATGGCTCAAAAATTACAAATTTAGTTAAGCACTAACTTCATTAGTTGCGAACACCGAAGGAAGAAGAAGATGGAGGTGAAAATTTTGTAATTTTTGGATTTTTAAAACCTGAGAACCAATTTTCGCAAACCAGCGCCTAAATGGCGCTAAGCAACAGAGCTCTGGCGCGTAAGCGCAGGGTCTCGCCGCTTAGCTTTGAATTGGTTGTTTTTTTATTTTTCTTTAAATACTCATTTTGGCTCACTTAATCAATCACTAAATTGTTTTAAAAAGTATATCATCTCATTATAATCTCCTTATCTCCATAATTATGCTTTTATAAATTAAAAATAGATTCAACATAGGTTTCACACAAACATAAACTTTTTACTTAATAAAATAAATGCAAATTGCAGTTCATGCCATAAGTCTTTAATCCAAGATCCTTGGATAAGATCTCATATTTTCTACTCACCTTTAACCATTTAAACAAAACTCTCAACAATACACAAAAATATTTATAAAGTACAACAAAACATAAAACACTAAACACTAATAGTTAACACAACAGACTAACACTTAACACAAAATAAGAACTTAACACAACAAAAAAATTTAATTCCATTCTCCATTAAGAGGAATATATCCTTCATTAGTTCCATCTGAACCATTTGGTATATAGATTTGATAGAACGACTATGGATGAATACTCTTACTGAATCTTCTTCGATCCACTTGTTCTTCAAAAACATTGCTTTATCTGTCTCTTCAATTTGACTAGTATGACTAAATTGCATATTTAATTGCCATCCAATATGTGATAAATGTGTTTTAGTTTCATTTACCTTTGATTTGATTGATGCAACATCGGCCTCAATCTTTGCAATCTTTTATGATATTCCTTGAATACTAATGGCTAGAAATCTGTTATATGACTCTTGAGCACTCTCACAAGTGAACTTCTTCTTGTTTGCATCCTCTTTCTTTTATACCTCACTCTCCTAAGAAGAGATTGTTCTAACCTAAACTTTTCTTTAAGGTTTATAGGATGGAAAATTGGAATGGGATGAATATTCGTTAATCCGAATCCTATTTATAGACTTTAGATGTCTTAAAATCGTCCTCCCATGTTAACAATCCATCCAATAACATTCTATATAAATTCCCCATGATAATGGTTTTTAGAACCTCATTTTTCACATTTTCATAACTCCAGCGCCTAAGCACCAACTGCTGGTGCTTAGCCGTTAGTGCTCATTTTACACAGGTCTACTAAACGTCTGAATACTCATTTTAACTAATAAAATTTCTAAATTAAGGTCTCATTAATCTCCACTAATATAATATAATCAAAATACTACCATATAATTCTTACTTCAAACCAAACTAATCACACAAAAAAAATTTAAAGCAAAGCACACTTATAATTATAGGTTGCCTCCCACAAAGCGCTCGGTTTAACGTCACCATCCTAACATACCCAGTACTTATTCTGGGTGACCCAACATCATATTCTCATAAAGTTTAAGTTGATATACTGAGAAATAAGGTTTCAGGTTATTACCATTCACTTTAAATATATTCTCAGTTTTAGGTTCTTTAATATCCACAGCTCCAGAGGGATAAAATTTTATTACAATAAATGGGCCCATCCACCTTGACTTAAGTTTTCTAGCAAATCATCTTATTCTGGCATTGTATAGCAAAACTTGTTGTCCTGGCTCAATATTTTTATTCAGAATCTCATGATCATGCCACATCTTCATTTTTACTTTATATATCTTAGAACATTCATATGATTAATTCATTATCTATTTAAGCTCATTTAATTGTAGTAATCTTTTCTCACCAGTATCCTTCAAATTATAATTGAACTCTTTGAAATCCCAACATGCTTTATGCTCAAGTTCAAGTAGTAAATGACAAGCTTTCCAAGAAATTAGCCTATATGGGGATATTCCGATAAGAGTCCTATGTGCAATCCTATAAGCCCACAAAGAAAAGTCCAGTTTGATTGACCAATCCTTGTCGTTTAGATTAACACATTTTTTCATGATTCTTTTAACTTCACGATTGGAAAACTCAACCAAAACACTTGTCTGAGGATAATAAGAAGTAACAATTTTATGGATAATATGATATTTCATTACTAATTTCTTCATAATTACATTTTTAAAATGACTTCCCCCATCAGTTATGATTACCCTTGGAATTCTAGGTCTACAAAATATGTTATTTCTTAAAAAATTTGCAACACTTCAAGCTTCACATTGAGGTATAGCAACAACTTCTATCCATGTAGATACATAATCTACTGCTAACAAAATGCATAAATTTCTGAAAGATGGTATAAAAGGTCCCATGAAATCTAATCCCTAAACGTCAAATATTTCAACTTCCAACTTATAATTGAGGGGAATTTCATTTCTTCTAGTAGTATTGCCTACACGCTGACATCAGTCACAATTTATAATATAAGTATTAACATCCTTACAAATTGTAAGCCAATAAAATCAGATTGTAGATATTTATATGCAGCTTTATCAACACCAAAATGTCCCCTAAAATCAGAATAATGATATTTTTGAATAATTTCATAATTATATTCAAATCATATAAATCTTCAAATAATTATATCATTTCCTTTTTTATAAAAAAATAGGTCGTCCTAAAAATAGGTTAAAAATTTCTTCCTTTGTTGGTATGTTAAACCATAGGGTATAATGTCACTAACAATAAAGTTTACAATGTAGGCATACCATGGAACACACCACTCATTAATAGTGAACAATTTTTCATTAGGAAAATGCTAATTAATTTCTTCATTAGAAAAGAGAGATTTTCATTTTTAAGCCTGGACTGATGATCTCTTGTCTGACACAATACTGGCCATTCATTCATTACACGCATGATCCGACGACACTCCTTCATTGTCTTTGACTGGTTCATCCCCAGAGCCGACCACACTAAAACCCTAATATCTCAGCCTAGACTCAACCAAATCACTTCAGGTTTGATCCTATGGACTTGTCTAAGTATGGCGAACATATCCATATAGCTAATCACAGTTTAACTTAACCCTAATTACATGGAGAATTCAGTGAAGCTCAAGAAGAAGAAGGAGGCATTACCTTGGCTCTGAGAAGTGAAGCTTCAATTAGAAATGCTCTACACCTTGATTGGAGTCCCAAGAGCTCAGGGATGAAGCCTTTTACCTTGGTGATTTGCCTAGGTATGAGAGTTACCAAAGCCGATTTCGAGCTTTGATGGAAGTCTGGTGCAGAGGCCTTTTGTGATGGGTCTTTGATGGGGGATCTTCTTCTCTCACTACTGTGAAGGTGTGGGTGCAGTTAATTAAGATTTGGTGCTGTGTGGAGGTGTGCAGAAATATGCCCTGGTTTCTGACAGAATTTCAGTGATGAAATTGCTCTTAGACAGTGGGGATCAGTGGCAGATGACAGTGGGATCACTCTTTTGACCTCTCAAGGAAGTTCTGGAAGCAATTTGGTGGAGTTTCCTTAAGAAAATTTTTAGCACCTGATCTTGGCCGTGAAGAGCCCTATTTGTGGCTTTGGCCAATAGATTGAGCTCAGGGGCTAGCAATGGGTGGATTCAACTACCTAAGTGGAGGGTAGATGAGCCCCAATGGAAATTCAGAGCTGATTTTGTCATAAGATAGAGTTTGAGTTGAATTTGAGAGGGACGGCTCTTGGTTTCGGTGTTTTCTAGCCACTAAGGTAGTCGACAGGGCCAGGGCTGGTGGTCAGTGGTTCAGGTGAGCCAAAGGAGGATTAATGATGCTTTATGCCTAATGGCAAGTGATGATGGTGAAGTTGTTTTGATTAGGGCCAAATATAGGGTGAAATCCCCTAATTCAAGGGATCTTTGGTCCATAGATCCACTAGGGTGGGTTAGGTGGGTCTAAGGCCAATTCAATGTACCAAATGGTCTAGGGTAGTGTGATGAAGTGTTCTTAACATAAACTGGGTGCCAATTTGAAGTTTGGGTCAATCAATTTGAATGATTTTGGAGAAGGGTTCAAATTGGGCTAGATTTTGGGATTTTGGTTCAAATGGGTTTGAATGGGAATTAAGCTCAAATTGAGGGCAATTGATGGTTCAATTCAATTTAAGGGAGTGTTGTGAATGGTTTAGAATTGAAATTGGTAAGAAATTGATTGGTATTAAGTCAATTTAGGGAATTTCGGTCATATAGGCAAAGTTGGGGAATTTGGGTTTTAAGTGAAATTGAATTCAAATGTGGGTTAAATTGGGCTTGGATTTGATTTAGATTGGTATTGAAGATGTTGAATTAAAGTTTAGAATTGAAATTGGGCATGATTGGGATTAATTGGGTAGACATTGGGTTTAATTTAGGCACTTTTGGGTTAAATGGATCAAATTGGGACTTTTGGTTAAATTGAGCTAAAGTGGCCAAATTGGGTTATGGGGTAGTTGAGAGAAATGAAATTGGGAATATTTCGGATGTTTTAAGAATTTATGGGAATTTTTGGAATTTTGGGCTAAGAGGGGCATTTTGGAGATTTTTGGGAAATTTGGTAATTTTGGGTAATTTTGGTTAATTTGAGTGGTAAGAAGTATTTTGGAATGATTTTTGGAGAAATATGGACAATTTGGGTGATTTTGGAAATTTTTGTGGATTTTAGTGCTTTGGGAGCATTTTAGGTATTTGGGTATTTTGGGATAATGATGCTAGAAATTTGGAATGTGTGGGCAAATTGGGATTAGTTGAAGGTGAGTAGTATGGAATTGCTTAGGTTGAGCCATAGACCAAGAGTCACCCTCATTTGGTCCTCTATGTGTTGGTACTAGTCAAACCATAGCCTGAGGCTAAAAGCTTGGGAAAACCACTTACATGAGTTTCCAAAGAGTTAGGGGATCAAAGTTAGTTGTGCTTTGTTTAGGGCTGTGAGTGTGTAGTGTGAGTGTGGTGTAAGCTCTAGACCTCCCAGAGTAGATCTTATGTTCTGACCACCTATAGGTGACTTCCCCTAGGCTTCCTTATGCTTGTCTCTTCCTCTCAAACTGGAGGATAGGCCTTAAGCATATGAAAACTCCCAGTGAAGTGAGAAAAGTTTGAATTTCTATGGGGAGGGGTACCATGACTAGTCATCTAAGGAAGTCACCAGAAGAGTCATATGGCTAGACCCCAGGCTATTCTAAACAGAGACTAGACCTCAACTAAAAGTGAGGTCAATAAATGGACCCCCAATAGATGTGGTGTACTGGGCAAGAACACTACACATATTGGTGTTGACTGACGAGATCAACAAAACCAACACAATTATCTGAGTCAAATCTCCAGAAAAAATAGTATTTAGTTAGGAAGTTTCTGTTTGGGATTAGGATACGAACCTTCAAGTCCCGGGAGCTCTTGTCTGGGAAGGAAGATGGAATACCCTCATGAGAGAAGCTGTGGATATCAAGCCTCCAATCTCTGAAGGAGTCTGACCCGAATCGATTTGAAGTTGGAATTTTAAATTAGAATTAGGATTTTTAATTTAGAATTAGGATTTTTAATTTAGATTTGAGTTTTTGATTTTGAATTTTAATTTTAAGTTTTTTGGGATTTATGGAAATTTTAGGATTTTATGGAATTTTAAATTTCAAGATTTTAATTTTGTAGGGAAAACTTTGAGTGTAGGGGGGAAATCAGAATTTCAGTACCAATCCCAGAAGGATGAGAACTGGAATTTAGGTACCAGCCTAAGAAATCAGAATCAGAAATTTAGTACAGACCAAAATTTTTCGTGGATGCGGAAAATTTTCTCGAAAGGGAAATGGAAAAAAAAGGGAATTTCGGGGGAATCAGACTACTAAGCTCTGTTCCAGGAATTTCATGGTGGGCGGAAAATTTTCTCTAAAGGGAGATGAAAAATTAGAAAATTTTGAGGGAAATCAGACGACTAAGCTCCGTTCAAGGAATTTCAAGGAAGGTAGAAAATTTCTCGGAAGGAAGATTGAAAATTAGGGAATTTTGAGGGAAATATGATGACTAAGCTCCATTCCCAGAGTTTCATGGAAGACGGAAAATTTTCTCGGAAGGGAGATGGAAAATTAGGGAATTTTGAGTTATCATCCGACCCAAAGTGTCACATTCGGAGTGAAAGCTCAAGGACTCACATCCAACCTAAAAGGTGACATAAAAGGATCAGAACTTAGGTACTGATCCCGGGGTTTCATTTTAGGAGAATTGGGTAAAAATGGTATTTAACTTTGAAAGAAAGCAATTTGGTCGAGATGAGTAGTAATTGCAAGATTTGTAGAATTTCAAAATATTTCAAATTTGTGAGAAATGGCATTATATGAAAAGTGTCAAATTTGATGGAGTGCCTGCAAAAGCGAGGGATTCGAAGATGAGCGCAAAGACTCAGAATCTCGAGAGAGAGAGAGAAAAAAAGAGAATTTTATCATTGTTTTTTTTTTCAATTCAACATTTTCTTTCAATTTGTTTTGTTTCATTTCTTTTCATTTGATTTAATTTTGATTTTAAATTTCAATTTTGATTGCATTTCAATTTCATTTTCATTTGACTTATGTTTGGGCTTCATTTCAGGTTTAATTTTATTTTGTTATGATTTTATCCTTTTCTTTTGCATTATATTTTTGTCCTTTTCATTTTTTGAACAAACACATGGTTCAACGCTTTCGACTATTGTGTTGAAAAGAAAGCGTTTATGAAAACATAAATTTTCACTAATTCTGCTGAAAGTAGTACAACTGATCATATGCTGACAAGCATCCAAAAGTAGATCATGTGTACAAAACTGGTCCAAGCTGATATATCACATCATTTGGCTGCTACAAAAGTGACGACACCGACTGTCATGACCTGCTGAAGTGGGTGGTAGATTTCTGCTGTTGAGACTACTGCTACGACGAGCCAACCTGCTAAGGTTAAGCTCCGGAACAAAAGTCCCCTTGCAAAAACCTGGAGGTACAACCGCCACAGTGGCAAAGGACGAAGGTTCTCTAGTTCTGGATCTGGCTCATAGTAAAATGGCGCTTTATCTTCATCCATTCTTCTGAAGGTGACTGACACCCTTTTTCTTCGAACTCCTGGGATGCAGTGTTTTGATAAGTCTGCTCCATTTCCTTTTAACACCAGTATTGATCCTACTGGTAGGGGGATTTCAACAGAACCTCGGAATTATCTCAGTCCAACGATCTGGATTTCTCATCTAAAGAAGATGTTGCTTTCTTTTATAAAGGAGACCGTGTAGAAGGGTCTCATAAAGTAATGGTGGTCGATATGAGGCAGAATGTCGTCCTCGTCCTCATAAATATTTATGATGCAGCTGTTAGGAATATAGTATGCAAGTAACACGTGCCACTCGACCATCATCTTTTTCATCTTCTTCATCTGTGGCAGCATCGGATCCACCTTATCATGCTGCAAGATCCCCGGGGATTGCCTTCTCGATCTATCGCGAAGTTATAAGAACAGCCACACTAAATAGTGACTCCGCCTTTTCCACGTTTCAATTTTGAGGCCTCTGTATATGTCCTTGGCCTCAGACGACCTGCTCTGCCTAATTCCTGTAGAGTCTTGATGCAGTATAAAATTTCTTCTTCATTCTTCCTCAAGAATACGTCAGTGTATAGCTCGAGACCTTTGATGCACCAAAAATATATACGGTTTTTTCTATATAATTTTACCCATTTTGGTGATATTGCACATTAAAGAAAGGTATTTTTCATGATTTGTTGCAGGTATGATGATTTTATGTGATTGGAGCTAAAAGAAGCAAAAAGGAACGAATTCGAAGCAAAAATGACCAAATATGAGCAAAAAAAGGAAATAGGTTCTGGCACAACCGGCGCCATTTTCTAGAGATTACGACAATATTTTGACGATAGAGCGCCGCAAGCGCCCTATCGGGCGCCGCCAGGCCCAAAGGGTAGAATTTAAATTTGAAGAGTTTTGCCGACTTTTTAAAGGGATGCCTATGGAAACTCTTGGGATTTCATTCTTAACTTATAAGTAACTATTTTTGGACAAAAATAGAGGGGCTCTCTTGGTTTCTCTTGCTCTCTCTTGGTGGTCTGGTGTGTGTTAAGTGTTAGGGTTTAGGAGAAGAGTGTTTAGAAGTGAGGATTTGAGAGGAATTATTCTCTAAGGAGTGAATGAGATGAAGTAAAGTGAGTGATTGCTTCTTCCTTTCCATTCTAACGAGTGAATTAAGTGTTGTAAAGAAGAGAGAAAAGGATTTGAAGGAACTTCAAGGAAATTACATTGGGGAAGAGAAATAGATAAATTTTATTTTCTTTTGTGGTTTATTTGCTTTTCTTTTATATATAAAATCCATGTTTTATTGTATCTTCTTCATGAATTTGAGTAGTCTCCCTTGTCTTTCTTCTTCTATAGAGATGTGATGATGGAATGATGTGGATTTGATGTGCTTTTAATGTATTGAAGAAATTGTGATGGTTTTTCATTTCCAACTTAATTTTGTTTTTGATTTGGCCAATTAGAATGTTAAAATATGTTGTTGAACATTAATTCTAAAAGGATTTATTGTCCTACAACAATAATGAAAAATCCATTCAATTTCCATGGATGAATTGCATAGTTCATGGGAATTAAGTGCAAATAAATAGGGAAATGTGTTTTGATGGACTTCAATTTAGAGATTTCAGGGTGACAGGCTGAGATCCCCAAATTGGTTCTAAGATTAGTGACTAAACTCGAAGGTTAGCCTTCAGGTGAAGGGTGAGTGGGAGCTCCGTAGTGAGAGCCGGTATCCACCCAGGCTAGCCTTAAATTTAGTGTCTAAACATAGCATATGTCAATGTTCTTTTCATGCTTAGAAGAGGGGGTACTCTTTTATGGGTAAAAAAACATTTTTTCTCTTATTTGGCACAATAACATAGATAATTGTTACATATCATCCACAGACCACATCTCAATGCAAGAGGAAAGATACTTTTCTCATGTATCAAAAACCTTTCAAATACATAGTTTAGTGTGTATGTTTGTTAATTTTGTTTTCAATGTTTCTAGAAGTAATTGTTTTTTAATTAATTGTTAATATTTTCTGCATAATTGTATTAGAAGTAAGTATTAAAGTTTAAATGTAATTTGAGTATTGGATTTCAGTGCTATATTATATATATTGTGAAACTCTTTCTTATACTTCGTCCTACCCTGTGGGATCGATAACCAGGACTTCATTAGAGCCCTGTATTACTTGATATGATACTGTTGACCTCATTTTTGGTGAGGTCTTTTTCCTTCTTCTTAGTGCTTAGGATCTAGCCATAGGACTTCTCCTTGACTATCCTAGAGGAGTAGAGATGGAACCCACAATTTAGAAATTCAAACCAAATCTTGATTCTCTTTGGAATCCTATGTAGATGGTCATCAACCTCTAAATCACTTGGAAGGTTAGGACCAATGTGTAGGAGGAAAAGGATGAAGCCCTATACGATATTCAAGCCTTAGGGCTACCCCGCGTGACCTTGGATGATTTGAGCTTCTCTTGTACACACACACACACCCCTAAGCCATTTCATCCTTTAACCCTAAACCTTGAGCATTGCCCAATCTACCCTTTCAGAAACTCACATGATTGGACCAATGCCACTAATCTTTGATCAAGATGGCTAAAGGTCAATATGTGAAGGAGTATAAGGTGGTTACCATTTGGCTACGTTTGGTCCCAAAGTGGTTAGACTTGTTTAAGGTCCATAAGCCTACCCACATGACCATCCAAAATTCTCCAAAATTGCCCAAATTACCAAAATTCCTCAAAATCAATCCTAAACACTCCCCACCACTCAAATTGATCATCCATGGCCAAATATACTAAAATTTCTAAAGATACCCCCCAATACCCTCCAAATACCCAAAATACCATTTTTGGCCCAAAAATCCAAAAATTTCAAAAATTATCAAACAATTCCTGAAAATCCCAAATATTCCCAATTTCATTTTTTTCAACTGCCACATTTTCCAATTTTGTCAATTTAACCCAATTTGATCAAACGTCCCAAATTAGCCCTTAAGGCCCAGAATTGACCAAGTGGCCCAATCCATCCCAAATTCAACCCAAATGTCATCCAACTTTCCCAAAATTTGTTTTAAAATCTTCCTAACATCCCCACAAACAAAACTGTAGCTTAGATTACCCAATATTTGGACCCAAACTCTACCCAAGCCTAGCTCAAACCAAAATTTCCCAAATTGGCCTAAACCAATCATGAACCCAAACAAGCCCAAATCCCAAAATCAAGACGCAACCAAAATTGGAAACTTTTTGTAACACTCCCATAAACATTTTTGCAACATTAATTTTACATCAAAACCAACATTAGCCCAACTTTAGCCCAAGTTAGCCCAAATTGACCCACTTTGGTCATATTACTAAAAGACCCAAATTAAACCCAATTCAACTCCAAATTACCTCAAACTTGTTCCAAATAATTCATGGCATATTCTTACACCAAACTAAATATTTATTTGACACAAATTTTGACCAAATTCATCCCAAAATTCATTTGGGCCAAAAAGCCCAATCATGTCTAATAAGCCCAATTCCCTTCAAATTAAACCCCATGACCCATGAAAATTCCCAAATCAATTTTCAATCAAATTTTGACATGTCCAAAATCAATTTCAATCAATTCCTAATCATTTTGATGAAGCCACAGTCAATTTAAAAATCTAAATCATCATATGCATGTTAAAGGCCTATACCCTTATGCATTTTGAAAAGCCCACAAAATCAAATTTTAAAGGCCCACTTTTTAGCCCACATGCCATATATCCCTTATATTAACATTCCATGGCATTAATTTACCATCTTATGGCATTACATCCAACTCATGCATACATACATGACATCATACCAAATTGGGCATGTTGGCCTAAAATCCCAAAGGTCTTAAGAATTTTTAATTCCTTTTGCATGAAACATTCCCATAGCTCATGTGCATCATGGCATGACCCATGCACTCTTCCATGACAATCCAAAGTCAATTCTTGCCAAAATAGGCAAGGGGAGGTGACCCTTCCCTTCTCACCTCATATCAAATTATCCCCACTTCCAAACAATCAAATCTTTCCCCAAACTCTCAAACCAGCCGCTAAACTTCACCTAAACCTCCCCATGGACCTTAAAATCAGCTCAAACCACTTTGGGCAAGGGCTTAGCCAAAAAACCAAGGGGCTAACCCGAGTTAGCCCCCTTTAACCCAAAATCCAAATTCCCATTTAATCTTAACCAAGGAGCCACCAATTACTCAAATTGAAACCTCCACTCAACCTCTCTGACCTCACTGAGCTCAAACTTGACCTGACCCTGGCAGGACCACCACCTCAGCTGCCGGAAAACACCAGGCTGAGAGACCTAATTTAATTCAAAAATTGAATCTTGCCTTGCTGAGCTGTCCCATTCCAACTGGACTTCACAGCTCTTCTTCCCTAGACCTAAGCAGCTAATCCATAGTCCTAACTCCCCCTCGGAAGCTCCCCAGCCATGGCTATTTAAACAGATCTTCCATGCCAAAGGGTTGGCTGAAATCAAGTCTCTCAAAACCTCCATCTAAGTGGCCTAAACTCTTCCCCTAACATAGAGAAGAAGTTCCCCACTGTTCCCCTGCTCTCTTCCCCACTGATTGAGCTCAATTTGAGGACTCAATTCTTAGGTCAGAACAGGACAACCCTTTAACTTACACATAAATCAAATTAACTCTTCTCACACCTTCACCAGAGGTAGAGAAGAATTTTTCTAGTGGAAAAACCCTCACCAGGCCACTCAATCTCTCCAGCCGTCAAAGCTTGAAATCAGGCTTAGTTGAAGTCATACCTAGGCATTTCACCACAGCTCCAAGCTTCATCCTTAGCTTCCCCAAACTCCAACGAACGTGTCAAGTCTATCTAATTGAAGCTTCACTTCTCAGAACGAAGATATTGACCTCTTCTTCCTCCTGAGCTTCCACCAATTCTCCATTTTGTTTGGCTTGATTTCAATTTATCATAGCCATATAGATGTGTTTGTCTTGTTGAGATGAGTTCATAGAGCCCAAGAACGTGTAATTCGGTTGAGAAATGAGGGAGATATTAGGTCTAGAAGGTAGACGGTTCTCGGCTCACACCAGTTGGGATGATGAACGGATGTCGTTGGATCATGCGTGTATTAGATGAACGACCAGGATCACATAGAATGAAGAAACTATACATGAACCGCGGGCCACGTGGCATCCCAGTTAGATGGCGGCGTTGAATAGAGAAGCACCGCGTGGGACTTCGGAGCTGCCGAGGATGACGAGGCGCCACACTGGATAAGTAGGAAATTAGGGTATTTTTAATTTATTTAATTACTCTAAACTTTAAAAATGCATAACTTTGTATAGAAAATTCAAAAATAAAAGAAAAATACCCTCTTGCTCAGTGAACAGAGGAGAATAATGTGGAAAAAGAATTTATATCTTTTGTTGATGTTGACCTCACTTTTGGTTGAGGTCTATTCTCTCCTTAGAATAGCCTAGAGTCTAGCCATAGGACTCTCTTGGTGACTTTCTTAGAGGACTAGACATGGAACCCTCCCCATAGAAATTCAAAACTCTTCTTGCTTCACTATGGGATTTTCATATGCTTAAGGCCTAACCTCCACCTTTTATTAGGAAAAAGGCAAGCATAAGGAATCCTAGGGGAAGTCTCCTATAGGGGGTCAGACCTTAGGATTTGCCCTGGGGGAGGTCTGGAGATCACCACTCATACACTTCACATTCACAACACACACACACTGCCCATTCTAATTTCGACCACCGAACTCTTTGGAAACTCGTGTGGATAGCCTGAGCCCTCGGTCCATGACTAAGTCGTAGGGACCAACACATAGAGGACCAAATGTAAGTGACCCTTGGTCATTACATCTTGCTCACCTTGAAGCCACCTTCAAATTTCCAAAATTTCAATTTTTGGCCCCTTTGCCCCCTAAATAACCCTAAACTACCCAAAATACCCAAATATTCCAAAATTACCCAAATTCACCAAAATCCCCCAAAAATCATTCCAAGATATTCCTTGCTACTTAAATTGATCATTCATGACCAAAAATTCCAAAATTTCCAAAAATACCCCCCAATACCCTCAAAATACCCAAAATACCCTTTTTGCCCAAAAATCCAAAAATTCCAAAAAATTCTCAAAAAATTTCAACAAATCCTAAAAATCCCTAATTTCATTTTGTTCAACTACACTATGGGTCAATTTTGCCAAATTAATACACTTTCAATCCAAAATCCCAACTTGGCCCATTTAACCTAAAGGTGCCTAAACCAAACCCAATCTTGACCCAATTGACCCCAATTTTCATCAAATTCAATTATAAACCAAAATTAAACATCCCCAATATCAACTTAGACCAATTCAAGTCCAATATGACCCACATTTGAATCTAATTCCACTTGAAATCAAAATCCCCAGTTTTGCCGAAATAACCCGAAACTCCTAAAGTGACCCAATGTCACTCAATTCCTCCAAAATTTCAATTCCAAACTCCTTATAACACCTCCTTAAACAGAATTGGATCATGAATTTCCCATAAATTTAGCTCAGGTCTTACCCAAATCCATTTTCGACCAAAGAAACCCCAATTTTGGCCCAAGCTGAACACATGTTTTAAATCCACCAAATTGACCCTCTAAAACTTGTAAAAACAATTTTATGTCTTCATGAAAATTCTTCTACACAACCATATATACATTACTGTTGAAGACTTCTGAACCCCATTCACACTCAAACTCAAGAAAACTTGACCCGAACCCAACATGGTCCAAAATAATCAAAAATCCAATCCATGCAAAAATTAAACCTCCAAATGTGCTCAAAACCACTTTGTGTCTTCATGAAAGATCTTCATTACAATCATGTGGACAATATTGATCAAGGTACTTGGGCTTCATTCAAGCTCTAGCCCAATCTAAACTCAAGTTAGCCCAATGTTCTTAAAATGGACCCAAAATCCAAAACTCACCAAACTAAAATACACTCACAAACACACCCACATTCTCCCCCTCTCATATCTCATGGCAAAAAAAAGAAAAAAAAAACAAATAACAAAAGAAATACTTTTTTCCCTTCACCTTACCCCCTCACCTCTCCCTCACCTCTCCCTCACCCTACCCACCACCTCACCCTACTCTCCTCACCTTCACCACACCTCCACCTCACCTCTCCCTCACTCCCCTCTTTACTCCAAAACCGTGAGCCTCCTCCCATAAAAATCCCTCTCATAATCTCACTTACACTCCCTTACACAGACACCTTTACACTTAGCCATTCCACCCCCCAAAAATCCCCTCCTAGCTGTGAGCCTCTCCTCCTCCTCCTCTCCTTCTTCCAAGCAAAGCCACACCCACCCAAATCCCCTTTTAGCTGTGAGCTTCAACAAGGATTCTTCAAGGGTTCTTCCATCAACTCCTCCAAAGCAAGGTAAGCTTCTTCCCCCTCTCTTTTATCTTATGAATATTTAAGCTTCAAAGAGATGTTTCACCCCTCTCATGCTTAGCCTAAGACCCCACACATACATGTATTTTCTTTAAAAATTCTTCTTCCTCTACATAGGTTTAAGAAAAAAAAAATTATGTGTTAATTATTACAAATCTTCACACCATTTAAACTTTTTCATGCTTAGCCTTAGGGATTTTCTTTTTTTCCTTTCATGCAAGCTATTTAGAATCAAAATCATGTGTAGGTTGTTTCTTCTTCATGCTATTTAAATTTTATTTATGCATTGGTTTGGGAATTCTTTTTATGCAAAGTTATATGGCTAATCTTAAATATTTACAAATCTACCACCTATTTCTACTAACTTAAAAAATTATAAGATTTAAAATCTAAACGAAATAAAACATAAAGAAAATAAAAATTAAAAAAAGAAAAGAAATAAACATAAGAATAAAATAAGATAATAGGAAATGGAATAAATTTTTAATAATGTATAATAATAAAATAACATAACTATATACATATGTAAAAAAATACAAATATATTATATGTGCTAAATAATATTGTAAATAAATTATAATACTAAATAAATAACTACACTACATTTAAATAACATAACTACATACTAGTAAAATATAAATGAATAATATATATATATATATATATATATATATATATATATATATATATATATATATATATATTAAGAAAAGGAGAAAATTCATTCAGCAAAAGTCGACAAAGTTTACATACATCTAATATAGGGAATATCGATCAAATCCCCAAAAGTAAAAGCTTTAAAGGATCATCGGGTTTAACGGAAAAAATAATCCTTTGAGATGCGGTAGCACGTTTGGCGACCAGGTTAGCGGGTTGGTTACCTTCTCTAAAGATGTGGGACCACTTGAGGGTGATAGAGCCAAATGTAGAGAGCAATGTTACTGTAGGGGTATACCAAATTCCATGGAGGAGGGGATAATCCTTGTATAATATTAACAAGCTGCCGAGAATCGGTTTCAATCCGAGACAAATTGGTAGTTCAAAGCTTTAGCGATGAATCGGGGCCCGAGTAAGCGGCTTGAAGTTCGGAATGGAGAGGCGACGGTGAGATGATTGGCACTTGGAAATACCACGGTAACTTACCTCCGGAATTTCTACAAGCGCCCGATTCCGGCAGCGAGTTAGTGAAGCTCCCATCTATATTTATTTTTATCCATGGTGGAGGTGGAAGGGACCACTTCAGCAATGTAGGTTTTCTTTGATTTGCGAGGCTCCAACAGTGGCTTCTTTCTCAGAAAACTGCGGCAGTTAGCCACCATATGATTAATATTGCAATTTCTGTTGTCAAACTTTAACTGATTCCTTTGCATCCAAACAAACCAGCATATAATTAAAGGTAGATGGAACCATTTTTCACTTTTCCAGTCCTCCCAGCAAGCCTCCAAATTGAGCCAATTGTGATTAAGATGAGTAAGATGGAAATGTTTTAAAACAGTAATCCACACCTGTTTAGTGACAGTGCAATGGAGAAAGAGGTGGGAAAAAGATTCTTCCCGAGCTTGACGAGCCAACATCTAGAAGCTAGTCTTAGGCCTTTGAGTTTTAAAATATCATCTAATGGAAGATAATGATGGAATAATCTCCGGCGAAGTAAGACATAGAGGGTGATAAAAGCCTAGTCCGGATTTTCTCCCCCACGAAGTATCGAGGCCAAAGTTGAAGTGAGTTCGTGAATCATCCGATTGAAAGATTTTTTATTAGAATTCTTCAGCAAGATTCTATCGAGGTTTAGTTGGATTAATAGGGATTTGAATAATCTGTTGTATGCTCTCCCCATCCAAAACTTCATTCGGCTTCGTTGACATTCCGGTGATCCTCCACCCAAAAATCTGCGACGATTAGTTGGTGATTGAAATCAGCGATAAAATTTAGAGTTCCATCTCCATCCGGTTGTCATAATAAAAATTCACCTCCCCCTTGCCCACTTCCCAACGAAATACTTGATTGGCCATGTCCCTTACTTTCGGCAAACTTCTCCAATGCTTGGAATCCCCTTGTCTTGGCACAGCTGAATTTGGGTGATCTTTCCGGCAATACTTGTCGAAAAGGAATTTTGCCCACATGGTATCTTTCCTTCGAATTTAATCCACTGCTTACAATAGAACAAATGGCTCATCTGTTGGAAATTTCTCAGCCCTAGTCCCCCGGCCTTGGTTGGTTTACAAACCTTGTTCCGGATAGCCCGATGATATTGCTTGGTTTGGCCTTCCCGGAGAAATTTATTAAACATTGTTTCTAACATTTTACGGGTGCTTTTTTCATTCTAACTATTTGTAAGCGATAAAGGGGAAAGGTTGAGAGTATACTCTTAAGTAAAGTTAATCTTCCACCATTAGATAGAAAGGTATTAGTCCAGCGGTTTAAAGTTGATGTAATCTTCTTGACAACTTCATCGTACTGAGATTGCTTTCTCCTTCCTTTAATTAGTCTGTACACCTAAATATTTCAAGGGAGATCGAGCGACGAGAGAACCCGGTGTACTCTTTCACCCACTTGTTGATGATTGAACCCTTTGCCAGCCAAAAATTGACACTTCCTTTGGTTTAATTCCGGGCACACGACCAAGGCTAGATGATTAGTCGGTTGCAAGGTTTTCTTAACGAGCAAGCTTACTTCCATTGGTGAAAATGATAACATCATCGGCATATGCCAAATGACTTATCATCTATGAAGAACCATGCTTAAAATGGAGATAAGGATAAATTGTTTGAGCGGCATTCGAGTTACGGAGAAGTAATCAAAAGCCAATATGAATATGGTTGGAGACAATGGGTCTCCTTGTTTCGACCCTACCGGCTTTGAAGAAACCACAGTTGCGGCCATTGACCGGGACACCTTGTAATAAACATTAGACAACCATCTTTGAATTAAAGTACAAAAATCGGGATGGAAACCTCTAGCTTTAAGTACTAAATCAATAAATTTCCAAGCGATAGAATCATAAGGCTTTTTAAGATCCAATTTGAGAAGTAAATTGTGTCCCCTACATTTCTTATCAATATCAAGTAACAGTTCTCGAGCCAAAAGACAATTATCAATAATAGTTACTGCCGCACAAAAGCAGATTGGTTAGAGGCGATCGATTGGTTAAGATAGGGTTGTAGTCTTCCCACAAGAATTTTACTAATTATTTTAGAAAAGGTAGTAGTAAGGCCGATAGGTACGAAATCGGTCCATTGGTTTTTTGAGATCCTTTGGGAATAAGTGCAATGCTTTGGTTGCGGCAAAATATTTAGGAAGATCGGATCCAAGAAAGAAAGAATGAACTGCTGAAAAAGATCGGCACCCACAATATCCCGAGGCTTTAATATAAAATGTTGAAGTAAACCCATCGGGGCTCGTTGTTTTATTACCATAAATGCTCTTTAAAGCTTGCAATATCTCTTGTTTATCGAGTAAGAAAGTTAAATTAAGCTGATTCACATAATCTTGATGATCGAGAAAACATCTCGAGCAACAAATGAAGTAGAGGATATAGGTACGTTCGAGCAAACAAATTCGAAAATGTAATACTGACACTTTGTGAGAGGGAAGATTGGTCGATAACCCGATTGCCGGACTCATCCTTGATTTTAAGTATAGCATTTATTTTTCTTACGTGCTTAATGATCGCATGAAAATATTTAGAATTCTCGTCCCCATAAAGGTACTTGTTTACAGCAGCTTTTTGTTGTAGAAAATCCTCTTCCCTTTCCGAGTGCTTGGAATAAAGCCGGCCTAGGCAATTTCAAGTTCATGTGCTCGATTCTCCCCCAAATCATTTGCAGCTTCCAACAAATGGACTTTAGCTTCGCATCCTTCACTTGTTGAAAACTATTTCCAAGCTGAGTCTTATTCCACGGTCTAAGTTTAAAAGCTACATTCTTTTGCAATCTCCATAGTCTCACGAGAGGACTACGGCTAATGTGATCGGGGACCTTCCGGACTGCTGTGTACTTCAGCTAGAAAGCTATCATGAGTGCACCAAGCATTGAGAAATCTAAGCTGGGAGTACCCTTTGTAAGAGCTGAAAGAAATGCGAATTAGTAGTGGGGAGTGGTCGGATGTTGCTCTGTGTAAATGCTTGCACTTGAGCTATGGGAAAAGTGTTGAGCGAAAGGTCATTAGCTAAAGCTCTATCAATTCTCTCAAGCAAATTACCTCTCTTCCATGTGAAAGGGGTACCAATGTATCCTAGATCAAATAATCCTGCATTAGTGATATTCGAGAGAATTGTAGCATGGTATTAAGATCGGGAGTTCTTCCCCCTTTTTCTCGCTGGGATCTCTAATGCGATTAAAATCCCCATCGACGAAGCCAATTTGAAGAGTTACTTGTACTGATACGCCACAACTCATTCCAAAGAGAAACTCATCCATAGGAGTACACCCGACATAGATGATAGTAGCACTGCCCTGGAAAGAATCCATCCCAACTTGTAAATGGAGAAATTGATAATTATCAAGTTGAACATTGCGGTTTAGCTCCTTTCTTGTAAAAATCCGAGATCTTATTGTTGCGGTTGGAGTGAAAATGGAATCCAGGAAATCTTTTAGTGAATTTAGAGATGTTGGTATGCACCATAGGTTCCGGTAATGCTATAATCCAAGGTTTAAAAGTCCTGTTAAGATGTAGTAATCTATTAAGGGTGCCGGGACTTGCCACACCCCTAACATTCCAGGCAAATCGGATTAATCATGGTGTAATGCCTTACCGACCCTAGTAATTCTAGGGGGTGTTGCATCGAGAATGATCCATACCAATAATATTAGACTTAGATAAATTTTGTAGCTCCATAATATATTTTCTCCTCCTTCTACTTTTCCGTTGAGACCAAGCACCATCGGCGGTAGTTGCTAAATTCTCGAGAATCATTTGGGCGGATTCCCCGATTATGGGACTTGAAGGGGTTATAAAAGTGGCACTTGCATCGGAATAATGCGGGATCACTTCCTTAGTAGTATCAACTCCCTGTGCGGCACTTGTGATCCTAGATGTGGTGGCAGTTGTAAACTCCTTAAGGACGAGTGTTAGATAAATCAATATGCTTGTAGATTCTTATTCCTCCTCCTCCTACTTCCTTGTTGAGACACGGCCCCTTCGCATCGAATTATCCGAACTCACATCATCGGCTTCGGTAACCGGTGTAGCATTATTCATACCATTGTCTCTAATCTCTATTGGTAGATCCGCATATTTTCCAATAGTTGCACTGCCCAATTTGATCGAGCATAGTTTTTAAAATCCCCCTCCTTATCAACAAGCCCATTCAGACCTTGATTTAGAATTGCAAGTTCATTATTCAAATCCTGGGTAGTAATTGGGACAGTGCCAACAGGAATCACTGGAGAGATAGGTGGATTATCAGTTTTCTTAGTAATTTTATTATTTACATTATAAGGTCTTAATTCAGGGTGGAGTTTAAAACATTGTTCCATGGTGTGTCCAAATAGGTGACAGTGCTTGCAATACAAAGGTTGATATTCCATAACAATGGGTTGCCAGTATCCATTATTAGCGATGCCTAGCCAAACCCCATCCAAATAAGGTTGAGTAATGTCCCTTTCAACTAGAAATCTTGCATTGGAAATCACGGTAACATTAGCGAGAGGGGATATCAAGTTTGAGTGGCCTTCCCATAGCATCAGCTATATCATAGATGATTCGATGATTGTTAAAAGGAAGTTTTAAGTTAGGGAGACTGAACCACACTGGAACTATAGGTGGTTCTTTAGTTGGATCAAAGTCCATTGTCCACTTGAGGAGCTTCATGGGTTTCCCATCTATCATTATCACTTTTTAAGAAAAACACATGTGCATAATCCTCCTCCTTAGCAAGTCGCAACATAATGTGTCTATCGTCAAAAACCCCTAATTTCCAAGCGCCCACTAGCTTGAAATCATCAACGGCTTTTCTCAAGATATCCATTTTAGGATGGCCAACTGAAATTTCCCTACCAAGGTAAATTTATAAGGCTCCGACAGTTTCAGAATCTCCTCCTCGGTAAAAATCGAGCCGACTTCCCAACCTTCCTAGTACATTTCCTAATAAACTCACACTCGGCTTTCCCATCCATTGCATCATGAAATAATTGAGGGAACACCGGTTTATCTCCTAGAGTGGTTCCACCATCTTTCCTCACTATAACTTCGAGCAAAAGTACCCCTTCCAAAAAATTGTGGATCGGCCGAGTGAGATCATGTGCCATTGCCGATGTAACGGTACCACAAGCAAAATTCAAAAAATAAGGAGCCCGGGAAGTGAGAAAGAATCACCCCCACCCAAAACCAAAGGAAGAAGAGAACTGAGAAGGCTTCCAGCTTCTTAACAGCCACCTTTCTCCACCTTGCACCAGCACAGCCGCTCACCTTACCAGTTTCCGCCATGGAAACCCTAGCAGAGCACCTCCCTCCAAACCAGCCGCCATCATTATATTATATTATATATATATATATATATATATATATATATATATATATATATATATATATATATTGGAGAAAAGGAACAACCACGGGCTCCCTACATGTTAAGACTTAACATCCGGCTTTACAATTCAGCTTAAACCAAACTAAACAAAAAATGGCCGCTATAAGGCAAGCGGCCCAAAATCCCAATAAAAACCTCTAGCACTTATACTCATCTACAAAAAACAGAAAAGATAAAACAAAATATCAAACTGCTCCACCAAACCAGCCATAGCCAAAATCCCAAACAGTGTAGCTGATATCATCAGATGGTAGAGTTGTGGAACTTCAATAAATTAGATGTCCACCACTCTAAAATGAGGGGTCTTAATTCGATCAGCTTCAATAAGATAAGATAGCTGTGGAGGGGTATCAGATGAGATAATAACTTTACGGGAGTAAAGAGCCCTCTTAGCAAGCCAACTAGGCGGCACATTGCCTTCTCTATAAATAAAATTGAAATTAATATTAATATGTTGGGCAAGTGTCTTGATTCTAGTGATCCGAGTGGCATGGTGCCACGGTGGGTGAAGGTTATTCGGCATGTCCTGAATAAGTAGAGCGAGTCACATTCCACAACAAGATCTCTCTGATGCCAAGAAGTGGCCGAGTGAGAGCCCGAGCTGCGGTCGATTCGGATTCCGGGGCATCGGCAACAATAATGGGAGTGTGGAAGAAACTAATACATTGACCATCCCGGTTCTCGAAAAGACCCCCACAACCAGATCCCTGATCAGAGAATGCCCCATCAGTATTAACCTTAATAATTGGATAGGTTGGAGCTTTCCAGTATATTAACATGATTTTAGACTGCTTTGGATAGTCTGGCTGAAGAGTATTGAAAATATTATGATACTTCTTCAGAAGGATGAGCTTGCTTAAGTATGAGTGGCAATTTCCCACCACAGTTAGGACATTACACCCTTTGTCTTCATATTTTACACTATTTTTGTGCATCCATATAAACCAAGCAAGGATGAAAGGGATATCCCCCACTTTTGCTTGATGCCTTGACAACCAGCATGTAGATAACTCCTGCCACTCAAGAGTAAGTGTATTGATCTTCATAAACTTAAGAACCTCCTTCCACACCTCCTGTGAGAAGCTGCAGCTAAAGAATAAGTGCTGAATAGTTTCAGCATTAACCCCACATAAGTAACACTTAGATGGCCCTCTAAGCCCCTTGAGTTTGAGAATATCATCAGTTGGAAGGAGGTTGTGAAAAGTCTTCCAAATAAAGAAGGACATGGAGGGTGTCAAATACTTGTTCCAGATTTTCCTACCCCAATTGAGAGATGGCCAGTTGAAAATGTTTAGGTAGATGTGTTTGGTGAGACTGTGGAGTTTACCCTTTTGCCAAATGATTCTATCGGGTTTAGAAGTATCAATAGGAATGGAGGCCTCTTGAAGAGCGAGAAGACTCGGTGAGCGGCTCACGAAGCTTAGTGGGTGACCAATGCGAGGTTGTCTCAGCGATGGCTACTCGGAAGCTGCTTGTTTAATAATATGAGGGAGGGCAATCTTCATCTCGGGAGGGCACCGAGTTATCTTGCCAAAAGAGCACTTTCCCATTCCCGAGTTCCCAATAATAAAGGGATTCGAGCAAGGTCTCTATTCAGGAGCATATGTTTCGATATCCTGGAGATACCGGGTTTGATTTGAACCAAATTGGGGTGGCTATCTTTACAATATTTCCCTTTCATAAAGATAGCCAACAAGGAATTTTGATGTCTGAATTGAATCCAAAGTTTACAGAAATTAACTTTCTGGAGGTGGTGTAATCCCTTGAATCCCAACCCACCAGCCTCAATAGGTTTAGCAAGTTTACGCAGCTAGCCCGGTGCATACTGCTTTCTTTGACCGGACCATAAGAATGCATTAAAGATTCTTTCAATTTGGATTCTAGAGCTCTTCTTCATACGAGGTCATTTGAAGGACATAATTTGGGAATGTTGTTAGTATACTTTGCAGCAATGTAACTCTACCACCAGAAGATAGGAAAGAATTTGCCCAGTTAGATAACTGGGTATTGAGTTTACCTATAATTTCCTCAAAGTGTAGTTGTTTGGATCTGCCCTTAATAAGAATCACCCCCAAATATTTCAATGGAAGAGTAGCTTTAGAGAAACCAGTCTAATTAGTAATCCAATGAGACAAATCAGCATTAATCTGCTTGGGAAAAACCAGCTCACACTTAGCATTGTTGAAATGCAGACCAGAAACAACTAGGAAATGTTTCAGGCAATTGATAACTTTTTTGACAGCAATCTTTGAGGCCCTAGAAAAAATCATTAGATCATCAGCATATAAAAGGTGAGAAATAATCACATCAGACCTGTGGTGGTAGGCGGCATAATTAAAAGGGGAAACTTGAGACTCGATTAGCTCTGGAAAGATAATCCATAACAATGATGAAGATGGAAGGGGATAGAGGATCTCCTGTTTCGGCCCTACGGTAGCTTGGAACCCACCCCAACTCTGGCCATTGATCAGAATAGAGTGGTTATTAAATTTCAGCCATCTCTTTATTAGCCTACAGAACTTAGGAGTGAAACCCCTTATGTGTAATACCTGGAGAATGAAATTCCAATCCAATGTATCATATGCTTTCTTAATGTCCAAGCTTATATATTAGATTGCCCCCCTACGGGTTTTGTCGAGATCAAGCATTAATTCTTGAGCAAGAAGGGCATTATCGGCAATTGATCTTCCTTTAACAAAAGCCGATTGGTGGGGACTAATAATCTTGTTTAGATGTGGTTGTAATCTCCCAACAATCACTTTGCTAATTAATTTGCGATGACGGTAGTGAGACTTATTGGTGCCGTAATGGTTCCACGATTTTGGTGCGGTGGTTTTGGGGATAAGCACGAGTGGTAGATGAGTGGAAGTGCTTGTGGGAGATCAATACCTTTAAAAAAGCCTTGGATAGCGACGAGATACCTCATTTTTACAAATTACCCGGGTTTTCATATAAAAATCCGCATTATACCCATCGGGGCCAGCCGCCTTATAACGCTCGATGGACTGTAAGGCCAACCATATTTCATTTTGGGAAGGGATATCAGTGAGCTTAAGGGTGTTGGTATAATGGTAGACATCATTAAACAAGTTGCTGTCAATATGATTACTTGAGCAGTGTTGGAAAGTCAGCAGCTTTTGAAAATATTTGACAGCATTGTTAGCAATATCAGTGCCATCCTTGAGCAATGTCCCCTGATCAGTCGTGATAGAAAGTATGGCATTATACTTCCTTTTATACTTGATACATGCATGATAATACTTAGTGTTCCTATCTCCCTCCTTAAATTTGTTTATAGAGGCTTTCTGTCTTAGTATTTGGTCCTGCCAGGTTTAGATAAGTAAGCAACTTCTCTTGAGCGATGACAAAGTCTTTAAACTTATTCTCATCCCCTTGGGCTTCAAGTTTAGCATTATTAACTTCCATTTCGGCCTTTATGACCCCACGAAACACATCACCGATAGTCTCCCGGTTCAATTTCTCAATGCTGCGGCACATTTGTATTTGTAGGTTTTGAAGTTTAATAAAAGGATTAGAGTTGGAGCTACCTCTCCAGTTATCCTGAATAAAAGTATTAAATTTAGGATGACTGGACCAGAAGCTCATAAATCTAAATGGTGGGGGAGTGTTCTGGGTTTTAGGTGTGGAGATGGTGATAAGAAGTGGTTTATGATCTGAACCAGCAAAGTTAAGATGGGTGATGTTAGTGTTTAGGAAATTTTGATGCCATGAGTCATTAGCCAGAAAACGATCCAATCTCTCCCAAATTGCACCTCTCCTCCAAGTAAATTGGCTGCCCAGAAATCCCAGATCAAATAAACCTGCCTTGTTGATCCTGTCATTAAATTCAATAATCATATTCTGATTTGGAACTCTTCCTCCCAGCTTTTCAGAAGTTGAAGCAATACAATTGAAGTCACCTCCCACAATCCAGCTGTGTGTCTCCACCTTACTTATTTCAATAATATCATTCCAAAGGTTTGTTCTATCGGTCTTGGTGCGACCGGCATAAACAAAAGTGGCAGTAAACTTCATACCATCTAATCTGAAATGGAAGTGAACAAACTGTGGATGATCAACCTGAACAGACCAGAAAAGCTCTTCTCTGCAGATTAACCATATTTTATTGGTGGAGTTAGCAAAAAAAGTGCATCCAGGGAATTTGGAGAGTATTTTGTCTTGTTTTTTGTATACCATAGGTTCCAAAATGATCATACACCAGAGTTGGTGTTTCTTAGAGGTGAATTAATCTTTTGATAGAATGGGGGTGAGCCACCCCCCTAATATTCCAACACAGACAATTGATCATCAGGGGGTTTGGGTATTTGGTGATGAGTGGTTAGAAAAAGATCTGGAACATGTCCTGACTCTTCCCCTTAAGTAGTCCCTTGAGGAGTCCCTAGGGGAGCCTCTGGGATTTTTATTATCAGGTATCTCCAGTTCTTGAACTGCCAAATTCTGAAGATCATTGGACAATTTTTTCTTTTTCTTTGACTTTTGTATTTGCCATACTGCTTCCATTATCCTTTTCTCCTTATCTAGATGTGAGCGAGGTAGATTAACGGGTCTTGGATGAATTTCATTCTCCCCCGATGGTTCCGATGAGCCCGACTCTTCACCTTGGATATGAATCACATCATTAGAAGCATCTAGCGGTGACACCATGTCACTTGAAATCACTCGAGGTGCTTGAAGTTTCAACTTCGATTCGGCTACGATGCTCGAAGTGCCACCACTTTCTCTTTAGTTGGTTTCTTAGAAGGTGGCTTGAGCCTATAGCATTTCTCCTTTAGATGGACAAACATCCTGCAGTGCTGGCAATAGACAGGCTTATTTTCTAAGACAACCTCTTGCCAGAACCCCTCTCCATCATCTGAAGTGGTAATTCATATTTTGTCTATCTGCGGTAGAGAAACATCTCTTTCGACGAGAACTTTTCTTCGCTACTTGGGTTGCCCATGTCATGTGTTGGGGAATCAACTCTCGGAGGTGTTCCCAATGCCCTACTAATCCGAAATATAGCATTTGTATGGTATAAGCTGGATTGGTAGATTTGGGAGAGTAAACCATAGAGGTTTCAAAGGAGGCTCTTTAGCTAGATCAAATCCTGGGTACCATTTAATTAGCTTCATGAAGGAGTTTGCAATTTGCATCTCTTGTAAACCCAACACTCTTGCATAATCTTCCTCCTTAGAAAGCCTAATGAGCAGATGCCTACCATCCATCACCCCTAGCTTCCACTGACCCACCAACTGAATGTTCTCAAAATACTTCCTGACCAATTCCATTTTGGGATGTCCAAACTGGAATTGTCCAACAATGGTAAATTTAATAACATCTACCTTAGTATTCATTTCCTGTGAGGTGAACAAAACTGCTGGTCGACCATCTTTAGAACCCAGGGGTGTAACAAAAGGGCATTCTACTCTTCCAGCAGCAGCATCATGTAGGATTTGAGGGAATGTCAGGTGTTCCACAGATTTTGGTAAAATACCTTTACTGAGAGCAGAAGCATAAGTTGGGGGGTCTTTGGAGGCACTAGAACTAGCCATAACCAGTTCCAAGAGAAAGGGACAGCAAGAGTCACCAGCCACCAAACCAATGGAACAGTAACACAATTCAAAACTGACACCTCAGAGGAAAGTCACCACTCACCAGCCCACCAAGGTACCACACCGCCACAGGAAGCCTTCAGAAGACACCAGCCGCCGCCCAGCCAGGGCCATTACAGCCCAAACCCTAGCAGAGCCAGGGTAGCTGCCCCCATCTTCATATATATGTATATATATATATATATATTTCCATATATATATATATTTATAATGTTGGCGGCTAAGTGTGCTCTGCTAGGGTTTCTAGCATGACCCTGCCGGCGGCGGCTTGGAGGGTGGTGGTGCGGGTAAGCTTGGTGTGTCTTGGTACGGAGGTGAAGTGTTCTCGGGCTCCTTGGTTGCTCTTCGGCGGCTTTTTGTTGTTCCGGGTTCTTTGTTTTTCAAATTTTCTTGTTCCATTGTGCTCTTTTGGGGTGGTTTTTCTTGCTCTTTGGTGCGTGGGTGTACCCACTCGGGGTTGTGCTCACTTTTGGTTGATTACGGCTCCTTGCTCTTGGTACGTGTGCATTTCTTCCTTTTCCCATCTGTTTGGGTACACTTTGTTCCATTGGTGGCTTGTTGGTGGTGTTGGGTGGTACGATGGCTCACCCCATTGATCTTACCACCAACATTGAGTGGGCAAAAGCCACCTATGCTTGGTGTTGTAGGATCTGCCCCTTCCATCACGGATCCTTCCAGATTATTTTTGCCACAGAGATTGCATGATGCAGCACCTGGAAGAATTTCTTGCCCATTTATCAGACCTCTGGAAGAAAAGGATGGCCATCCTGCTGTGATTTTCACTGATCAGGAATTGGCTGTGCTTGATGATGAAGTGAAACTCACTTTGATTGGGAAATTTAGTTTGGGACATCCCAAGATGGAGCTAGTGAGTAAATACTTTGAATCACCTGAATTTTCGAGGAATTGGAAGCTAGGACTAGCTGGATGGAAGACACCTTCTTATCAACTTCCTTGTTGAAGAGGATTATGCTATGTTATTTGCTAAACATTTGGTGACTATTGCTTGGAGTGGAGATGAAAATAATCAAATGGACGGCGATTTTGATCCTAGCAAGGACCCTCCGATTGTGCCAATCGGTTTAAACTACCCGATCTTCCATACTGATTTTTTAATCGGGATGCTCTTTTCCAAATTGGGAGGTCTATTGGAACTCCTTTAAGGCTGGATCTTGCTACAATTAATAAAGCTAAACACGAAATGGCTAGGATCCAGATTGAGAGGGATATTTCATCGCTGAGGTAAAAAAAATTTGGATTGGATCGGCTAAGGAAGGACGATGGCAAGAAGTTATAATGCGGCAAAAACCTTATTATTGCTCTCATTGCAAAATGTTTGGACATACAATTGAAAAATGCTACGGAATTCATCCCCCATCTAGAAGATCCATAACAAAGGAAACTCAACACAAGCAATGCTGGTGATCTTGTTTTAGTGCGACGGGGCTCGGGAGAAAGGAGAGACTTTGTGAACTCGGTCTCTCGAACTTGCTTTACCCATCCAGTGAGGTGGGGAGAACACCGGTTTATCAAATCCCCCTTACGTTGGGGAGATGATTGAACCCACGATCAATGTGGATAATTGCACCCCTCTAGTTCACTCTGGAGTTATCAGAAATGTTTCTGATGATATTTCTGAGTCTGCTTTTGGGGGAAGATCCCCACATAGTTACAGAAGGGAGGAAGAGGAAGTCAGAATAGTCACACCAACTCAATCTATTGAACAGCAAGTGGATACCCAGTTTCCCTCCAATGCTGGGAATCGGTGTTATGCGAGGAAGAGATGGAAGGCAAATGGCACACCCAAACCTCCAGGGAAAAGAAGAAGAATAATCTCGGTGAAGTACAAAAACTTGGAACTCCTCTTTACGTGGGGGAGTTAGGCTGGAATTTACGTTACCGGGGGAGATCTAGATCTAGATCTCAATCCTCTTTTAATCCCCATCCCATTTAATGATAAATTTCCTCTGTTGGAATATTAGGGGTATTGCTTAATCCTTTATCTTTTAAAAAACTGCTACATTTAAACAAAAAATATAAATTATGGTGCATTACCATCCCGGAACCTTTGGTTAATAAATATCCTCGAGAAAATCATCGGCAAGCTACAAGGCTACAACCACTATGCTAAGCTGCAATAATAAAATTTAGATTTTTGTAGAAAAGAGGTGAACTGGTCTATCCTTATTGACAACAAGCAATTTATACATTCTTCCTTTCGGATTAATGGCGGGGATGGTTTAATAACCTTTGTTTATCTTGGATGTAAAAAGGAAGATAAAGTTATCTGTGGAGTCGGCTACGGGACATCGGTGTCCAAGTACACTCACCCTGGATTGTTGGGGGTGATTTTAACGGTGTGGGGTCTTCGAATGAAAAAATTGGGGGTAGACCTCCCAAGCTCTACGATATGACCATTTTCGATGATAATATTCATGCGGCCAATCTTTATGACCTTGGATTTAGAGGACACGCTTTCACATGGAAGAGAGGGATTATGCGGGAGAGGCTTGATAGGATGTTGGTTAACAACCTTTGGCTCTCTAATTGGCTTCTTACTTATGTTACTCACCGAGTATTTACGGTTCGATCATAGACCTCTCCTTATATCTATTACCTCCCCCACCTCTCTAATACTCCCCCTCCTTTCGGATATCCGAACGTTTGGTCCTCCTATGTTGAGTTCCACAAGATTGTTCGGGAAAAGCGGCATCGTATTGATCACCGGACCCTCTCATCGGATTAAGCATACTACGAGATAACTCTCGGTAAAGCTCTTAGGAAATGGAATTGGAACTTTATAGGAAACCTCCATGAAGGCGTCCAAGTGGTCGAGAAGAGCTCGATCAAATTGAGTCTAAAATCCAGTCGCACTTGCTACGAGATGAACATTACTTCATTGCACAAAATAATTTCTGTTAGCTACTTGATAAGTTGGAGCAATATCTAAAACAAAAAGTCTGCTTTGAACCATTTTATTCATGGGGATAGGAACACTCGGTTTACCATGCACTGTATAAAATATAGAAGGAAATGTAATACTTATTCACTCTATCCACACGAGTGATGGCGGGAAACTCATGGAGGACAACGAGATTGGTTTGGATGCTTATTACACATTTTGACAGAGCTACTTAATCCTCCTCCGCGAACCGGATTGCCTGATTGATAGATCTCTTTTCCGGGACAACTTGCATTACCCCGATGTACTTGAGTTAACTACCATCCCAGTGAGCAAGAAATGCGGAATGCTATAAAATCAATTGATAGTTCTAAAGCTGCAGGACCGGATGGTTACACGTGATTTCTATCGGAAGGAGTGGAATTTGGTTGGTGGTGATGTGGTGGCAGCTATCCAAAGTTTCTTCCTTGGAAATGATCTTCCCGAGTTATTTTTGTGCTTGAAACATTGTGTTGATTCCCAAAAATAATCTTATGCATAACTGGGATCATTTTAGACCCATCTCTTTGGCATCCGTAATCAGTGAGGTTATCGGCAAAATAATTGTGGGGAGACTTCAACCTCATCTTGATAGGTTAATATGCATGAATCAATCGGCTTTTGTGAAGGGCGAGTCGATCTCGATAATGTGCTACTTGCCCGGGAACTTTTGCTTGATTTGGATAAAGTTCATAGGGGAGGTAATCTCATATACAAGTTGGATATACAAAAAGCCTATGATACCATTAGCTGGGAGTTTATTGAAGATGTTTTGATTGCTAGAGGTTTCCAACAACAGTTCTGCAATCTCATCTCTAGGTGGCTTCATTCAAATGAACACTCTATCTTATTGAATGGGGCTCGCAGGAGGCAAATTCCATGCCACCGGAGGATTAAAGCGGGGAGATCCACTTTCTCCTCTCATCTTCATATTAGGCTGCCGATTATTTCTCGAGGATGGTTAATCGGACCATTACGAATAAAAGCTATGCCAGGTACCATCATAAGTCGAACATTGTTATTTCTCACCTCCTTTATGCGAGATGACATCATGGTTTTCTCCGAGTGCACACAAAGCTGCTCGTGAAAAAGTTAAAACACTGTTTAGACTCCTTCCAACAACAATCGGAATGCTTTTCAATCACGAGAAGTGTCGATTGGTATTCTCCAGGCGACACCTATTCGGATCGAAGCAATGGATTCGGAGTACACTTGGATTTAAATGCGGTACCCCTCCTTTTAAATATGCGGGTGTCCTTCTCACTTTGGGCGAGAACCAAACAAATTCAATTTGAGGAGATTCTCACCAAAGTCGGCTCTCGATTGAGCTACTTGGACTAATTCTTTCTTATCGAATGGTGGTAGAATCACACTCCTTAAAAGTATCCTCACAACCTTCCCCTCCTATCTTCTTCGAATGATTCGCTATGAAGAAAAGCACCCAATTACGATTGGAAAGGGCTTTTAATAGATTTTTATGGGTCTGGTCGGAGAACCCAAAAGCATTGGACTTCTTGGCAAAAGGTCACAAAACCGATGGACTGCTGGTGGCCTTGGATTCAAAAGCTTTCCTCGAATTCGGCGGGTTAATATGTGCAAATTATGGATTAACTTCGAGCCCAAAACTCACTGTGGGCTAAATTTATGATGGGTAAATACTGCGAGTTCTCCCATCCCACTCGAGTGGTCGGGAAATTAGGTGACTCTAGAATGCGGGTCAATCTACTTAAGGTGAGAAGTTACTGCGAAAATCTTTTTATCCGGGAGGCTGGGGAGGGGTGAAGTGAATTTTTGGTTGGATAGCTGGTGTCCCAAGGATTGGTTAGTTGCTAAAGATAATCTTGCTGATTCAACTACAAAGGTTTGTGAGTTTTGGGATGGGAACGATTGGTCTCTTCCACAGCTCAAAGCCATTTTACGGGATCTTTCGGCAAGGCGATTTCTACCATCAATTTTGATCAAAATAGTCCGGATAAAGTTTATTGGAGTAATCACCACAATCAAAATATAACTAAAACTATTTACGGGAGTCTTTTCAACTGGCCTTCGTTCCACAGGGAAACTCCATTTGGAATAAATTTTTGTCCCCTTCCATGTCCTTTACATGTCTTGGAGAACCTTCCATGGCATCATCCCAGCTGATGATATTCTTAAGCCGAAAGGTCTTAGGGGGCCCTCTAAATGTGTTCTCTGCCATCGACATGATGAATCCATCCCTCATCTATATTTTAAGCTGCTCCTTTTCCAGAGCTGTATGGCTGCAACTAACCTGATAGGCTGGAAGAACCAAACTTATTGCTTGGGAAGATCTTCATACACTTTGGATGAATAAGGAAAATCGGAAGGTTAATACTGTACCTTTGCATTGTGATGTGGTTTTCGTGGATGGCCGGAAACGATTGCCAAATTTGATGGGATAGCTGCTACTTGTGGACAAAGTAGCCAATAACTGTAAAACATATCTACACAAAATCATTAAACACAAGGGTTTCACCAATCTGTTGCACACTGAGCTCCTACCTACTGTTGGTAAAAAAGTTAAGCTGGTTAGATGGCTTCCCCCTTCTAACCCAACCATCAAAATTAATGCGATGGCGGTTTCTCTAAGGATAATGCGGGAGTGGGAGGAATTTTTAGAAACTCTTATGGTAATCGCCTACTTTTCTTTTATGCACTGTGAAAGCTAGAGATGCATTGGAGATCGAATTTATTGCTTTGTGGAGTATGCTATGCATATTGCCAAAATTGCTAATCGGTCGAATATTTGGCTAGAAGTAGATTCCACTGTTCTACTTAACATTCTTCGACAAAAGCTGGTCTACAACTCTGGATGCGAGATTATTGGAGAAAACAAATTAATCAGGCTAAACCCACCCATTTTACCTCTTCTTCAATTCCTAGGGAGGGTAACAAAGTGGCTCATTGGTTAGCAGTTAGGGGGGCCAGATCCCAGCAGCACAGGAGAAGGAGAAGAGACATCGAGTTCCTTCAGCATATAACAGATTTATCAAGGAGGAGATACGAAGGCTAAAGGTAACAATTTCGGATATAAGCCATAGAGAAGCCTTCAGTGCTGCAGCAAAAAATTGGGCACATTTTCCAGATATCCATTTCGGTCTTAGCCATGGCAGCAACAATCAGGTGAAGATTGATTGATGTCCTATTGTAGCTCAGGGAGCTCGGAATTCTCAGCGTTACCATGGATCTGAAATAGATTATTTGAGCCGATTCTAAAATAAATCTGTGTAGTTTATATTGTATTGTATGTCATAAATCTCTATTATGGAAATGATTATGACTGTCTTAACAAAGATTGTTGTGCTTCATATCAGAATCAGTTGGTCTTTTCCTAATCAAATTCCAACGATTTTGAATACTACGTTGTCAATGAAATAAATATATTAAATTATACCAAAATATATATATATATATATATATATATATATATATATATTTCCAAAAATATACCCACCCAAAGGGCAAGTACAATAACATTACCAAAGTAACATCCTTAGCTTTTTACATATGGGAGTTTTAACATATCTCCATGTATCAAAAAGGAAAGAGGGGGGGGGGTGAGAGCTGACATTAACCGACTCCCTATACCAGTCCTGGGAGGCAAGCCAGTGGGCTGGTGAATTACCCTCCCTAGCAATAAAATTAAAACTTACGTCCATTCCTATGGTGAACCTTGTCATTCTCCGTATCCATCTATTAATGTACCATGGAGCAGTGTCATAGTTATTGATGTATTGGATGCAGCTATTGGAGTCAGATTCAACTTGAAGCTTTGTAATGTGACATGTGTGTGCAATCTTAATAGCCCAAAGGCATCCATTGCAGCAGTGGGGGAGTGGAAGAATAAAATACATTTTCCCCTACAGTCTCTGAAAATACCATGAATACCAGCAATTAGTTGTTGATAGCTCCCATCAGTGTTGACCTTCACCCAATGACCAAGAGGGGATTCCGGTTAACGGTAGTAAACTTCTTCCCGGAGGTCTGCGATTCACATTGCGAGATATCCTTAAAATTGTGGAATTTGATTAGCTTTTGGATATATGTTAAACAGGTGAGCGACCACTGCGGTGCGGATAAATGGTTTCCATTGAACTTAGCTTTATTCTTGTTCATCCAAATGAACCAAACCACTACACATGGAATCACAAAGAGATTTGCATTGTTCCAGTCATTCCAACATTGAAATAATTGTATCCAACTTAAGTTAAAAGTATCCGGGTTCAGTCTACAAATCAGTGCATTCAAAACTGCCTGGGAAAAGGGATAATGGAAGAAAAGATGATTGATCGACTCTTCAGCAGTTCTACATAACAGGCAACAGGAAGGGCCCCTAGGCCTTTGAGTTTGAGAATGTCATCAGTGGGAATTAGAAGATGTCTAACTCTCCAACAAAGAAATGACATTGAGGGAGAAAGTAGCTTACCCCACAGTTCAGAACCCCAAGAAATATTACCTGCTGGGTACAGTTCCTGATAAATAAAAGAGGACACTTTTTGAGAGTTATGGTTCTTGACAATCAATTTATCCTTTTGCTCAGGATGAATTCTGGTAAGCATAATCTGCTGGATCTGATCAGAGGAGAGCAGGTTCCTAAGCAGTCTGTAGTTCCATAGATTTTCAATCCAGAATGTATTTACACAGCTATTAGGCATGGGTGTGGGGGTACCAGTAGCCAACTTCTTACCTTCCCAATTCCATAGATCTAGCCAAAAGTTTATCTGACCTTCACCCAGCTCACAAATAAACATTTGTTCAACCTTATCTTTAACTTTCAGCATAGCTTTCCATAGTCTAGAATCCCCCAATTTAGGAAAAATCACAGTTGGGTGCTCAGCCTTACAATATCTGCCATGTAGGAATTTAGCCCATAGACAACTGTTGGCTTTGAATCTTATCCATAGCTTGCATAGGTTGATGAGCCCCAAGTGATCAAAACTCTTGAAGCCAAGACCCCTGCCTGGAGGGGTTTACAAACCTGCTGCCAAGGAAGCCACTGAATTTGCTTATGTTGACCTGCCCACAAGAATCTATTAAACATCCTACTAATTAGTTGTTTAGTGCTTTTCTTCATAGTGAACATCTGCAGTGCATAAGAGGGGAGGGAAGTTAAGATGCTTTTGAGAAGTGTAATCCTTCCACCATTAGAAAGGAAAGAGTTTGACCGGTTGGAAATCTGGGCCTGGATTTTCTCAATGCACTCCTGGAATTGAGTTTGTTTACATCTGCCTTTAATAAGTTGAACACCAAGATAGTGAATGGGACAAGAAGCTGAGTGGAAGCCTGTGTAATCAGAGATCCACCTTTTGTGACTGCAACTAAGATGTTTACTATGAATGAATTGGCATTTTTGGAGGTTTAATTCCATCCCAGAGACCTCAGTGAAATGCTGTAAGATTTTTTGTACATTCTTAACAGCAGCCTTAGAGGCCCTAGAGAAGATGATAAAGTCATCAGCATAAGCAAGGTGACTTACTTTGATGATGGACTTATGGTGATAGTTGATGTGAGGAGCTTGTAAGAAAGCTTGCTCCAGAAGTCTAGAGAGATAGTCAATGGCTAGGATGAATATAGTGGGAGATAGTGGGTCACCTTGTTTAATGCCCCTAGTTGCCTTGAAGAAGCCATGTCCTTCCACATTCACTAATACTGAGTGAACATTACTTTTAAGCCATCTGTGAATGAGCTGAATGAAGTTTGGTTGAAAGCCCCTGGCACTTAAGACTTTAAGAATGAAATCCCAGCAAATAGAGTCATATGCCTTCTTAATATCAAGTTTGAAAATGATATTATATCCTCTACACTTTCTATCCAAGTCAAATATTAGTTCTTGGGCCAAGAGTATATTATCTGAAATGGTTCTATTCTTAAAAAATGTTGTTTGGTTATCCACAATTAGAGTGTTCAGGTAGGGTTGAAGTCTAGTAACATGAATTTTGCTCAGCAATTTAGACATAACAGTGGTTAAAACCACTGGCCTGTAGTCACCCCAAGTCTTTCTAATCTTATTTTTGGGTAGGAGGACAATAGTGGATGCTGAAAAGTATTTTGGAGGATCAAATCCTTGGAAGAAAGATTGGACAACATGTATGACATCCATCCCAACTTTGGCCCAGCTGCATTTGTAGAAAGTTGATGTGAAACCATCAGGACTAGCAACTTTTTTGCTATCAATGGAATTTAGAGCAGCTTTGATTTCAGAATCATCGGGGATATCAGTTAAATTTAGCTCCTACACAAAATGGAATTGATCCAGAAATAAATCATTTTTAATGGGAGTAGTAGAAGTGTGAACTCCGAATAAAGAGATTTTTGAAGTGGTTCACGACATCTCCGGCAATGTCATTAGCGAGCGGTAAGGGTGACTCCATCGAGCATTACTAATACTTAGAATCATATTGCACGTCCTTCTGAAATTGATAAAAGCATGATAGTATGTAGTATTTTTGTCCCCATCAATAAATTTAGCTGAACTGGCCTTTTGCTTGTAAAATTCCTCCTGGTATTTGACCTGTGTGAGAAGCTGTTCAGAAGCAGAGAATAACTCAGATTCACTATATTCCCCATTAGAGAAACCCTCATCAATTGTAGCCACATTAGCTTCAGCTTGTTGAAGATTCACATGAATATTCCCAAATGTATCCCAGTTCCATTGTTTAAAGTGCTTGGCAGTCAGTTTTTGGAGAGTCCATAGATTGTCCCAAGGGTTATGGCCCATAATAGGGTGCCACACCTTATCCAGCTCAGTCAAGAAATCAGGGTGAGATGTCCACATGTTTCAGAATGCAAGTGACCACCAGCCTTGCCATCAGAGTTTCTAATAGAGATTAGGAGTGGTCTATGATCAGAGCAGATCATAGACAAATGTTTGACAAAGGTAAATGGAAATTTTTGTAGCCATAGAGAGTTAACCATGACTCTATCCAGTCTCTCCCAAGTGTTACCTCTCCTCCATGTGAATGATGGACCAGTGAAGCCCAAATCAAAGACACTTACCTTATCAATAAATTGGTTGAACCTGTTCATGGAAATCCTGTTAGGAGCAATGTCCCCTTTCTTTTCAGCAGTTGTGGTAATGCAGTTAAAGTCACCTCCCATTAACCAACATGAATTCTTACTAGTAGAAATGGTGTTGAGATCATTCCACAAATTCTACTGCTGAATGAAATTGCAGCTGGCATAGATAAAGTTGCAAATCCCACCTGGTTACCTACATAGAAGTGCATATGGAGGAATTGGGGATTATCTACCATTATGGACCCTTTTAGTTCTAACAAACACCAAGATTTTATTGTTATGATTAGCAAAATAAGAGAATCTCTTGAATGGCTTGATAATTTTATCAATATTTTTGTGAACCAAAGGTTCCAAAAGAGCAAAACACCACAAATTATGAAACTTAACAAGATGTTTAATTCTACTTAAGGGAGGTTGGATGAGCGGCCCCTAATATTCCGAGCACATAAAATTCTTCCTTGAGAAGAAGTTTTTCCTTTCCCCCTAGTTCTAGGGAAAGGAGAGGATGTAGATTTATCTTGTGGATCCTCTGAGGCCTGAGCATCAAGTAGCCCTTGTAATTCAGATTTAACCTTTTTTCTCTTGTTACTTTTTTGTGTCTGCCATTCTTCAGTCATATCTTCAGTCACAACTTGGATTGTTTCAGCAGAAATATCTAGCCCTTCAACTGAATCAAGAATAGACTGAATTGGTTTTAACTTACCAGCTTCATCAGCAAGGTGAGCTCCATCCCCAATAATGGCTAGAAGCTCATCCTGAGTTTTACTCAGATTTGTATCAGCAACTTCATTCATCATATGATTACTCTGAGGTGCCAGATGGATTTCTGCTTCAGAATGTAATTCCAAATTGATCTGCTCCACTTCAGGAATTGGTGGGGGATTGTTTATCCCCTTATTTGGCCCAAAATATTTCTTTCTGGATGGGGGGTGCAGCCTGTAGCATTGCTCCATGAGGTGTCCAAACATTCTGCAGTGTTTGCAGTAGTGAGGTTTAAATTCAACTTCAACAGCTTGTCAGAAGCCTTCATCAGGGATATCATCATCAGTTCTGATCCATATTTTCTGCACATCAGGTAATGTTATATCCCTTTCTACCAACACCTTGGCAGCAGCTGGTCTAGCCATATCAAAGGTGTGGGTATCTGTCTTTAAAGATAATCCCAAGGTTTGGCTGATATTGTATAGAGCATTGTGGTTATATAGTTGTATAGGCAATTCAGGGAACTTGAACTACATGGGGATAATTGGAGGCTCCTTTAGGGGATCAAAATCTGGGGTCCATTTCAATATCTTCATGGATGTGCCAGCAATTAAGATTGTTTGCTTTCCAAAATTTTTTTCATAATCTTCTTCATTGGAGAATCGAATAAGCAAATGCCTCCCATCCATCAAGCCTAATTTCCAGCTTCTTACCAACTTAAGATCTTCAAAACATTTCCTAACATACTCCATTTATGGGTGTCCCAATTGGAACTTTCCAATCAGACAATACTTGACTGCCTCATTCAAAGATTTCATATCCATTTTAGAAAAAAGAACAGCAGGTTGAATATCTTTGCTGCATACAGGTCTAATGTAAGGGCAGTTCCCTTTGCCTGCAGCAGTGTCGTGCATTGCTTGTGGGAACACAAGGTGATCAAAGTTTTTATGAGAAGGTTGGCCCTTTCCCACCACACCAGCATAGGTGGCCTTAGCCCACATAATATTAGTGTTGGGGTCACCCACTTTCATTCTTGTCGTGACCAGGCGGTTCCTCTTGGTCAGCCGGGACCCGACTCACTTTCCTCGTATTGCGAGCCTGCCGGTGCGAAGTCCGAGTCGATCTCGATTATGGCTCCATCTTTCACCCTCTTTTCGTCGAGTGCGAGGCTTACGCCATTTCTAATGTTCGGGACCAACCTTCGTTCGACATTTCCTCGCGAAAAGATAAGGAAAAGGATCGAGGGGTCATACTTAAGAACAAGAACATTAAGAAAATGTTTATTAAAGACAATTTTTTTATTACTTTTTGTATTTTTAAATTCAACAGGAATGAAGTGGGATAAGATCAGGAAAGAGATTTTGATATGGAAGAGAAAACAAGGAAAACTTTATTATCACGATTTTATTTATTTTAGCACATTTTTTATTATTTTTGGGTTCGGACCCAGTCATAAATAACTACTTCGCCCGTACTTCTAGGGATGAAGAATTCATTCCTTTGAAACATCAGGTAGCGTAATACTTCTTCAAGTATCGTCCGTTGATCGGATGCATATGTCGTTCTCCTTGGCAATTCACTAGCTGGTAGGAGCCTCCTGAGTATACTGCTTCAACCACAAACGGCCCTTCCCAAGTGGGTTTAAATTTTCCTCCTATCTTGCGGTGTGCGAGGATAGGTCTCTTGAGAACAAGAACTAAGTCACCAACTTTGAAGGTTCTTGGGCGGACCAGTCTGTCATGGGCTTGAACCATCTTGGCTTGGTATAGTTCTAAATTCTGCTGCGCTGCAAGTCTTTTCCCTTTCAGGCTTTCCAATTCTTCTAGTCGTAATTTGGCATTCTCTTCTGTCGTGATTTTGTTTGCGACTACGATTCTGAGCGAAGGAAGCTGGACCTCTAAGGGTAACACTTGCCTCGGACCCATACACCGGAGCGTAAGGTGTAGCTTCGAGTAGGAGTTACGAAGGTTGTCCGTGAGGCCCACAAGGCTTCTAATAACTTCTCGTGCCAATTTCTCTTATTGTCGTCCAAAGTTTTCTTTAAAATTTGAACGAGATTTTTATTAAAAGCCTCGACCGGGACGTTTGCTCTTGGGTAGTAAATTGTTGAATATCGCCGGTTGATTCCGTGTCTACCGAAAAAATTGTTGATTTGTGTGCTTCGAATGCCGACCCATTCTCCGAGATGATCTGTGCGGCACTCCGAAACGGTAGACAACTTGGTTCTTGAAAAACTGTAGCACGTGGTGTGCTTTCACTTCTCTGAGTGGAACTGCCTCTGCCCACTTGGAAAAGTAATTTGTAGCCGCAAGAATGAAATGATGTCCTTTTGAAGATGGTGGTTCTATTGGACCCACTATATCTATGCCGCAACATTCAAATGGCCACGACGCAATTGTCGGATGTAGCACATTCGGAGGTTGGTGTAGAACCACTCCGTGCACTTGGCATTGGTGACAGCTCTTGGCGATTTTCATGCAGTCGGTCATCATCGAGGGCCGTAGTACCCTAGTCTTTCAATTTTCATCTTCATCTTCGGACCCGACCGAGTGAGCGCCACGGAGTCACGAATGCACCTCTTTAACAATTTCATGGGCCTCGGACCCGCTTAGGCACCTTAGCCACATTTGATCGAAAGACCTTACGTATAACGTGTTGTTTATTAATGCGTAGGACGAGTTCTTTTCTTGATCCGATGGGCTAGTGACCTATCGTCCGGTAGTTTTCTGTCTGCGAGTAGTCTATTAATGGCCGTCGCCAATCTTCCGTGTTTTTCGTCCTTCGTTGCAATCGATTCTTCTTCTTTTTCGATTTGTGTATTGTGTCTATGTCGAGCTGTGATAGGACCAGACGTCCGTGAACTGACACTTCTACTGACTCATCTTGCAAATAGATAAATTCTTTTGCGAGACGGGCTAACGCATCTGCTAAAGCTTTTTCTTTCCTGGAAATTTTGTAGATTGTCACATTCGGAATCTGTTCCAACAGCTGTATGGCATACTGGAAGTATTGCTCGAGTCTTGGCTTTAAAATTATGTGTTGTCCGGCGATCTGTTGAATGATTAACTGCGAATCCCCATAGATGTTGATATCTGTTATCCCCATTTGAATAGTTAATTCCAGTCCTGTTATGAGGGCTTCGTATTCTGCTTCGTTGTTTGTATACGGCTCTGTCAAGTGCTAGGAGTATCTTAACATCCCCTGCTCCGGTGTTATAAAGATTAATCCAATCCCTGCCTTACCGGGCACTATCACTTGGAATTCTTCGTCTTTGTGTGCTAAAGATGCTCCGTCGAAATATAATTCCCAACGTCGATCATCAGGGTCTTCCAGGCTCATTATTTGTTCATCTGGCAAATCGTCATTGAGAGGAGATTCTGCCGGCAAAGGGTGTGCTGCGAGGAAGTTTGCTAAGACTTGTCCCTTTACGGCACGAAGAGGAACGAAAGTTATATCGAATTGCAATAATATCATTGACCATCTGGCAAGTCTGCCGGAAATTGTTGGACGAGTCATCAAGTATTGCAATGGATTAAATTTCGAGATTAGGTTGACCTTATGAGAATGCATGTAGTGCCTAAGCTTTTGAGCGGCGAAGATCAGGGCCAAACAATGCTTTTCAATTGCGGGATACCTTATTTCCGTCAGAAGTAAACGACGGCTTAGGTAGTAAAGAGCATTTTCTTTACCCTCATCATTGACCTGGGCTAACAGGGCTCCGAGAGAGTCGTCTAAAGCCGCGGTATAAAGTATCGCCGGTCTACACGAGGCTAGGGTTGCTAAGACAGGAGGTGTCATTAAATATTTCTTAATGTCCTCAAAGGCCTTCTGGCATTTTTTTCCCAAATAAATTTGGCGTCCTTTTTAACTAATGCCGAGAAAGGCTGACACCTACCTGACAAGTTCGAGATAAAGCGTCGAAGATATGCCAGCTTCCCTTGAAAAGATCGTAGTTGTTTTAAGGTTTTGGGAGGCGGCATTTCTAAGATAGCTTTAATCTTTTCCGGGTTGATTTCAATTCCACGATGTCGGACAACGAATCCTAAGAATTTCCCGGAGGTGATGCCGAAGGCGCATTTTAAGGGATTCATCTTAAGGTTAAATTGTCTTAATCGTTCGAAAATAATTCTCAAATCATATAGATGGTTATCCTTTACTTTGCTTTTGATGACCACATAGTCCACGTATCATTCGACTTGATTGTGGATGAGATCATAAAGAATTCTTGTCATCGCTCTCTGGTATGTTGCTCCTGCGTTCTTCAGTCCGAATGGCATCACTATGTAGAAATATACTCCGATCGGCGTTCTGAATGCTGTAAGTTTTTCATCTTCCGGAGCCATTTTTATCTAGTTGTATCACGAAGATCCATCCATGAATGAGAATATTTCATGTGTTGAAGCAATGTCGATCATTAATTCTGGGATCGGTAGAGGAAATTCATCTTTTGGACATGCCTTGTTTAAATCTCTGAAATCCACACAAATTCTGATTTGACCATTCTTCTTTCTGACTGGCACCACATTGGCTAGCCAAGTCGGGTATTGTTCTTCACGATCAAATTTAGCGTCTATTAGCTTTTTAACTTCAGTTATGACTTGTTGTTCGATTTCTAGATGCATTCTTCTGGGACCCTGTCTGACTGGAACAGAAGTAGGATCCACTCCTAGCTTATGGACTGCGACCTCCGGAGCTAATCACGGCATCTCATCGTAGCTCCAAGCAAAACAGTCTTTAAATTCCATTAATAACTTGATTATTTCTTCGGAGTCTTCTTTATTGAGTAAGGAGCTAACAAAGGTAGGTCTAGGCTCTTCGCTAGTACCTAAGTTAACTTCCATTAACTCATCTATTGTAGATTTAATTTCTTCTTCGAATTCGGTGGAGCGTCTCCAATTTGTAAATCTTCAAATTCTTACTGTAGTTTCCATGCAGTTTTCATTAGACTCGCAAATGACAACCAAGCAAAATTCGGCATCGTCGACCGATCCTACCGTGCCGAATCCGAGACCATGCTTTGAATTGGATGGACGACCGGAGTTATTCCATAATTTTTCAAAATGTTGTGATTGACCTTTTGTCCATTGTCGAGGTAAGAAACCACGCTGAATTAAATTTTGAACACAGGGAGAGTACCACTCAAAAGGTAATTCCATTAATTCTGATGAAGTGACATGTTCAAATTGTACATTATTCTCATTTTCGGAGGAAGGAGCACCACAGTAGAATTTGATGGGCTTTGCACCGCCGCTATGTACTTCTTTGACCACCATACCCTCGATCTTATTAGAATGGATCGGGGTCAGGGTTATAGTATGTACATAGTGGTTAATCTTCTCGTACATCGATTTATATTCTTCATTCTTTTCATCTTCGAGCGGGATCCTGAATTGCGGCTTCTTCCGACTTATTGTCGCTGCTTCTTGCTTGATCTCTTTTTCTTCTTCAGAACTGTCTTCCCATTCAACATTGATGGTTGGTTTCCTCTGTCCAACTGTCCTAACGTCTCTGCCACGACCTCGTCCCCGGCCTCGACCTCGGATGCGAGTTGTGGAGAAACCTTCACCATCTTGTCGTAAGGGAGTGGTGAGTGACTGTTGGACTGAGAACTTCAGGTTCTTCGTCATCCCCGATTTCCTTTGCTTCATTCATTATGGTATCTCTGGAGAAAATTGTTTTCTTCGGAGGTGCGTAATAAGCTGCATCTTCATGGATTCCAATTTCATGTACGGAGAATGGTTGTAAGTCACCCTTGATGCACTGTTCCCCTCCATCGTAGTATTTGATGCACTGGTGTAGGGATGATGGTACCATCCTGTTTTCATGTATCCATGGTCGGCCCAGTAGAGCATTGAATGACGTTTCTGAATCAATTATGTGAAATTTCGTGGTTGTCTTTGCCAAGTCACCGGTTTTCATTAGCAGTGTTATCGATTCGAGGGCTCTTTCTCCTTTCTGGTTGAATCCTCTTAATAACATTTTGTCCGCTTCGAGCTCGCGAGCATCAATTTCCAAGTATGCTAGCATTCGAAGATTCATTAAGTTGATTGATGCTCCTGGATCCACCAATACTCTGGAGAGTGTAAACTTCCCAATTGTAACTGAAATGTACAATGGTCGGTTGTGGTCTGCTGTCCCAAGTAGTAGGTCATTGTCCGTGAAGGTGACACCTCGCTGTTCTTTTAACGAGCAAACCTCATCTAAGGAATCTCCGGTCATTTGAGCTAAGCAAATTTCTGGATCAAGTAAGGCCTTGATCAGAGCTTCTCTCATCTCCTTTGGTAGGATGAGAGCGTCGTAGATGCTCAGTTTGGCCGGTAGTTTCCTAAGATGGGCTAGCACGTTGTAGTCCACTTTGTTTTCATGTGTCTCGGTTTCTTCCCGAATGGGTATTTCTTCTGTCGGGGTTGATTCTTCCTGAAAAACCACCTGCTTTCCTTTGTCCTTTGGACTCATTCTCGGAGGTAGAACTCTTCCACTTCTTAAGTTAACTTCTGTAATTTCTTCTGAATCTAGTATTGAGTTTGCTAGTGTCTCCTCTTGAATTGGAATGACGGGTTCTTCTAGATTAGCTTCGGAGTCTGAAGGCTCTAACTATATTGTGACTGGAGCTCCTCGAAACTCGCAAATAGATTTATTGCTTGTTGAACTCTCGTAGCCTCCTTGGTGGATGTCTTCTTTGTCATTGTGACCATCGAGATTGTGTATGATTTGAGAATTGTCATTTGTATCGGAATCGATATCCGGATTATCGCTAGTTACGTAATCGTTAGAAACAGTCAAAACGTAGCCAACGCCATAACCCTCATCATTATAAGATCCCACTGGAGTGAGTAAATAATCATACAGAGTTAGAGGTTCGAGAGATTTCTCCCCCGAATCGGAAACAACTATCCTAGGATAAGCAGCCCCTAGTCTAGCCTTAAGAGCCTCGGTCTTCTCCTCTTCGTCGATTTTCTTCTTCTCTTCAATCGTCTCCTATTGAGGTGGTTCTTCTGTCACAAGTGATAGTGCCGACTTGACAGGTTTCGAACTCTGAATTGAGGCTCGCACCGAAGCGGTTTGGATGTGATCCAAAATCTTCTTCGAAGACTTTGTCCAAGCGGTAGTCCATCCATCATTAGTCGCATAGGGATCTATTGGAACAATGAGATTGGTCGAGATAACATTGACGGAACCTCCTTTCTGGCGTTCCTTCATGTACTCCTTCGGGATCGTTATATTCCCTTTCCAAAGATTGTCGTTGAGCAAACTTTTGAAGGTAATACAATCTTCTATCTTGTGTCCAAGCATCCGGTGGTAAGGGAAAAAGTTGGGATCACCTTTCTTGTCGACTTCTTCTAGTCTCTTAGGTTCTGGTAGTTGGAAATCTGGAGTCTTCATCAGACTGCGGAACATTTTCGGCACTGCCTCATTCTTGAACGGATACTCCCTGCTCAGAAGCTCCCTTAACGTACGTTATGGAGGAGGCGGTTGTTCATACTGTTGGGATGACTGATAGCTGGGTCGAGGTTGCTGGTAATTCTATTGAGGTTGCTGCGGCCGTTCTGACGATATTTGTATCGGTTGCTTGCCTTTATCGACTGCTGCAACGATCTCGGACTTCTTTTCAAAAGTTTTCACGGGCTTCTGTTTGTCTGTTTTGTCTGTGAAACTTAATTGCTTCGCCTCCTCTTGCAAGCTTCCGGCCTTGCTTAACAACTTCTTGAAAGTCTTAATAGTAAATCCCTTGAGGAGAAGCGCTATCGGGCCATGAATGCTCTTAAGTAAAATGCCAACCGCATGTTGTTCTTGTAGTTGTGGCTCACACTTCATACTTAGGTTCCTCCATCGAAGTATGTAGTCCAGCAAGGTTTCGTTGGGTTTCTGCTTCTCTACCACTAAATCACCTATAGTGATGTGGTGCTGAGCTCCGACGAAATCGCTTGATGAAGAGGTTCTCTAATTCGAAAATGTCTTCACCGAAGCTGTTCGGTAATTACGCATACCGATCAAAGGCGATCCACGACGAGCTGGCGACAAATTGTCTGAAGAGTAAGGCATCACTTTCGCCGGCATTGCAACAACTGGCACGAAAATGTGCAACATGTTGTCGGGAGTTCCCGGTTCCATCAAAGATCTTGAACAGAGGTGTTACAAAGCCTTTCGGGTATTGGACAGCGTCGAATTCTTCATGGTAAGGTCTACCCGTCCCAATGGATGTCCCGCTCTTTGATTGTGCCAAGGCTTCTCGCACCTGCTGTTCCACCATGTTCTTGATATCCTTTTCCGGAATCATGCTTTGTGTTGCATCCTTCTTTAATTGATCATCCCCGTTGACGGACGTAATCTCCTTTCCTCCGTCTACAATGTGAATGACTTACGGGGTGTTTCTCTTTGGGGTTGAACTTGACTGCGGAGAGTGGCTAGGGCTACGGCCATCTCTTCCATCCTTTTTGCCATTTGGGCGATCATATCATCTTTCTCTTGAAGCTGCCTCCTCATTACTTCCGGTTCCTCTCTTTCTGCGGCTGCAGGGGCACCTTGTGAAGCTGACAAAGCACGGGTTTCAACCATGTTAATTTCAGCATATTCATCATACATGAACTCTGACGAGTCAACTTCATCTCAGAATTTCTCTTCTCTTACCGTTGCTAATCGCCGAATATCAGTTCTTAGCTTTTCCATAGCATCTTCTAGTGGTCTTTTCTGTACATCCATGCAGTTGTCATGTGATAACTCGTCGGGTTTCCTTCTCATGAGTCTCCTTTCTTGCGGTAGCATTTTCTTCGGACTCGAGTCTCTCGACGAGACTTTCCTTCTCGAGTTGTTGTTTTAATCTTAATTGTCCGGTAGTGGGACGCCATACCATCCTTCTAGCGGCGAAGGTGCTGGGACCGGATGGTACTGTCGACCAAATGCTTGGAAGGTGGTATCCTCCACTAATTTGTAGTCCTGAAACAATGACGGGCGGACTAGCTTTCATTCTCTTATTCGGCTTTTCGCGGCGATAGCGAGTTCCACTCGCGGCCCGAGACGAGACTTGCACGGCACCCGCCCTATCCTTCTTAAAATCTCTGACATAGTGCATTTTTCCTTCTTTGCTAACTTCTCTATCAAAGTTTGCAGTCGAGAAAATGGCGTAGTTCTAGCCCTTTTCTTACGGCTATCGTTGTAATATACGGGTTGAGGCAATGCAGAAGCAATCTTGCGGATATTTTCCTCATCCTCTGCAGCGGAGAGGGGATGGAACCTGCTTCCTCCCAAAAGTGGTATGTATTCGAGCGAGTGGTGTATACTCGGGCGGTTACGGGATTTCTTCTAGGAAAGCGACTTCGGCGGCTGCGGCTTCTCTAGCAATTCTTCTACTTCTGTTCCTCCTCTGAGTCCGTGTAAGCGATGGAATTCTCGAGCTGGACCCGATTTCAAAAACAGAAGGTTTCACAGGAAGGTCTGTACCCTCCACGGTAACAGGTTCATCATAGTTCTAAATTTCCTTTCCCTTTAGTTTGGCAGAAGCCGGGGTAGGTACGGAGACAACTAGACTAGTGGGGGTAGCAACAACAGTCCTTCTGTGAACAGCAGTACTCCTCTTAGTTGGAATCTTTTGCAGAGGAGGGAATTCATGAGTTGACTTGAGGTTAAACTCAATCAACGGCTTCTCGGTTCCGGTACTTTGTTTGTGAGTGAAAAGAGAGTGACGTCGGGGATTTTGATGTCGGTGTCCCCGAATCCTTGTCCGAATCGAATGATTCCATTATCGAGCGATTCGTCCTTGAACACGGCCGAGTCGAGTCCGTTGACGAAGGAGAAGATCGAGTTTGGGGCTTCCATTTCGCGAGGCGATTCCAAGTGTTAGTCCCTGAATCGTGCTTCTTCTTATCGTATAACTTATGACGAAAAAGAAAGAGTCCAAACACATTTCTGTTTATCTTAGTGTATTTATGTTATTAAAGGAAAATTGTCTTTTTTCGAAAAGATTTGTTCGTTAGGAAGGAGAATTATTAAAAGAAGGAGAGTTGTAGGAAGGGTAAAAGGAATTGATTAGGAACTGCAAAAGGAAGAGAAAGTCTTGTAGAAACTTCTTGACCCGCAAGACCGCTCCTAAACTAATACCTATTGGGGGTCCACCCCACCTCAGAAATGAGGTAAAAGGATCTCGGAACCTCTCTGTTTAGGGGTGTCTAAACAGTGGCTCCTAAATTCGAGAGAATGTTGGCTATACTTGTTCAAGGTAGAAATGAACATAGTATTCCAACGGAAAGAAGGGTAGTTTGATCCACTAGGAACATAGATACACTACCGATTTTTGAAAGCAGAATTGTCTGATTAAAATGGAGAGAGGAATTCTCCCCAGTGGAGTCGCCAGAAATTGTACGGCTTATTTTTAGGTTATGTGTTGTGTTTTTGAAAATAGGTCGCCTACAGAAATTGTCGGCGAATTTTTAATTTAATTTAAATAAATAATTTGAAAAGTAGTATTTGATTTTAAATTTGAAAATTTTAAGATATGAAATTAAACTGATCTCACATCCCGAATAGTTTACATAAACGAGCACCGCACCTCAAACCGTGTATCTATCCCGAAAAATAGACACACTGCTTGATAATGAGGCTCGATTAGATAAACTAGAAAGGTTTGTGACATCCGTTTGGTCTGGGAACCAATTTTATAAGCCGACAAATTCCCCTGCTTAATATGAAAGCATTAAACAGGGTTTATATTACCTGGGTTCTTAAAATTCCCTATAAGGGCAAGCCCCTATAGTTAATTACATCTTAAGTGACGGGAATCACCTAAGAAAACTCTTGATAATAATCAATAATTCTGCTCTCAAGAATCTCAAAGTTTATGTTTTCAAGGGATTGAATTTTGGAATTTCAATAGGGAATGAATCAAATTTGGAACATTTTGTTTTGGGAATTCAAAGGAAGAAAAATAGGAGAAATTACAGATTCGAAGCGAACTTCGGTAATTTCCCGACTGTCCTATTGTTTAGCTTGAATTTAGGAAAGTCCTAATGTTTATTTAATGTTTTGATCTTGCCAATTTTAATTCATTAGGACTTATATTTGTATGATAAAATCATACAAATAGCCTTGAAGATGCGAGGGTTTATGTCGTGCCAAATGACTACCTCGGAGTCCTAAGACCGGTTAGGGCTTAATTTACATGACATGATCATGCAAATGCCTAACGAAGAGTTGAGGATTTATGTTGCACTAGGCAAACTACCTTGAAATCCTATGGCTTTGTTGTTTAATTCTAGGAATGTTTAGCTGATGTAGAGTTGTTTTGCTGATGACGATGGTCATGCTGCCCACCATGCTCCGAGCTCCTTGTTGTTGCAGAGGTTTAGTTTTAGAAGTCATAAATCAGGAGATGAGAAAAGTGTTTGGTTTAGAGAAATTCTTAATTTCCAAGTTTTTTGTATGTTTTGATTAAAACAAATCTTAAAGTTGATTATAACAACACCGGTTAAGATCCCACGGTTCCATCCTTCTGGCATCGTTATTTTAATCGAATTCACTTAGTCCAGATGAATTTGCTAAACTCAACTGAATGAGTTCCACACTTTCATGTAGACCATGGGAAATCCCGTTAGAAACACGTAGGTTACATCATCTGAGGTATTCCAGATCATCCAACAAGACATTTTAATTTAGTTATAATTGCAGTTTTGTGTTCTGTTTGTGATTAAATTTTGAGTTGTTTTATATTTTGAAATGTTGTGGCGGTGAATTTTATCTAGTAATGACTTTTAATTTAGTTTTGGTTTCAGTTTTAGGGACTATCCTAAAAGTGTGGGTTTTCATGCAACAGTTGTTTATCATGCAAGAAAAGTAAGTGCGATGCGATTAAATAAATTGCAACAAAATAAAAGCGTACCTGGAGGGTCTTCCCGTCATCCCAAGCTGTACTTAAACACAATTTAGAATATTTAAGCAAGTTCCTAGGTAAAAGCTAAGGGAAGGGTTATGGTTTTCTACCAAATTCCTAATCCTATAGCTAGTCATTTCCTATGACGTCTAGGTTCTTGTGTTTTGGTTTGAGGACGATTTTCTTCATCAAAGAACAATTAAGTTCAATTGTTCTTATAAATATCCTATCATATTGAGGAAGTGCTTAAGAAGAATCTTAAACATCTTTTCAATATTGCTAGAATTGTTTTAAGTCCAAATGAATTTAATTATACAAATGAATTAATTATCCAAGAATTCAAGTTTTGTTGTCATCTTACTCAGTTAACTAGGACATTTGAATATCCTATGAGGTAAGTAACATTTCATTTAACGTTCTGTTTAGGAGTTTTGACAACAAAAGCTTTCGAAGGCAAATTGATGTTCAAATGGTTTATGATTTAATTTCAGTTAACGGGTTTAAATTTGGAATAGTGTTCAAGTTGCTTCATATTTATTTTTGAATTTCTTTATGTCTTAGGTGATGTTATTGTTAATTCAATTTAATTTAACTTTAATTTAATTTAATTTTGTTTAGTTTTAATTTTAATTTAATTTAATTTGATTTTAATTTTAACTTGATTATGTTATTTAATTTAATTTAATTCAATTTAACTTAATTTGATATGATTTAATTTAATTTAATTTAATTTGATATGATCTAATTTAATTTTGATTTAATTTAATTTAATTTAATTTAATTTAATTTGATTTGATTTGATATGATTTAATTTAATTTAAATTAATTTGATTTAATTTAATTTTAATTTGATTTAATTTTATTTTTAATTTTAATTTAATATTTTATTTTTTATGTTTTAAAGATGATTTAATTGTAATTGTTAAAGTATTAATTTAATTGAAATTTTAAAAGGGTTTAATTTAAATAATTTAACTTTAATTTAATTTAATGATTAAGTCTTTTAACATTTTAAGTCTTAAATTTGGATTATCATTTTAATTAGGAATTAAATATTATTGAGATGATTAATTTAGGGATCCTTAAATTAAAGAACAAATCTCTTTCTAATAATATCCTTATTTTAATAATTCCAATTTTATTATTCTTCCAAATTTAATCAATTATTTAATTAAAGTTCATTTCAATTATTTTTAAATTGTTTACTAGGTTTCTACCCTTTAATTATTTAAATTTCAAATCATCCAAATCAGATTAGGATCAAATATTTTACTCTTTAATTTTATTGAGCCTAAAGTTTTAATTAAAGGTTAAAATTTTAATTACCATTTTGCCCCTACAAGCTTAATAATTTCATAACTCACTAAATTGAGCTTAAATGAACTTGAAATTTTTATGTGACTTCACTCATATGTCAATAAAGACATGAGAGGAGAAAATGTGATTTTCTTGTATTTAATTTATTTATTTAATTATTTTTGATGTAAAATAGGGATTTCCAAGGAAAATTTAATAATATGACCAAGGGAAAGTTTCTGTCCTTAAGAAAATTATGGGACATTGTTAATGACCAGAGGACCACTTGGACCAATTTTGGTGATTTTTTGAATTATATTCTTTTTATTATAATTATTTTGAGTTTTGGAGTATTAATTAATTTAAAAATAAAATAAAGGTTGAAAAATAAATTTTATATTTTTCAAAAATCTCTTTGATATCAAGGAAATCAGAGAATCAATTTTTACAATTTTCTGATTTTTCTTTGATTTATTAGAATTATTTTAGTGGAAATGCTAAAAAATACATTTTTTAATTTTAAAATTACCTTAGGGCTTTAAAATTTAATATCTCATTATAGAGACTTAAGAAAAATATGGGATTTGTTCCTAAGTGATTAAAATTCAAAATATAACATTTTGGTGAATTTTATTATTTTTGTGATTTTTATTATTTTTTATTTATTAAAATATTAAAATAATACAAAAAATCAACTTTTTTAGAAAATTGCAATTTTAATTTTCTTAAATTCCCCTGATATCAGAGAGGCTCCAAAACCAATTTGGTGAATTTTTGAAAAGTATTTTGAAAGTTATGAATTTTTAAAGTTTAAATTGGCTAAATAGCTTAATCAACCCATTTAGTAGGGTTAACCAAGTCCAATTGACTTCAAATTTTTATGGAGTGTTCCTCTGATCCTAAAGGTCAGTGGAGAATTAATTTCAAGTCAATTTGATGTATAATTAGCGCTAATTAATTAGGGACCTATTTTGGGTGTTTAAGCCAATTAGGATTATTCCAAGTGGATTAACTCAAAACCTATTTTTCCTAAAGTCCTCCGGTCATAAGAAACATCACCAAATTTTTTAGAATTTATTTCACAACATGCTAATTATTGGATTTAAAATACTCAAAACAGCAACATGAATTTGAAAAATCAGTAACTTCTCATAGAGATGGCCTCTGACTTTGGAAAATTCAGGGAATATTCCCAAGTTCAGAGGCTTCAAAAGCCCTATGGTCTCATGCCATGGTAAATTTCCTATATGCATGGAGAATTAAAATAATGCAAAGGGTAAATAAATCATTAAAAATAAAATACTTGATGAAATTAAATGATTTCTTTTCTACATTATTCTCCTCTGTTCACTGAGCAAGTGGGTATTTTTATTTTATTTTTCTGATTTTCCTACACAAAGTTATGCATTTCTGAAGTTTAGGGAATTAAATAAATAGAAAAATAACCTATTTTTCTACTTATCCACGCGACGCCATGTCAACCTAGGCATCTCCGAAGCGCTTCGTGTCGTCTTCTGATTCGGCGCCGCCATCCAACTCAGCGCTCCAGGGGCCCGTTGTATCGTTCCGTCTCCTCATCCGGCGCGATCCTGGCCGTCCGTCCACGCGTGTATTAAATGAATGGCATCCGTTCATCGTCCCCAAGCCTCCTAGCCCGAGAACCGTTCACACTAAATCCCTAATATCTCACTCAATACTTAACGGATTTTCGTGTTCTTGTGCTCTATAGATTCGTCTTGAAGAGAAGAATACATCTATACGGTGATCATGCATTGAAATTAAGGCATTTGAAATGGATAATCTCCAGAAGCTCGAGATAAAGAGTTAGCTCATACCTTTGCTCAGAGAAGTGTGGCTTCAATTTGAGGGTTGTGTCACTTTCGATTGGGTCCCAGCAAGCTCCAGATGAAGTCTCCTGGTCTGGAGAATTGTCTAGGTATGATTTCGACCAAGCCCGATCACAAAGCTTGGAGTCCGGAACAGATGGGTGGCCTGGAGAGAGGGCTTTTGCTGGTGGACTTCTTCCTCGGTCCGGTGAAGGTGTAGGACCAATCAATTTGAGGATTGGTCCACTGTGAAGAAGTGTCCTGGTTTTTATGCTGAAATTTGAACTCAAAATTGAGCTCAGCTAGAGGGAATTGGGGTTGGAATCCTGTGGGGATCAAGTGCTCTATGTGTAGAGAGTGGTCGCGGAGTGATTTTAGCAGAAGTTTCCTTAAGGTTGGTTCAGCACCTCTTCCATGGCCGAGAGAGGGGGTGTTTAAATAGAGCTGGCTGGAGGCTCTCCCAGGGGGAGTTTGGGCTTGTGATCAGCTGCTCTGGTGAGGAGAAGAACAACCATGGTGGCCACTGGTCATGGGGCAGCTTAGCCAGGGAGAATTTTAATGTTGGCTCACATGTGAGCTCTCGGGAGTGGTGTTTTCCGGCAGCCTGGTGCCTGGCCGGCCAGGCACTGGTCACCATCTTATTCAGGTGGGTCAGGGCTGGGGTTTAGTGTAGGCAATTGGCAAATGCCATGTGTCAAAAGCTTGGATTAAGATGGCATGGGGGAAGGCCAATTTTGGCTTGATTTGGTCGAGTCCACCTTTTGGGCTTCGGTTCACCTCCCCATGGCTGATTTGGGCCGAGGGAGGATCGGATGAATCGGCTAGGAAAGGGTAGAGAAGTCACCATCCATGAATATTTTGATTAATCATGGATTAAGGTGAAGCATTAAAAGTGTTAAAACCTTTTTATGGGGGCTTAAAAGAGGCTCCTCCTTTTGCCATTAATGGGTTGATCACATGTCAAACCTTCCATGGCTTCATGTGGCTTGTCCATGGCTTGCATGTGGCTTCATGGCTTGTCTTTGGCTTGGGGAAAAGCTTGGTCAATTTCATGAAAATGGAATTTGGAGATTTTGGCAATTTAGTGAAAAATTTAGACGGTGCTTGATTTAGGTTGATTTGATGATTGATTTGGGACTTAGGAATTGATCACAATTAAAGGGATGATGAGAAGGAATTGTCATGTGGGCTTTGGGCCTTTTGAAATTATTTTTGATAGGCTTTTAGGAAGGCTAAGGGGATGGGCCTTTAGGTTTCAAAACAAATTTTAGGATGAGAATTTTGCAAAGGATTAGATCCAATAAGTGTTGAATTTAATTTAGGAATGTTTCAAGAATGATTTGGAATAAATTTGAAGTGGTTTAGGCTTGAATTGGGTTGGATTTGGACCTCTTTGGTAAATGGGCCAATATAGGTCAAATTGGGCTAACTTGGGCCAATGTTGGGCTAGGGTTCAAATTGATGTATAATTAATGTTGGGAAATGTTTATGGGAGTGTTTCAAAGAGGTTTTGATTTTGGGGTTTGAGCTTATTTGGGTTAGGTTTGGGTTTAGGTCAAAATTGGGCTTTTTGGCTTTGGGTTGAATTTGAGTGGGATTTGGGTCTAAATTTTGGGTAAATCATGTTAGTGTTTTGTTTGTGGGGATGTTAGGGAAGGTTTAGAAAAGTTTTGGAGTTAATTGGAGTTGAATTGGGTTAGTTTGGATTAGGTTTGGGTCATGGGTCCAAATTGGGCTTTAAGGCCAAAAGTGAAATTGGATTCAAATGTCAATCAAATTGGACTTAGATTTGGTCTATATTAGTGTTGGGAATGTTGAATTGAAGTTTAGAACTGAATTGGACCAGAATTTGGGTCAATTGGATAGGTTTGGTTTGACATTGGGTTCACTTTGGGTTAAAATGGGTCAAATTGGGGGTTTTGACAAACGTGGGGTAAATTAACAAAATTGGACCATGGTGTAGTTGAACAAAATGAAATTGGGAATACTTGGGATTTTCTGGAATTTTCTGGGAATTTTCTGAATTTTTGGATTTTTGGGTCAAGAGGGGTATTTTGGGTATTTGGAGGGTATTGGGAGGTATTTTTGGAATTTTTGATATTTTGGCTATGGATGATCAACTTGATTGGTGAGGAAATGTTCAAGGTTAATTTTGAAGAATTTTGGGTGATTTGGAAATTTTGAAAAATTTGGGTAATTTCAAGGGCTTTGGGTAGGCTAGGCGGGTGGGTGTAGGGTCCCGGGGATCAAAAATTGAAAATTTGGGAAATTGAAGATTAGGTGAATGTAAGTGGAATAAAATCATTTTGGTTGAGCCATGAAGCCATATCAAGCCCACATGAGCCATGAAGGGACTCATTTGAGGCATTCACTATGTTGTTCCTAACCCTCTTAGCCAAGGGCTTAGGGGTTAAGGACCATCCATGTGAATCACCTTCATGAGTCAGGAGGTCAAGTTGGGTATGGGTGTGTTTTTAAGATTTGTGTGAAAGTGTAGTGCATAGGTGTAGTGCGTGTGTAAGTCAGCCCTTCACCAGACCAGGCCACCCAGGGCAGTCCTAAAGCCAAAGAGTCCTATAGGAACTCATCCTTTAAACTTCCACATTTGATTTCAACCCTCTAGGTGATTAGAGGTCTATAGTCAAGTTTGTGGAGTTTGTAGGGAGTTAAGAAGTGGTTTGAATTTCTAGGTGGTGGGTCTCAATTCTAATCCTCTAAGATAATCAAAGGAAAAGCCTAAGGCTAGATCCTAAGTACTAAAGAGAAGAAGAGAAGACCTCATCAAAAATGAGGTCAACTAGCACACACCTAAGCGGTTTGGATGTGATCCGAGATTTTCTTCGAAGACTTTGTCTAGACAGTACTCCATCCATCATCGGTCGTGTATGGGTCTATCGGAACAATAGGATCTGTTGAAAAAACATTGACAGAACCTCCTTTTTGGGGCTCCTTCATGTATTCCTTCGGAATCGTTATGTTCCCTTTCCAGAGATGAGCATCGAGCCAATTCTTAAAGGTGAAGCAGTCTTCTATCTTATGTCCAAGCATCCAGTGGTAGGGACAGTAGTTCGGATGATCCTTCTTGTTGACTTCTTCTGGCCTTTTGGGCTCTGGTAGTTGAAAGTCGGGTGTTATCATTAAACTACGAAACATCTTCACCACTGCTTCAGTCTTAAAGGGATATTCTCTATTCATGAGTTCTTTTAGGGCACGCTGTGGATGAGGTGGCGGCTGATCATGCTGCCATGATTGATAGCTTGGTCGAGGCAGTTGATAGTTCTGTTAAGGTTGTTGATTAATCTGCTGAGGTTGTTGATAGATCTGTTGCGGTGGTTGATTACTAGGTTATGGCCGCTCTAGCTATATTTGCATTGGCTTCTTACCTTTGTCAACTGCCGCGACGATCCCGGATTTCTTTTTGAATGCCTTTACAGGCTTCTGCTTATCGGTCTTGTCAACGAAACTCAGCTGTTTTGCCTCCTCCTGCAAGCTCCCGACCTTGCTAAGCAACTTCTCAAAAGTATTAATTGTGAATCCTTCGAGGAGAAGTGTTATCCGGCCATGGATACTCTTCAGTAGGATACCAACTGCATGTTGTTCCTGAAGCTGTGGTTCACACTTCATGCTTGAATTCCTCCATCGAAGTATGTAAACCACCAGGGTTTAATTCGGTTTCTGTTGTCCCTCACTAGATCACCGATAGTGATGTGGTGTCGAGCCCCGGCAAACTGATTAACGAAAAGGTTTTCCAATTCTGAAAATGTCTTAACCGAACCATTCGACAATTCTGCATACCAATCGAAGACAATCCCTGACAAGCTGCTAATGAACTGTCGAAAGAGCAAAGCATCGCTCTCACCGGCATTACAGCAACTAGCACGAAAATGTTTGACATGCTTTCAGGGGTTTCCCGTACCGTCAAAAGTCTTGAATAGAGGTGGTACGAAAACTTTCGGGTATTGGACTGCATCAAACTCTTCAGGGTAAGGTCTACTCGTCTGAATAGATGTTCCATTCCTAGACTAAGCTAAGGCTTCTCGTTCCTGTTGTTCTACCATGTTCTTAATATCCTTTTCAGGAATCATGCTCTACAATGAATCCTTCTTCAGCTTTTCATCTCCATTGATGGATGTAACTTCTTTTCCTCCATCTGCAATGTGAATGATCTTTGGGGGTGTTTCCTTTTGAGGTTGAAGCTGACTCTGGAGAGTGGCTAAGGCTGCTGCCATCTCTTCCATCCTCTTTGCCATCTGAGAAATCATATCATCTTTTTCTTGAAGGCGCGCTCTCATTGCTTCTGGTTCATCTCTTTCTGAGGCTGACGAAGCTCCCTGCAAAGCTGACGATGCTCGGGTCTAGAACATATTGATCTCAGTACATTCTTCATCCATGAATTCTGATGAATCCACTTCATTTCTCAATTCTTCTCCTCTTTCCCTTGCTAACCGTCGGATATCCGTTCTTAGCTTTCCTAGAGCATCCTTAAGTGGTCTCTTCCAAACGGTTTTGCGGTTATCATGTGATGACAGTTGAACTTCTTTTTTAGGAGTTTCCATTAATGCAGTAGCACTTTCTTCAGATTTAGGTTTTCTAACTAGACTCTTCTTTCTAGAACATTGTGTCGGTATCGGTTTAGCAATAATAGGTTGCCACACCATCCTTCTTGCAGTAGAAGGCTTAGGACCAGATGGTATGTTGACTGTACGTAGGTAGGTGGTGTCCTCCCTAATATGGTGACCTGGAACGACAACAGGCGAACTTCTTTCACTAGCTCGTGTCGGCATATTTTTAGGTTGTGTTGTATTTTGAAAAGGGGTCGCCTACAGAAATTGTCGGCGAATTTTTAATTTAATTTAAATAAATAATTTGAAAAGTAGTATTTGATTTTGAAAATAATTTTAAATTTGAAGATTTTAAGATATGAAATCAAACCGACCTCACATCCCAAATAGTTTATATAAACGAGCACCGCACCACAAACCATGTATCTACCCCGAAGAATAGATGCACTGCTTGGTAATGGGGTTCGATTAAATAAAATAGAAAGGTTTGTGACATCCGTTTGGTCTGCGAACCAATTTTTTAAGCCGACAAATTCCCCTGCTTAATATGAAAGCATTGAATAGGGTTTATATTACCTGGGTTCTTTAAAATTCCCTATAAGGGCAAGCCCCTATAGTTAATTACATCTTAAGTGACAGGAATCACCTAAGAAAACTCTCGATAATAATCGGTAGTTCTGCTCTCAAGAATTTCAAAGTTTAAGTTTTCAAGGGATTGAATTTTGGAGTTTCAATAGGAAATGGAACAAATTTGGAACATTTTGTTTTGGGAATTCAAAGGAAGAAAGGTAGGAGAAATTACAGATTCGAAGCGAATTTCGATAATTTCCCGACTATCCTATTGTTTGGCTTGAATTTAGGAAAGTCCTAATATTTATTTAATTTTTTGATCTTGCCAATTTTAATTAATTAGGACTTATATTTGTATGGTAAAATTATACAAGTAGCCTTGAAGATATGAGGGTTTATGTCGTATCGGACGACTACCTCGGAATCCTAAGACCGGTTAGGGCTTAATTTGCAATGCAAATGCCTTGCAAAAGGTTGAGGATTTATGTTGCACTAGGCAAACTACCTCGAAGTCCTATGGCTTAGTTATTTAATTCTAAGGAAAGTTTTGCTGAAGTAGAGTTGTTTTGCTGACGAAGATGGCCGTGCTGCCCACCGTGCTCCAAGATCCTTGTTGTTGCAGAGGTTTAGTTTTAGAAGTCATAAATCAGGAGATGAGAGAAGTGTTTTGGTTTAGAGAGATTTTTTTTAATTTCCATGTATTTTTTATGTTTTATTTAAAACAAATCTTAAAGTTGATTATAACAACACCGGTTAAGATCCCACGATTCCATCCTTCCGGCATCGTTATTTTTATCGGATTCACTTAGTCCAGATGAATTTGCTAAACTCAACTGAATGAGTTCCACACTTTCATTTAGACCGTGGGAAATCCCGTTAGCAACACGTAGGTTACATCATCCGAGGTATTCCCGATTATCCAAGAGGACGTTTTAATTTAGTTGTAATTGTAGTTTTGTGTTCGTTTTGTGATTAAATTTTGAGTTGTTTTATATTTTGAAATGTTGTGGCGGTGAATTTTATCTTGCAATGACTTTTAATTTAGTTTTGGTTTCAGTTTTAGGGACTATCCTAAATTTGTGGGTTTTCATGCAACAGTTGTTTATCATGCAGGAATAGTAAGTGCGATGCGATTAAATAAATTGCAATAAGGTAAATTGCAATAAAATAAAAGCGTACATGGAGGGTCTTCCCGTCATCCCAAGCTGCACTTAAACACAATTTAGAATATTTAAGCAAGTTCCTAGTAAAGCTAAGGGAAGGGTTATGGTTTTCTACCAAATTCCTAATCCTATAGCTAGTCATTTCCTATGACGTCTAGGTTCTTGTGTTTTGGTTTGAGGACGATTTTCTTCATCAAAGAATAATTAAGTTCAATTGTTCTTGTAAGTATCCTATCATATTGAGGAAGTGCTTAAGAAGAATCTTAAACATCTTTTCAATACTGATAGGATTGTTTTAAGTTCAAATGGATTTAATTAATCAAATGAATTAATCGGCCGAGAATTCAAGTTTTGTTGTTATCTTGCTCAGTGAACTAGGACATTTGAATATCCTATAGGTGAAGTAACATTTCATTTAATGTTCTATTTAGGAGTTATAATAACCAAAGCTTTCGAGGGCAAATTGGTGTTCAAATGATTTAATTTAAGTTAATGGGTTTAACTTTGGAATAGTGTTCAAGTTACTTTATTTTGAATTTCTTTAAATTCTTTATGTCTTAGGTGATGTTATTTAATTCAATTTAATTTAACTTTAATGTAATTTAATTTGATTTAGTTTTAATTTTAATTTAATTTTAATTTTTTAATTTTAATTTTAATTTTAATTTTAATTTTATTTTATTTTAATTTGATTTTTTATTTATTTTTTTTATTTTAATTTAATTTAATTTAATTTAATTTAATATGTTTTAATTTAATTTAATTTAATTTAATTTAATTTAATTTAACCATTATTTTGATTTAATTTTATTTAATTAATTTATTTTAATTTTAATTAAATTTAATTCAATTTAATTTAATTTATTCAATTTAATTTAATTTAAACTTATTGATTTAATTTAATTTAAATTAATTTAATTTGTTTGATTTAATTTAATCTTTAATTTAATTTTATTTTTAATTTTAATTTAATTGAAAATTTAAAGAAAAGTTTAATAATTTAACTTTTAACTTAATTTTGATGATTAAGTCCATTGATATTTTAAAATTTAAATTTGAATTATCATTTTAATTGGTAATTAAATATTATTGAGATGATTGATTTAGGGATTCTTAAATTAAAGAACAAATCTCTTCCTAATAATAATATCCCTATTTAATAATTCCAACTTTATTATTCTTCCAAATTTAATCAATTATTTAATTAAGCTTTATTTCACTTATTTTAAATTATTTAATAGGTTTCTACCCTTTAAATATTTAAATTTCAATCATCCAAATCAGATTAAGATCAAGTATTTTACTCTTTAATTTTATTAAGCCTAAAGTTTTAATTAAAGGTTAAATTTTTTAATTACCATTTTTGCCCTTCAAGCTTAATAATTTCATGACTCACTAAATTGAGCTTAAATGAACTTAAAATTTTTATGTGACTTCACTCATATGTCAATAAAGACATGAGAGGAGAAAATGTGATTTTTCTGTGTTTAATTTATTTATGTAATTATTTTTGGTGAAAAATAGGAATTTCCAATGAAAATTTAATAATATGACCAAGGTAAAGTTTCTGTCCTTAAGAAAATTATGGGACATTTCCAATGACCATAGGACCACTTGGACCAATTTTGGTGATTTTCTGAATTATATTATTTTTATTATAATTATTTTAAGTTTTGGAGTATTAATTGATTTAAAAATAAAATAAAGGTTGAAAAATGAATTTTATATTTTTCAAAAATCTCTCTAATATCAAGGAAATCAGAGAATCAATTTTTAAAATTTTCTAATTTTTCTTTGATTTATTAGAATTATTTTAGTGAAAATGCTAAAAAAATACATTTTTTAATTTTAAAATTTCCTTAGGGCTTTAAAATTTAATATCTCATTAAATAGAGCTGAGAAAAATATGGGGTTTATTCCTAAGTGATTAAAATTCAAAATGTGACATTTTGGTGAATTTTATTATTTTTGTGATTTTTATGATTTTTTAATTATTAAAATATTAAAATAATACCAAAAAATCAACTTTTTTAGAAAATTGAAATTTTAATTTTCTTAAATTCCCCTGATATCAGAGAGGCTCCAAAACCAATTTGGTGAATTTTTGAAAAGCATTTTGAAAGTTATGAATTTTTAAAGTTCAAATCGACTAAATGGCTTAATCAACCCATTTAGTAGGGCTAACCAAGTCCAATTGACCTCAAATTTTTATTGTGAGCTCTTCTGATCCTAAAGGTCAGTGGAGAATTAATTTCAAGTCAATTTGATGTATGGTTAACTCTAATTAATTTAAATGAACTAGTTCAAAACCTATTTTTCCTAGGGTCCTCTGGTCATAAGAAACATCACCAAATTTTCCTAGAATTTATTTCACAACATGATAATTATTAGATTTAAAGTACTCAGAACAGTAGCATGAATTTAAAAAATCAATAACTTCTCATAGGGATGGCCTCTGACTTTGAAAAATTCAGGGAATGTTCCCAAATTCAGAGGCTTCAAAAGCCCTATGGTCTCATGTCATGGTGAATTTCCTATATGCTTGGAGAATTAAAACAATGCAGAGGGTAAATAAATGATTAAAAATAAAATACTTGATGAAATTAAATGATTTTTTTTCCACATTATTCTCCTATGTTCACTGAGTAAGAGGGTATTTTTATTTTATTTTTCTGATTTTTCTACACAAAGTTATGGATTTTTGAAGTTTAGGGAATTAAATAAATAGAAAACTAACCTAATTTTCTATTTATCCACGCGGCGCCGCGTCAACCTCGGCAGCTCCGAAACGCCTCGTGGCGCTCTCTGATTCGACGCCGCCATCCGACTCAGCGCTCCAGGGGCCCGTTGTATCGTTCCGTCTCCTGATCCGGCGCGATCCTGGCCGTCCGTCCGCCCGTGTATTAAATGAACGGCATCCGTTCATCGTCCCCAAGCGTCCTCACCCGAGAACCGTCCGTCTTCTAGGCCTAAGATCTCACTCGATACTTGACCAAATCGAACGTTCTTATGCTCTATGGATTCGTCTCAAGAAGACGAACACATCCATACAATTTATGTGGCATGAAATTGACTCAATAAAAATGGAGAATGTTCAGAAGCTCGGGAAGAAGAGTGAGGCCATACCTTTGCTCGGAGAAGTGTGGCTTCGATCCGAGGGTTGTGTCACCTTCGATTGGATCCCGACGAAGCTCCGGATGAAGTCTCCCGGTCCGGTGAATTGCCTAGCTATGAAAGTGACCACGGCCGATCACAAAGCTTGGAGGCTAGAACAACCAGGTGGCTCGGAGATGGGGCTTTTAGTGGGAAACTTCTCCTCTTGGTCCAGTGAAGGTGTAGGACCGATCGATTTGAGGATTGGCTCACCGTGGCAAAGTGTCCCGGTTTTGGGTGAAATTTTAGTTGAGAAATTGGATTCTGTTGGTGGGGATTAGGGCAAATTGACACTGGGGATCAACTGCTCTAAGTATGGAGTAGGGTTTGGAACAATTTTGGCAAAGTTTCAGCAAGGTTTGTACAACTCTCTTCAATGGTCGTGAGGGGGTCAGGTTTAAATAGAGGTGGTTGGAGAGCCTTACAGGGATGGCCAAGGGTTGGGATCAGCTGCTGCGGCATGGGAAGAACAGCCATGGTGGCCATTGGGCATGGGGCTGCTCGACGAAGGTGGAATTCCGAAGTTGGCTCACATGTGAGCTCTCGGGTGTGGTGTTTTCCGGCGACCTGGTGGTCGTGGCCGGCTGTGCATCGGTCACCATCTTGTTCAAGTGGGTCGGGTCGGGGTTTAGTGTAGGCAATTGGCAAATGCCATGTGTAAAAGGCTTGGATTAGAATGGAATGGGAGAGGGCTCATTTTGGCTCAAATTGGTCAACCCATCCATTTGGGCTAGGTGAACCACCCAAGGCTTGGTTTAGGCTGAATAGAAAGGGATTTAGGTCAGCTTAATCAGTGGGGAATGGTCACCATCCAAGTACAATTAAGCTTAAGCAAGGTTTAGTGGAATCATGGGAGTGGTTAATCACCTTTAGGAATTAAGGAAAGAGTCTCCTCCTTTTGCCCAAAATGGCATGGTGACATGTAAAGAGGCTCTCATGGCTTCCATGTGGCTCATGCATGGCTTCATGGAAAAGTTAAGTCAATTTCATGGAAATGGATTTAAGAAAATTTTGGTATTTTGATGGGAATTTGTATGGGGCTTAATTTGGAATGGCTTCATGATGAGTTTTGAAACTTAGGGATTGATTTTAATTAAGGGTATGATGTAGAGCAATTGTCATATGGGCTTTAGCATGAAATTTGGGCTTTTAGGAAGGTTTAAGAAAATGGGCTTTTGGTTTAAAAATAAATTTATGGATGGGAATTTTGTAGAAGTTTAGGCCAAATAATTGTTGGGTTTAGCTCATGGATGTGTCATGAGTGATTTGAAGCAAATTGGGAGTGATTTGGGTTTGAATTGGGTTGAATTTGGGCTTCTTTGGTAAATGGGCCAATATAGGTCAAATTGGGCTAACTTGGGCCAATGTTGGGCTAGGGTTGAAATTGATGTAAAATGAATGTTGGGAAATGTTTATGGGAGTGTTTCAAAGAGGTTTTGGCTTTGGTTGGGCTTTGATTTTGGGGTTTTGGCCTATTTGGGTTAGGTTTGGGTTTAGGTCAAAATTGGGCTTTTTGGGTTTGGGTTGAATTTAAGTGGGGTTTGGGTCTAAATGTTGGGAAATTCATGTTAGTGTTTTGTTTGTAGGGATGTTAAGGAATGTTTAGAAAAGATTTGGGGTTAATTGGAGTTGAATTGGGAGAGTTTGGGTTAGGTTTGGGTCATGGGTCCAAATTGGGCTTTAAGGCCAAAAGTGAAATTGGATCCAAATGTCAATCAAATTGGACTTGGGTTTGGTCTATATTAGTGTTGGGAATGTTGAATTGAAGTTTAGAATTGAATTGGACCAGGATTTGGGTCAATTGGGTAGGTTTGGTTTGACATTGGGTTCACTTGGGGTTAAAATGTTCAAATTGGGGGTTTTGATAAACGTGGGGTAAATTGACAAAATTGGCCCATGGTGTAGTTGAACAAAATCAAATTGGGAATATTTGAGATTTTCTGGAATTTTCTAGGAATTTTCTGAATTTTTGGATTTTTGGGTCAAGAGGGGTATTTTGGGTATTTGGAGGGTATTGGGAGGTATTTTTGGAATTTTTGGTATTTTTGGCTATGAGTGATCAATTTGAGTGATGTGGAATGTTTGGGATTGATTTTGAGGAATTTTTGGGTGATTTGGGAATTTTGGAGGATTTCGAGGGTTTTGGGTGAAGTTAGGCGGGTGTAGGGTCCCGGGGTCAAAATCGAAAATTTGGAAAATTGAAGATTGGGTAAATGTAAGTGGAATGAAATCATTTTGGTTGAGCTACGAAGCCATATCAAGCCCACATGGGCCATGAAGGGACTCATTTGAGGCATTCACTATGTTGTTCCCAACCCTCTTAGCGGGGTTAAGGACCATCCATGTGAATCAACTTTATGAGTCAGGAGGTCAAGTTAGGTATGAGTGTGGTTTTAGGAGGTGTGTGCAAGTGTAGTGTATGAGTGTAGTGTGTGTGTAAGTCAGCCCTTCACCAGACCAGGCCACCCAGGGCAGTCCTAAGGCCAAAGAGTCCTATAGGAACTCATCCTTTAAACTTCCACATTTGATTTCCACCCTCTAGGTGATTAGGGGTTTACAATCAAGTTTGTGGAGTTTGCAGGGAGTTAAGAAGTGGTTTGAATTTCTAAGTGGTGGGTCCCAATTCTAGCCCTCTAGGATAGTCAAAGGAAAAGCCTAAGGCTTGATCCTAAGTACTAAAAGAAGAAGAGAAGACCTCATCAAAAAAGAGGTCAACAGCTCGCACTTTCTTCCTTGGCCTCTCTGGAGCAGTGACGGGATCTACTCCCGGTCCGAGGCGAGATTTGACTGGCACTTGTCCCATCCTTCTTAGGGCCTCTGATACGGGACAATCTTCCTTCTTAGCTAGTTTCTCTACTACGGCTCGCAGTCAGGTAAGCGGCGTAGTCTTGGCCCTCTTCCTTTTTACAGTCACTATAGTATGCAGGTCGGGGTAATGCAACGGTGATCCTCCAGACATCTTCTTCATCCAATGCAGTAGAGAGAGGGTGGAATCTACTTCCTCCCAACAGCAGTGAAATTTCAGGCAGTTCTCCTTCTTCCCTAGGAATCTCTTCCAGAAAAGCAACTTCAACAGCCTTGGTCTTATTGATCCTGGCAATCTTTCTGCTCCTATTTCTTCTTTGAGTCCGAGTTAAGGGTGTAACTTTAGAGTTGGACCCTATCTCAAAGATAGACGATATTGCAGCAAAATCTGAACCCTCCACGGTAACAGGATCCTCACCGACTTGGACTTATTTCCCTTTGAGTTTAGCGGGAGTTGAGGTCGGTGCATAGATTACCAGACTAGTGGGGGTAGGGATAACAGTCCTCCTATGAACAATAGTGTTTCTTCCAGTTGGGACCGTTTGCAAGGGAGGGAACTCTTGAGCCGATTTCAGGTTGAACTCAATTATGGGCTCCTCAGTTTCCGGTACTTTGTTCATTAGTGCAAAATGAGTGACATCGACGAACTTAATATCTATATTATCGAACCCTTGTCCCAAGTGAATGACAATATCATAAGGCAGCTCGTCTTTGTAAACAGTTAAGTCTATCCCATTGGTGAAGGATAAAATCAGCTTCCGTGCAGACATTTTCTGCAGGATAGATTCTAGGCGTCAGTTTCGATTTATGCTTCCTTTCGTCAGGACGAAGAAAGAGAGGAAATTTCTCTAAATGAGGCCGAACACATTTCCATTTATCTTTTTGTTTTCTTATTTTTATTTACATGATATTTTTGGATTTTGATTTATTGGTGTATTTTTTAGTTTAACAGAAAGTTTATTTATTAAAGAGTTTGTTTACTAGAAAGTTTGTTTATTAGGAACAAAAAAAATTAAAAAAAAGGGAGAGGTTAAAGGAAAGGAAAGGGACCCTATCCAGAAACTGGAAAGGAAGAGAGCGTCTCACAAGACTTCTCAAACCCGAGGGACCGCTCCTAAGCTAACACCTATTAGGGGTCCACCCCACCCCAAAGAGGCAAAAGGATTCTGGAACCTCTCTGTTTAGGGGTGTCTAAACAGTGGCTCCAAAATCTGAGAGAGAGTTGATTATACCCGTTCAAGATAGAAATGAACGTGGTATTTCAACGGAAGGATGGTAGCTTGGTCCACTAGGGACATGGACTTGCTACCGATTTATGAAAGCAAAACCATCTGATCAAAATGAAGAGAGGAACTAGTCCCCAACGGAGTCGCCAGACGTTGTCGGCATATTTTTAGGTTATGTGTTTTGAAAAGGGGTTCCCTATAGAAGTTGTCGGTGAATTTTAGATTTTAAATTTAATATATATAAAATTTAGAAAGTTGCATTTGATTTTGAAAATAATTTTATGTTTAAAAATTTTAAGATATTAAATCAACCCGATCTCACATCCCAAATAGTTTATATAAACGAGCACCACATCACAAACTGTGTATCTATCCCGAAGAATAGACACACTGCTTGAAGATGGGGCTCGATTAAATAAACTAGAAGATTTGTGACATACGTTTAGTGGCAAACCAATTTTATAAGCCGACAAGTTCCCCTGCTTAATAAAAAGGAATTAAGAAGGTTTTCAAACAATTGGATTTTGGAAATTTCAATAAGGAATGGATCAAATTTGGAACAGTTATTTCAGGTGTCCAAAAAAAGAGAAGTAGGGGATGTTACAGACCCGAAGCAAACTTCAGTGACTTCCTGACTATCCTATTGTTTGACTTCAAATTAAGAGTTTATTTAATGTTGTAATCCTGCCAATTTTAATTAATTAGGACTTATATATATATGACATAATCATGTAAATAACCTCGAAGATGTGAGGATTTATGTCATACCAAACGACTACCTAGGAGTCCTAAGACCGGTTAGGACTTAATTTGCATAATATGATTATACAAATGCCCAATGAAAAAGCTAAGGATTTATGTTGCACTAGGCAAGCTACCTTGAAATCCTATGGCTTTGTTATTTTATTCTAAGAAAGGTTTAGCTGATGTAGACACAAGTTTTGTTGAAGAAGATGGTCGTGCTGCCCACTTTGCTCCAAACTCCTTATTGTTGCAGAGGTTTTGTTTTATAAAGTGAAAATCAGGAGATGGGTGAAGTGTTGTGGTTTAGAAAAAGTCTTAAGGTTTAGGTGTTTTTAACATTTTGTTAGGGGAATCTTAAAGTTGGTTATAACAACACCAGTTAAGATCCCACAGTTCCATCCTTCCGTCACCATTATTTTTATCGAATTCACTTAGACCAAATGAATTTGCTAAACTCAACTAAACGAGTTCCACACTTTCATTTAGACCGTGGGAAATCCCGTTAGCAACACGTAGGTTACATCTTCCGAGGTATTCCCGATCATCCAACAAGACGTTTTAATTTAGTTGTAGTTGTGGTTTTGTTGTTTTGTTTGTGACTAAATTTTGAGTTGTTTTATATTTTAAATGTTGTGGCGGTGAATTTTATCTTGTTGTAACTTTTAATTTAATTTTTTGTTTCAGTTTTGTGGCTATCCTAAATGTTTCAGTTTTCATGCAGGGTGACATTCTTGTTTAACATGCAAGAAAAGTAAAGAGCAGTACAGGTAAGTATATTGCAATAAAGTAAAAGCGTACCTTGAGGGTCTTCTCATCATTCCAAGCTGCACTTAAAACACATGTTGGAGCATTTATATATATGCAAGAAATACCTAGGTAAAGCTAAGGGAAGGTTCTGGTTGTCTACCAAAATCCTAATCCTATTGCTAGTCAATTCCTATGACGTCTAGGTTCTTGTGTTTTATGGATGATTTTCCTTACCAAAGAAAAATTAAGTTCAATTGTTCTTCTAAAACATTCCATCATATTGAGGAAGTGCTTAGGACAAGTTCTAAACATCTTTTCAAAACTTCTGAGATTATTTTAATTCCAAATGAATTTCATTGTACAGGTGAATTAATCATCCAAGAATTTAGTTATGTTTTGCTTCTTGCTCAGAGAACTTAGACATTTGACTATCCGATGATTGAAGTGACATTTCACTTGATACTCTCTTTAGGAATTATGTGGGTGGAAGCCTTTAGGGCAGGTTAGGTTATTAAGAAACTTAATCATCTTATTTAGATTTAAGTTGGATTTTTAAGATTGGTTCAAATTATTTGTAATATTTTAGTTTAATTATAACTGTCTTATGTTATTTCGATTTGATTTGTAATTTCAAAAGTTGACTTAGCTATTTTAAAATTGTATTAACTTTAATTTTAGTTATATTTAATTTAATTTCATTGATTTGAAGTTGATTTTAATTTAGTTGCATTAATTTAATTTTGATTTAAATTTGATTAAATTATGTTAAAATTGCTTTAATTTAATTATTTTTAATTTGAATTATTTTGAATTAATCATGTCATTTTAAAATTATTTTTAATTTAATTAATTATTTTATTTTAAAATTAAACTATCTTAGAAATTATAAAAATTTAGTTATTTAATTTATCTTAGAAAATATTTTAATTTGATTATTTAATTTATCTTAGTTTTTATTAATGAGTAATTAAATTAATATTAAGTGGTATTTGATTTCAATCATTAATTAGGGGTTAAGATAAACAAGTTAATATCTTCCAAGATTAAACCCCTTCATTTGATACATTCTCTTTTAATTAACTTCAAATTTTCAATAATTTAAGAAATTATAACCTTTTTGTTTATGTTGGAAAAGTGATAAAATGGGTTCTTATCCTTTAACCTCCTATGTTTCAATCATCTAAGGAGATTAATTAGGATCATTCATTACCCATTACCCATAATTAAGCCTAAATATTGATTTAGGCTAAAGTTCAATAATTACCATTTTTTGACCCTTCGGCTTGTTCACTTCATAATTCATTAAATATAACTCAAATGACTTTGGAATTTTTATGTCACCATACTCATGGGTCAATTAAAATATCATAAGAGAAAATGTGATTTTTCTATTTTTAGATTAATTTTAATAATTATTTTTTTGGAAAATAGGGGTTTTCAATGAAAATTCAATAACATGACCAAGGTAAATTTTCTATCCTTAAAAAAATTACAGGATGTCCCTACTGGCTAGAGGACTACTCGGACAAATTTTGGTGATTTTTTTAATTATATTTTATTTATTATAATTATTTTGAGTTTTGGGGTATTAATTAATTTTAAAAATTAAAGTTTAAAAACAGATTTATATTTTTATTAAGTCCCTCTGAACTCAAGGAGTCTAGAGAAATAAATTTTATATTTTTTTGATTTTTCTTGGATTTATTAGAATTAATTTGGTGAAAATGTTGGAAAATACATTTTTTAGTATTAAAAATTTCCTTAAGCCTTTCAAATTCAACATCTTAACCTAGGGACTTAGGAAAAATATTTGGTTGGTTCCTAAATGATTAGGGGACCAAATATGACATTTTTGTGAATTTTAATATTTTTGTGATTTTTTTAATTTTTTAATTATTAAAATATTAAAAGTTAGGTCAAAATGAAAATTTTTAGAAAATTCCAATTTTAATTTTGTTAGACTCCTCTGATATCAGAGAGCCCACAAAACCAATTTGGTTAAATTTAAAAGTGTATTTTGGCTTTCATGAATTTTTTAAATTTAAAAATGACCATACAACTTAAATAATTCTTTTAATGGCTTAAATTATTTCCAATTTACTTGAGGTTCTCTACATCCTAAGTGACAATGGATAATTGTTTTCAAATGATTTTGATGTGTGGTTACTCCTAATTAATTACAGTTCAGTTTGAGTGTTTAGGCTAACTAAGGTTATTTTTAAGGAATTAAATCAAACCATATTTTTCCTAGGGTCCTCTGGTCATAAGATACCATCCCTAATTTTCCTATAAATTTCTAAGCAATATGCAAATTATTGGAATTTAAATACCGAAATAAACACATAAACTTGGGAAATCAATAACCTGTCATAGAGATAGCCTCTGGTCTTGAAAAATTCAGGGAATGTTCCCAAGAACAGAGGCTACAAAAGCCCTACAGTCTCAGGCCATGGTGAATTATATGCATGAATGGAGAATTGAAATACGTAAATCAGTATTACATTAATTAAAAATAAAATATTAACAAAACAACTTAATTCTTTTTCCACATTATTCTCCTCTGTTCATTGAGTAAGAGGCTATTTCTATTTTATTTTTATGATTTTTATATGCAAAAGATATGTATTTTCAAAGTTCTGGGTATTTAATAAATTCAGAAAATTCCTATTTATCTACTTAAACTTGTCAGCGCCGCGTCATCCCCGTCCAGGTCGAAAGCACACGCGTCGCTCCGCCATTTGACGACGCCATCTGACTAGGATGCAACGCAGCTCGCGGTTTCGTTCCCAACTCTCATCCTGCATGATCCTGACCGTCCATCTGATACACGCTCGATCCGACGGTGGCTAGTCATCGTCTACGATTGGTGCGCCCTGAGAGCCGTCCACCTTCTCACCCAATACTCTCACTCAATACTCCACCAAATTACATGATCTTGGGCTCTATGAACTCGTCTCGACAAGACGAACACATTTATATGGCTACCATGCATTGAAATCGACTCGAAAAATATGGAGAATTGAAAGAAGCAATCAGGAAGGAGGAGTTTAATACCTTGGCTCTGAGAAGTGAAGCTTCAATCAGAGGGGCTTGGCACGTTCTTTGGAGTCCAGGGAAGCTAGGGATGAAGCCTGGAGCTGTGGTGAAATGCGTGGGTATGAAAGTGACAAAGTCTGATTTCAATGCTTGGCTGATATGAAGAATGGCTGGCCTGGTGAGGGGGCTTTTGCTAGGGAACTTCTTCTCTTGGTCTCGTGAAGGTGTAGAATCAATCAATTCGATGATTGGCTCACTGTGGTGAAGTGTCCTGTTTTTAGGCTGAGAATTGGGCTCAGAAATTGAACTCACAATGGGGGTTTTAGGGCTAGATTCCACTAGGGATCAACTGCTCTAGGTTAGGAGAAGAGTTTGGAGAAATTTTGGTGGAGTTTTGGTAAGGTTAATTTCATCACCTCATTTGGCGGTGGAGGTGGTGGGTTTAAATAGACATGGCTATGGGGCTTCCCAGAGGCAATTGAAGGCTGGGATCAGCTGCTCAAGGGAGGAGAAGAAGAGCCATGGTGTCCACTAGGGTTGGGACAGCTCAGCAAGGGAGAATTTGATTTTTTTGCTCACATGGAGGTCTTGGCAATGGTGTTTTCCTGCGACTGGGGTGGTGGTCTGGCCAGGGTCCAGTCACCATCTTGACCAGTGAGGTCAGAGATTTAGTTTAGTGCATTCAATTGAGGTTAGCCATGTGTAAAGGGCTTGATTCAAATGGAATGGTGGAAGTGGCTCTTTTGGCCTTAAATGGGTCAAGTCATGTTTTTGGCCTTGGTTCACCCTCCAAGGGGAACTTTGGGTGCTGTGGGGCTCAGGTGACTCAGCTAGTTTTAAGTGGAGAAGTCTCCATCCAAGCTTATTTAGATTAACTTTGGGTTAAGGTGAAGCATGGGTAAGGTTAAAATGTTTAATCATATGCTAGGAAAGAGCTCCCATCTCCTACCATTAATGGCTTGGTGATGTGTAAAGTGGCTCCCAAGGCTTGCATATGGCTTATGCATGGCTCCATGGCTCCATTTAGCTTGGGGCAAAGCTTGGTCAATTTTGTGGAAAAAGATTTTAGAGATTTTGGCATTTTGATGGAAAATTTTCATGAAGCTTGATTTGGAATAGTTTAATGATAGTTTTGAAACTTAGGGGTGATTTTGATTAAATGGATGATGCAAAGAAATGTCATGTGGGCTTTGGATTGGACATTTGGGCTTCTTAAATTTGATGAAAATGGGCTATTAAAATGCTTCAAGGGGATGGGCTTTTAGATTTTAAAATAAACTTTAGGACAAAAATTTTGTAAAAGATTGTGTCAAATAAATGTTGTATTTAGTTTAGGGATGTGTCATGAAAATTTTAGCAAAGATTTGGTGTCATTTGGAGTTGAATTGTGTTTAGTTTAGGTCTTTTAATAATAGAGTCAAAGTGGGTCAAATTGGGCTAACATGGGCGAAGGTTGGGCTAATGTTAGTTTTGATGTAAAATTGATGTTGCAAAATGTTTATGGGAGTGTAACAAAGAGTTTTCAATTTTAATTGGGTCTTGATGTTGGGATCTGGGCTTTTTTGGGTTCATGGTAGGTTTAGGATAAATTGGGGATTTTTGGTTTGAGTTAGGCTTGGGTGAAGTTTGGGTCCAAATATTGGGTAAATTAAGTTAGAGCTTTGTTTTTCGGGATGTTAGGAAGATTTCAAAACAAATTTGGGGAAAATTGGGTGCCATTTGGGTTGAATTTGGGATGGATTGGGTTGATTGGTCATTTTGGGCCTCAAGGGCCCATTTGGGACTTTTGATTAAATTGGATTAAATTGACAAATTGGGGTATGTGGCAGTTGAATAAAATAATATTGGGAATATTTGGAATTCTCTGGAATTTTTTGAGAATTTTTAGAATTTTTGGATTTTTATGTCAAAAAGGGCATTCTGGGTATTTGGAGGGTATTGGGGGTATTTTGGAAATTTTGATATATATGGCCAAGGATGATCAATTTGAGTAGTGGAGAATATTTAGGATTGATTTTGAGGAATTTTTGAAAATTTAAGCAATTTTGCAAATTTTGGGCAATTTCGAGGGCATTTGGCATGTTTAGTGGGTTTTAGGGCCCGGGGAGTCAAAAATTGAAATTTGGGGAAAATGAAGATTAATTCGTTGTGAGTAAAATGGGACCATTTTGGTTGAGCCATGAAGCCATAGTAAGCTCACAAGGGCCATGAGAGGACTCATTTTAGGCATTCAATATGTTGTTCCCAACCCTCTTAGCCAGGGGCCTAGGGATTAAGGTCCATCCATATGAGTTACCTACATGAGTCAGGGAGTTGAGTTGGGTGAGTGTGTGGTTTTAGGGTTTAGAATGTGTGTGAGAGTGTGGTGAATGCAGGCTTTCCCTCACCAAGACCAGGCCACCCAGGGTGATCCTAAAGCCAAAGAATCCTATAGGAAACTCATCCTTTAAACCTCCACATATTGATTTCAACCCTCCAAGTGACCTGGGGGTTTACAGTCAAAATTATGGGGTTTGAATGGAATTAAGAAGTCTTTGAATTTCTAAGTGGTGGGTTCCATCTCTAGTCCTCTAGGATAGTCAAAGGGAAAACTTATGGTTATATCCTAAGCACTAAGGAGAGAGATCAGACCTCACTAAAAATGAGGTCAACACGCCTAAGCTCCTTCTTCCTCCATGTTTTGCGAAATACATTCCTAGGGATCCATTTATAGGTCAGTTTTTCGATTTTTTGAGCTTGGAATCACTCGATTTCTTCATCTTGAGGTCAGATCTACCTTCTAATCAATTTATTTTTTATTTTCACCATGGATTTTTCAACTTTTATGCAAAACCAAAAATTTTGATTTTTGGAGTTTAATCCATGGATTTGAAGCTTTATTTATTTTTTTAAAGCTTAAATAAGTTTACTCTTTTGATCCTTCAATTTATTTTGCATTTTCTTTCTCTTACATTTAGATGACTCTGAAATCTAAGTGAGGGAAAGAATGAGAAAAATTCGATCGCAGTAAATTCACTACTGCCGCAGCGCATTTTTGTTACAATGAATTTACTATGACAACAAAATTTATCTCAGAGAGGAGTTTCTACAATCCTGGTGGAATGATTGAAGATATGATCTTTGCACTGAACTGGCAACAATTCTGTTACTTCACTGTTGTTGCTGTGATCCCTGTCGTCAGGAAATTTTATGCTAATTTTATGGATACTAAAGATTACAAGATCTTTGTGAGAGGAGTTGGAGTAGGATTTTCTCCTGAAAGAATCAACATTTTCTACGGTCTACCACCAAACATTGAGTGCTACTATTCTGGATTATCTCCATCTCAGGGAGATTTGGAGATGATTATTGCATATTTGACTGATGTTACTGGAGCTTGGAAGATTCAGAACGAGAAAAGGTAAATTTTTCATCTTCTAAGTTAAATGTTGTTTCTAAGGCATGACATTACTTTATTTATGCTCACCTCCTTCCATCGAACCGTTTGAGTGAGGTCACAAAGGACAGAGCTATCCTCAACTACCACATACAAGAGAGGAAGCCAATTGATATCGGGAGTATTATTTATTATTCTGTGGAGGCCACTGCTCGTTCTATTACTTCTGTGCGATTGGGATTCCCATCTCTAATTTATTCTTTATGTGAAAGTGCTGGAGTTGTTGCTAAGCTTTCTGAGGAGAAGCTCAAGTCTACCAAGCCCATTGGACGGGACAGTGTTTGTATTTATGATCGAATTTGAGGTAAGAGTTTTACCGCACCCTCTAGATCATTACTTACTTCAGGTAGACCTTCTAGTTCTTGACGCTCTACTTCTACTGCTAGGCCACCATCTAGTTTTTGGGAAAATAAGCATGATAAATTTATAGAGCAGCAGAATATGTTACATTTAACCCAGTGTAGAGTGGATACAATAGTTTTGAAAGTGGATCATCTTTTTGAGTTCACCCAGTGGAAAGTTATTTTGATGCAAAGTATTCTGAGACTCTTGTTAGATTCCATAAGGTTGATCATTCAGTTCAGTTTCTGACTTCCCCTCGATTCTCACCATATGATTAACGCTAGAATAAAAATGTAGATTTTTCTTTTGATGAGGATGAGGATGAGGAGAGACCTAGTGATGAGTAGATTTATAGGATTGAGTAGTTGTGTTATTTATGTTATGTTTTGTTAGTGTGTTAGTTTTGGATGTATGTGATGATTTGTTTTTATGTTTGATGCATTATTGATGTTAGTGTACTTTTGATGTTTAGAGTTTATTGATTCTAAGACCCTTATTGATGTATTGATGATTCTTAGATTGTTAGAGTTTATTTTTGTAATGAGATGTTTTGTTTCTGTTTTAGTACAGTGATCAGAACAGCAGTTTAATTTAGTTATTTTTGTTTTAAATTATAAAAAAAATTCTTTTAGACATTGATCCTGCTTATTAAAATTTTTCTATATATGCTTAAACATTTCTTTTACATTAATAAAAAGCATGTGTAGGAATAAAATTTTCCTTTCTAAATTAATTTTTTTCATATACTTAGAAAAATTCTTGGTAGAAATATGCTATTCTTTCTCTCATGCTTTAGAAATTTTCATGATTCATATTTATACCAAAACTGAAGTTTGGGCGAAGGGAAAATTCCTTAAAATTTAAATATTATTTGTCTTTAATTACTAATATTTTCTTAAAAAATATTAACATAATATAAGGAATGAATAATTTATTTAAAATTACTTAAGTTTTTGAATTTATAAATAATTTTCTAAACTTAACTAAAATTTTAATAATTTTGATTGATTTTAAGAATAGAATTATTTAACTTAAGCAGAATAATAACATTAAAAAATTTTCTATTTATAGTCTAGAGAATTGTATTTGTGAAATACTAAGGAATCAAGATTATTACTTGAAAAAGAAAAGATTGAAATAATTTTTGAAAAATACTTATTAAGAATGTCATAATTATTAATTGAAAATGTATAAGTTTTTAAATATAAGTTAAGGATAGTAAAGTTCAAAATCATTAACACGCTATCTAGATATAGTAATCCTCATTATTAAAAAAAGAAAAAAAATGAAGAAAAAAAAACAAAAAAGAAAAACGCAAAAAAAAGAAAAAATGTAAGGAGAAGCTTAAGGAAATACCTACTAAAAAAATGGCTTCTCTTGAATTATCTTATAGAAAAAAAACTAATTACATTTTTAACTTATTTTTTATGTATAGGCATCCTTACTAAAAAAAATTTTCATGAAAGTTTTTTTCTTGTAAATTATCTATGTGACTTTTATTTGATAAATTACAATTATTTTTGAAATAAATGAAAATTTTAAAGTCTTATGATTTGGTAGTGAAGTATTCTTTAAATTCTTAAAATTAACTTTAATTAGTGAAATTTGGTTAATGATTTACTGGAGCATTTATAAAACCAAAAATTATAAGGAATCTTAAATATTTAAACTTCATTCTAGATGTTATACATTTTATATAATAAAAAGGGTTACTTAAGGAGAAGTAACATTTAAGTTTGTTGGGATTTGATAAACATAAAAAGTACCTATTTTTATGCATTATTTATGATTCAATTTTTAAAGATATTATGCTTTAATGAAAGGTATTTTTATGTTTTTGGATATAGGTGATGAAAAAAAGAGTACAAGAAGGAAAAAAAGGAGCAAAATGGAGCAAAAATAGAGCTAAAAAGCAAATTTGCCAAATATGACGCTTAGACGCTAGTTCGATACTGAAGCAGTTAAGATTTTTGACAACTTTAGGCAGTTATTTTGATGGTGTTAAGCAGTTATCAGACCTTCTAGAAGACTAGAAGTTACTCCTGATACATAGCACGTGCGATACAATGCATCTAGATACATGAAAATGGGTTTAATCGCGAAGAGGTGCGATCCAAAGTGAAGGGGTGCAAAGATCTGGTCACAGAGTCCGGCGCCTAGGCGCCACAGTTACTTTCTAGAAGATTCATTGAATTTGGATGAATTTTAAACAGGTGCCTTAAGCAACCCTTGGTCATTTTTGAAGCTCTATATATATGAGACGTTTCTACAGAAAAGAGAGCTCCCCCGCGCCCAGAAATATTTCTAGAGAGCCAGCAAATATTCTTCATAAGTATTTAGTGTGTTTATTTTAGTTTATTTTAGTTACTTTGAGTGTTACTACTCAATTCCTTGAGTAGTAAGTGAGATTTTGTAGGAGTTGGTGCTGTTGAAGCCTTGCACTTTGCATTGGTGTCAGTAGGAGTCAAAGGATCACTTGAAGAAACCTTTCAGATAAGTATTTGTAACTTTTTTCAAAGTTTTATAAATAAGTTTTGTTGTGTGAATTCAAAGTGTCTTGAGTAGTTACTTTTCTTTCTCCTTTCAACCATGAAAAGATAATAAAGATAATTTGATTTCGTTGGAGAACTTAAAGTTAATTTTAAAAATTATTGTGATGATATTCATACATGATCTTAATTTACTTTTTAAACTGGTCATTTATATTGTTAAAATCTGCTCAAAAATTTTGAGACCTATCCGAAGATGAGTTCTTAACTACTAGATACCACTTGAATCCTTGGGTAATCGAAGGCCATGTGCAGGTTATTCAAGGTGAAGTGCAAATAAATAGAAAAATATTATTTATTCAGCGTAGAATTAATTAGTTTTAGAGTGACAGCTAAATTCTATTAATTTAGTCTATAGAACGGGAATGGGTCACTAGTAGGGCCGACTATAGCCACCCTTGGACATCTAGAAGTGCGAGTCTAGATTAACCCATTCTACTAATAATACATCCTGAACCAATCTTTATAATAGCCAATGTTCTTTATACTATCGAGCGAAAGGTAAAGAATAAGAATGCTTCTATTTGGCACAATACCATAATTTCAAGTTTTCCATGAATGCTAGTTTTTCTGAAAAGTCTTGGATTAGTTGAAAAGGAGAAAGTTGTTTTATTTATACTTGCATCAACCTTTACTTTATTGCTACTTTACTTACATTTAGTAGAAATTTCATAAAACTTAAAATCTGATTTTTTAAAAGAATTAAAAGTTATAATTACTTGTAATTTGAAAATTTATTAATTTATAAAATTAATCTTCCCTGTGTGATCGATAAACGAGACTCTACTAGAGCCATGTATTACTTGAGCGATACATATACTTGCATTTGAAATTGTGACTTTACGAAATCATTATAAAAATATAAATCTAGGTTCATAAATTCCTACATATAAAAAAGTCGCAACAACATAACACAACCAGAACAACGGAAATAGAAACATACAATCTACCAATCTCCATTACCAAGATCATCAACAGGGTCATCAGCAGGGTCAGGCCTATATGGTGTATAACTGGGGCAAGTAGGAAACATTACATCAGACTCCCGCTCATAAATCTAACTTAAGCATCATAATATGCAATATCGAACTCAACTCTCCTCTGTAGATAATCTTCATTCGCATCACTCCTCGCCTCAAACACATCCATCCTACCATGGAGTCTATCCACACTAGCACTCTGTAATCTCAGGTGCTCCATAATATCAGATAAGGTAGGCAGCTCAGATATAGATGGAACATCATAACTCGTAGTAGGAATATCAGTACTCCTATGCTCAACTCGGGCTCCCACATGAGACTCATAAGTACATATAATAGTCTTTGTAATTGGTCTCAATGGTATAGGAACTTCTTCAAAACTATTAAACTCCACTCTAGACTGAACACACAGGGCATGAACTAAAGCAGGATGCCCTAATCCTCCAGTGGTCTCACCTCTAGCAATAGTCTGAATGTTATTGTAAACAATAGCTCCAATATCAATCTTTTTCATCTTCTGAATACAATAGTTCAGAATCACTCTATCCCTTGTAACTTCGCTGTGGTGGTAAGATGGTAATAGTCTCGCAGAGATAAAATAATGACAAACTTTTGATGCAACATTCAATGTGGAAGCGTGGAAGTTAATAACCAGTTTTTGACTTACTTTCCATTCCCCTCGTCCATCCGTCAGAAAAGCAATCACTTCTCTCATATTCTCCCATCGAGATTCAAATTTTTTTGTATTCACAAACAAATGGTTTCCGATTTTGATTGAAAGCATTGATACGCTGAGGAGTAAACTCAACCATTTTTCTTCTAACTAGCACATACTCAGTCTCAGTCCAGGGTACATTTGAATAGCTCTCTCTATCAACTCCCATAACAGCATTCACAGTAAAATAACAAAATTGTTCCCAGTTCTGTTATGTAATTAACTATTCAACAGATCCACCAGGACTATCAAAAGCTCGATCCTAGATACACTTCTTATTGTAAATGTAAGAATTAATGTGAAATTGGGCTTTAATATTAAAAAATTTTTCCTCATCAAAATCCAATTTCCTCTTCCCTTTACTCATCCTTGGAGCCATGTGAATTTCTAAAATTTGCAAGAAAATTCCAATAAATTCCAAATTCATAATGTAAGAAACTCCAAATACTATACTAAACAAGTAAGAGCAAATTTCATCATGGAAATCTCAAAATCTCTTTAAAACTCCAAAAATTCCAACCTAAGCAATGTGAGAGATTTCCATGGTGAAAACCAAACATTTTAACTTAAATTGAAGCTCTTAACAAGGGAAGTGTGAATCCGACCTTGAAAAGCTTTGAAATCACCTTAAATCTGAGATCTAACAAGCCCTAGATCTTCAAAATTTCAAAAATGGAGGAGGAAGACGAAAGCAATGGAAAAATTTGCGAATCCAAGGGTAAAAATTGCTAAAACGAGGGTTTTTGGCCTTTTACTGGGTTTGGGCACCGGTGCTGCTCTATTTAAAATAATAGCCAAACTCTCTGGATTTCGCCGCCGGCGTCAGTCCAATGTTTTTTTCTAGTTCCAAAATTTTTTTTGTAATTTCGATCGTTTCGACATCCACTTTGTTGTTTAACAATTCAATGAGCATTTACTTCATCTCACAAGCAATAATTAACACAATTCTTTACAGAAAAAGTACACAACAAACTTATATATATAAAATACAAGTTACAACATAAACACCAACTATGTTCATTCAAACCAAACCCATAACTCTTAGATGTTTAATGTTCCAAGTACTCTACGTTAGGAAAACACTAAAATCTAAGCACACAGTGAAAGTAAGCATAAAGAAATCCAAATGCAAATTAAAAAGAAAAACAAATACTACACAAACTAAGCATATCTAAGAAAATTAAACTAAACACACAATATGCATAAGTAGAATCCATTAATTACTCCACATCAATTTTAGAACTATCCTCTCCTCTAATGTCTCCAATTGATTGCTGATGTACGAATGAATTATAGAATGAATGAATTGGAAATTCATCAAATGAATCCTTAGCAATCACCACATTCTTCTTGATCAAGTTAATAAAGCCCATCTCAATTCGACCAGTGTGATCAAATTGTTCCTTCATTCTCCAATCTATATGATCAAATAAATCTGAAATGTTATTTATTGTATTCATAGGGTTTTGTACCTCTTTCTCCAAATGTTTGATCCTCTTCAATATCATTCTAGAACCTTCAGGAAAATAGGTTTAAATCGGTTGTGAAGTCTGTGTTGGTTGATCAACAAGAAAATTCATCTCATCTTCATCTCTCAGTGTTTCGTAGTCATAAGGATTAGTTGGATCAATAGGCCTCAATGGAAAAAGAACCTTTTTCCCAACTTTCATATTGAACTTGTGATTGACTACATAACAAAAATAGGGCGGACGGGTGTCCAAGCCCATATTTAGATCCATGAACAATTAATCACAAAATTGATGTCACAATGATATTACCAATGTCAATCGGCCTCCCAGTTTGAATACAAAAATTCAAAATGGCACTTTCCTTGGTTACCTTGCTATTCTTCAATGTTGGAAATAACTTTGCCGAAATAAAGTAGTGCCACTGCTTTGACACTGGATTTAGAGATGCAGATGGTAAACTAATGTATCCATTCTCTCTAATTTCTCAATCCTCATTCTCATCCGTCAAATATCGATACATCATTCATATTATCACTCGTGGCATTGAAACTAGAATAATGGCAAATAGGTACGTTCTCAATCATAAAGAGATCGTTAATTCATACATGAGTGAATTGCACAAATCTACCACGCACAAATACAAACCCTTGGTTGATCTCGTGAAGATTTGCATAGAATATTTTCACGACAGGAACAACAACGACAACGGTAGTGTAGCAAAGCACTTCCCAATGTCTCTCCTAAATTATCTCTTCAATTCTAGTAGTTGGATTATCCATACATAGATTTATGAAGCCTATTAATTTAATAATCCTCTTCTTCATCATCAGTTTGTTGAACAAATGCTGCTCCTCGAAACTTATGAACTTCCTTCGGATGAAAATGTGAGATCGAGGGGTTTCAATGGAGTAGAAATCCATAGGAAAGATAAATTTAAGAATCTCTTCCTATTTTAAATAAATGAGGATCTTCCAAAATATATGATTTACAATCATTCTTGAATTTCTTAATATATTTGTTATTCAACCCATATGGTAAAATATTGCTAACCAAATAGTTAACAATATATGCATACCAAGGCATTTGTAATCCTTTAATAACATATAATTATTCATCAGGGAATTTTTCATTTATAATTTCTTCATAAATCTTCTCACAATTATAATTGATTCTAGATAAATGATCAGCAATTTGGTTGTCAGTTCCTTTTCTGTTCACAATCTCAAAATCAAATTCTTGTAGAAGTAAAACCCATCCGATCATTCTAGGTTTAGCATACTTTTTAAACATTAAATACTTAATAGCAGAATGATCAGTATGTACGATACATTTCATTCCAAGAAGATATGGTCAAAATTTAGCAAAGACATATCCTATTGCTAAAAGTTCTTTTTCAGTAGTAGTGTAATTTATTTGAGTTTCATTAAGAGTTTTGCTAGCATAGTATATAACTTTGAAAATTTTCTCATATTTTTGTCCCAATACAGCTCCAATTGCATAGTCACTTGCATTACACATTAATTTGAAAGGTTTACTCCAATCAGGTGCAACAATAACAGATGCAGTGATTAATTTTTCTTTTAAAATATTGAACACATTTAGACAATCATCGTTGAATTCAAATTTAGCTTCTTTTTCCAATAAATGACTAAGAGGTTTAGCAATTTAAGAAAAATCTTGTATATATCTCCTATAAAATCCAGCATGACCCAGAAAACTTCTCACATCAGTAACGGTAGTAGGTGGTTGAAGTTCAACAATAATTTTTACTTTTACCTGATCAACTTCCATCCCTATTTGTGAAATTTTATGTCTAAGTACAATTACTTATTTGACCATAAATTGACATTTTTCCTATGTCGGCATATTTTTAGGTTATGTGTTGTATTTTTGAAAAGGAGGTCGCCTAACAGAAGCTGTCGGCGAATTTTAATTTAATTTAAATAAATAATTTTGAAAAGTAGTATTTGATTTTGAAAATAATTTTTAAATTTGAAGGTTTTAAGATATGAGATTAAACCGATCTCACATCCCAAATAGTTTATATAAACGAGCACCGCACCACAAACCGTGTATCTATCCCTAAGGATAGACACACCGCTCGACGGTGGGGCTCGATTAAATAAACTAGAAGATTTGTGACATCCGTTTGGTCCGCGAACCAATTTTATAAGCCGACAAATTCCCCGCTTAATATGAAAGCATTAAACAGTGGTTTATATTACTCGGGTTCTTTTAAAATTCCCTATAAGGGCAAGCCCCTATAGTTAATTACATCTTAAGTTACGGAATCACCTAAGAAAACTCTCGATAATAATCAATAATTCCGCTCTCAAGAATTTCAAAGTTTAAGTTTTCAAGGGATTGAATTTTGGAATTTCAATAGGGAATGGATCAAATTTGGAACATTTTGTTTTGGGAATCCAAAGGAAGAAAAGTAGGAGAAATCGCGCATTCGAAGCGAACTTCGGTAATTTCCCGACTATCCTATTGTTTGGCTTGAGTTTAGGAAAGTCCTAATATTTATTTAAATGTTTTCGATCTTGCCAATTTTAATTAATTAGGGCTTATATTTGTATGATAAAATCAAACAAATAAACTTCGAAGATGTGAGGGTTTATTGTCGTACGGACGACTACCTCGGAATCCTAAGACCGGTTAGGGCTTAATTTGCATTGCAAATGCCTAACGAAAGGTTGAGGATTTATGTTGCACTAGGCAAACTACCTCGAAGTCCTATGGTATGGTTATTTTAATTCTAAGAAAGTTTTGCTGAAGTAGACTCAGGTTTTGCTGATGACGATGGCCGTGCCGCCCACCATGCTCCGAGCTCCTTGTTTTCGCAGAGGTTTAGTTTTAGAAGTCATAAATCAGTGGATGAGAAAAGTGTTTTGGTTTAGAGAAAATCTTAATTTCCAAGTGTTTTTTGTGTTTTAATTAAAACAAATCTTAAAGTTGATTATAACGACACCTGGTTAAGATCCCACTGGCTCCATCCTTCCGCATCATTATTTTTATCGCATTCACTTAGTCCGGATGAATTTGCTAAACTCAACTAAATGAGTTCCACACTTTCATTTAGACCGTGGGAAATCCCGTTAGCAACACGTAGGTTACATCATCTGAGGTATTCCCGATCATCCAACAGGATGTTTTAATTTAGTTGTAATTGTAGTTTTGTATTCTGTTTGTGATTAAATTTTGAGTTGTTTTTTATTTTAAAATGTTGTGGCGGTGAATTTTATCTTACAATGACTTTTAACTTAGTTTTGGTTTCGGCTTTAGGGCTATCCTAAAGGTGTGAGTTTTCATGCAACAGTTGTTTATCATGCAAGAAAAGTAAGTGCAATGCAGTTAAATAAATTGCAATAATGTAAATTGTAAGAAAGTAAATTGCAATAAAATAAAAGCTTACCTGGAGGATCTTCCCGTCATCCCAAGCTGCACTTAAAACACAATTAGAATATTTAAGCAAGTTCCTAGGTAAAGCTAAGGGAAGGGTTATGGTTTTCTACCAAATTCCTAATCCTATAGCTAGTCATTTCCTATGACGTTCAGTGTCTTTGTGTTTGTTCGAGGACGATTTTTTTCATCAAAGAACAATTAAGTCCAATTGTTCTTATAAGTATCCTATCATATTGAGGAAGTGCTTAAGGAGAATCTTAAACATCTTTTCAATATTTCTAGGATTGTTTTAAGTCCAAATGAATTTAATTATATAAATGAATTAGTCGTCCGGGGATTCAAGTTTTGTTAACTTGCTCAGTGAACTAGGACATTTGAATGTCCTATAAATGAAGTAACATTTCATTTAATATTCTGTTTAGGAGTTATGATAACTAAAGCTTTTGAAGGTAAATTGGTGTTCAAATGGTTTGATTTAAATTAATGGGTTTAAATTTGGAATAGTTGTTCAAGTTGCTTTATATTTTATTTCTTTATGTCTTATTTGATGTTATTTAATTCAATTTAATTTAATTTAATTTAATTTAATTGAGTTTTAATTCTATTTAATTCAATTTAATTCAATTTAGTTTCGATTTCGATGTTACATTAAATTAATTTGATTTGATTTAATTTCCTTTAATTTAATTTAATTTGATTTAATTTTAATTTAATTTAATTTAATTTAATTTAATTTAATTTGATTTTAATTTAATTTAATTTAATTTAATTTAATTTAATTTGTTAATTTAATTTTATTTGATTTTAATTTAATTTAATTTATTTATTTAATTTAATTTAATTTAATTTATTCATTCAATTTAATTTAATTTGTTTATTTAATTTAATTTAATTTAATTTTTAATTTAATTCAACTTTTAATTTTAATTTAATTTAATTTAATTTAATTCAATTTAATTTACTTAATTTAATTTAATTTTTAATTTAATTTTATTTTTAATTTTAATTGAAATTTTTAAAAGAGTTTAATAATTTAATTTTAGTTTAATGATTAAGTCTTTTAATATATTTTAAATTTTAGTTATCATTTTAATTAAGAATTGAATATTAATGAGATAATTAATTTAGGGATTTTTTAAATTAAAGAATAAATCTCTTCCTAAAAATATCCCTATTTTAATAATTCCAATTTTATTATTCTTCCAAATTTAATCAATTATTTAATTAAGGTTTAATTATTTTAAAATTGATTAATGGGTTTTTACCCTTTAATTATTTAAATTTCAATCATCCAAATCAGATTAGGATCAAATATTTTACTTGTTAATTTTTTATTAAGCCTAAAGTTTTAATTAAGGATTAAAAATTTTAATTACCACTTTACCCTTTAAGCTTAATAATTTCATAACTCACTAAATTGAACTCAAATGAACTTAAAATTTTTATGTGACTTCACTCATATGTCAATAAAGACATGAGAGGAGAAAATGTGATTTTTCTGTATTTAATTTATTTATATAATTATTTTTGGTAGAAAATAGAGATTTCCAATGAAAATTTAATAACATGACCAAGGGAAAGTTTATGTCCTTAAGAAAATTAGGGAACATTCCTAATGACCAGAGGACCACTTGGACCAATTTTGGTGATTTGTTGAATTATATTATTTTTATTATGATTATTTTAAATTTTGGAGTGTTAATTAATTTAAAAATAGAATAAATGTTGAAAAATGAATTTTATATTTTTCAAAAATCTTTGTGATATCAAGGAAATCAGAGAATGAAATTTTACAATTTTCTGATTTTTCTATGATTTATTATAATTATTTTAGTGAAAATGCTAAAAAATACATTTTTTTTAATTTTAAAATTACCCTAGAGCTTTAAAATTTAATATCTCACTAAATAGACCTAAGAAAAATATGGGGTTTGTTCCTAAGTGATTAAAATTCAAAATTTGACCTTTTGGTGAATTTTATTATTTTTGTGATTTTTATTATTTTTTAATTATTAAAATATTAAAATAATATTAAAAAATCAACTTTTTTAGAAAATTGAAATTTTAATTTTCTTAGATTCCTCTAATATCAGAGAGGCTCCAAAACCAATTTGGTGAATTTTTAAAAAGTATTTTGAAAGTTATGTATTTTTAAAGTTTAAAATGATTAAGTGGCTTAATCAACCCAATTAGTGGGGCTAACCAAGTCCAATTGACCTCAAATTTTTATGGTGGGTTCCTCTAATCCTAAAGGTCAGTGGAGAATTGATTTCAAGTCAATTTGATGTATGGTTAACTCTAATTAATTAGAGACCTATTTTGAGTGTTTAAGCCAATTAGTGGTTGTTTTAAATGAACTAACTCAAAACCTATTTTTCCTGTGGTTCTCTCGGTCATAAGGAACATCATCAAATTTTCCTAGAATTTATTTCACAACATGCTATTTATTGAAATTAAAATACTCAAAACAATAACATGAATTTGAAAAATCAATAACTCTTCATAGGATGGCCTCCGACTTTGGAAAATTCAGGGAATGTTCCCAAATTCGGAGGCTTCAAAAGCCCTATGGTCTCATGCCATGGTGAATTGTATACATGCATGGAGAATTAAAAGTATGCAGAGAGTAAATAAATTATAAAAAATAAAATACTTCGATGAAATTGAATGATTTCTTTTCCACATTATTCTCCTCTCGTTCACCGAGCAAGAGGGTATTTTTATTTTATTTTTCTCGATTTTTCTACACAAAGTTATGAATTTTTGAAGTTTAGGGAATTAAATAAATAAAAAAATACCCTAATTTTCTATTTATCCACGCGGCGCCGCGTCAACCTCGGCAGCTCCGAAACGCCGCGTGGCGCGCTCTCATTCGACGCCGCCATCTGACTCAGCGCTCCCGGGGCCGCCGTATCGTTCCGTCTTCTCGATCCGACGCGATCCCGGCCGTCCGTCCGCGCGTGTATTAAATGAACGGCATCCGTTCATCGTCCCCAAGTGTCCTCACCCGAGAGCCGTCCACACTAAATCCCTAATATCTCACTCGATACTCAATGGATTTTCATGTTCTTATGCTCTACGGATTCGTCTCGAAGAGACGAACACATCTATATGGTTATCATGCATCGAAATTAAAGCATTTGAAATGGAGAATCTCCGAAGCTCGGGATGAAGAATTAGCTCATACCTTTGCTCGCAGAAGTGTGGCTTCAATCCGAGAGTTGTTGCACCTTCGATTGGATCCTAAGAAGCTCCGCATGAAGTCTCCCGGTCTCGTGAATCGTCTAGGTTGGATTTCGACCACGCCCGATCACAAAGCTTGGAGGTCGGAGCAACCGGGAGGCTTCGGAGATGGGGCTTTTGTCGGTGGACACCTTCCTCCGGTCCGGTGAAGGTGTAGAACCAATCAATTTGGGGATTTGCTCACCGTGGAGAAGTGTCCTGGTTTTGGGTGGAATTTCGGCCGAGAAATCGGGTTTTGTCAGTGGGGATTAGGGGCAAATCGACCACTGGAGATCAACCGCTCTAAGGGTGGAGAAGGTTTGGAACAATTTTGGCGCAGTTTCGGCAAGGTTTGTGCAACTCTCTTCTCATGGCCGCGAGGGGGTCGGGTTTAAATAGAGGTGGCCGGAGAGCCTCCCGTGGATGGCCAAGGGTCGGGATCACCTGCTCCGGTCATGGGAAGAACAGCCATGGTGGCCATCGGGCATGTGGGCAGCTCGACAAGGTGGAATTCCAAAGTTTGGCTCCTCCCAAGGTCTCGGCCATGGTGTTTTCCGACGATCCAGGCGGCCGGCCTGGCAGCATGGGTCACCTTCGGTGGTCGTGGAGTCCGTGGCTTGAAGTTGGTGAAGTCAATTGGAGTTTGACATGTGTAAAGGCTTTGAATTAAAGTGGAATGGAGAAGGGGTCATTTTGGCTTCAATTTGGTCAACCCATTAGTTTGGGTTGGGTGCACCTCCCCATGGCTGGTCTTGGGCTGAGAAGATCAGTTAGGCTAGCTGGTCAAGAGGTGGTAATGTCCTTATCCAAGAATATTTGGATTAAATCTTGGTTAAGAGGGAAACATGCTTAAGGCTAATGACTTTTAGGAGATGGTTAAAGGACCTCCTCCTTTTGCCATTAATGGCATGGTCACATGCCAAACTTTCATGGCTCCATATGGCTTGTGAATGGCTCATCCTTGGCTCCATTTGGCTTGGGAAAAGCTTCGGTCAATTTCTTAAAAAGGATTTAAGAAAAATTTGATATTTTGATGGGAATTTGTATGGGGCTTGATTTGGAATTGTTTAATTGATGATTTTGAAACTTAGGGGCAATTTTGATTAAATGGATGATGAGAGGAAGTGCCATGTGGGCTTTAGATGAATTTGGGCTTTTGAATTTGAAGGAAGTGGGCTTTTAGGAAAGTTTAAGGGGAATGGGCTTTTTGATTTTAGGATGGGCATTTGGGTGAAGATTTTGTGAAGGACCTTGTCAAATAAGTGTTATAATTGGTTTAGGGATGTTCTATGAAGGGCTTGGAGTCAATTTGGTGTGATTTGGGGTTGAATTGGTTTGAATTTTGATTTATTTGGTAAGTGGGCCTGTGTAGGTCAAATTGGGCTAACTTGGGCCAATGTTGGGCTAGGGTTGAAATTGATGTAAAATTAATGTTGAGAAATATTTATGGGAGTGTTTCAAAGAGGTTTTGACTTTGGTTGGGCTTTGATTTTGGGGTTTGGACTCATTTGTGTTAGGTTTTGGGTTTAGGTCAAAAATGGGCCTTTTAGCCTTGGGTTGAATTTGAGTGGGGTTTGGATCTAAATTTTAGGCAAATCATGTTAGTGTTTTATTTGTGGGAATGTTAAGGAAGATTTAGAAAAGATTTGGGGTTAATTGGAGTTTGAATTGGGTGAGTTTGGGTTAGGTTTGGGTCATGGGTCCAAATTGGGCTTTAAGGCCAAAAGTGAAATTGGATCCAAATGTCAATCAAATTGGACTTGAATTTGGTCTAGATTGGTGTTGGTAATGTTGAATTGAAGTTTAGAATTGAATTGGACCAGAATTTGGGTCAATTGGATAGGTTTGGTTTGACATTGGGTTCACTTTGGGTTAAAATGGGTCAAATTGGGGTTTTGACAAAAGTAGGGTAAATTGACAAAATTTGCCCATGGTGTAGTTGGACAAAATGAAAGTGGGTATATTTTGGATTTTCTGGAATTTTCTGTGAATTTTTTGAATTTTTGGATTTTTTGGCCAAGAGGGGTATTTTGGGTATTTGGAGGGTATTGGGAGGTATTTTTGGAATTTTTGGTATTTTTGGGTATGGATGATCAATTTGAGTAATGTGGAAATGTTTAAGATCAATTTTGAGGAATTTTGGGTGATTTAGGAAATTTTGAAAAATTTAGGTAATTTCAAGGGTTTTGGGTAAAGCTAAAGGGTGTAGGGTCCCGGGGTCAAAAAATCGAAAATTTGGGAAATTGAAGATCGGGTGGATGTAAGTGGAGTGAAATCATTTTGGTTGAGCCATGAAGCCATATCAAGCCCACATGAGCCATGAAGGGACTCATTTGAGGCATTCACTATGTTGTTCCTAACCCTCTTAGCCAAGGGCTTATGGGTTAAGGACCATCCATGTGAATCACCTACATGAGTCAGGAGGTCAAGTTGGGTATAGGTGTGTTTTAGGAAGTGTGTGAAAGTGTAGTGTATAAGTGTAGTGTGTGTGTAAGTCAGCCCCTTCACTGCACCGTGCCACCTGTGGCGGTCCTAAGGCCAAAGAGTCCTATAGGAACTCATCCTTAAACTTCCACATTCGATTTCAACCCTCTAGGTGATTAGGGGTCTATAGTCAAGTTTGTGGAGTTTGCAGGGGGTTAAGAAGTGGTTTGAGTTTCTAAAAGGTGGGTCCCAATTCTAGTCCTCTAAGATAGTCAAAGGAAAAGCCTAAGGCTAGATCCTAAGCACTAAAAAGAAGAAGAGAATACCTCATCAAAAATGAGGTCAACATCCTAGTTTAAAACTAAATTTTTTTCTTCACATCTTTTCAAAACTTTCGTTATATATTCCAAGCAAGATTCAAAAGAATTTCCAAATACTGAAAAATCATCTATAAATACTTCAATTCTTTTATAAATTAAGTCACAAAATATTGACATCATACATCTTTGAAAAGTTACAGGTGCATTGCATAAACCGAAAGCCATTCTTCTACAGGCAAATGTTCCATAAGGACTTGTAAATGTATTTTCTCTTAGTCCTCAGAAGCAACATGTAATTGATGATAACCAGAATATCCATCCAGAAAACAGAAATATGAGTGCCAAGCTAATTTATCCAACACTTGATCCAAGAAAGATAAAGGAAAATGGTCTTTTCTATTGGCATTGTTTAATTTTCGATAATCAATGCAAATTCGCCAACAAGTAACTTGTCTTATAGGAATTAATTCATTTTTTAATTAACAATGACAGTTACACCTCCTTTCTTTGGAAAACAAGGAATAGGACTTACCCATTGGCTATCCGAAATAGGATAAATAATTCTAGCATCTAACCATTTCAAAATATCTTTCTTTACAACCTCTTTCATAATTGGATTCAATCTTCTTTGAGGTTCAATAGTGAGTTTACAATTTTCTTCCATTAAAATCCTATGTATACAGATTAAAGGGCTTATTTCTTTTATATTTGTAATAGTCCAACCAAAAGCTTTCTTATAATTCTTCAGAAATCCTATTAATTTTTCTTCTTGAACTTTACTCAATTCCGAAGATATAATTACTGGTAAATTTAATGAATTTCCAAGAAATGGTTACTTTAAAAGTTCAGGTAACATTTTTAATTCCAAGTAAGGGGTTTTTTCAATTGAGGGTAAAAGTTTATCATTTTCAGTTGTCTAAAATTTCCTAGTTTTCATGAATATAATGAGTTTCTTCAGATAATTTTTCTTCATTTACTTTTTCAATTTCTTTAGCTAATGACTCATTATATAACATAGATTCATCATTTTTATCTTCAGAAATGACCTTACATTTTTCTTGATAAAGTTTTTCAATTATATGATCAAAAGTATCCATTTGATAGCTTTTTTCTTTATCAGGATACCTCATTGATTTCAGAACATTAAATGTTATCTCATGATCATTAACTCTCATCATTAATTCTCCTTTTTGCACGTCAATCATAACACGTCCGGTAGCTAGAAAATGTCTCCCTAAAATAATAGGTATTTCTTTATCTTTTTCCATATCTAGCACAATGAAATCCACACGAAAGATAAATTTATCTACCTTAACAAGAACATTGTCTATAACTCCTTTAGAATAAGTGATAGATCAACCAGCTAATTGATGGGTTACAGTGGTGGGAGAAATCTCTCCTAAATCTAACCTTCGAAAGATTGAAAATGGCATAAAATTAATTCTTGCTCGTAAATCACATAAAGCTTTTCCAAAATATTTTTCTTCAATAGCACATGGTATAGTGAAACTTCCAAGATCTTTAAGTTTCTGAGGTAGTTTCTTCTGAATTATTGCACTACATTCTTCACATAATGCAACAGTTTCATCAGCTTCAAATTTTTTTTCATGCTTAAAATATCCTTCATAAACTTTGCATAGATTAGCATTTGTTCCAACACTTCAGCAAAAGGAATTTTGATGGTAAGTTTCTTAAAAATCTTAAAGAACATAGAAAATTGATGGTCAAGCTTCTACTATTTTAATCTTTGAGAAAAAGGTGGTGGTGGTCTTTAAACTTCCACTTTAATAGGAATTACAGTCTGATCTTAACTTGGAGAAAGAGTATGTTTAGGTTTTTCAATTTCTTCTACCTCTCTCTCTATTTCAATTTCATTCTGAAATTTCTCTTTTAATTCCTTTCCACTTCTAAGTTGTATAGCTTTTTCTTGTTCATGTTGTTTCCTAGTTTCGTTAGGATTAATTTCAACATTGCTAGGTAGTGTTTCTTGAGGTCTGTAATTAATAAAATTAGCAATTTGACCCATCTGATTCTCAATATTACGAATAACAGTGTTTTAACTTTGTAGCTGATTACCTAGTTGCAAGATCAATTCTTCTATAGATAACTTTTTCTGCTAATTATTAAAACCAGAAGGGTAAGTTGGTCTAAAGTTTGAATTTCCTTGATTGTTCCAATTTGGATTAACTTTATTATTACTCCATTATTGATGTCTGTTATTCCAATTAAAATTAGGATGACTTTTCCAACCAGGATTATAATAATTAGAATAAGGGTTATTAGTTTTATTTGCAATAGCATGCAAAGTTTCCATTGTTTGAGAATCATCATTATTTGCAGAGTTATCATTACTTACATGTGATATATTAATAGCAAAATTATCTAATTTTTTAAATATCGCATCCACTTGTGAAGCTAAAATAGAAATACCTTCATTATCTTGAATACTTGCCATTCTTTTAGGATAAACCCATTCAGATAGCCATTGAAAATTATTATTAGTCATTTCTTCAATTAAAGTATAAGCTTCTTCAAATGTCTTAACCACTAAAGAATCACCAGCAGCAGCATCAATAATAGATCTAAGTGATCCAATAAGTCCATTATAAAATGTTTGAATAATTAACAAATCTGGCAAAGCATGATGATGACATTCTTTTAATAGTTCTTTAAATCTTTCTCAAGCTTCATAAATTGTTTCTCCATCAAATTGTGTAAATAAAGTTATATCATTTCTTAATTTAGCAGTTTTAGAAGGAGGAAAATATTTAGCAAAGAATTTTTGTGTCATATCTGCCCAAGTTTTAATAGAACATGTTGCTAATGAATTAAGCCACATCTTTGCTTTATCTAAGAAACTAGCAAGGTGTAAATTTCGATCCTCATTATGTGTTCCTCCAAATTTATTTATTTGAAACATTTGAATAATTGAAGGTTTAAGCTCAAAAGAACTAGCATCTACAGCTGGCATTTGAATACTAATATGAAGTTCATCAGCTGTAGGGTTTGCATAATCTTTTAATGGTTAATAAACATTTTGTTCATTGATTTCTAATGGATTTTGATTATTGTTATGTAAGTTAGCCATTTCCTGATATTTTTGAATTTTTTTACCTTGTTTTCCTTTTTTAATTCTTTTAACTATTCTTTCTAATTCAGAATCAAAAGGTAATAATCTTTCAGATTAAGAACTACACATAAAATAAAAATCTTTTTGGTATTTTTATTTTTAAATATTTTTATGTTTTATATTTTAAAAGAAATAAAAGTGTATAAATTAAATTTAATTTGAAAAATGTCTTCTTAGCCTTCTTACTTATTTTTCTTATCATCCCCGGCAACGGTGCCAAAAACTTGACCGGACCCACAATAACGCAGTAATTTTTGCTTCCAAAAGATGGCCAAAAACTTAACCCAATTTAGAAATCGCGGCTAATGAATAAAATCAAAATGTTGTAAAATTTTAGAAAGTATTTTATACACTAGGGGTACTACGCAAGTATACATATCGTTTTAAGTAATATAGGGCTCTAGTTGTGGCCTTGTTATTGATCCCACAGGAAAGATTTTTAGAATATTAAGTAATATTTTTAGACTTTTCAAATCAAAAGTAATTATTATTTTTATTTCTTTTTAAAGTTTAGATTTTAGATTTAATGAAATTTATACTAATTGTAAGTAAGCAACACTAAAATAAATATTAATGAAGGTATAAATAAAATAACTTTCTCCTTTTCAACTAATCCAAGATTTTTAGAATAACTATCATTTGTGGAGAATTTAGATTATGGTATTGTGCCAAATAGAAGCATTCCTTTTCTTTACCCTTTGGTCAATGCATAAAGAATATTGACTAATCTATAGATGGGTTCAGGATGTTTTATTAGTATAATGGGTTAATCTAGGCTCACACTACTAGATGTCCAAGGGTGGTTATGGTCGGCTCTACCAGTGACCCGTTCCCTTTCTATAAATCAAATTATTAGAATTTAGTCTATCACTCTAAAAACTAATTAATTCTATGCCCAATAAATGATATCTTCTTATTTATTTGCACTTCGCCTTGAATAACCCGCATAAAGCCTTCGACTACCCAAGGATTCATGTGATATCTACTAGTTAAGAAGTCATCTCCGGATAGGTATCAAAATTCTTCAACAAGTTTTAACTATTTAAATGACCAATATAAAAAGTAAACTAAGATCAGGTATTAATATCATCACAATTTTTATAAATATTTTAAGTTAAATTCTCCAACAAAGTTTAATTATCTTATTATCTTCCATAGTTGAAAGGAGAAAGTTGACTAACTACTCAGAACACATTAAATTTACACAACAAATCATATTTACAAAACTTTGAACCAAGCTACAAATACTTATCTAGAATGTTTCTTCAAGTTATCTGCTGACCCCTACTGACTTTAATGCAATGATGAAAGACTTTAACAGCAACAACACTAATAATCTCACACTTAACACTCAAAATAAATTAAAAATAAACTCACTAAATAATAAAGAAGGTGGCTCCCTAACAAGATTGGATGGCTATATAGTTCTTGAGGACTAAAGGATGCTAGAAGGGGTGAAAGGGGCGATTTTCTCTATTGAATGGGCTCCTATTTATAGAGCTCTGAATTTGACCTAGGGTTGCTAAAGGCACCTGTTCAAAATTTGTCCAAATACAATGTATCTTCTAGAAGGTAACTGTCGCGCCTAGGCACCGGGATCTGGCGCATAGGCACCGGACTCCGTGACCAGGTCTTCGCACCTCTTCACTTTGGGTCACACCACTTCGCGATTAAAACCGTTTCACATGTCTTATATATTAGGAGTAACTTCCAGTCTTCTAGAAGCTCTAATAACCGCTTAACACCATTAAAATAACAACCCAAAGTAGTCAAAAATCTTGTCTACGTCTGTATTGAACTGGTTCTTAGGCGCTGGATTCTGGCGCCAGGCCTGCAATTTCAACAACATTGCTCTTTTAGCTCCATTTTTGCTCCTTTTTTATCCTTTTTCCTTCTTGAACTCTTTTTTTGTCACCATCCAAAAACATAAAAATACCTTTCATTAAGGCATAATATTCATAAGAATTGAATCATAACTAAGGCATAAAAATGGGTACTTTTAAAGTGGATCACCCGTCAAAGTAAGGCTTTTATCGATGTCCATTAACCTTGAAAATCATTCCAATATTAGGATCTTTAATATCAATAGCTCCAAAAGAATGAACTTTTATAAGTGTAAAAGGTGCTAACCATCTAGACTTGAACTTTCCAGGAAATAACTTCAATCTTGTGTTGTATAATAAAACTTTTTTTGCAAATTCCAAGTTCTTTTTCAATATCTTCCAATCATGCCACAATTTCATTTTGTCTTTATAGATCTTATCGTTGTGATAAGATGCATTTCTAATCTCTTCTAATTCATTCAATTGCATAAATCTTTTTTCTCTAGCATTTTTCAAATTAAAATTTAACTCTTTTATCGCCCGATATGCTTTATGCTCCAATTCAACCGGTAAATGGAAAGTCTTACCAAACACTGGTCTAAAAATAGACATTCCAATAAGGGTTTTAAAAGCAGTCCTATAAGCCCATAAAGCAGTATCTAATCGAGCAGACCGATCTAATTTATGATTATTCACAGTTTTCTCCTAAATTCTTTTAATTTCACGATTAGACACTTCTGCTAAACCCCTAGTCTGGGGAGGATAAGCAGTAGAGATTCTATGAATAATATTATATTTCTCAATTAATCTCTTAATTTGATTATTCTTGAAAGGGGATCCACCATCAGTTATGATCACTCTCGGCATTCCATATCTTGTAAATACATTTTTCTTTAAAAATTTTGAAACACTCTAAGCATCATATCTAGGTAAAGCAATAGCTTCAATCCATTTCGAGACATAATCAATGGCAACCAATATATATAAATTTCCAAATGAAGGAGTAAATGATCCCATAAAATCTAATCCCCATACATAAAAAATTTTAACTTCCAAATTATAATTTAGAAGCATTTCATTTCTTCTAGAGATATTACCTACTCTCTGACATCAATCACATGATTTAATATATCTGTAAACATCTCAAAAAAGAGTAGGCCAATAAAATCTAGATTGTAAAATCTTAAAAGCAATTTTAACAGAACCAAAATGACCTCCTAATTGAGAATCATGACATCATTAAATAATCAAATTTGTTTCTTCTTGTGGCACACATTTCCTAATAATCAGATCCTTACACTGTTTATATAGATAGGGCTCATCCCAAAAATAAAATCTTGGATCATATTTAAACTTCTTTTTTTTACCTAGTTAAATCATGTGGTACAATATCACTTACAAAATAATTCACAATATCAACATTCTAAGGCAAATTGCTTCCCATAATAGTATAAAGTTGCTCATCAGAGAAAAAAATTTGTAACTTCCTTTTCAAATTCAGATAATTTGTCATATTCTAATCTTGATAGATGATCAGCTATTTGATTATCAGCTCCTCTCCTATCAGCTATCATAAAATCAAATTCTTGTAGAAGAAGTATCCATCTAATGAGTCTAGGTTTCGCATCATTCTTTTGCATTAAATATTTGATAGCTGAATGGTCTGTATGCACAATACTTTTAGCTCCAACTAAATAAGTTCTAATCCTTTTAAAATCAAATACTATAGCTAATAACTCTCTTTTAGTAGTGGTATAATTAATTTGAGCCTCATTAAGAGTTTTACTAGCATAGTAAATGACTTTGAAAACTTTATCATGCCTTTGTACCAATGCTACTCCGATCACATAATCACTAGCATCACACATAAGCTAAAATGATTTCTTCCAATCTAGTTAAATAATTATAGGTGCATTGATTTATTTCTCTTTCAATAATTCAAAAGCTCTCAAGAATTAATCATTAAAATCAAATTTTATATCATTTTCTAAAAGTAGGCACAAAGGTTTAGTAATTTTAGAAATATCTTTAATATATCGCCTATAAAATTCAGCGTTTCCTAAGAAACTCCTCACCTCTCTCACAGTAGTGGGTGGCGGCAATCTCTCAATCACTCTAATTTTAGCAAGATCGACCTTCATACCTTGTTCAGAAATTTTACGCCCAAACACAATTCCTCTTGCAACCATAAATTAACATTTATTCCAATTGAGAACTAGATTTGTTTTCTCACAGGGCTCCAAAACATTTGCTAAGTTTTCCAGGTAAATTTCAAAGGAAGACCTGAATACAGAGAAATCATCCATAAAAGCTTCTATTCCATTATCTATCATAGTACTGAAGATAGACATCAAACATCTCTGAAATGTTGCAGGTGCGTTACACAGTCCAAAAGGCATTCATCGAAAAGTAAATGTTCCATAAATGTAGTAAATGTTGTCTTTTCTTGATCCTCGTGAGCAATAGGTAATTGATGGTAACCAGTATATCCATCCAAAAAATAATAGTACTTGTGTCCAGCAAGTCTATGTACCATTTGCTCGAGAAAAGGAAGAAGAAAGTGTTCTTTTCTGGTGGCAACATTTAATTTCTTATAGTCAATACAAATTCACCATCCATTAATTTGTCTTGTGGGTATAATTTCATGACATTCATTCACTTCAACATTCACTCCTCCCTTTTTTGGTACACAATGTATTGGACTCACCCAAGCACTATCTGAAATTGGATAAATAATTCCAGCATCCAGCCATTTTAAAAACTCTTTCTTAACTACTAATTTCATTATAGGATTCAGTCTCCTTTGCAGATCAACTCTCGATTTATGTTCTTCATCTAATAAAATTTTGTGCATACAAATCGAAGGACTAACTCCTTTAATATCCTCCAAATTCCATCCAAAAGCTTTCTTGTATATTTTTAAAGTTTTTAACAACTTCTGTTCTTGATAATCATTTAACTTTGAAGATACAATAATTGGCAAGGTAGATGATTCTCCTAAAAACATATATTGTAAATGATTAGGGAGACTTTTCATCTCAAGTTTAGGAGGTTTTATTAAAGATGGAATTAAGCTTTTATTTCCACATTCCATAGTGTCTAATACTTCGAATCTCTCCTGAACATACTCCAAAGCTTCATTCTTCTTATTATCTGAATTTTCATCATCTTCAGTTTCTTCTTCAAACATATTTTCATACTCTACTTCTTCTTCAAATATGTTCTCAAAATGATCGTTTCTCAAATATTCACAGACCTCCATCCTAAAACAATCATTATCTTTTTCCATTGAGGGATACTTCATAGATTTTAAAATATTAAAGGTCACCTCTTGATCAAATTCTCATAGTTAATTCTCCCTTTTGAACATCAATCATAGCTCTTCCAGTAGCAAGGAATGGTCTTCCTGAAATGTTTGAAATTTCTTTATCTTCCTTCATACAAGTACAATAAAATCAACAGGAAAGATAAATTTATCTACTTTCACTAACATATCTTCCACCACTCCTTAGGGTAAGTAATAGAACGATCGGCCAACTGAAGAGTCATAGATGTAGGAGAAATTTCTCCTATTCCCAACCTTTTGAAAGTTGATAAAGGCATAAGATTAATACTAGCTCCCAGATCACATAAAGCTTTTCCGAAAAATTTTGCACCTATAGCACACGGAATAGTGAAACTACCATGATATTTAAGTTTTTCCAGAAGCTTCTTCTGAATAATCGTACTACACTCTCCGCTATGTGCAATAGTTTCATGATCTGTAAACTTTCTTTTCTTTCTCAGAATAACCTTCATGAACTTGGCATAGTCAGGCTTTTGTTCTAATGCTTCAACAAAAGTAATATTTATCGTTAATTTCATAAGGATCTCCAAAAATTTTCCAAATTTGTTATCTCTGTTTTGTTTTTTCAATCTTTGAGGAAATGGAGTGGAGGTTTTTCAACAGTTATCTTCATTGGCTTAAGAGGATAATCCAAGTCTGGATAAATCTTGTTTGAACCTTTTTCGATTTCCACCTTCTCCTTTTCTGTTTCAACTTTATTTTGCACTCTAGTTTTCAATTTTTTTCCACTCCTTAATTAAATAGCCTTAAGTTGTTCCTTGTTTTGATCTTTGGATTGATCTCAACATTACCTGGAAGTGTTCCAGAAGATCTATTAAAAAGTGCAGTGAAAATATGCCCCAATTAATTTTCAATATTTTTCATAGCAACACCTTAAGCTTGTAATTGATTTCTCATATTCAGAATCATTTCTTAGTAGACAACTTCTTATCTTTAAATTGCGGGTTACTATTAAATCCAAAAGGATAAGATGCTCTAAAATTGGTATATCCTTAATTGTTCAAATTTCCAATTGGATTTATAGAACTGTTAGCCCAATTCAGGTTAACATTGGCATTGCTATTTTTCTAATTGAAATTTGGGTGATTCTTCCAACCAGGATTATAATAATTTGAATAAGGATTGTTAGGTCTATTAATAACATTTAAAGTCTCATAATGTGTTTGAGATTCTGTTATCTGTCCAAATGAATTTTCCTCCAACACATGAGGAGGTTGAGAAAAATTCATTCAATATTAATCTATTTTCTTAGAAAAGGCTGCAATTTGAGATACTACTAAAGTCATTATATCGGAATCATGAACACTAGCTACTCCCTTAGGATTTACCCGTTCAGAGGGCCATTGAAAATTATTAGTATACATTTCTTCAATTAATGTGTATGCTTCATCAATTGGTTTTGAAATTAACGATCCACCAGTAGCAGCATCTATAATAGATCTGAATGATCCCACTAATCCATTATAAAATGTTTGAATTATTAACCAATCTAATAAAGCATGATGTGGGCACTTCCTAAGATGATCTTTAAATCTCTCCTAAGCTTCATATATTGACTGTCTTTCAAACTAACAAAAGGATGCAATATCTTTTCTTAGTGTAGCAGCATTTAATGGAGGGAAATATTTTGATAAAAACTTCTGAGGTAATTCTCCTCAAGTTCTAATAGATCCATGTGCTAACGAGTTTAACCACGCCTTGGCGTGTTGACCTCATTTTTTATGAGGTCTTCTCTTCTTCTTTTTAGTACTTAGGATCTAGCCTTAGGCTTTTCCTTTGACTATCTTAGAGGATTAGAATTGGGACCCACCACCTAGAATTTCAAACCACTTCTTAGCTCCCTGCAAACTCCATAAACTTGACTGTAGACCCCTAATCACCTAGAGGGTTGAAATCAAATGTGGAAGTTTAAAGGATGAGTTCCTATAAAACTCTTTGGCCTTAGGACGCCTTGCAGGTGGCATGGTGCAGTGAGGGCTGACTTACACACACCTTACACTTATACACTACACTTTCACACACCTCCTAAAACCACACCCATACCCAACTTGACTTCCGACTCATAGAGTTGATTCACATGGATGGTCCTAACCCCTAAGCCCTTGTGCTAAGAGGTTAGGAATAACATAGTGAATGCCTCGAATGAGTCCCTTCATGGCTCATGTGGGCTTGATATGGCTTCATGGCTCGACCAAAATGATTCCATTCCACTTACATTTACCCAATCTTCAATTTTCTAAATTTTCAATTTTTGACCCCCGGGACCCCGGACCCGCCTAACCTACTCAAAACCCTTGAAATTACTCAGATTTTCCAAAAATCTCCAAATCCCCCAAAATTCCTCAAGACCAATCCCAAACATTCCCACATCACTCAAATTGATCATCCATAGCCAAATATACTCAAAATTCCAAAAATACCTCCCAATACCCTCCAAATACCTAAAATGCCCCTCTTGACCCAAAAATCCAAAAATTCAGAAAATTCCCAGAAAATTTTAAAAAATCCCAATTATTCCTAATTTCATTTTGTTCAACTACACCATGGGCCAATTTTGTCAATTTACCGCACTTTTGTCAAAATCCCCAATTTGACCCATTTTAACCCAAAATGAACCCAATGTCAAACCAAACCTACCCAATTGACCCAAATTCTGGTCCAATTCAATTCTAAACTTCAATTAGACATTCCCAACACTAATTTAGACCAAATCCAATTACAATTTGATTTACATTTGAATCCAATTTCACTTTTGGCCTTAAAGCCCAATTTGGACCCATGACCGAAACCTAGCCCAAACCAAACCAATTTAACTCCAATTAACCCCAAATCTTTTTTAAACCTTCCCTAACATCCCCACAAACAAAACACTAACATGATTTGCCCAAAATTTGGATACAAATCCCACTCAAATTCAACCAAAAACCAAAAGGCCCAGTTTTGACCTAAATCCAACCCTAACCCAAATGAGCCCAAATCCCAAAATCAAAATCCAACCAAAGTTGGAACCTCTTTCAAACACTCCCATAAGCATTTACCAACATCAATTTCACATTAATTTCAACCTTAGCCAAACATTGGCCCAAATTAGCCCAGTTTGACCTACATAGACCCATTTATCAAATCAACCCAAATTCAACCCAATTCAAACCCAAATCACTCCAAACTTGTTTCAAATCAATCATTACACATCCTTAAGCCAAACCCAACAATTATTTGGCCCAAGCCTTTACCAAACTTTCATCCTAAAATCCATTTTAAAATCCAAAAGCCCACTTCCCTAAACCATTTTAAAAGCCCAGAACTCATCCTAAAGCCCACATTACAATCTCATCCCATCACCACTCAATTAATATCATCCCTTAAGTCCTAAATCAATAATCAAATGGTTCCAAATCAAGCCATATGCCAAGTCACCTCTAAATGCCAAAAATCCCAAAATCCCTTTCTCATGTAAGTGAGCCAAGCCATGAGCAAGCCTTGAAGCCATGTACAAGCCACATGAAGCCATGGGATCCACTTTACACATCATCATACTATTAATTGCAAAAGGAGGAGCCTCTTTTAAGCCCCCTTAAAAAGGTTTTAACCCTTTTAATTCTTCACTTTAATCCATGATTAATCAAAATATTCATGGATGGTGACTTCTCTACTCTTTCCTAGCTGATTCATCAGATCCTCCCTCAGCCCAAATCAGCCATGGGGAGGTGAACCAAACCCATTTCCAATGGGTTGACCAAACTAAGTGCAAAAGAAGCCACCTCCCCATGCCATTTTGATCCAACCACTTTACACATGTAAGGCTTCAATTGAATTCACCAACTTCAACCCCTAACCTCCCTGACCTTGAGGGTGACCCTTGCCTGCCGGCCAGCCACCTGGGCTGCCGAAAAACACCATGGCTGAGACATGGGGAGAAGCCAAACTTTGGAATTTCACCTTACTGAGTTGCCCCAAGCACAATGGCCACCATGGCTGTTCTTCCCTTGACCTAAGCAGCTGATCCCAAGCCCTAACTCCCCCTGGGAGGCCCTCCAGCCTCTCCTATTTAAACCCCACCCCTCTCGGCCATGGAAGAGGTGTTGAATCAACCTTAAGGAAACTCTGCCAAAATCACTCCAGACTCTCCCCACACCTAGAGCACTTGATCCCCACTGTCCTCTTGCCCTAATCCCCACTAATTGAGCTCAATTTTGGAGCTCAATTCTCAGGCCAGAACAGGACATTCCCAAATCCTCCACCAAAGTCAAATTAAACTCACCTACACTCGCACAAGGTCAAGAGGAGAAGTTCCCAGGTGAAAGCCCCCTCTCCGGGTCACCCATCCGTTCTGGACTCCAAAGGTTGAAATCGGGCTTGGTCGAAGTCATACACGGACAATTCATCACGCCAGGAGACTTCATCTGGAGCTTGCTTGGACCCAATCGAAGGTAACACAGCCCTCAGATCGAAGCCACACTTCTCTGAGCAAAGGTATGGTCTCACTCTTCTTCCCGAGCTTCTGAACATTCTCCATTTTTATTGAATCAATTTCATGCAACATAAACCATATGGATGTGTTCGTCTCTTCAAGATGAATCCATAGAGCACAAGAACACGAAAATCCGTTGAGAAATGAGTGAGTTCTTAGGGTTTTAGTGTGGACGGTTCTCAGGCTAGGAGGCTTGGGGACGATGAACGGATGTCGTTCATTCAATACACGCACGGATGTACGGCTCAGATCAGGTCGGATCAGTGAATGATACGTGAAAGGAGGGACCCGGGCTGCTGACTCAAGTTGCGGCGTCGAATGGGAGCGCATCGTGTGGTCGTTCGGAGATGCCGAGGATGACAGGGCGCCGCACTGGATAAGTAGGAAAATAGGCATTTTCTTATTTATTTAATTCCCTAAACTTCAAAAATACATAACTTTGTGTAGAAAAATCAGAAAAATAAAATAAAAATACCCTCTTGCTCGAGTGAACGGAGGAGAATAATGTGGAAAAGAAATCATTTAATTTCATTGAGTATTTGATTTTTAATAATTTATTTACTCTCTGCACATTTTCAATTCTCTATGCATGTATACAATTCACCATGGCATGAGACCATAGAGCTTTTGAAGCCTCTGAATTTGGGAACATTCCTTGAATTTTCCAAAGTCAGGCCACCCCTATGAAGAGTTATTGAATTTCCAATTTTAGGTCACTATCCTGAGTATTTTAATTCTAATAATTAGCAAGTTGTGAAATAATTCCTAGGAAAATTTGGTGATGTTTCTTGTGACCAGAGAACCCTAGGGAAAATAGGTTTTGAACTAATCCACATGGAATAACCCTAATTGGTTTAAACACCCAAAATAGAACCTTAATTAATTGGAGCTAATAACACATCAAATTGACTTGAAATCAATTCTCCACTGACCTCTAGGATCAGGGGAACCTACCATAAAAATTTGAAGTCAATTGGACTTGGTTAGCCCTACCAAATGGGTTGATTAAGCCACATAGCCAACTTAAACTTTAAAAATTCATAACTTTCAAAATACTTTTCAAAAATTCACCAAATTGGTTTTAGAGCCTCTCTGATATTAGGGTAATTTAAGAAAATTAAAATTGCAATTTTCTAAAAAAGTTGATTTTTTGCATTATTTTAATATTTTTAATAATTAAAAAATAATAAAAATCACAAAAATAATAAAATTCATCAAAATGTTATATTTTGAATTTTAATCACTTAGGAACAAACCCCATATTTTTCTTAGGTCTCTATGATGAGATATTAAATTTTAAAGCCCTAAGGTAATTTTAAATTTAAAAAAATGTATTTTCTAGCATTTCCACTAAAATAGTTCTAATAAATCAAAGAAAAATCAAAAAATTATAAAAATTAGTTCTCTGGTTTCCTTGATATCAGAGAGATTTTTGAAAAATATAAAATTCATTTTTCAATCTTTATTTTATTTTTTAAATTAATTAGTACTCCAAAAATCAAAATAATTATAATAAAAATAATATAATTCAAAAAATCACCAAAATTGGTCCAAGTGGTCCTCTAGTCATTAGGAATGTCCCATAATTTTCTTAAGGACAGAAACTTTCCCTTGGTCATGTTATTGAATTTTCCTTGAAAATTCTTATTTTCCACCAAAAATAATTATATAAATAAATTAAATACAGAAAAATCACATTTTCTCCTCTAATGTCTTGATTGACATATGAGTGAAGTTACATAAAAATTTCAAATTCATTTAAGCTCAATTTAGTGAGTTATGAAATTAGTAAGTTTAAAGGGCAAAATAGTAATTAAAATTTTAACCTATAATTAAAAATTTTTAGGTTTAATTAAAAGGGTGGGTAAAATATTTGATACTAAGTTGATTTTGGATGTTTGAAACTTAGGTATTTAAAGGGTAGAAACCTACCAAATAATTTGAAAGTAATCAAAATAAACCTTAATTAAATAATTAATTAAATTTGGAAGAATAATAAATAATTAGAATTATTAAAATAGGGATATTATTAGGAAGAAATTTATTCTTTAATTTAAGAATCCCTAAATTAATCACCTCAATAATATTCAATTCCTAATTAAAATTATAATCCAAATTCAAAACTTAAAATGCTTAATCATTAAATTAAATTAAAATTAAAACATTTAAATTAAATCCTCGTAAAATTTCAATTAAATTAATACTTTAACAATTAAAATTAAATCATCCCTAAAGCATAAAATAATAATAAAATATTAAATTAAAATTAAAAAAATAATAATAAAATTAAATTAAAATTTAAATTTAAATTAAAATTAAAAATAAAACCAAATTAAAATTAAAATTAAATTAATATTAAATTAAATTAAATTGATTTAATTTAAATTTAAATTTAAATTAATTTAAATTAAATTAAATCACCTTAAATTAAATTAAATTAAAACATATTAAATTAAATTAAATTAAACAAAAAAATAAAAAAAATAAAAATCAAGTTAAAATAAAATTAAAATCAAATTAAATAAATAAAATTAAATTAAAATTAAAACTAAATCAAATTAAATTAAATTAAAGTAAATTAAATTAAATTGAATTAAATATAACATCACTTAAGACATAAAAGAATTCAAAATCAAATCTAAAACAACTTGAATACTATTCCGAACTTAAACCCATTAATTGAAATTAAATTAAATCACAAATCACTTGAACGTTAATTTGCCCTCAAAAGCTCATGATGTCATAACTCTTAAACGGAGTGTTAAGTGAAGTGTTATTTCACTCATTGGATATTCAAATGTCCTAGTTCACTTAGGCGAAGATAACAAAACTTGAACTCTTGGATAATTGATTCATTATATAATTAAATTCTCTTGGACTTAAAACAATCCTAAAAGTATTGAAAATATGTTTAAGATTCGTCTTAAGCACTTCCTCGATACGATAGGATGTTTATAAGAACAAGCTGAACTTAATTGTTCTTTGATGAAGAAAATCGTCCTCGAACGAAACATAAGAACCTAGACGTCATAGGAGATGACTAGCTATAGGATTATGAACTTGGTAGAAAACCATAACCCTTCCCTTAGCTTTACCTAGGAACTTGCTTTAAATGCTTAAATATTCTAAATTGTGTTTAAGTGCAGCATGGGATGACGGGAAGATTCTCCAGGTACGCTTTTATTTTATTTACCTTTTTGCAATTTACTTTATTGCAAATGCACTTTACTTTTCTTGCATGATAAACAACTGTTGCATGAAAACCTACAACTTTAGGGTAGCCCCTAAAACTGAAACCAAAACTAAATTAAAAGTCATTACAAGATAAAATTCACCGCCACAATATTTCAAAATATAAAACAACTCAAAATTTAATCACAAACAAAACAACAAAACCACAATTACAACTAAATTAAAACGTCTTGTTGGATGATCGGGAATACGTCGGATGATGTAACCTACGTGTTGCTAACGGGATTTCCCACAGTCTAAATGAAAGTGTGAAACTCATTTAGTTGAGTTTAGCAAATTCATCTGGACTAAGTGAATCCGATAAAAATAACGATACCGGAAGGATGGAACCGTGGGATCTTAACCGGTGTTGTTATAATCAAATTTAAGATTTGTTTTAACTAAAAAACTAAAAACACTTGGACTTTAAGATTTCTAAAACCAAACTTCTCTTTTGATTGCAATCTTCTAAAACTAAACCCTCTGCAACAACAAGGAGCTCGGAGCATGGTGGGCAGCACGGCCATCGTCATCAGCAAAACCTGAGTCTACTTCAGCAAAACTTTCTTAGAATTAAATAACTAAGCCATAGGACTTCGAGATAGTTTGCCTAGTGCAACATAAATCCTCAACCTTTTGTTAGGCATTTGCATTGCAAATTAAGCCCTAACCAGTCTTAGGATTCTGAGGTAGTCATCCGATATGACATAAACCCTCACATCTTCGAGGCTATTTGTGTGATCACATCATATGGATATAAGTCCTAATTAATTAAAAATTGGCAAGATCAAAACATTAAATAAACATTAGGGCCTTCCTAAATTCAAGCCAAACAATAGGATAGTCGGGAAATTACCGAAGTTCGCTTTGAATCTGTGATTTCTCCTACCTTTCCTCTTTTGAATTCTCAAGATAAAATGTTCCAAATTTGATCCATTTCCTATTAAAATTCCAAAATTCAATCCCTTGAAAACTTAAACTTTGAAATTCTTGAGAGCAAAACTACTGATTATTATCGAGAGTTTTCTTAAGTGATTCATGTCACTTAAGAAGTAATTAACTATAGGGGCTTGCCCTTATAGGGAATTTTAAGAACCCAGGTAATATAAAACCTGCTTAATTCATTTATATTAAGCAGGGGAATTTGTCGGCTTATAAAATTAGTTCGCAGACCAAACGGATGTCACAAATCTTTTAGTTTATTTAATCGAGCCCCATCATCAAGAAGTGTGTCTATTATCCGGGATAGATATACAGTTTGTGGTGTGGTGCTCGTTTATATAAACTATTCGGGATGTGAGATCAGTTTGATTTCATATTTTAAAAATTTTCAAATTTAAAATTATTTTCAAAATAAAATACTACTTTTCAAATTATTTATTTAAATTAAATCTAAAATTCACCGATAATTTCTGTAGGCGACCCTTTTTCAATAATACAACACATAACCTAAAAAAAATAAGCCGACAATTTCTGGCGACTCTGCTGGGGAATGGAAAATTCCTCTCTCCATTTTTAATCAGATAGTTCTGCTTTCAAAAATCGGTAGTGTATCCATGTCCCTAGTGGATCAAACTACCCTTCTTTCTGTTGGAATACTATGCTCATTTCTACCTTGAGCAAGTATAGCCAACATTCTCTCGGATTTAGGAGCCACTGTTTAGACACCCCTAAACAGAGAGGTTCCGAGATCCTTTTACCTCATTTCGGAGGTGGGGTGGACCCCCAATAGGTATTAGTTTAGGAGCAATCTTGAGGGTCGAGAAGTTTCTAAAAAACTTTCTCTTCCTTTTCCAGTTCCTAATCAATTCTTTTTATCCTTCCTATAACTCTCCTTCTTTTAATAACTCTCTGTCTTAACAAACAAATCTTTTCGAAAAACAATTTTCTTTTAATACCACAAATACACTAAGGTAAACGAAAATGTGTTCGGACTCTTTCTTTTTCGTCATAAGATTTACGACAAGAAGAAGCACGATTCGGGGACTAACACTTGGAATCTGCCCTACGCAAAATGGAAGCCCCAAAACTGATCTTCTCCTTCATCAACGGATCGGACACAGGTCGTGTTCAAGGATGAACTGCCTGATAATGGAATCATACGATTCGGACAAGGATTCGGGGACACCGACATCAAAATACTGACGTCACTCTCTTTTCACTCACAAGCAAAGTACCGAAAACTGAGAAACCGTTGATTGAGTTTAATCTCGAGTCAACTCATGAATTCCCTCCTCTGCAAAAATTCCAGCTGAAAGAGTACTTGTTGTTCGCAGAAGGACTGTTGTTACTACCCACACTGGTCTAGTTGTTTCTACACCTACCACGGCTTCTGCCAAATTAAAGGGAAAGGAAATTCAAAACTGTGATGAACCTGTTACTGTGGAGGGTACAGATCTTCCTGTGAGACCTTCCGTTTTCTAGATCGGGTCCAGCTCGAAAATTCCATCACTGACACGGACTCAGAGAAGGAACAGAAGTAGAAGGATTGCTAGAGATGCCAGAGCTGCTGAAGTTGCTTTCCTAGAGGAAATCCCAGAACTGCCCGAATATACACCGCTGTCTGAATACATACCACCTTTGGGAGGAAGTAGGTTCCATCCCTTCTCCGCCGCAGAGGACGAGGAAAATGTCCGCAAGATTGCTTCTGCATTGCCTCAGCCCGCATATTACAACGACGACCGTAAGAAAATGGCTAGAATTATGTCGTTTGCTCGACTGCAAACCCTGATAGAAAAGTTAGCAAAAAAAGAAAAATGCCCTGTGTTAGAGATTTTAAGAAGGATAGGGCGGGTGCCAGCCAAGTCTCGTCTTGGGCCGCGAGTAGAACCTGCTATCTCTGCAGAAAAGCCAAATAAGAGAATGAAAGCCAGTCCACCTGTCATTGTTTCAGGACTACAAATTAGGGAGGATACCACCTTCCATCATTTGGCTGACAGACCATCCGGTCCCAGACCTTCTGCTGCTAGGAGGATAGTATGGCGTCCCACTACCGGACAATTAAGATTAAAACAACAACCCGAGAAGGAAAGTCTCGTCAGGAGACTTGAGTCTGAAGAAAGCGCTACCGCAGTGAAGGGGACTCATGAGAAGGAAACCCGACAGCTATCGCATGACAACTGCAAAGATGTACAGAAAAGACCATTAGAAGATGCTATGGAAAAGCTAAGAACCGATATTCGACGTTTAGCAAGAGAAAGAGAAGAGAAATTCGGAGATGAAGTTGATTCTTCAGAGTTCATGGATGATGAATATGCATAAATTAACATGGTTGAAACACGAGCTTCGTCAGCTTCACAAGGTACTCCTGCAGCCGCAGAAAGAGAAGAGCCTAAAGTAATGAGGATGCAGCTTCAGGAGAAAGATGATACGATTGCCCAAATGGCAAAAAGGATGGAAGAGATGGCTGTAGCCCTAGCCACTCTCCAGAGTCAGGTTCAACCCCAAAGAGAAACACCCCTAGAAGTTATTCACATTGTAGACGGAGGAAAGAAGATTATATCCGTCAACGGGGATGATCAATTAAAAAAGGACACAACACAAAACATGATTCCAGAAAAGGATATCAAGAGCATGGTGGAACAGCAGGTGCGAGAAGCCATGGCACAATCAAAGAGAGGGACATCCATTCGGACGGGTAGGCCTTACCCCGAAGAATTTGATGTTGTCCAATACCCGAAAAGCTTCGTACCACCTCTGTTCAAGACCTTTGATGGAACCAGGAACCCCCGACAGCATGTTGCACATTTTCGTGCCAGTTGTTGCAATGCCGGCGGAAGTGATGCTTTACTCTTCCGACAATTTGTCAGCAGCCTGTCAGGAATCGCCTTTGATTGGTATGCGGAATTACCGAACGGTTCGGTAAAGACATTTTTAGAATTAGAGAATCTCTTCATCAAGCGATTTGCCGGAGCTCAGCACCACATCACTATAGGTGATTTAGTGGTAGAGAAACAGAAGCCGAATGAAACTTTGGTGGACTACATACTTCGATGGAGGAATCTAAGTATGAAGTGTGAGCCACAGCTATAAGAACAAAATGCAGTCGGCATTTTACTTAAGAGCATTCATGGCCCGATAGTACTTCTCCTCAAGGGATTTACTATTAAGACTTTCGAGAAGTTGTTAAGCAAGGCCGGGAGCTTGCAAGAGGAGGCGAAGCAATTAAGTTTCACCGACAAAACATACAAACAGAAGCCCGTGAAAACTTTTGAAAAGAAGTCTGGGATCGTCGCAGCTGTCGATAAAGGCAAGTAGCCAATACAAATACCGCCAGAACGGCCACAACAAACTCAACAGAATTACCAGCAACCCCGACCCAGCTATCAGTCATCTCAACAGTATGAACAACCACCTCGTCCACAACATACGCTAAAGGAGCTTCTGAGCAAGGAATATCCGTTCAAGAATGAGGCAGTGCCGAAAATGTTCCGCAGTCTGATGAAGACTCCAGATTTCCAACTGCCAGAACCTAAGAGACCAGAAGAAGTCGACAAGAAAGGTGATCCCAACTTTTTCCCTTACCACCGGATGCTCGGGCATAAGATAGAAGATTGTATTACCTTCAAAAGTTGGCTCAACGACAATCTTCGAAAAGGGAATATAACGATCCCGAAGGAGTACATGAAGGAACCCCAGAAAGGAGGTTCCGTCAATGTTATCTCGACGGATCTCATTGTTCCGATAGATCTCTATGCGACTGATGATGGATGGACTACCACTTGGACAAAGTCTTCGAAGAAGATTTTGGATCACATCCAAACCGCTTCGGTGCGAGCCTCAATTCAGAGTTTGAAACCTGTCAAGTCGGCACTATCACTTGCGATAGAAGAACCACCTCAATAAGAGACAATTGAAGAAAAGAAGAAAATTGATGAAGAAGAAAAGACCGAGGCTCTTAAGGCTAGACTAAGGGCTGCTTATCCTAGGATAGTTGTTTCCGATTCGGGGGAGAAATCCCTCGAACCTCTGACTCTGTATGATTATTTGCTCGCTCCGTCGGGATCTTATAATGATAAGGGTTATGGCGTTGGCTACGTTTTGACTGTTTCTAACGATTACGTAACAAGCGACAACCAGCCTAATCCGGACATCGATTCCAATACAAGTGACAATTCTCAAATCATACACAATCTCGACGATCACAATGACGAAGAAGACATCCACCAAGGAGGCTACGAGAGTTCAACAAGCAATGAATCTATTTGCGAGTTTCGAGGAGCTCCAGTCACAATAGAGTTAGAGCCTTCAGATTCTGAAGCTAATCCAGAAGAACCTGTCATTCCAATTCAGGAGGAAACACCAGCAAACTCAATACTGGATTCAGGAGAAATTACAGAAGTCAACATAAGAAGTGGAAGAGTTCTACCTCCGAGAATGGGTCCAAAGGACAAAGGAAAGCAGGTGGTTGTTCAGGAAGAACCAACCCCCGCAGAAGAAATACCCATTCGGGAAGAAATCGAGACACATGGAAATAAAGTGGACTACAACGTGCTAGCCCATCTTAGGAAACTACCGGCCAAACTAAGTATCTACGACACTCTCATCTTATCAAAGGAGATGAGAGGAGCTCTGATCAAGGCCTTACTTGATCCAGAAATTTGCTTAGCTCAAATGATCGGAGATTCCTTAGATGAGGTGTGCTCGTTAAAGGAACAGCGAGGTGTTACCTTCACGGACAATGACCTACTACTTGGGACGGCAAGATCACGACCGACCGTTGTACATTTCGGTTACAATTGGGAAGTTTACACTCTCCGAGTATTGGTAGATCCAGGAGCATCAATCAATATAATGAATCTTCGAACGCTAGCATATTTGGAAATTGATGCTCGCGAGCTCAAAGCAGACAAAATGCTATTAAGAGGATTCAACTAGAAAGGAGAAAGAGCCCTCGGATCAATAACACTGCTAATGAAGACCGGTGACTTGGCAAAGACAACCGCAAAATTTCACATAATTGATTCAGAAATGTCATTCAACGCTCTACTGGGCCGACCATGGATACATGAAAACCGGATGGTACCATCATCCCTACATCAGTGCATCAAATACTACGATGGAGGGGAACAGTGCATCAAAGGTGACTTACAACCGTTCTCTATACATGAAATTGGAATCCATGAAGATGCAGCTTATTACGCACCCCTGAAGAAAACAATCTTCTCCAGAGATACCATAACGAATGAAGCAAAGGAAGTTCGGGACGACGAAGAACACGAAGTTCTAGTCCAATAGTCACTCACCACTCCCTTACGGCGAGATGGTGAAGGTTTCTCCACAACTCGCATCCGAGGTCGAGGCCGGGGACGAGGTCGTGGCGGAGACGTTTGGACGGTTGGACGAGAGAAACCAGCCATCAATGTTGATTGGGAAGACGAGTTCGAAGAAGAAAAAGAGATCAAAGAAGAAGCGAGCGACAATAAGTCGGAAGAAGCCGCAATTCAGGATCCCTCTCGAAGTTGAAAAGAACGAAGAATATAAATCGATGTACGAGAAGATTAACCACTATGTACATACTATGACCCTGACCCTGATCCATTCTAATAAGATCGAGGGTATGGTGGTCAAAGAGGTACGTAGCGGCGGTGCAAAGCCCATCAAATTCTACCGTGGTGATCCTTCCTCCAAAACTGAAAAATAATGTACAATTTGAAGATGTCACTTCATCAGAATTAATGGAATTACCTTTTGAGTGGTACTCTCCCTGTGTTCAAAATTTAATTCAGCGTGGTTTCTTACCTCGATAATGGACAAAAGGCCAATCACAACATTTTGAAAATTTATGGAATAACTTCGGTCATCCACCCAATTCAAAACATGGTCTCGGATTCGGCACAGTAGGATCAGTTGACGATACTAAATTTTGCCTGGTTGTCACTTACGAGTCTAATGAAAACTGCATAGAACCTACAGAGGAATTTGAAGATTTACAAGTTGGAAACGCTCCACCAGAGTTCGAAGAAGAGATCAAATCTACAATAGATGAGTTAACGGAAGTTAACTTAGGTACTAGCAAAGAGCCTAGACTTATCTTTGTTAGTTCCTTACTCAATGAAGAAGACTCCGAAGAAATAATCAAGTTATTAATGGAATTTAAAGTCTATTTTGCTTGGAACTACGATGAGATGCCAGGATTAGCTCCAGAGGTTGCAGTCCATAAGCTAGGAGTGGATCCTACTTTTGTTCCAGTCAGACAGGGTCCTAGAAGACTGCGTCTAGAAATCGAACAAGTCATAGCTGAAGTTAAAAAGCTAATAGACGCTAAATTTGTCCGTGAAGAACAATACCCGACTTGGCTAGCCAATATGGTACCAGTCAGGAAGAAGAATGGTCATATCAGAATTTGTGTGGATTTCAGAGATTTAAACAAGGCATGTCCAAAAGATGAATTCCCTTTACCGATCCCAGAATTAATGATTGACTTTGCTTCAACACATGAAGTATTCTCATTCATGTATGGATCTTCAGGATACAACCAGATAAAAATGGCTCCAGAAGATGAAAAACTTACGAGCATTCAGAACGCCGATCGGAGTATATTGCTACACAGTGATGCCATTCGGACTGAAGAACGCAGGAGCAACCTACCAGAGAGCGATGACAAGAATTTTTGATGATCTCATTCACAATCAAGTCGAATGCTATGTGGATGATGTGGTCATCAAAAGTAAAGTAAAGGAAAACCACCTGTATGATTTGAGAATTGTTTTCGAACGGTTAAGACAATTTAACCTTAAGATGAATCTCTTAAAATGCGCCTTCGGCGTCACCTCTGGGAAATTCTTAGGATTCGTTGTCCGACATCGTGGAATTGAAATCGACCCGGAAAATATTAAAGCTATCTTAGAAATGTCACCTCCCAAAACCTTAAAACAACTACGATCTTTTCAAGGGAAGCTGGCATATCTTCGACGCTTTATCTCAAACTTGTCAGGTACGTGTCAGCCTTTTCCGGCATTAATTAAAAAGGACGCCAAATTTATTTGGGAAGAGAAATGCCAAAATGCCTTTGAGGACATTAAACAATATTTAATGACACCAACTGTCTTAGCAGCCCCAGTCTCAAGTAGACCGTTGATACTTTATACGCGGCTTTAGACAACTCTCTCGGAGCTCTGTTAGCCCAGGTCAATGATGAAGGTAAAGAAAATGCTCTTTACTACCTAAGCTGTCGTTTACTTCCGATGGAAATAAAGTATCCCGCAATTGAAAAGCACTGTTTGGCCCTGATCTTCGCCTCTCAAGAGCTCGGGCACTACATGCTTTCTCATAAGGTCAACTCGATCTCGAAATTTAATCCATTGCAATACTTGATGACCCGTCCAACGCTTTCCAGCGGACTTGCCGGGTGGTCGATGATATTATTGCAATTCGATATAACTTTCATGCCTCTTCGTGCCGTAAAGGGACAAGTCCTAGCAGACTTCCTCGCAGCACACCCTTTGCCGACAGAATCCCCTCTCAATGACGACTTGCTAGATGAACAAATAATGAGTTTAGAAGACCTTGATGATCGACGTTGGGAATTACATTTCAACGGAGCATCTTCAGCACACAAAGACGAAGAATCGCAAGTGATAGTGCCCGGTAAGGCAGGTATCGGACTAATCTTTATAACACCGGAGCGGTGGATGTTAAGATACTCCTACCACTTAACAGAGCCATGTACAAACAACGAAGCAGAATACGAAGCTCTCGTAACGAGACTTGGAATTAACTATTCGAATGGGGATAACAAACATCAACATCTACGGGGATTCACAATTAATCATTCAACAGATCGCCGGACAGTACAGAATTTTAAAGCCAAGACTCGAGCAATACTTCCAGTATGCCATACAGTTGTTGGAACAGATTCCGAATGTGACGATTTACAAAATTCCCAGGAAAAAAAACGCTTTAGCAGATGCATTAGCCCGCCTCGGAAAAGAATTTCCCTGCTTGCAAGATGAATCAGTGGAAGTGTTAGTTCATGGACGTCAGGTCCTATCACAGCTCGACATAGACACAATACACAAATCAGAAAAATAAAAAGAATCAGTTGCGACGGTGACGAGAAAACACGGAAGATTGGCGACGACCATTAATGAACTACTTGGAAACGAGGAAAACTACCGGACGATAGGTCGTTAGCCCGTCGGATCAAGAAAAGAACTACGTCCTATGCATTAATAAACAACACGTTATACGGAAGGTCTTTCGATCAAATGTGGCTAAGGTGCCTAAGCGGGTCCGAGGCCCGTGAAATTGTTAAAGAGGTGCATTCGGGACTCGTGGCGCTCACCGAGTAGGGTCCGAAGATGAAAATGAAAATTAAAAGACTAGGGTACTACGGCCCTCGATGATGACCGATCGCATGAAAATCGCCAAGAGCTGTCATCAATGCCAAGTGCACGGAGTGGTTCTACACCAACCTCCAAATGTGCTACATCCGACAATTGCGTCATGGACATTTGAATGTTGGGGCACAGATATAGTGGGTCCAATAGAACTCGCGTCTTCAAAAGGACATCGCTTCATTCTTGCGGCTACATATTACTTTTCCAAGTGGGCAGAGGCAGTTCCACTCAGAGAAGTGAAAGCACACCACGTGTTACGGTTTTTAAGAACCAAGTTGTCTACCATTTCGGAGTGCCGCGCGGAGATCATCTCGGATAATGGGTCGGCATTCGAAGCACACAAATCAACAATTTTGTCGGGAGACACGGAATCGGTCGGCGGTATTCAACAATTTACTATCCAAGAGTAAACGGCTCTGGTCGAGGCTTTTAATAAAACTCTCGTTCAAATTTTAAAGAAAACCTTGGATGATAATAAGAGAAATTGGCACGAGAAGTTATTAGAAGCCTTATGGGCCTACCGGACAACCTTCAGAACTCCTACCCAAGCTACACCTTACGCTCTAGTGTATGGGTCCGAGGCAGTGTTACCCTTAGAGGTCCGGGTTCCTTCACTCGAATTGCGAGTTGGAAACAAAATCACGACGAAGAGAATGCCAAATTACGACTAGAGGAATTGGAAAGCCTGGAAGGGAAAAGACTTGCAGCACAACAGAATTTAGAACTATACCAAGTTAAGATGGTTCAAGCCCATGACAGATTGGTCCGCTCAAGAACCTTCAAAGTTGGTGACTTAGTTCTCGTTCTCAAGAGACCTATTCTTGCACACCGCAAGTTAGGAGGAAAATTTGAACCCACTTGGGAAGGACCGTTTGTGGTTGAAGCAGTCTACTCGGGAGGCTCCTACCTGCTTGTGAATTGCCAAGGAGAAAGACATATGCTTCCGATCAACGGGCGATACTTGAAGAAGTATTACGCTACCAGATGTTTCGAAGGAATGAATTCTTCATCCCTAGAAGCACGGGCGAAGTAATTACTTATGACTGGGTCCGAACCCAAAAATAATAAAAATGTGCTAAAATAAATAAAATTGTGATAATAAAGTTTTCTTTGTTCTCTCTTCCAAATCAAAATCTTTTTCCCGATCTTTTCCCACTTCATTTCTGTTGAATTTAAAAATATAAAAGGAATAATAATAAAAAAAAAACTCTGTCTTTAATAAACATTTTCTTAATGTTCTTGTTCTTAGTACAGCCCCTGATCCTTTTCCTTGTCTTTTCGCAGGGAAATGACAAACGGGCGGTTGGTCCTGAACTTTAGAAATGGTGTAAGCCTTGCACTCGACGAAAAGAGGGTGAAAGATGGAACGATAATAGAGATTGACTCAGACTTCGCACCAGCAGGCCTGCAATACGAGGAAAGTGACTGGTCCCAGTTGAACGAGAGGAACTGCCCGATCGGACGAGTAATGAAAATGGGTGGCCCAAGCCACCAACCCGAGCAGCAAGAAAAGGAAAACAAACACTGAGGAGGACAAGGGAATCAAGTCTGTAGTCGCTACAGCAGAGGGCAGGCTTGTCAGCGCCGCACCCATAGAAATTCAGGAAGTACGAAGAGCTACTCTCACAGCAACTCAGCGGAGAAATAAAAATCGTCTTATCCGCAAGATGTTGACTAAACTAGCAGCGGACCAGCGCGACGAGGCAGTCGCTACTACCAATGCATATACTTCAAGAATACCGGTTCACCAGGAACCTGAAGAAAGGAGGCCAGCTCCGAGGATAATTGAAAAGACCAGGGAAATCTCAAGAAGATCGGAAGAAGAAAGGCTACCACGCCACCAGATAAAGCCACCAGTAATGCATAACCTTGTTGCAGAAGCAACCCAGAGGATATTTCGATGGAGACTATCCCCGAGGAGCCGAGGTATGCGGGAGAACGCGAAGGGATTGAGCCATATATCCCACAGTACGTCACCAGGCCTCACCATTTGCAGATTATTCCAGAATACGAGCTAGAAAGAATGCAGAATGTCGAGAAGCAAACTTTTGAATACTTTGAGAGAATTAGAGGCAGGAGGATCAATATACTAGAAGGCCTCGAGCTACATACAAACGTGTTCTCAGAATACGAACAACAAAAAATTGTGGACTGCATCCGGGATTTGAAAAGAATGGGTCGAGCAGGCCGCCTAAGAGAAAACACTTACTCGGAACCCCGGAGATGGATGTGAGGGAAAGAGAGAATTACAAAACAATGTGGATGCTGCTACAACTTCGCAGAAGACAGGAAGGGAAACCCACCAGGGATACTCCGTCATGGTAAGGTAGATCCAATGCCATTGGTCATCAAAAGGATGGTAAATAGAATGATAACATGGAGGGTACTGCCAGCAGATTGCATACCCAACAGTTGCATCATTAACATTTACAAGCAGTGTGACTGCATACCCCCGCACATCGATCACCACGACTATGTTAGACCTTTCTGCACAGTTTCTTTTCTGAACGAATGTAATATCATGTTCGGATCTGACCTCCAGAGAGCAGGCCCAAATGAGTTCCGAGGGCCAGTAAAGATACCATTACCGGTAGGTTCCGTCATGATACTAAAGGGCAACGGAGCAGATGTCACTAAACATTGCATACCGGGAGTACCAATGAAGTGGATCTCGATTACTTTCGGAAGGATGGATAACGAGAAAGCACCTTCCCACTTCCGGCCGGACCAGAGCTAGAGAGCCTCCGGCCTTACGAGCTGTGAGTTACATGGAAAATATCACACCTCCAACGTGCATCCATACGGCATCCTTGCCAAGGATGGCTTGGAAGGTGATGTTATTGACCATGTACCTCACTATTCAGACATGGATTTTTGACAGATGCCTTTTTGGATGGATCGACAAAGATCATACATAGTCCGTTTTGAGTCTACATGGATTGTATGAAATGTATTCCAGATCAAGTTGTATGATGTATCTTCAGCATGATTGGAATGAAAGTGACCATGTCACATTTTTGGCCTTCACCTCTTTTGTGCAAGTTGACTGGGAAACGCCATTAAAGTTAAATGAACTTCGAACAAAGAACAAAAAAGAAACAAAAAGAATAAAAGAAAACTTTCGTTAAAAAAATCTAAAAAAAATGATGAACGCCGAATTCACATGAACATTAAATGGACTATAAAATAAATTTGAATCGTTAAAGGACAAACAAAATGAACACAAATTTTAAATCAAATCTCAATCAAATTCAAATTTAACCTTCCAGATCTCAAATCAAATCTCAATCAAATTCAAACTCAATCTTCCAAATCTGAAATCTAATCTGTTCTACTCTCTCCCTTGTCTGGGATGGAAGCGGTTGATTCCATTGACATGGAGCCATGAGGTTTTCAATTCGAATCTAATGGCGAGGAATTGTATCCAATCCAAACCAGCAACTTTCTATCAACTCTTTTGAATGGAATATGTAACATCTACATGTTCCTTCCTAACCTGTTTCTTTCCAAAAAAATTTTTTACAACTCTCATGAAATTCTCGAAACACCAAAATTCCACACTTTTCAAATCAACACTACAAATCTTTGCAAAATGAAATACATCAAAATCAAATACTTGGGGTAGAGGATTTTATATCCGATACTGCATTGCTTTAGGTTCTTTCCCTATCGCAATGAAATACATCAAAATCAAATTCTTGGGGTAGTGGATTTTATATCCGATACTGCATTGCTTTAAGTTCTTTCCCTATCGCAATGAAATACATCAAAATCAAATTCTTGGGGTAGAGGATTTTATATCCGATACTACATTGCTTTAGGTTCTTTCCCTATCACAATGAAATACATAAAAATCAAATTCTTGGGGTAGAGGATTTTATATCCGATACTGCATTGCTTTAGGTTCTTTCCCTATTGCAATGAAATACATCAAAGATAAACTTTTGGGGTAGAGGATTTTATATCCGATACTGCATTGCTTTAGGTTCTTTCCCTATCGTAATGAAATACATCAAAATCAAATTCTTGGGGTAGAGGATTTTATATCCGATACTGCATTGCTTTAGGTTCTTTCCCTATCGCAATGAAATACATCAAAGTCAAATTCTTGGGGTAGAGGATTTTATATCCGATAGTGCATTGCTTTAGGTTCTTTCCCTATCGCAATGAAATACATCAAAATCAAATTCTTGGGGTAGAGGATTTTATATCCGATACTGCATTGCTTTAGGTTCTTTCCCTATCGCAATGAAATACATCAAAGTCAAATTCTTGGGGTAGAGGATTTTATATCCGATACTGCATTACTTTAGGTTCTTTCCCTATTGCAATGAAATACATCAAAGTCAAACTTTTGGGGTTGAAGATTTTACATCCGAGACTGCATTGCTTTAGGATTCTTTCCCTATCGCAATGAAATACATAAAAAAAAATCAAACTCTTGAGGTTAAGGATTTTACATATAATACCGCATTGCTCTGAGATCTCTCCTCATTGTAATGATTCAATCCAATCAATTTGATTTTCTTTTGAGGTTGAAGATGTTACATCTAAAACCATAAAATTCCAATTTTCTTTTCAAGTTCAAATCCCTTCAAATTAATCTTAACAGAACTTCAATCTAAATTTAAACTCAAACTAAAATCTTAGCTCACACATCAAAACTTAAACTGAAACAAAATAAAATCTAAATCGAAATTCCCCCATATCATGTGATTTGGGATTCACCTCCGTTTCCTTTCCCCAGCAAGAGTTCAGGAATCTCCAGTCTCAGAGATATACTAGACACTCCCTAGCAGAAACTCTTCTACTTTGTCCTAAATTTGTTACCTGGACTTTTGTGTTGGTTTTGTTGATCACTTCGGTCAATACCAATACGCGCGGTGTGCTCTGTCAGCTCACCACACCTATTGGGGGTCCATTTGTTGACCTCATTTTTGATGAGGTCTTCTCTTCTTCTTTTTAGTACTTAGGATCTGGCTTTAGGCATTTCCTTTGACTATCATAGAGGATTAGAATTGAGACCCACTACCTAGAATTTCAAACCACTTCTTAGCTCCCTACAAACTCCACAAACTTGACTGTAGACCCCTAATCACCTAGAGGGTTGAAATCAAATGTGGAAGTTTAAAGGATGAGTTCCTATAGGACTCTTTGGCCTTAGGACCGCCACAGGTGGCTCGGTGCAGTGAGGGCTGACTTACACACACCTTACAGTTATACACTACACTTTCACACACCTCCTAAAACAACACCCATACCCAACTTGACTTCCTGACTCATAGAGTTGATTCACATGGATGGTCCTTAACCCCTAAGCCCTTGCGTAGAGGGTTAGGAACAACATAGTGAATGCCTCAAATGAGTCCCTTCATGGCTCATGTGGGCTTGATATGGCTTCATGGCTCGACCAAAATGATTCCATTCCACTTACATTTACCCAATCTTCAATTTTCTAAATTTTCAATTTTTGACCCCCGGGACCCCGGACCCGCCTAACCTACCCAAAACCCTTGAAATTACTCAGATTTTCCAAAAATCTCCAAATCGCCCAAAATTCCTCAAGACCAATCCCAAACATTCCCACATCTCTCAAATTGATCATCCATAGCCAAATATACTCAAAATTCCAAAAATACCTCCCAATACCCTCCAAATACCCAAAATGCCCCTCTTGACCCAAAAATTCGAAAATTCCCAGAAAATTCCCAGAAAATTCCAAAAAATCCCAAATATTCCTAATTTTATTTTTTTCAACTACACCATGGGCCAATTTTGTCAATTCACCCAACTTTTGTCAAAATCCCCAATTTGACCCATTTTAACCCAAAATGAACCCAATGTCAAACCAAACCTACCCAATTGACCCAAATTCTGGTCCAATTCAATTCTAAACTTCAATTCAACATTCCCAACACCAATCTAGACCAAATCCAAGTCCAATTTGATTGACATTTGAATCCAATTTCACTTTTGGCCTTAAAGCCCAATTTGGACCCATGACACAAACCTAGCCCAAACCAAACCAATTTAACTCCAATTAACCCTAAATCTTTTCTAAACCTTCCCTAACATCCCCACAAACAAAAAAATAACATGATTTGCCCAAAATTTGGATCCAAATCCCACTCAAATTCAACCAAAAACCAAAAGGCCCAATTTTGACCTAAATCCAACCCTAACCCAAATGAGCCCAAATCCCAAAATCAAAATCCAACCAAAGTTGGAACCTCTTTCAAACACTCCCATAAGCATTTCCCAACATCAATTTCACATTAATTTCAACCTTAACCCAACATTGGCCCAAATTAGCCCAGTTTGACCTACATAGGCCCATTTATCAAATCAACCAAAATTCAACCCAATTCAAACCCAAATCACTCCAAACTTGTTTCAAATCAATCATGACACATCCTTAAGCCAAACCCAACAATTATTTGGCCCAAGCCATTACCAAACTTTCATCCTAAAATCCATTTTAAAATCCAAAAGCCCACTTCCCTAAACCATTTTAAAAGCCCATCTTCATTAAATTTTTAAAGCCCAAACTCATCCTAAAGCCCACATTACAATCTCATCCCATCACCACTCAATTAATTTCATCCCTTAAGTCCTAAATCAATAATCAAATGATTCCAAATCAATCCATATGCCAGGTCACCTCTAAATGCCAAAAATCCCAAAATCCCTTTCTCATGTAAGTGAGCCAAGCCATGAGCAAGCCTTGAAGCCATGCACAAGCCACATGAAGCCATGGGATCCACTTTACACATCATCAAACTATTAATTGCAAAAGGAGGAGCCTCTTTTAAGCCCCCTTAAAAAGGTTTTAACCCTTTTAATGCTTCACCTTAATCCATGATTAATCAAAATATTCATGGATGGTGACTTCTTTACCCTTTCCTAGCCGATTCATCGGATCCTCCCTCGACCCAAATCAGCCATGGGGAGGTGAACCAAGCCCATTTCCAATGGGTTGACCAAACCAAGTGCAAAAGAAGCCACCTCCCCATGCCATTTTGATCCACCCACTTTACACATGTAATGCTTCAATTGAATTCACCAACTTCAACCCCTGACCTCCCTGACCTTAAGGTTGACCCTTGCCTGCCGGCCAGCCACCTGGGCCGCCGGAAAATGCCATGGTCGAGACATGGGGAGAAACCAAATTTTGGAATTCCACCTTGCTGAGTTTCCCCATGCCCAATGGCCAACATGGCTGTTCTTCCCTTGACCTAAGCAGCTGATCCCAAGCCCTAACTCCCCCTGGGAGGCCCTCTAGCCTCTTCTATTTAAACCCCACCCCTCTCAGCCATGGAAGAGGTGCTGAATCAACCTTAAAGAAACTCTGCCAAAATCAATCCAGACTATCCCCACACCTAGAGCACTTGATCGCCACTGTCCTCTTGCCCTAATCCCCACTAATTGAGCGCAATTTTGGAGCTCAATTCTCAGGCCAGAACAGGACATTCCCAAATCCTCCACGAAAGTAAAATTAAACTCTCCTACACCTGCACAAGGTCAAGAGGAAAAGTTCCCCAGTGAATGCTCCCTCTCCAGGCCACCCATCTGTTCCAGACTCTAAAGGTTGAAATCGGGCTTGGTCAAAGTCATACCTGGACAATTCATCAGGCCAGGAGACTTCATCTGGAGCTTGCTTGGACCTAATCAAAGGTGACACAACCCCCAGATCGAAGCCACACTTCTCTAAGCAAAGGTATGGTCTCACTCTTCTTCCCGAGCTTCTGAACATTCTCCACTTTTATTAAATCAATTTTATGCTATATAAACCATATGGATGTGTTCGTCTCTTCAAGACGAATCCATAGAGCACAAGAACATGAAAATCCGTTGAGAAATGAGTGAGTTCTGAGGGTTTTAGTGTGGACGATTCTCGGGCTAGGAGGCTTGGGGACGATGAACGGTTGTCGTTCATTCAATACACGCGCGGATGGACGGCTCAGATCAGGTCGGATCAGTGAATGATACGCGGAAGGCGTGATCCGGGCTGCTGACTCATGTGGCGACGTCGAATGGGAGCGCGCCGCGTGGTCGTTCAGAGATGCCGAGGATGACAGGGTGCAGCGCTGGATAAGTAGGAAAATAGGCATTTTCTTATTTATTTAATTCCCTAAACTTCAAAAATACATAACTTTGTGTAGAAAAATCAGAAAAATAAAATAAAAACACCCTCTTGCTCAGTGAACAGAGGAGAATAATGTGGAAAAGAAATCATTTAATTTTATTGAGTATTTGATTTTTAATAATTTATTTACTCTCTGCACATTTTCAATTCTCTATGCATGTATACAATTCACCATGGCATGAGAGCATAGGGCTTTTGAAGCCTCTGAATTTGGGAACATTCCTTGAATTTTCCAAAGTCAGAGGCCACCCCTATGAAGAGTTATTGAATTTCCAATTTTAGGTCACTACCCTGAGTATTTTAATTCTAATAATTAGCATGTTGTGAAATAAATCCTAGGAAAATTTGCTGATGTTTTTTGTGACCAGAGAACCCTAGGGAAAATAGGTTTTGAACTAATCCACATGGAATAACCCTAATTGGCTTAAACACCCAAAATAGAACCTTAATTAATTGGAGCTAATCACACATCAAATTGACTTGAAATCTATTCTCCACTGATCTTTAGGATCAGGGGAACCTACCATAAAAATTTGAAGTCAATTGGACTTGGTTAGCCCTACCAAATGGGTTGATTAAGCCATTTAGCCAACTTAAACTTTAAAAATTCATAACTTTCAAAATATGTTTCAAAAATTCACTAAATTGGTTTTGGAGCCTCTCTGATATCAGTGGAATTTAAGAAAATTAAAATTACAATTTTCTAAAAAAGTTGATTTTTTGCATTATTTTAATATTTTTAATAATTAAAAAATAATAAAAATCACAAACATAATAAAATTCATCAAAATGTTATATTTTGAATTTTAATCACTTAGGAACAAACCTTATATTTTTCTTAGGTCTCTATGATGAGATATTAAATTTTAAAGCCCTAAGGTAATTTTAAAATTAAAAAAATGTATTTTCTAGCATTTCCACTAAAATAATTCTAATAAATCAAAGAAAAATCTAAAAATTATAAAAATTGGTTCTCTGGTTTCCTTGATATCAGAGAGATTTTTTAAAAATATTAAATTCATTTTTCAATCTTTATTTTATTTTTAAATTAATTAATACTCCAAAACTCAAAATAATTATAATAAAAATAATGTAATTCAACAAATCACCAAAATTGGTCCAAGTGGTCCTCTAGTCATTAGGAATGTCCCATAATTTTCTTAAGGACAGAAACTTTCACTTGGTCATGTTGTTGAATTTTCCTTGAAAATTCTTAATTTCCACCAAAAATAATTATATAAATAAATTAAATACAGAAAAATCACATTTTCTCCTCTAATGTCTTGATTGACATATGAGTGAAGTTACATAAAAATTTCAAATTCATTTAAGCTCAATTTAGCGAGTTATGAAATTAGTAAGTTTAAAGGGCAAAATAGTAATTAAAATTTTAACCTATAATTAAAAATTTTTAGGTTTAATTAAAAGGTTGGGTAAAATATTTGATACTAAGTTGATTTTGGATGTTTGAAACTTAGGTATTTAAAGGGTAGAAACCTACCAAATAATTTGAAAGTAATCAAAATAAACCTTAATTAAATAATTAATTAAATTTGGAAGAATAATAAAAATTAGAATTATTAAAATAGGGATATGATTAGGAAGAAATTTATTCTTTAATTTCAGAATCCCTAAATTAATCACCTCAATAATATTCAATTCCTAATTAAAATTATAATCCAAATTCAAAACTTAAAATGCTTAATCATTAAATTAAATTAAAATTAAAACATTTAAATTAAATCCTCTTAAAATTTCAATTAAATTAATACTTTAACAATTAAAATTAAATCATCCCTAAAGCATAAAAAAAATTATAAAATATTAAATTAAAATTAAAAAAAATAATAATCAAATTAAATTAAAATTAAAATTAAAATTAAAATTAAAAATAAAACAAAATTAAAATTTAAATTAAATTAAAATAAAATAAAATTAAATTAAATTAAAGTAAAATTTAAATTAAATTAAATTAAATTAAATCACCTTAAATTAAATTAAATTAAAATATATCAAAATAAATTAAATTAAATAAATAAAATAAATAAAATAAAATAAAAAAAATAAAATCAAGTTAAAATAAAATTAAAATCAAATTAAATAAATAAAATTAAATTAAAATTAAAACTAAATCAAATTAAATTAAATTAAATTAAATTAAATAAAATTGAATTAAATATAACATCACTTAAGACATAAAAGAATTCAAAAATAAATCTAAAACAACTTGAACACTATTCGAAACTTAAACTCATTAATTGAAATTAAATTAAATCACAAATCACTTGAACGTTAATTTGCCCTCAAAAGCTCATGATGCCATAACTCTTAAACGGAGTGTTAAGTGAAGTGTTATTTCACTCATAGGATATTCAAATGTCCTAGTTCACTGGGCAAGATAACAAAACTTGAACTCTTGGATAATTGATTCATTATATAATTAAATTCTCTTGGACTTAAAACAATCCTAAAAGTATTGAAAAGATGTTTAAGATTCATCTTAAGCACTTCCTCGATACGATAGGATGTTTATAAGAACAGTTGAACTTAATTGTTCTTTGATGAAGAAAATCGTCCTCGAAACCAAAACACAAGAACCTAGACGTCATAGGAGATGACTAGCTATATGATTAGGAACTTGGTAGAAAACCATAACCCTTCCCTTAGCTTTACCTAGGAACTTGCTTTAAATGCTTAAATATTCTAAATTTTGTTTAAGTGCAGCTTGGGATGACGGGAAGACCCTCCAGGTACGCTTTTATTTTATTTACCTTTTTGCAATTTACTTTATTGCAAATGCACTTTACTTTTCTTGCATGATAAACAACTGTTGCATGAAAACCTACACCTTTAGGGTAGCCCCTAAAACTGAATCCAAAACTAAATTAAAAGTCATTACAAGATAAAATTCACCGCCACAATATTTCAAAATATAAAACAACTCAAAATTTAATCACAAACAAAACAACAAAACCACAACTACAACTAAATTAAAACGTCTTGTTGGATGATCGGGAATACCTCGGATGATGTAACCTACGTGTTGCTAACGGGATTTCCACGGTCTAAATGAAAGTGTAGAACTCATTTAGTTGAGTTTAGCAAATTCATCTGGACTAAGTGAATCCGATAAAAATAACTATGCCGGAAGGATGGAACCGTGGGATCTTAACCGGTGTTGTTATAATCAACTTTAAGATTTGTTTTAACTAAAACACTAAAAACACTTGGACTTTAAGATTTCTAAAACCAAACTTCTCTTTTGATTGCAATCTTCTAAAACTAAACCCTCTGCAACAATAAGGAGCTCGGAGCATGGTGGGCAGCACGACCATCGTCATCAGCAAAACCTGAGTCTACTTCAGCAAAACTTTCTTAGAATTAAATAACTAAGCCATAGGACTTAGAGATAGTTTGCCTAGTGCAACATAAATCCTTAACCTTTTGTTAGGCATTTTCATTGCAAATTAAGCCCTAACCAGTCTTAGGATTCTGAGGTAGTCATCCGATATGACATAAACCCTCACATCTTCGAGGCTATTTGTGTGATCACATCATATGAATATAAGTCCTAATTAATTAAAAATTGGCAAGATCAAAACATTAAATAAACATTAAGGCCTTCCTAAATTCAAGCCAAACAATAGGATAGTCAGGAAATTACCAAAGTTCGCTTCGAATATGTGATTTCTCCTACCTTTCTTCCTTTGAATTCCCAAAATAAAATGTTCCAAATTTGATCCATTTCCTATTGAAATTCCAAAATTCAATCCCTTGAAAACTTAAACTTTGAAATTCTTTAGAGAAAAACTACTGATTATTATCGAGAGTTTTCTTAAGTGATTCCTGTCACTTAAGATGTAATTAACTATAGGGGCTTGCCCTTATAGGGAATTTTAAGAACCCGAGTAATATAAACCTCGCTTAATTCATTTATATTAAGCGGGGAATTTGTCGGCTTATAAAATTGGTTCGCGGACCAAACGGATGTCAAAAATCTTTTAGTTTATTTAATCGAGCCCCATCATCAAGCAGTGTGTCTATTCTCCGGGATAGATATACAGTTTGTGGTGTGGTGCTCGTTTCTATAAACTATTCGGGATGTGAGATCAGTTTGATTTCATATTTTAAAAATTTTCAAATTTAAAATTATTTTCAAAATAAAATACTACTTTTTAAATTATTTATTTAAATTAAATCTAAAATTCGCCGACAATTTCTGTAGGTGACCCTTTTTCAAAAATAAAACACATAACCTAAAAAAAATAAGCCGACATGGCTTTATCCCTTAATGGAAAAGGAAAAAGTTTAAGTTTGACAGCGTAACTAGACACTCCATCATATTTAAAAGTAGCACACAATTCTAAAAAACTAGCGAGATGTAAACTTGGATCCTCATTAGGTGTTCCTCCGAATTGATTATTTTTTACCATTTGGATAATTGCAGGTTTAAGTTCAAATGAATTAGCAGCAACATCAGGATTTTAAATAGTTATATGAATTTCATTTATTGTTAGGTTAGCATAATCTTTTAAAGGTCTTGACAAATTTCCAAGATCATTTCTTTGATTATCTTGATTATTCGTCATTTCACAAGGATTTTCAATTTGTTTTTGTTTTTTTCTAATTTTTCTGACAGTACGCTCTAACTCCGAATCATAAGGCACTAAACCTATAGATCCACCACTACGCATATAGAATCACACAAATACTTTTAAAAAGTAAACAAACACACAATTAAAAAACTACAAAATAAAGGTTTTCTGTTACTATATTATCAATAAATACCGTTTATACTTTCTTACTTACTTCGTTACCTTCCCCGGCATCAACATCATATACTTGAAGTGGGACTTATATTTCTGTAAGAGTTTATTAGCACAAATTTATATATTTATAATGAGTTTTGTAAATTCCAAGCACTCATTGCAAGTATACGTATCATATCAAGTAATACAGAGCTCTAATGGAGTCCTGGTTATCAATCCTATAGGGAAGTATGAAGTATAAGAAAGTGTTTCACAATAAATAAAATATAGTGCTGAAATCTGATACTTAAATTACACTTAAAGTTTAATACTATTTCTAATACCATATTGCAGAAAACAGTAACAATTAATTAAACTACAATTACTTCTAACAACTTTAATATCAGAATTAACTAAGAGGCACACAAAACTATGTATTTAAAAGGTTTTTGATATATGCGAAAAGTATTTTTCCTCTTGCAATGAGAATATGATGTGTGGATTGATATGAAACAATTATCTATGTTATTATGCCAAATAGGAGCATAGATGTTTCTTTACCCTCAAGAAAGTACCCCCTCTTCTAAGCATGAAAAGAACATTGACATATCCTAAGTTTGGTCACTAAATCTAAGGCTAGGCTGGGAGGATATCGACTCTCACTAAGGAGCTCCCACTCACCCTTTACCTGAAGGCTAACCTTCAAGTTTAGTCACTAAGCTTAGAACTAATTTGGGATTTTAGCCTGTCACCCTGAAATCTCCACATTGAAGTCCATTAAAACACATTTCCCTTTATATTTGCACTCAATTCCCATGAACTACGCAATTCATCCATGGAAATAGAATGGATGTTGACCTCACTTTTACAATAGGTCAATCTTTTGACCTAAAAAGTCAACTTTGGTCAAAATGGTCAATCCAGACCCAATGACCAACCCTGATGACCCAATAGATCAACATTTTGACCTAAAAAGTCAATTTTGGTCAAAATGGTTAATCTACACCCAATGACCAACCCTGTTGACCCCATAGGTCAACCTTTTGACTTAAAAATTCAATTTTGGTCAAAATGTTCAATCCTGGCCCAATGACCAACCCTATTGACCCAACAGGTCAACCCATGACCTAAAAAGTCAACTTTGGTCAAATTGGTCAATTCTGACCCAATGACCAAACCCAACTGACCCAATAGGTCAACCCATGGCCTAAAAAGTCAACTTTGGTCAAAATAGTCAATCCTGACCCAATGACCAACCCTATTGACTCAACTGGCCAACACTTGACCTAAAAAGTCAACTTAAGTCAAAATGGTCAATTCTGACCTAATGACCAAACCTACTGACCCAACAAATCAACCCTCAACCCAAAAAAATCAATTTTGTTCAAACTAGTAAATTTTTGACCAAATCACCAATTATTGACCCAATGTCCTCTTTAAGACTCCAAAATTACAAAATTAATCAAATAATTAATTTCAAAAGTATTTTGATTAATTAAATTGACTAATAATTTAACTTTCAATATTTAATTAATAACATAATTAATTAAAATAAAAATTAAATTAAAAGTCATAAAATGACAAAATACAGCAAAATGAAATAAAAATAAAAAAATTAATCAAATAATTAATTTCAAAATTATTAAAATTTTAGTTTATGACGTGATTAATTAGAATGAAAAACTAAATTAGAAATCATAAAATTAATAAAATGCACAAATTAATTAAAAATAATGGAATTAATCAAATAATTAATTCCAAAATTTTTTTTGATTAATTAATGGATTATTAATTTAATTTCCATATTTTAATTAATGAAATAATCAATTAAATTGAAAATTAAATTAAAAAGACATAAAATGAGACAAAATCCAATTTTAAATAAAAAAAAGAAAATACATGAAAATTAATCAAATAATTGATTTGGAATTATTTCCAATTAATAATTGATTAATACAATAATTTCCAATGTTTTAATTAATGACATAATTAATTTAAAATGGAAATACAATTAAAAAAACAGAAAGAGAGACATGAAATTGAAAATCTGATATGTGACATTACTTAAGATATAATGAGTGGTTTTTAAAATTTTAAATTCATTAATGACATCATAAATAACCTCATATAGGTTAAACATAACCTATATAACCCATTAGAAATGAATTAACTCATTAGTGATTCATAAGATGGTATTTTAAGCATGGTTATGGATCATTATTAAAGCACCATCATGAAAAAGGGTGAAGTGTCATTCTTTCACAAACCCAAGCTATGACTCACCTCTCTCTAAGATGAGGTGGCTAGCCACCTTAAAGATTATTTTGGTCACTACCCTAAGCATCCAATGAGAAAGGAAGTTAGCATGGATTAAACTTTAAACATAACAAAATTAAGTAATGAATAAATTATGCATGAAATGAGTCATGGAGCTTACTTTTCATGCTCCTATTAAATCTTAAGTGACATGGAGGATGAAGAAGAGATTGGCTACTTTGAATTATCACTTCCCTTCTTCCTAACCAATGGAAGAAAGAGAAAGCTTAAACCCATCTTATACCATGGTAAAAGACCATCATAACTATGTTATGCATGAGATGAGTAAGGCGGCTAAGTGTCATCCTTCCCCTAAATCTAAAGCATGGCTTGGATGAACAAATAAACTTAATTATTCAGTTCAAATTTAAAATTCCCTCCACCTCATGGAGGAGCCAATGGAAGCAAGCTAAGCTAAAAAGAAAATCCTCACCATGGATGAACCTTACATGGGTTACTCTTTAAAAAATGAACCATACTTATCTATAGCTCAAAGGTTCATCCAAAAATTATTATGAGCCTGATACAACCTTCCCCAAGTAGAATCAAATGAATCCAAGCCTCCCCATGGCTATAAATATGCCCTACCCAAACCCATATGGAAGAGAAAAAAAAATTTTAGAGGTTTATAGGCTGCCGAAACTCTCTTGCTCCCAAGATCAAAATTTTTCCTTAGAGCCTAGACAATAAGCCTCAGCCAAGACTTGACCCAATTAGCCACCCTATCGAGCCAATTTGGTCAAACCAAGCCAAAATTACAAATCAACCACCTTTGTTCTTGCACTTATATAGACCCGATTCGAGTCAAAATTGAAATGGGAAAGAACTTCCCTAGGACCACAAGAGGCTGACCAACAAATCGAATCGAGCTCATGTTTTTTGTAGCTAAGGTATGGATTTATTTTCTCTAAAATAATTCATAAATTTAAAATATCATGGGTTAAACTAGCCCAGAAATGTATCATCAACGTATAGATTGTTCCATAGGTTCAAAAATCACTCAATTTTATTGAGAAATGAGTGAGATATTGAGCTTTGAATTTGGACGGTTCGAAAAATTTTGAATTTCTGGAGGATTTACCTCTGCCATCCATTCCCGTGATTTGGAACGGACGGCGCTGATTTAAGTCTACCATGTCCACTGTTTTACGCCACACACCAGATCCTCCCGCTTCTTTGATAGTACGAGGACACGTGGCACGCTCTGGATTTTTCTGGGCTGGATTAATTCAGAAGATCCTTAACCTCTTCAAAAATTCATGTCTTTCGATCCAGAGCTCCTAAAAATAATGTAAAAATACCTCCGGAATGCTCTTGAAGAGAAGAAAATTACGAATCCGAAATCATAATTTTATTCTCAATATTTAATTTTTAATCAATTAAACACTCTCTAGAGTATTTTAATTATTTAAAATTATTTATAAGTCAGAAACTACTAAAATTTTGAGGGATTAATTTCTATGTCTTTAGGAACAATCTCTAATTTTTCCAGAGACAGAAAAATTCTTTAATGTGACATTTTCTAATTTTCATGAGATTTAGTAATATTTTTAATAATAATTCTAAAGATCGAAATTAAGAAAATAAACAAAGATTGAATTGAAAGTTCATTAAAAACTCAGGGAATAAAGGTTAAACCCTAAATAACAAAATTTGAATCACTTGAGAATTTAAAATGACATTTTAAAATTCTAAGGGAGAATAAATATAAATTTATATTTAATTAAACCTATAAAGAATTTTTTAAAACTTAATTAGGTCTAATCATCTTAGACTTAGTTATACACTTAGACTTTAATCATATTAGACTTAAGATAGAGCAAATTAAGTGTAAAATATTATTAAGTCTAATAAACAACTTTTAATTTGGTTTAAAACATCTTTAAGCTTAATTAATCAAAATTAAACCTTAAAAGACATTAGGTTTAAAAAACAAACATTAATTAGGTATAAAAACATCCTTAAACTTAATTAATTATAATTAAACTTTAAAGACATTAGGTATAATAATAAACAAACCCTAATTAGGTTTAATCCACATTAAACCTAGTTAATCAACTTAAACCTTACTTACATTAGGTTTAAGTAACCCTTAAATCCTAATTAAGTTTAACCCACATTAAACCTAGTTAACCAAGTTAAACCTTACTTACATTAGGTTTAAGTAACCCTTAAACCCTAATTAGATATAACCCCTATTAAACCTAATTAATAAACTTAAACCTTACTTACATTAGGATTAAGTAACCTCTAAACCTTAATTAGGTCTAACCCATTAGACATAACTAAACCACTAAGTCTTAACTAAATTAGACTTAATCAAACCTAAACCCTAATTAGGTCCAACCCATTGGACCTAATTAAACCACTAAGTTTTAACAAAAATAAACTTAATCAAATCAAAACCCTAAATAAGTCTAACCCATTAGACCTAATTCAACCATTAAGTCGTAACTAAATTAGACTTAATCAAACCCAAACCCTAATTAGGTATAACCCATAAGACCTAATTAAACCATTAAGTCTTAACTAAATTAGACTTAATCATACCTAAACCCTAATTAGGTCTAACCCATTAGACCTAATTAAACCATTAAGTCTTTACTAAATTAGACTTAATCAAACCTAAATCATAATTAGGTCTAAACCATTAGACCTAATTAAACCACTAAGTTTTAACTAAATTAAACTTAAGTTTAACACAAAACTAAATTAAGTCTAACTCATATTAGACTTAAGTCAAACCATACTTAGGTTAAACCTGACATGAACTTAAGTTTAACACAAACCTAACCTAAGTTTAACCCATATTAGACTTAAGTAAAACCAACTAAGGTTTAATCAAACCTAAACTCTAATTAAGTCTACCACATTAGACTTAATAAATTTATTAAACCTTAACCAACAAAGGTTAATCAAATCTAAACTCTAATTAAGTCTACCACATTAGACTTAATAAATTTATTAAACCTTAACCAACAAAGGTTAATCAAATCTAAACTTTAATCAAGTCTACCACATTAGACTTAATTAATCTATTAAACCTTAACCAAATAAGATTTAATCAAACTTAAACTCTAATTAAGTCTACCACATTAGGCTTAATTAATTTATTAAACCTTAACCAACTAAGGTTTAATCAAACCTAAACCTTAATTAAGTCTACCACATTAGACTTAATTAATCTATTAAATCTTAACCAACTAAGGTTTAATCAAACCTAAACTCTAATTAAGTCAACCACATTAGACTTAATTAATTTATTAAACCTTAACCAACTAAGGATTAATCAAACCTAGACTCTAATAAGTCTACCACATTAGACTTAATTAATCTATTAAACCTTAACCAACTAAGGTTTAATCAAAGTTTGACTCTAATTAAGTCTATCACATTAGACTTAATTAATCTATTAAACCTTAACCAACTAAGGTTTAATCATACTTAAACTTTAATTAAGTCTACCACATTACACTTAATTAATTTATTAAACCTTAACCAACTAAGGTTTAATCATACTTAAACCTTAATTAAGTCTACCACATTAGACTTAATTAATCTACTAAACCTTAACTAACTAAGGTTTAATCAAATCTAAACATTAATTATGAAACCCAAACTAACAAAGGTTTAATAAAACCTAAACCTTAATAAGACTTAATCAAACGTTTTAAACCTTAACCAATTAAGGTTTAAGCTAACCCAAAGCTAACTTAAGTCTAACCCATATTAGACTTAACTCAAACCTTACTTAGGTCCAACCTGACATGAACCTAAATCTAACCTAAACCTAACTTAAGTCTAATCCATGTTAGACTTAAGTCAAACCATACTTAGGTTCAGCTTGACATGAACCTAAATCTAACCAAAACCCAACTTAAGTCTAACCAATATTAGACTTAAGTCAAATCATACTTAGGTTTAACATAACTTGAACCTATGTCTAACATAAACCTAACTTAAGTTCAATTCACATTGAACTTAAGTGCAACCTAAAACTTAGGTTCAACTTAACTTGAATCTAAACAAAAACCTAACTTGCGTTCAACTCATATTGAACCTAAGTCAAAATCTAAACCTTAGGTTCAACTTACAATGAACCTAACTCAACTCAACTCGACATAAACCTTAGGTTCAAATGACAACTAACTCAATTCAACTTGACATAAATCTTAGGTTCAATTGACCATGAACCTAACCAAACTCAAATCGACATAAAACTCAAAACTAAACTCAAATCTACATAAAACTCAAAGCCAAACCCAAATCGACATAAAAATTATAACTAAACTCAAATCAAGATCAAAACCTGAAACCAAATTTAAACAGAAGAAAGTCGACACAAACCTTAAGTTCAACCCAAATTAAACCTAAATCGACATAAACTTTAGGTTCAACCCAAATTGAACCTAAATTGACATAAACCTTAGGTTCAACCCAAATTGAACCAAAATAAATATAAACTATAGGTTCAACCCAAATTGAACCTAAATCGACATAAACATTAGGTTCAACCAAATTGAACCTAAATTGACATAAACCTTCAGTTCAATCCAAATTGAATCTAAATGAACGTACACCTTGGGATAGACAAAATTGAACTCAAATCAACATAAATATGACATTTCAAACATAAATCGACATAACCAACATAAAATCGACATTTCAAATATAACTCAACATAACAGACATAAATCAGATATTTTGAAAAAAAACCGACATAACCGACATAAAAAAACTCAACAAATTCAACATAAATCCAATATTTCAAACGAAACTCAAAATAATTTGACATTAATCAACATTCCAAACATAATTAAACATAATTTGACATTAATTAACATTTCAAACATAATTTGACATTAACCAACATTTTAAATCAAATTCAACAAGCACTAACATTAACCGATTTTAATTAACATTACAAACGGAATTTGAAAAACACCGACAATAAGCATCTTTAATTGACATTTCAAATCAAATTCAACAAACACTGACATTAACTAACGTTAATTGACATTTCAAACGAAATTTGCAAACTCTGACATTAACCGACTTTAATCGACATATCAAACCAAATTCAACAAACACTGACATTAACCGACTTTAATTGACATTTTAAACCAAATTCAACAAAGTCCGACATTAAATGACATTAATCGACATTTCGAACCAAATTTAATAGAACTCAACATAAATTGATATAATTCGAAATAAATAGACATGATCGACCTTAACACAACATGAACTGACATAGTTCTTAAGTTCGACTTTTATCGAATTTATCTTAACATACGACATCATAATTCTTAAGTTCGACCCACATCGAACTTAACTCGACATAAAATTAAACTCAAATAACATAAAACCCAAAATCAAACTCAAATCGACATAAACTGATATAAAACCCAAAATCAAATCCAAATTGACAAAAAATATCCAAAATCTAACTTAAATCGATATAAATCTAAATCGACATCTCAACCACATTTGAACATCCGATAACTCTGGATCAACAAAAATTTTGACCATGTAATCGAAATATCTCGATATGACATTGTTTCTAACTTTGACCAGGTAATCGATAACTCTGGACATCCGATAACTCCAAATGAAGATATAAAGTTTTGTTTAGATTTTCTTTACATTTTATAGGGTGTGCTAACTCTGTTTCGTAGGACGTCAACAACAGAACATTGACAACAAAACTAGAACTTTTAGGATAGCCACAAAACCTAATCTTTCTACAAACAACAAAACAAAAATGACATGACAACAATGACAACTGAACCTTTAGGTTAGCCACGAAATCTGAAATAAAACGACAAAATCATTAACATTGACATCGACATAACATCAACATTAACAAAAACATACAACAACATTTCTATACCACAATAAAATGATGACATGACACTAACAAATACATGATAAAATGACATGACAAAATAAAATTGAGATGACCACAAAACCAAAACTTAAAAAAAAAGAAAATCATAAACAAAATAACAAAAATAAATAAATAATGATATCTTCTTAACATCATTGAAGGTATCTCATGACATAATAATGACATCTTCTTATAGGAGATAAAATATCTCATGACAAATCGAGATATTAATCAAGATATCTTATGACATTACGACATCACATTAAGACATGACATAAAATGACTTGACATTATGATTAACATTAAGACATGACATAAAATGGCATGACATTACGACATCACATTATGACATGATATGACATACAAACTATGATATCCCGACATAACACAAGACATGATATGATACTAAACCAAAACAAACAAAAAACTGACACTTGACATAACACGACAAAATCATTGACATTGACATGGACATTATATCTAACATAAAACTGACACTTCCAAAACAAACGACAAATTAAAATAACAATAGCCAGACAAAATAATGATAAATCAAATGGAATGACAATAAAACATAAAGACGACAAAATGACCTTAACAAACGCAAAACAATGATGAAATTAAACAATGAAAACAAACATAAAACTAAGCAATATCATCATGACAATATAACAGCTTAACAAAATGACACAATGACATGACATTGCAACATCACATGACATTAGATACAATAATATGACACACATATTAAGAAATCTTGACATGACACCCGACATAACATAAAAAAGGATAAAATGACAAACGTTGAACATAAAAAAAACTTTCTGGAAGTATCGATTCTTCAGAAATGTACTGTCACAGCAAAACTTAAACTTTTCGAGGATAAATATTAACCTTAATCTGGAGTTTTCCTATGCAATATTGTTTCCTCAAGATGTAATTAACTATAGGAGCTTGCTTCTATAGGATATTAAAAGACTCAGGATAGGTATTTTACCTATAAGATCTCTCTGGTTACCCAAGATCTTCATATGATTTTCTCATATAAAAAAAAACTTCAGTAATTACACAATTTGAGGACTTGTTCTATGAGATTACCATTTGATCTTGTTTTCTCTTAAGCTCTATCATGTTTAATCCCTCTCAAAATTCTCCAAAGACTTCTGATAATAAGTCTAGGTACGATAAGAAGTAAGGCGATATATAGGGAAAGAGAGTGGCGACTCCTTGACATTAATATGATACGAGAATTGATAGCGATGCAAGTCGACCAAAAAGATTTTCACCGCCATCAAAGAGTGGCGACTCCGCTGGGGATATCCTCTCTCCCCATCTTTGGTTAATAACTTTGTCCACGTGACTATCATAATATGTCTTTTGAAAGGCTAAATAAATCCTTTCTTTTACTCTATATCTTACTCAATCTCGAGTAAAATAGAACTAGCATCTCCTCGATTCAAAGATTTGTTCGCGACGAACAAATCCTAGAATCTTACATTTCCATCATAGACAGACCGAAATGACATAAATAACATACAGAAAGGACATATGTTCCCTCCCTTCCCTCCCAGTTTACATTACAAGTTCTCATATATTGTTTCAAACATGGTCAGGTACGGAGTTTTCATTGATTCTGTTGTTAGACAGATCGATATTGTCATTTTGAATAAGTTCAAGCAAATACTTTCTCAGCCAAACATGATTAGTTTTTCTGGCTTGGTGGTTATGCTTTTTACAGCCTCTAAACCACTCCTCTTGGTTATGACCTTATGGCCTCTAAACCTATTCTTCGTGGTTATGCTTTTTACAGCCTCTGAACCACTCCCCTAGGTTATGCCCTTATGGTCTCTGCTTTTTACAGCTTCTGAACCACTCCCCAAGTTTATGCTTTGCAGCCTCTGAACCTATTCTTTATGGTTATGCATTTTACATCCTCTGAACCACTCCCTTAGGTTATGCCCTTATGGCCTCTGAACCTATTCTTCGTGGTGATACTTTTTACAGCCTCTAAACCACTCCCCTAGGTTATGCCTTTATGGCCACTGAACATACTCTTCATGGACATGCCTTTTACAGCCTATGAACCACTCCACTAGGTTATGCCTTTATGGTCTCTAAACCTATTCTTCGTGGTTATGCTTTTTATAGCCTCTAAACCACTCCCCTAGGTTATGCCTTTATGGTCTATGAACCTATTCTTCATGGTTATGCTTTTGCAGCCTCTGAACCACTCCTCTGGATTCCTCGAAGTTGATCTTTTTCCCTATCTTTAAGGTTCTGATTTGTCAGTCGACCAAATAGTGTACTATTAAAATAATTAATCAAATTTTGGAAGACTATTACTTTTGAATGATTTTATATTGATTTCGATCAAAGAAATCAATTAGAATGAAAATCAGAAATGTGTTGAATGTTGACATGTCCTCTATGGAAAAATGAAAATTATTCTGTGAGGAGAAATCTTTGGATTTAATATTTTTGGAAATATTCTTCTCATCCACCTATTGACAGAAAGACAATTCATCCAAGAGATAAATTCTGACATTTTGACAAGAAAATTATGATTTCAAGGGGAAAAAGAAATTAACGCATTAATAACTGGGCCCTTTATCTTAAATCTTCAGACTGGGTCCTAAATAAAAAATAGAATATTGTGATCAAAATACAAGTAATTGACTAAAGATGTCATGAGCATTTTAATCTTGTGCCACATGATTAGGTCCTGACTTCTGGATGAGTTATAATATCCCAGAATTCTTCATAAGAAATATTTAACAATTATGAATTAGGGGAGTTTGGACATTCAAAATCATTAAATATTGCTCCATTAGATATAGTAATTCTCTAAGAAGAAGCTTGAGGTGAGTACAAAATCAAAAATTGGTGTTTGAGTTCAGGCATTCAAAATAATTAAAGTGTGCCCTACCAAAAAAAAGAGAAAAAAAGATGTTTCTGAGAAGAAGCTTAAGGTGGGCAGAAAATCAAAAATTTGAGTCTCAATTCAAACATTCAAAATCCTTAACATGCTCCACCAGATATAGTAATTCCCTGAGAAGAAACTTGAGGTGAGCATAAAATCAAAAATTGGTGTCTAAATTCCCCCCTAATTGATAAATCTTGAAAAACTATCTTAAGAAAATTATTCTGATATTATATTCAGAAAGAATTAAGTGATCTCGTCTTTTGGTTGACTATTAATTGGTTCAGACATATCTTTAGAAGATAAAAGATATTTTGATCACATGATAAAAATTTTGAAGAAAATCCTAAGACCCAGAAAGAAAGAACCAAGGTAAATGTCTTTGTTATTGGAGATTAATGAAAATTATACTCTGATGTCATAATTTTCTAAAGATCCAACCCCAATTTCAATTTGGAAATGTCATTGTGATTTTTGAAAAATAATCTGAATGATCTTCATAGAATTGGTATTAATGGAAGCTACGTAAACAAACTTGACTGACATCATTTACTATAATGAACGAACCCTAAGTTGTGCTTCCACTTGAACTGCAATGACTTTATCTATAAATGACATCACTAGATGAAATAAAAAAATAAAATATGAAATTATAGCTCGGTGAACTTGGAAGCTTGAAAGACCGGCAAGCATTGTACGGGCTCATGATAAATTGGTTTACCCTAGGACACTCAAATTAGGGATTTGGATTTAGTACTTCAAACACCTATCCTCATGAGAGGGCCCATATGCATGTTAAAAAGACACATTTGGGGAAATCCTATCAGAATAATACACCCAATCAATGCGCAGTACATGAAAAAAATGCGACATAGACAAAAATGAATGAATTGTTTTGTAAACTGGAAAACAAATAACCAAAACAAAAAATTTTTGACAATAACTTTTCTAAGTGATAGTGTAAGACATCCTTAAATTGAAGATGGTATCTATTCTTATTCTCGCTATTGGATATAAGACCATCATGACATTGGCTTTCATTTAGCAATCTTTATTTAGATAAGATATAAGTCTTATATGCATTCCTACTCCAAAGCTGACATATCGACATTGATATTTCTAAGAGATAGTGTACGACCTTAAATGGAATATGGCATCTATTCTCTTTCTCGCTATTGGATGTAATACCATCATGACATTGGCTTTCCTTTAGCAATATTCCTTTGGATAGGATATAAGTCTCATACGCACTCCTATTCCAAAATCAACATTTCGACATTGACATTTCCAAGAGATAGTGTAAGACCACCTTAAATGGAACATGACATCTACTCTCTTTCTCGCTATTGGATGTATGACCATCATGACATTGGCTTTCCTTTAGCAATCTTTCTTTAGATAGGATATAAGTCTCATACGCATTCCTATTCCAAAATCAACATTTTGATATTGACATTTCTAAGAGGTAGTATAAGACCTCCTTAAATGAAAAATGACATCTACTCTCTTTCTCGCTATTAGATGTAAGACCATGAGGACATTGGCTTTCCTTTAGCAATTTTCCTTTTGATAGGATATAAGTCTCATACACATGCCAATTCCAAAATCGACATTTTGACATTGACATTTCTAAGAGATAGTATAAGACCTCTTTTATTGGAAAATGGCATCTACTCTCTTTCTCGCTATTGGATAAAAGACCATCAGACATTGGCTTTCCTTTAGCAATCTTCCTTTAGATAGGATATAAGTCTCATACGCATTCCTATTCCAAAGTCGACTTTTTGACAGTGACATTTTTTTGAGAAAATTGAATATGACATTTGATCTCTTTCCTCATTTGTCTACAGTACATCGAAGGCTCCAAGAATGCCAAAATAAAGACTTTGAATTAAAAATGACATAAAAAAACTTGTGATGAATAGCTTCTTTCGACCTATAAATCAAATCCCAGCAGATACACTTTTCGTTCTGAGTTTGCCACTCCCGTTATAGTTAATGGATGTAAGTCACACAACATTCCTTCTCAAGATCGATATTTGACATTTGAAGTGATAGTATGACATATACTCTCTCTTTAGTTATTGGATATAAGTCCTTTCCTAACACGAAATATGGCATTCCTCTAACTTGATATCGACATTTGACATTTCCAAGAAATGGAATATGACATCCCTTTTCTCTCTCCAGTTATCGGATGTAAGTCCATTCCTGACACAGAAGTTATGGCATTACTATAACTCAACATTGAAATTTGACATTTTAGAGAAATGGAATACGATAACCATTTTCTCTTTCTAACTTTCACGTGAAAGTCCTTTCCTGCCATGAAAATTATGGCATTCCCATAATTTAACATCACCGCATTTCACAGACATTCTGACATTTGACATATCAATATTTTGACATTTGACATATCAACATCTCGACATTTGACGTACCAAAATTTTGACATTTGAGATATCGACTTTCAACATTTAACATATCGACAATTGTTATCGACAGTTGCGATATCAATCTTTCAATATTTGACATATCAACAATTCAACAAATCAACATTCATAAACATTTGACACATCGACATTTCAACCTTTGACAATTGTTATTGACATTTGAGATATCAAAATTTCGACATTTGACATATCAACATTTGTTTTCGATATTTGATATATCGATCTTTTGACATTTGACATATCGATATTTGGACATGTCAACAATCGTTATTAACATTTGACACATCGACATTTTTTTAACACAACATTGTCTTTTTGAGAAATGGAATAAGACATCCATATTCTCTTTCCAGTTATTGGATGTAAGTCTTTTTCCTGACACGGAAATCATGGCATTCCTCTAACTAAACCTTCAAAATTTGAGAAATGGAAAATGACTTCCACTTTCTCTCTCCAGTTATTGGATGTAAGGCCTTTCCTGACACGGAAATCATGGCTTTTCTCTAACTAAATATCGACATTGACATTCCAAGAAATGGAATATGACATCCATTTTCTCTCTCCAGTTATTGGTTGAAATTCCTTTCCTGACACAGAAATCATGGTTTTCCTCTAAATAAATATCGACATTGACATTTTGAGAAATGGAATATGACATCCATTTTCCCTCTCCGGTTATTAGATGTAGGTCATTTCCTGACAAGGAAATCATGACTTTCCTCTCACTAAATATCAACATCGATATTTTGAGAAATGGAATATGACATCCATTTTCTCTCTCTAGTTATTGAATGTAAGTCCTTTATTAATATGAAAATCATGGCTTTCCTCTAACTAAATATCGACATTGACATTTTGAGAAATGGAATATGACATCTATTTTCTCTCTTCAGTTATTAGATGTAAGTCCCTTCCTGACAAGGAAATCATTGCTTTCCCTTAACTATATATCGATATTGACATTTCAAGAAATGGAATATGACATCCATTTTCTCTCTCCAGTTATTGGATGTAAGTCCTTTCCTGACAATGAAATCATGGCTTTCCTTTAGCTAAATATCGACTTTGACATTTCGAGAAATGGAATATGACATCCATTTTCTCTCTCCAATTATTTGATGTAAGTCATTTCCTGACAACGAAATCATGGCTTTCCATTAACTAAATATCAACATTGAAATTTCAAGAAATTAAATATGACATACATTTTCTATCTTCGGTTATTGGATGTAAGTCCTTTCCTAACACAGAAATCAGGGCTTTTCTCTAACTAAATATCGACATTAACATTTAGAGAAATGAAATATGACATCCATTTTATCTCTCCCGTTATTGGTTATAAGTCCCTTTCCAGACATGAAAAGGACGTTCCTTCTCAGAACAGACATATAAGACATCCGACATTCCTTAAGAACAATATGACACCCACTACTTTCCTGATTATTGTGGGGCATTTCTTCAGATCACTTCAGTCAATGCTAATATGTGCAGCATACTTATGAAGTATTCCACACATATTGGGGGCCCTTTTGTTAACCTCATTTTTACAATAGGTCAACCTTTTGACCTAAAAAGTCAGCTTTGGTCAAGATGGTCAATCCAGACCCAATGACCAACTCTGTTGACCGAATAGGTCAACCTTTTGACCTAAAAGGTCAATTTTGGTCAAAATAGTCAATCTAGACCCAATGACCAACCCTGTTGACCCCAAAGGTCAACATTTTGACCTAAAAAGTCAACTTTGGTCAAAATGGTCAATTCGGACCCAATGACCAAACCCTACTGACCCAATAGGTCAACCCATGACCTAAAAAGTCAACTTTGGTCAAAATGGTCAATCCTGACCCAATGACCAACCTATTAACTCAACAGGCCAACTCATGACCTAAAAAGTTAACTTAAGTCAAAATGGTCAATTCTGACCCAATGACCAAACCTACTGACCCAACAAATCAACCCTTGACCCAAAAAAAAAATTAATTTTGGTCAAACTAGTCAATTTTTGACCAAAGGACCAATTATTGACCCAATGACCTGTTTAAGATTCCAAAATGAAAAAATTAATCAAATAATTAATTTGAAAATTATTTTGATTAATTAAATTGACTAATAATTTAATTTTCAAAATTTTAATTAATAACATAATTAATTAAAAGTAATAAAATGACAAAATACAGCAAAATGAAATAAAAATCACAAATTTAATCAAATAATTAATTTCAAAATTATTAAAATTTTACTTTATGACGTGATTAATTAGAATGGAAAACTAAATTAGAAGTCATAAAAATAGTAAAATGTACAAATAAATTAAAAATAATGGAATTAATCAAAATAATTAATTCTGAAATTATTTTTGAATAATTAATGGATTAAAAATTTAATTTCCATATTTTAATTAATGACATAATAAATTAAAATGAAAATTAAATTAAAAAGAGATAAAATGAGACAAAATCAAATTTTAATTAAAAAAAGAAAAGGCATGAAAATTAATCAAATAATTGATTTGGAATTATTTCTAATTAATAATTGATTAATAAAATAATTTCCAATATTTTAATTAATGACATAATTAATTTAAAATGGAAATACATTTAAAAAAAGATAGAGAGACAGACATGAAATTAAAATTTTGATATGTGACACCACTTATGACATAATGAGTGGTTTTCAAAATTTTAAATTCATTAATGACATCATAAATAACCTCATATGGGTTAAACATAACCCATATCACCCATTAGAAATGAATTAACTCATTAGTGATTCATAACATGGTATTTTAACCATGGTTAAGGATCTTTATTAAAGCACCATCATGAAAAAGGGTGAAGTGTCATTCTTTCACTAACCCAAGCTATGACTCACCTCTCTCTAAGATGAGGTGGCTAGCCACCTTAAAGATAATTTTGGTCACTACCCTAAGCATCCAATGAGAAAGGAAGTTAGCATGGATTAAAAGTTAAACATAAGAAAATTAAGTAATGAAGAAATTATGCATGAAATGAGTCTTGGAGCTTACTTTTCATGCTCCAATTAAATCCTAAGTGACATGGAGGATGAAGAAGAGATTGGCTACTTTGAATTATCACTTCCCTTCTTCCTAACCAATGGAAGAAAGAGAAAGCTTAAACCCATCTTATACCATGGTAAAAGACCATCATAACTAAGTTATGCATGAGATGAGTAAGGCGGCTAAGTGTCATCTTTCCCCTAAATCTAAAGCATGACTTGGATGAATAAATAAACTGAATTATTCAATTTAAATTTAAAATTCCCTCCACCTCATGGAGGAGCCAATGGAAGCAAGCCAAGCTAAAAAGAAAATCCTCACCATGGATGAACCTTACATGGGTTACTCTTTGAAAAATGAACCAAACTTATCTACAGCTCAAAGGCTCATCCAAAAATCGTTATGAGCCTGATAAAACCTTCCCCAAGTAGAATCAAATGAATCCAAGCCTCCCCATGGCTATAAATAACCCCTACCCAAACCCATATGGAAGAGAAAAAAAAATTCTAGAGGTTGATAGGCTGCCCAAACTCTCTTGCTCCCAAGATAAAAATTTTTCCTTAGAGCCTAGACAATAAGCCTCAGCCAAGACTTGACCCAATTAGCCACTCTATCAAGCCAATTTGGTCAAACCAAGCCAAAATTACAAATCAACCACCTTTGGTCTTGCACCTATATAGACCTGATTCGAGTCAAAATTGAAGTGGGAAAGAAATTCCCTAAGATCAAAAGAAGCTGACCAACAAATCGAATCGAGCTCAAGTTTATTGTGGCTAAGGTATGGATTTATTTTCTCCAAAATATTGCATAAATTTAAAATATCGTGTGTTAAACTAGTCCAGAAATGTATCATCATCGTATAGATATAATCTACACGTCTAGATGATTCCATAAGTTCAAAAATCACTCAATTTTGTTGAGAAATGTGTGAGATATTGAGCTTTGAATTTGGACGGTTCGAAAATTTTTGAATTTCTGGAGGATTTATCTCTGCCGTCCGTTCCCATGTTTTGGAACGGACGGCGCTGATTTAAGTCTACCATGTCCACTGTTCAGCGCTGCACACCAGATCCTCCCGCCCCTTTGACAGTACGAGGACAGGTGGCGCGCTCTGGATTTTTCTGGGCCAGATTAATTCAGAAGATCCTTAACCTCTTCAAAAATTCATATCTTTTGATCCAGAGCTCCTAAATATAAAATAAAAATACCTCTGGAAAGCACTTGAAGAGAAGAAAATTATGAAGCCGAAATCATAATTTTATTCTCAATATTTAATTATTAATTAATTAAATACTCTCTGGAGTATTTTAATTATTAAAAATTATTTAAAAGTCAGAAAGTACTAAAATTTTCAAGGATTAATTTTTAAGTCTTTAGGAACAATCTCTAATTTTTCCAGAGACAGAAAAATTCTTTAATGTGACATTTTCTAGTTTTTATGAGATTTAGTAATATTTTTAATAATAATTCTAAAGATCAGAAATTAAGAAAATAAACAAAGACTGAATTGAAAGTTCATTAAAAACTCAGGGAATAAAGGTTAAACCCTAAATAACAAATTTTGAATCACTTGAGAATTTAAAATGACGAGTTTAAAATTCTAAGGGAGAATAAATATAGCTTTATATTTAATTAACCCTATAAAGAATCTTTTAAAACTTAATTAGGTCTAATCATCTTAGACTTAGTTATACACTTAGACTTTAATCATATTAGACTTAAGACCGAGCAAATTAAGTCTAAAATATTATTAAGTCTAATAAACAAATTTTAATTAGGTTTAAAACATCTTTAAACTTAATTAATCATAATTAAACCTTAAAAGACATTAGGTTTAATAAACAAATATTAATTAGGTTTAAAACATCTTCAAACTTAATTAAACCTTAAAAGACATTAGGTTTAAAAAACAAACATTAATTAGGTATAAAAACATCCTTAAACATAATAATTATAATTAAACTTTAAAGACATTAGGTTTAATCCACATTAAACCTCGTTAATCAAATTAAACCTTACTTGCATTAGGTTTAAGTAACCCTTAAACCTTAATTAGGTTTAACTCACATTAAACCTAGTTAATAAACTTAAACCTTACTTACATTAGGTTTAAGTATCCCTTAAATCCTAATTAAGTTTAACCCACATTAAACCTAGTTAACCAACTTAAACCTTACTTACATTAGGTTTAAGTAACCCTTAAACCCTAATTAGGTATAACCCCTATTAAATCTAATTAATAAACTTAAACCTTACTTACATTAGGATTAAGTAACCTCTAAACCTTAATTAGGTCTAACCCATTAGAACTAATTAAACCACTAAGTCTTAACTAAATTAGAATTAATCAAACCTAAACCCAAATTAGGTCTACCCCATTAGACCTAATTAAACCACTAAGTCTTAACAAAATTAGACTTAATCAAATCAAAACCCTAAATAGGTCTAACCCATTAGACCTAATTAAACCATTAAGTCTTAACTAAATTAGACTTAATCAAACCCAAACCTTAATTAGGTCTAACCCATTAGACCTAATTAAACCATTAAGTCTTAACTAAATTAGACTTAATCAAACCTAAACCCTAATTAGGTCTAACCCATTAGACCTAATTAAACCATTAAGTCTTAACTAAATTAGACTTAATCAAACCTAAACCATAATTAGGTCTAACCCATTTGACCTAATTAAACCAATATGTTTTAACTAAATTAGACTTAAGTTTAACACAAAAATAACTTAAGACTAACTCATATTAGACTTAAGTCAAACCATACTTAGGTTAAACCTGACATGAATTTAAGTTTAACACAAACCTAACTTAAGTCTAAGCCATATTAGACATAAGTCAAACCAACTAAGGTTTAATCAAACCTAAACTCTAATTAAGTCTACCACATTAGACTTAATAAATTTATTAAACCTTAACCAACAAAGTTTAATCAAATCTAAACTCTAATTAAGTTTACCACATTAGACTTAATTAATCTATTAAACCTTAACCAAGTAAGGTTTAATCAAACTTAAACTCTAATTAAGTCTACCACATTAGACTTAATTAATTTATTTAACCATAACCAACTAAGGTTTAATCAAACCTAAACCTTAATTAAGTCTACCACATTAGACTTAATTAATCTATTAAATCTTAACCAACTAAGGTTTAATCAAACCTAAACTCTAATTAAGTCTACCACATTAGACTTAATTAATTTATTAAACCTTAACCAACCTAGATTTAATCAAACCTGGACTCTAATTAAGTCTACCACATTAAACTTAATTAATCTATTAAACCTTAACCAACTAAGGTTTAATCAAACATTGACTCTAATTAAGTCTACCACATTAGACTTAATTAATCTATTAAACCTTAACCAACTAAGGTTTAATCATGCTTAAACTCTAATTAAGTCTACCACAATAGACTTAATTAATTTATTAAACCTTAACCACCTAAGGTTTAATCAAACTTAAACCCTAGTTAAGTCTACCATATTAGACTTAATTAATCTACTAAACCTTAACTAACAAAGGTTTAATCAAATCTAAACATTAAGTATGAAACCCCAACTAACTAAGGTTTAATCAAACCTAAACCTTAATAAGACTTAATCAAACGTACTAAACCTTCACTAATTAAGGTTTAATCTAACCAAAACCTAACTTAAGTCTAACCTATATTAGACTTAAGTCAAACCATACTTAGGTCCAACCTAACATGAACCTAAATCTAACCTAAACCTAACTTAAGTATAATCCAAGTTAGACTTAAGTCAAACAATACTTAGGTTCAACTTGACATGAACCTAAATCTAACCTAAACCTAACTTAAGTCTAACCAATATTAGACTTAAGTCAAATCATACTTAAGTTTAAGATAACATGAACCTAAGTCTAACATAAACCTAACTTAAGATCAATTCAAATTGAACTTAAGTCCAACCTAAACCTTAGGTTCAACTTAACTTGAATCTAAACAAAAACCTAACTTGAGTTTAACTCATATTGAGCTTAGGTCAAAATCTAAAACTTAGGTTCAACTTACAATGAACCTAACTCAACTCAACTTGACATAAATCTTAGGTTCAAATGACAACTAACTTAATTCAACTTGACATAAATCTTAAGTTCAATTGACCATGAACCTAACCAAACTCAAATTGACATAAAACTCAAAACTAAACTCAAATCGACATAAAACTCAAAACCAAACCCAAATCGACATAAAAACCATAACTAAACTCAAATAAAGATCAAAACCTGAAACCAAATTTAAACAGACGAAAGTCAACACAAATCTTAAGTTCAACCCAAATTAAACATAAATCGACATAAACTTTAGGTTCAACCAAAATTGAACCTAAATTGACAAAAACCTTAAGCTCAACCCAAATTGAACCAAAATAAATATAAACTATAGGTTCAACCCAAATTGAACCTAATCGACATAAACTTTAGGTTCAACCAAATTAAACCTAAATCGACATAAACCTTAGGTTCAACCCAAATTGAATCTAAATCGATAAAATTGAATCTAAATCAACATAAGCCTTGGGATAGACAAAATTGAACTCAAATCAACATAAATCTGACATTTCAAACATAAATCGACATAACCAACATAAAACAGACATTTCAAATATTACTCAACATAACAGACATAAATCAGATATTTTGAATAAAAAATGACATAACCGACATAAACTCGACATTAAAAAAATCTCAAAAAATTCGACATAAATCCAACATTTCAAACGAAACTCAACATAATTTGACATTAATCAACATTCCAAACATAATCAAACATAATTTAACATTGTCGGCATTATTTTTTTAGGTTGTGTTGTATTTAGAAAAGGGGTCGCCTAACAGAAATTGTCGGCGAATTTTAAGATTTTAAATTTAGTTTAAATATATATAATTTGAAAAGTAGTATTTGATTTTGAAAATAATTTTAAATTTGAAAATTTTAAGATATGAAATCAAACTGATCTCACATCCCAAATAGTTTATATAAACGAGCACCGCACTACAAACCGTGTATCTATCCCTAAGGATAGACACACTGCTTGATGGTGGGGCTCGATTAAATAAACTAAAAGATTTGTGACATCCGTTTGGTCTGCGAACCAATTTTATGTGCCGACAAATTCCCCTGCTTAATATGAAAAACATTAAACGGGGTTTATATTACACAGGTTCTTTAAAATTCCCTATAAGGGCAAGCCCCTATAGTTAATTACATCTTAAGTGACGGGAATTACCTAAGAAAACTCTCGATAATAATCAGAAATTCTGCTCTCAGGAATTTCAAGGTTTAAGTTTTCAAGGGATCGAATTTCGGAATTTCAATAGGGAATAGATCAAATTTGGAAAATTTTGTTTTGGGAATTCAAAGGAAGAAAAGTAGGAGAAATTACAGATTCGAAACGAACTTCGGTAATTTCCCGACTATCCTATTGTTTGGCTTGGATTTAGGAAAGTCCTAATGTTTATTTAATGTTTTGATCTTGCCAGTTTTAGTTAATTAGGACTTATATCCGTATGACATAATCATACAAATGACCTGGAAGATGTGAGGGTTTATGTCGTATCGGACGACTACCTCGGAATCCTAAGACCGGTTAGGGCTTAATTTGCAATAAAAATGCCTAACAAAAGGTTGAGGATTTATGTTGCACTAGGCAAACTACCTCGAAGTCCTATGGCCTTGTTGTTTAATTCTGGGAAAGTTTTGCTGATGTAGATTCAAGTTTTGCTGACGACGATGGCCGTGCTGCCCACCATGCTCCAAGCTCCTTGTTGTTGCAGAGGTTTAGTTTTAGAAGTCATAAATCAGGAGATGAGAGAAGTGTTTTGGTTTAGAGAAGTCTTAATTTCCATGTGTTTTTGTTTTTTAATTAAAACAAATCTTAAAGTTGATTATAACGACACCGGTTAAGATCCCACAGTTCCATCCTTCCGGCATCGTTATTTTTATCGGATTCACTTAGTCCAGATGAATTTGCTAAACTCAACTGAATGAGTTCCACAATTTCATTTAGACTGTGGGAAATCCCGTTAGCAACACGTAGGTTACATCATCCGAGGTATTCCCGATCATCCAACAGGACGTTTTAATTTAGTTGTAATTGTAGTTTTGTGTTACGTTTGTGATTAAATTTTGAGTTGTTTTATATTTTTGAAATGTTGTGGCGGTGAATTTTATCTTGCAATGACTTTTAACTTAGTTTTGGTTTCAGTTTTAGGGACTATCCTAAAGGTGTGGGTTTTCATGCAACAGTTGTTTATCATGCAAGAAAAGTAATTGCGATGCGATTAAAGAAATTGCAATAATGTAAATTGTAATAAAATAAAAACGTACCTGGGGGGTCTTCCCGTCATCCCAAGCTGCACTTAAAACACAATTAGAATATTTAAACAAGTTCCTAGGTAAAGCTGAGGGAAAGGTTATGGTTTTCTACCAAATTCCTAATCCTATAGCTAGTCATTTCCTATGACGTCTAGGTCTTTGTGTTTTAGTTTGAGGACGATTTTCTTCATCAAACAATAATTAAATTCAATTGTTCTTATGAACATCCTATCATATTAAGGAAGTGCTTAAGACAAATCTTAAACATCTTTTCAATATTTCTAGGATTGTTTTAAGTCCAAATGAATTTAATTATACAAATGAATTAATCGTCCGGGAATTTAAGTTTTGTTGTTATCTTGCTCAGTGAACTAGGACATTTGAATATCCTATATGTGAAGTAACATTTCATTTAATGTTCTGCTTAGGAGTTATAATAACCAAAGCTTTCGAGGGCAAATTGGTGTTCAAATGGTTTATGATTTAGTTTAACTTCAGTTAAAGGGTTTAAATTTGGAATAGTGTTCAAGTTGCTTTATATTTAATTTCCTTATGTCTTAGGTAATGTTATTTAATTCAATTTCATTTAACTTTAATTTAATTTAATTTTAATTTTAATTTAATTTAATTCAATTTAGTTTGATTTGATGTTAAATTAATTTAGTTTAATTTTATTTAATTTCCTTTAATTTAATTTAATTTGATTTAATTTTAATTTAATTTAATTTAATTTAATTTAATATGTTTTAATTTAATTTAATTTAATTTATTTAATTTAATATTTTTTAATTTAATTTAGTTTAATTTAATTTAATTTAATTTATTTATTTTATTTTATTTAATTTAATTTATTTAATTTAATTTAATTTAATTTGTTTGATTTAATTTAATTTAATCTTTAATTTAATTTTATTTTTAATTTTAATTTAATTGAAAATTTAAAAAGAGTTTAATAATTAAACTTTTTAATTTAATTTAATGATTAGTCCTTTAACATTTTAAAATTTTAAATTTGAGTTATCATTTTTAATTAGGAATTAAATATTATTGAAATGATTAATTTAGAGATTTTTTAAATTAAAGAATAAATCTCTTCCTAATAATAATATCCCTATTTAATAATTCCAATTTTATTATTCTTCCAAATTTAATCAATTATTAAATTAAGGTTTATTTTAATTATTTTAAATTGTTTAATGGGTTTCTACCCTTTAATTATTTAAATTTCAATCATCCAAATCAGATTAAAATCAAATATTTTACTCTTTAATTTTATTAAGCCTAAAGTTTTAATTAAAGGTTAAAATTTTAATTACCATTTTGCCCCTTCAAGCTTAATAATTTCATAACTCACTAAATTGAGCTTAAATGAACTTGAAATTTTTATGTGACTTCACTCATATGTCAATAAAGACATGAGAGGAGAAAATGTGATTTTTCTGTATTTAATTTATTTATAAAATTATTTTTGGTGGAAAATAAAGATTTCCAAGGAAAATTTAATAATATGACCAAGGGAAAGTTTCTGTCCTTAAGAAAATTATGGGACATTTCTAATGACCAGAGGACCACTTGAACCAATTTTGGTGATTTTTTGAATTATATTCTTTTTATTATAATTATTTTGAGTTTTGGAGTATTAATTAATTTAAAAATAAAATAAAGGTTGAAAAATGAATTTTATATTTTTCAAAAATCTCTCTGATATCAAGGAAATCATAGAATAAATTTTTACAATTTTCTGATTTTTCCATGATTTATTATAATTATTTTAGTGAAAATTCCAAAAAAATGTATTTTTTTAATTTTTAAATTACCTTAGGGCTTTAAAATTTAATATCTCATTAAATAGACCTAAGAAAAATATGGGGTTTATTCCTAAGTGATTAAAATTTAAAATGTGACATTTTGGTGAATTTTATTATTTTTATGATTTTTATTATTTTTTAATTATTAAAATATTAAAATAGTACCAAAAAATCAACTTTTTTAGAAAATTGAAATTTTAATTTTCTTAAATTCCCCTGATATCAGAGAGGCTCCAAAACCAATTTAGTGAATTTTTGAAAGGTATTTTGAAAGTTATGAATTTTTGAAATTTAAATTGATTAAATGGCTTAATCAACCCATTTAGTAGGGCTAACCAAGTCCAATTGACTTCAAATTTTTATGGTGGGTTCCTCTGATCGTAAAGGTCGAGTGGAGAATTGATTTCAAGTCTATTTGATGTATGGTTAGCTCTAATTAATTAGGGATCTATTTTGGGTGTTTAAGCCAATTAGGGTTATTTTAAATGAGTTAACTCAAAACCTATTTTTCCTAGGGTCCTCTGGTCATAAGAGACATCACCAAATTTTCCTAGAATTTATTTCACAATATGCTAATTATTGGAATTAAAATGCTCAAAATAGTAACATGAACTTGAAAAATCATTAACTTCTCATAGGGATGGCCTATGACTTTGGAAAATTCAGGGAATGTTCCCAAATTCAGATGCTTCAAAAGCCCTATGGTCTCATGTCATGGTGGATTTCCTATATGCATGGAGAATTAAAACAATGCAGAGGGTAAATAAATCATTAAAAATAAAATACTTGATGAAATTAAATGATTTCTTTTCCACATTATTCTCCTCACGTTCCACTGAGCAAGAGGGTATTTTTATTTTATTTTTCTGATTTTTCTACACAAAGTTATGGATTTTTGAAGTTTAGGGAATTAAATAAATAGAAAAATACCCTAATTTTCTATTTATCCACGCGGCGCCGCGTCAACCTCGGCAGCTCCGAAACGCCGCGTGTCGCCTTCTGATTCGACGCATCCATCTGACTCAGCGCTCCGGGGCCCCGCTGTGTCGTTCCATCTCCTGATCCGACGCGATCCTGGCCATCCGTCCGCGCGTGTATTAAATGAACGGCATCCGTTCATCGTCCCCAAGCCTCCTAGCCCGAGAACCGTCCACACTAAATCCCTAATATCTCACTCAATACTTAACGGATTTTCGGGTTCTTATGCTCTATGGATTCGTCTTGAAGAGACGAATACATCTATACGGTGATCATGCATTGAAATTAAGGCATTTGAAATGGAGAATCTCCAGAAGCTCGGGATAAAGAGTTAGCTCTTACCTTTGCTCAAAGAAGTGTGGCTTCAATCGAGGGTTGTGTCACCTTCGATTGGATCCCAGCAAGCTCCAGATGAAGTCTCCTGGTCTGGTGAATTGCCTAGGTATGATTTCGACCACAGCCAATCACAAAGCTTGGAGGCTAGAGCAACTGGGTGGCTTGGAGAGGGGGCTTTTGCTGGTGGACTTCTTCCCTTGGTCTGGTGAAGGTGTACAACAATTCAATTTGAGGATTGATCCACTGTCGAGAAGTGTCCTGGTTTTGGGTGGAATTTTGGCTAAGAAATTGGGTTCTGTTGGTGGGGATTAGGGCAAATTGACACCAGGGATCAATTGCTCTAAGTATGGAGAGTGATCTGGAACAATTTTGGCAGAGTTTCAGTAAGGTCTGGTTCAGCACCTCCCATGGCCGAGAGGGGGTGGTGTTTAAATAGGAGAGGGTGGAGGGCCTCCCGGGAGAGTTAGGGCTTGAGATCGAGCTGCTCTTGGCAAGAGAAGAACAACCACAATGGCCACGGGGATGGGGCGGCTCGGCGGTGAGAATTCCAAGTTTGGGCTCACATGTGAGCTCTCGGCTCGGTGGTTTCCGGCGGCTGTGGTGGCTGGCCGGCCGAGGTCGGGTCATCTGTTGTCACCGGGGTGGTCGGGGCTGGATCTTAGTGCGATCGATTGTCAATGCCATGTGTAAAGAGCTTGGATTGAAATGGAATGGGGGGAAGGCCATTTTGGGTTCAAATGAGTCAACCCATGATTTTGGGCTAGGTTCACTACCCAAGGCCTGGTTTTGGGCTGAAAAGGATCACTTGGGTCAGCCAAGAGAAAATGGTGTGGTCTCCATCCATGATGAGGTGGCTAAGCATGGTTTAGTGTGTGACATGCTTAAGGTAAAAAAGGGCTTAAGAAGGATTAGGAAAGGGGGCCCTCCTTTTGCCATTAATGGCTTGATCACATGTCAAACCTTCCATGGCTTCATGTGGCTTGTCCATGGCTTGCATGGCTCACCTTTGGCTTGGGAAAATTTGAGTCAATTTCATGGAAATGGATTTAAGAAAAATTTTGGTATTTAGGGGTGATTTTGCATGAGGCTTGATTTGAAATTATTTGATGATGGGATTATAACTTAGGGAATGGCTTTGATTAAGTGGATGGCAAATGGAAATGTCATGTGGGCTTTAGGGTAGATTTTGGGCTTTTGTATTTGGTGGAAATGGGCTTTTAAAATGGTTTAAGGAAGTGGGCTTTTGGATTTTAAAATGGATTTTAGGATGGAATTTTGGCAAAGGCTTGGGCCAAATAATTGTTGGGTTTAGCTCATAGATGTGTCATGAGTGACTTGGAGCAAATTGGGAGTGATTTAGGTTTGAATTGGGTTGAATTTGGGCACCTTTGGTGAATGGGCCAATATAGGTCAAATTGGGCTAACATGGGCCAATGTTGGGCTAGGGTTGAAATTGATGTAAAATTAATGTTGGGAAATGTTTATGGGAGTGTTTCAAAGAGGTTTTGACTTTGGTTGGGCTTTCATTTTGGGATTTGGGCTCATTTGGGTTAGGTTTGGGTTTAGGTCAAAATTGGGCCTTTTAGCTTTGGGTTGAATTTGAGTGGGGTTTGGGTCTAAATGTTGGGCAAATCATGTTAGTTTTTTGTTTGTGGGAATTTTAAGGAAGATTTAGAAAATATTTGGGGTTAATTGGAGTTGAATTGGGTGAGTTTGGGTTAGGTTTGGGTCATGGGTCCAAATTGGGCTTTAAGGCCAAAAGTGAAATTGGATTAAAATGTCAATCAAATTGGACTTAGGTTTGGTCTAGATTGGTGTTGGGAATGTTGAATTGAAGTTTAGAATTGAATTGGACCAGAATTTGGGTCAATTGGGTTGGTTTGGTTTGACATTGAGTTCACTTTGGGTTAAAATGGGTCAAATTGGGGGTTTTGACAAAAGTGGGGTAAATTGACAAAATTGGCATATGGTTGAGTTGAACAAAATGTAATTGGTAATATTTGGGATTTTCTGAAATTTTCTGGGAATTTTTTGAATTTTTGGATTTTTGGGTCAAGATGGGTATTTTGGGTATTTGGAGAGTATTGGGAGGTATTCTTGGAATTTTTGATATTTTTGGGTATGAGTGATCAATTTGAGTGATTTGGAATGTTCAAGGTTAATTTTGGGGAATTTTGGGTGATTTGGAAATTTTGAAGGATTTCAAGGGTTTTGGGTAGGCTAGACGGGTGTAGGGTCCCGGGGGTCAAAAATTGAAAATTTGGAAAATTGAAGATTGGGTGAATATAAGTAGAACAAAATCATTTTGGTTGAGCCATGAACCCATATCAAGCCCACATGAGCCATGAAGGGACTCATTTGAGGCATCCACTATGTTGTTCCTAACCCTCTTAGCCAAGGGCTTAGGGGTTAAGGACCATCCATGTGAATCACCTTCATGAGTCGGGAGGTCGAGTTATGTATGGGTGTGTTTTTCAAGATGTGTGTGAAAGTGTAGTGTATAGGTGTAGTGTGTGTGTAAGTCAGCCCTTCACCGGACCAGGCCACCCAGGGCAGTCCTAACGCCAAAGAGACCTATAGGAACTCATCCTTTAAACTTGCACATTTGATTTCAACCCTCTAGGTGATTAGGGGTCTACAGTCAAGTTTGTGGAGTTTGTAAGGAGTTAAGAAGTGGTTTGAATTTCTAAGTGGTGGGTCCCAATTCTAATCCTCTAGGATAGTCAAAGGAAAAGCCTAAGGCTAGATCCTAAGTACTAAAGAGAAGAAGAGAAGACCTCATCAAAAATGAGGTCAACAAATGGACCCCCAATAGGTGTGGTGAGCTGACGGAGCGGACCGCACGTATTGGTGTTGACCGAAGCAATCAACAAAACCAACACAGATGTCCAAGTGACAAACTTAGGACGAAGTAGAAGAGTTTCCGCTGAGGAGTGTCAAGTATATCTCTGAATCTGGAGATTCCTGAACTGTCGCTGGGGAAAGGAAAAGAAGGTGAATTCCAAATCACATGATGCGGGGAATTTCAATTTAGATTTCATTTTTTGTTAGTTTTAAGTTTTGATGTGTGAGCTTAGATTTTAGTTTGGGTTTCAATTTAGATTGAAGTTTTGTTAAGATTAATTTGAAGGGATTTTGATTTGAAATGAAAATTGAAATTTTGTGGTTTTAGATGAAACATCTTCAACCTCAAAAGAAAATTGAATTGATTGGATTGAACCATTACAATGAGGAGAGATCTCAGAGCAATGCGGTATTGAATGTAAAATCCTTAACCTCAAGAGTTTGATTTTGATGTATTTCATTCGTTGTAGGGAAAGAATCCTAAAGCGATGCGAGTCTCGGATGAAAAATCCTTAACCCCAGGAATTTGATTTGATGTATTTCATTGCGATAGGGAAATGATCCTAAAGCAATGCAGTCTCGGATGTAAAATCCTCAACCTCAAAAGTTTGGATTTTGATGTATTTCATTGCAATAGGGGAAAAAATCCTAAAGCGATACGGTTTTGGATGTAAAATCCTCGACTCCAAAAGTTTGAATTTGATGTATTTCATTGCGATAGGGAAATGATCCTAAAGCGATACGGTCTCGGATGTAAAATCCTCGACCCCAAGAATTTGAATTTGATGTATTTCATTGCGGCTAGGGAAAGAATCTTAAAGCAATGCGGTCTCGGATGTAAAATCCTCGACCCAAAAGTTTGAATTTGATGTATTTCATTGCGCTGTGGAAAGAATCCTAAAGCAATGCAGTCTTGGATGTAAAATCATCAACCCCAAGAATTTGAATTTGATGTATTTCATTGCAATAGGGGAAAGAATCCTAAAGCAATGCAGTTTTGGATGTAAAATCCTCGACCCAAAAGTTTGATTTGATGTATTTCATTGCGATAGGGCAAGAATCCTAAAGCAATGCAATCTTGGATGTAAAATCCTCGACTCCAAAAGTTTGAATTTTGATGTATTTCATTGCAATAGGGAAAGGATCCTAAAGCAATGCAGTCTTGGATGTAAAATCCTCGACTCCAAAAGTTTGAATTTTGATGTATTTCATTGGGATAGGGAAAGAATCCTAAAGTAATGCAGTCTTGGATGTAAAATCCTCAACCCCAAGAATTTGAATTTGATGTATTTCATTGCAATAGGGGAAAGAATCCTAAAGCAATGCAGTTTCGGATGTAAAATCCTCAACCCAAAAGTTTGAATTGATGAATTTCATTGCGATAGGGCAAGAATCCTAAAGCAATGCAGTCTTGGATGTAAAATCCTCGACTCCAAAAGTTTGAATTTTGATGTATTTCATTGCGATAGGGAAAGGATCCTAAAGCGATGCGATCTTGGATGTAAAATCCTCGACTCCAAAAGTTTGAATTTTGATGTATTTCATTGCGATAGGGAAAGAATCCTAAAGCAATGCAGTCTTGGATGTAAAATCCTCAACCCCAAGTATTTGAATTTGATGTATTTCATTGCAATAGGGGAAAGAATCCTAAAGCAATGCAGTTTCGGATGTAAAATCCTCAACCCAAAAGTTTGAATTTGATGTATTTCATTGCGCTAGGGAAAGAATCCTAAAGCAATGCAGTCTTGGATGTAAAATCCTCGACTCCAAAAGTTTGAATTTTGATGTATTTCATTGCGATAGGGCAAGAATCCTAAAGCAATGCAGTCTTGGATGTAAAATCCTCGACTCCAAAAGTTTGAATTTGAATAGTCATTGGCTTTGCAAAGATTTGTAGTGTTGATTTGAAAAGTGTGGAATTTTGGTGTTTCGAAAATTTCATGAAAGTTGTAAAAGACTTTCATGGAAGGAAATAGATTAGGAGGGAATATGTAGATGTTACGTACCCCGTTCCAAAGAGTTGATCGGAAGTCACTGGTTTGGATTGGATATAATCCCTCTCCATCAGATTCGATCCGTGTCAATGGAATCAACCGCTTCCATCCCAGACAAGGGAGAGGGTAGAACGGATTGGATTTCAGATTTGGGAGATTGACTTTGAATTTTCGATTGAGATTTGATTTGAGATCTGGAAGATCGAATTTGAGATGTGATTGAGATTTGGAATCTGGAAAGATTGAATTTGAACTTGATTTAGATTTGATTTGAAATCTACGTTCATTTTGTTTGTCCTTTAACGATTCAAATTTTATTTTATTGTGAATTTGGAGTTCATCATTTTTTAGATTTTTAAGGAAAGTTTTTTTTTTATTCTTTTTTTTATTTCTTTTCTGTTCTTTGTTCGAAGTTCATTTAACTTTAATGGCATTTCCCAGTCAATTTGCACAAAAGAGGTGAAGGCCCAAAATGTGACATGGTCACTTTCATTCCAATCATGTCGAAGATACATCATACAACTCGATCTGGAATACATCTCATACAATCCATGTAGACTCAAAACGGACTATGTATGATCTTGGTCGATCCATCCAAAGAAGCATCTGTCAAAAATCCATGTTTGAAAAGTGGGGTACATGGTCAATAACATCACCTTCCAAGCCATCCTTGGCAAGGATGCCGTATGGATGTACATTGGAGGTGTGATATTTTCCATGTAGCTCACGGCTCGTAAGGCGGAGGCTCTCTAGCTCCGGGTCCGGCTTGAAATGGTAAGGTGTCTTCCTGTCGTCCATCCTTCGAAAGTAAGCGAGATCCGCTTCACTGGTACTCCTGGTATGCAATGCTTAGCGATATCCGCTCCGTTGCCCTTCGATATCATGACGGAACCTACCGGTAAAGGTATCTTCACCGGCCCTCGGAACTCACACGGGCTCGCTATCCGGAGGTCGGATCCAAACATGATGTTACACTCGTTCGGGAAAGAGACTGTGCGAGAAGGTCGACAAAGTCGTGGTGATCTATGTGTGGAGGTATATAGTCACCCTGCTTGTAGATGTTAATAATGCAGCTATCGGGTATGCAATCTGCTGGCAGTACCCTCCATGTTATCAATCTCTTTACCATTCTCTTGATGACTAATGGCATCGGATCCACTTGCCCATGACGGAGTATTCCCGTTGGGTTTCCCTTCCTGTCCTCCGCAAAGTTGTAGCAGCATCCGCATTATATTGTAATCCTTCCTTTCCCTGGCATCCATCTTCGGGATTCTGAGTAGGTTTTTTCCCTTAGGCGACCCGCTCAGCCCATTCTTTTCAAATCCCGGATGCAATCCAAGATTTCTTGTTGTTCATATTCCGAGAATACGCCTCTATGTAGCTCGAGGCCTTCTAGTATATTGATCCTTCTGCCTCTGATTCTCTCGAAGTATTCAAAGGTTTTCTTTTCGACATTCTGCATTCTTTCCAGCTCGTACTCTGGAATAATGCGCAAATGGCGAGGCACAGTGACGTATTGTGGGATATACGACTCAATCCCTTCACGTTCTCACCGCATACCTCGGCTCCTCGGGGATGATGTCCGTCGGGACATCCCCGGGGTTGCTCCGCAACAAGGTCATGCATTGCGGTGGTTCTATGCTGGTAGCGTGGTAGCCTTCTTTCTTCTGATCTTCGTGCAATTTCCCGGGTCCTTTCTGTTATCCTAGGAGCTGGCCTCCTTTCTTTCGGTACCTGGTGAACTGGCGTCCTTGAAGTGTATGTACTGGCAGTAGCAACTGCCTCGTCGCGCTGGTTCGCTGCTAATTTGGTTAACATCTTACGGATACGGCGATTCTTATTTCTTCGTTGCGTTGCTGTGAGAGTAGCTCTTCGAACTTCTTGAATCTCTGTGGGCGCGGCGCTGACAAGCCTGCCCTCTGCTGTAGCGACTACAGACTTCATTTTCTTGTCTTCTTCAACATTTGTTTTCCTTTTCTTCTTCTTGGATTGGTGGCTTGGGCCACCCATTTTCATCACTTGTCCGCTCGGGAAGTTCTTCTCGGTCAGCGGGACCCGGTCACATTCCTCGTCTCGTAGGCTGCTAGTGCAAAATCCGAGTCAATCTCGATTATCGCTCCATCTTTCACCCTCTTTTCATCGAGTGCAAGGCTTACGCCATTTCTAAAGTTCGGGACCAACCGCCCGTTCGACATTTCCCTGCAAAAGATAAGGAAAAGGATCGGGGGCATGTACTAAGAACAAGAACATTAAGAAAATGTTTATTAAAGACGAGTTTTTTATTACTCTTATATTTTAAAACTTAACGGGAATGAAGTGGGATAAGATCGGGAAAGAGATTTTGATTTGGAAAAGAAAACAAGGAAAACTTTATTATCATGATTTTATTTATTTTAGCACATTTTTTATTTTTGGGTTCGGACCCGAGTCATAAGTAATTACTTCGCCCGTGTTTCTAAGGATAAAGAATTCATTGCTTCGAAACATCGAGTAGCGTAATACTTTTCAAGTATCGTCCAGTTGATCGGAAGCATATGTCGTTCTCCACGGCAATTCACTAGGCGATAGGAACCTCCGAGTATCTTGCTTCAACCATGAACGGCCCTTCCCGAGTGGGTTCAAATTTTCCTCCTATCTTGCGGTGTGCGAGGATAGGTCTTTTGAGAAAGAGAACTAAGTCACCAACTTTGAAGGTTCTTGGGCGGACCGGTTTGCCATGGGCTTGAACCATCTTAGCTTGGTATAGTTCTAAATTCTGTTGCTGTTGCAAGTCTTTTACCTTCCGGGCTTTCTAATTCCTCTAGTCGTAATTTGGCATTCTCTTACGTCGTGATCTTATTTGCAAGCTGCAGTTCGCGTGAAGGAAGCTGAACCTCTAAAGGTAACATCGCCTCGCACCCATACACCGGAGCGTAAGGTGTAGCTTGAGTAGGAGTTACGAAGGTTGTCCGGTAGGCCCATAAGGCTTCTAATAACTTCTGGTGCCAATTTCTCTTATTATCGTCCAAGGTTTTCTTTAAGATTTGAACGAGAGTTTTATTAAAAGCCTCTGCGAGGTCGTTTGCTCTTGGATAGTAAATTGTTGAGTATCGCCAGTCGATTCCGTGTCTCCTGACAAAATTATTGATTTGTGTGCTTCTGAATGCTGACCCATTATACGAGATAATCTGCGCGGCACTCCGAAATGGTAGACAACTTGGTTCTTGAAAAGCTGTAGCACGTGGTGTGCTTTCACTTCCACGAGTGGAGCCGCCTCTGCCCACTTGGAAAAGTAATCTGTAGCCGCAAGAATGAAGCGATGTCCTTTTTGAAGATGGTGGTTCTATTGGACCCACTATATACGTGCCCCAACATTCAAATGGCCACGATGCGATTGTCGGATGTAGCACATTTGGAGGTTGGTGTAGAACCACTCCGTGCGATTGGCATTGGTGACAACTCTTGGCGATTTTCATGCGGTCGGTCATCATCGAGGGCCGGTAGTACCCTAGTCTTTTAATTTTCATTTTCATCTTTGGACCCGGCCGGTGAGCGCCACGCGAGTCCTGAATGCACCTCTTTAACAATTTCACGGGCCTCGGACCCGCTTAGGCACCTTAGCCACATTTGATCGAAAGACCCTCCGTATAACGTGTTGTTTATTAATGCGTAGGACGGAGTTCTTTTCTTGATCCGATGGGCCAACGACCTATCGTCCGGTAGTTTTCCTGTTTGCGGGTAGTACATTAATGGTCGTCGCCGATCTTACGTGTTTTTACGTCACTTTGTTGCAGCCGATCCTTTTTCTTTTTCGATTTGTGTATTATGTCTATGTCAAGTCGTGATAGGACTCGACGTCCGTGAGCCGACACTTCTACTGACTCATCTTGCAAACGAGAAAATTCTTTTGCGAGGCGAGCTAACGCATCTGCTAAGGCATTTTCTTTTCTGGGAATTTTGTAGATTGTCACATTCGGAATTTGTTCCAACAATTGTATGGCATACTGGAAGTACTGCTCGAGTCTTGGTTTAAAAATTCTGTACTGTCCAACGATCTGTTGAATGATTAACTGCGAATCCCCGTAGATGTTGATGTTTGTTATCCCCATTTGAATAGCTAATTCCAGTCCTGTTATGAGGGCTTCGTATTCTGCTTCGTTGTTCGTACACGGCTCTGTCAGGTGGTAGGAGTATCTTAACATCCCCCGCTCCGGTGTTATAAAGATTAGCCCGATTCCTGCCTTACCGGGCACTATCACTTGCGATTCTTCGTCTTTGTGTGCTGAAGATGCTCCGTCGAAATATAATTCCCAACGTCGATCATCAGGGTCTTCTAGGCTCATTATTTGTTCATCTGGCAAATCGTCATTGAGAGGAGATTCTGCCGGCAAAGGGTGTGCTGCGAGGAATTCTGCTAGGACTTGTCCCTTTACGGCACGAAGAGGCACGAAAGTTATATCGAATTGCAATAATATCATTGACCATCTGGCAAGTATGCCGGAAAGTGTTGGACGAGTCATCAAGTATTGCAATAATATCATTGACCATCTGACCAGTCTCAGGTTGACCTTATGAGAAAGCATGTAGTGCCTGAGCTTTTGAGCGGTCAAGATCAGGGCCAAACAATGCTTTTCAATTGCGGGATACCTTATTTCCGTCGGAAGTAAACGACGGCCTAGGTAGTAAAGAGCATTTTCTTTACCCTCATCATTGACCTGGGCTAACAGGGCTCCGAGAGAGTCATCTAAAGCCGCGGTATAAAGTATCGGCGGTCTACTCGAGGCCAGGGCTGCTAAGACGGGAGGTGTCATTAAATATTTTTTAATGTCTTTGAAGTCCCTCCGACATTTCTCTTCCCAAATAAATTTGGCGTCCTTTTTAACTAGTGCGAGAAAGGTGACACCTACTCGACAAGTTCGAGATAAAGCGTCGAAGATATGCCAACTTCCCTTGAAAAGATTGTAGTTGTTTTAAGGTTTTGGGAGGCGGCATTTCTAAGATAGCTTTAACCTTTTTCGGGTCGATTTCAATTCCATGATGTCATACAACGAATCCTAAGAATTTCCCGGAGGTGACGCCGAAGGCGCATTTTAAGGGATTCATCTTAAGGTTAAATTGTCTTAATCGTTCGAAAACAATTCTCAAATCATACAGGTGGTTGTCCTTTACTTTGCTTTTGATGACCACATCGTCCACGTAGCATTCGACTTGATTGTGGATGAGATCATCAAAAGTTCTTGTCATTGCTCTCTGGTATGTTGCTTCTGCGTTCTTCAGTCCAAATGGCATCACTGTGTAGCAATATACTCCGATCGGCGTTCTGAATGCTTTAAGTTTTTCATCTTCTGGAGCCATTTTTATCTGGTTGTATCCCGAAGATCCATCCATGAATGAGAATATTTCATGCGTTGAAGCAATGTCGATCATTAATTCGGGATCGGTAGAGGAATTCATCTTTTGGACATGCCTTGTTTAAATCTCCGAAGTCCACACAAATTCCGATCCGACCATTCTTCTTTCCGACGGCACCACATTGGCTAACCAAGTCGGGTATTATTTTTCACGGACAAATTTAGCGTCTATTAGCTTTTTAACTTCAGCTATGACTTGTTGTTCAATTTCTAGACGCATTCTTACGGGACCTTCTCCGGCCGGGACGAAGTAGGATCCACTCCTAGCTTATGGACTGCGTCCTCCGGAGCTAATCCCGGCATCTCATCGTAGTTCCAAGCAAAACAGTCTTTAAATTCCATTAATAACTTGATTATTTCTTCGGAGTCTTCTTTATTGAGTAAGGAGCTAACAAAGGTAGGTCTAGGCTCTTCGCTAGTACCTAAGTTAACTTCCATAAACTCATCTATTGTAGATTTAATTTCTTCTTCGAATTCTGGTGGAGCATCTCCAATTTGTGAATCTTCAAATTCTTTGGTGGTTTCCATGCAGTTTTCATTAGATTCGCAAGTGACAACCAAGCAAAATTCAGTATCATCAACTGATCCTACTGTGCCGAATCCTAGTCCATGCTTTGAATTGGGTGGACGACCGGAGTTATTCCATAACTTTTCAAAATGTTGTGATTGGCCTTTTGTCCATTGTCGAGGTAAGAAACCACGTTGAATTAAAATTTGAACACAGGGAGAATACCACTCAAAAGGTAATTCCATTAATTCTGATGAAGTGACATCTTCAAATTGTACATTATTCTCTGATTGGAGGAAGTAGCACCATGGTAGAATTTGATTGGCTTTGCACCACCGCTACGTACCTCTTTGACCACCATACCCTCGATCTTATTAGAATGGATCGGGGTCAGGGTCATAGTATGTACATAGTGGTTAATCTTCTCGTACATCGATTTATATTCTTCATTCTTCTCTTCTTCGAGAGAGATCTTGAATTACGGCTTTTTCCAACTTATTATCGCTGCTTCTTGTTTGATTTCTTTTTCTTCTTCAGAATTGTCTTCCTAATCAACATTGATGACTGGTTTCCTCTGTCCAACTGTCCTAACGTCTCTACCACGACCTCGTCCCCGGCCTCGACCTCGGATGCGAGTTGTGGAGAAACCTTCACCATCTCACCGTAAGGGAGTGGTGAGTGACTGTTGGACTAGAATTTCGAGTTCTTCGTTGTCTCGAACTTTCTTTGCTTCATTTGTCATGGTATCTCCGGAGAAAATTATTTTCTTCAGAGGTGCATAATAAGTTGCATCTTCATGGATTCCAATTTCATGTACGGAGAATGGTTGTAAGTCGCCTTTGATGCACTGTTCCCCTCCATCGTAATATTTGATGCACTGGTGTAGAGATGATGGTACCATCCTGTTTTCATGTATCCATGGTTGGCCCGATAGAGCGTTGAACGACGTTTCAGAATCAATTATGTGAAATTTTGCGGTTGTCTTTGCTAAGTCACCGGTCTTCATTAGTAGTGTTATCGATGCGAGGGCTCTTTCTCCTTTTTGGTTGAATCCTCTTAATAACATTTTGTCGGCTTCGAGCTCGCGGGCATAAATTTCCAAATATGCTAGTGTTCGAAGATTCATTATATTGATTGATGCTCCTGGATCCACCAATACTCTGTAGAGTGTAAACTTCCCAATTGTAACTGAAATGTACAACGGTCGGTTGTGGTCTCAGTCGTCCCAGTAGTAGGTCATTGTCCGTGAAGGTAACACCTCATTGTTCCTTTAATGAGCAAACCTCATCTAAGGAATCTCCGGTCATTTGAGATAAGCAAATTTCCGGATCAAGTAAGGCCTTGATCGAGCTTCTCTCATCTCCTTTGATAAGATGAGAGCGTCATAGATGCTCGGCTTGGCTCGGTAGTTTCCTAAGATGGGCTAGCACGTTATAGTCCACTTTATTTTCATGTGTCTCGGCTTCTTCTCGAATGGGTATTTCTTCTGTCGGGGTTGGTTCTTCTTGAACAACTACCTTCTTTCCTTTGTCCTTTGGACCCATTCTCGGAGGTAGGACTCTTCCACTTCTTAAGTTAACTTCTGTAATTTCTTCTGACTCTAGTGTTGAGCTTGCTGGTGTTTCTTCCTGAATCGGAATGACAGGTTCTTCCGGATTAGCTTCGGAGTCTGAAGGCTCTAACTCTATTGTGACTGAAGCTCCTCGAAACTCGTAAATGGATTCATTGCTTATTGAACTCTCGTAGCCTCCTTGGTGGATGTCTTCTTCATCATCGTGATCGTCGAGATTGTGTATGATTTGAGAATTGTCATTTGTATCGAAATCGATGTCCGGATTGTCGCTAGTTACGTAATCGTTAGAAACAGTCAAAACGTAGCCAACGCCATCACCCTTATCATTATAAGATCCCACCGAAGTGAGCGAGATAATCATACGAGTCGGGGGTTCGAGGGATTTCTCCCCGAATCCGAAACAACTATCCTAGGATAAGCAGCCCCTAGTCTAGCCTTAGGAGCCTCGGTCCTTTCTTCTTCATTGATTTTCTTCTTCTCTTCAATCGTCTCCTGTTGAGGTGGTTCTTTTATCACAAGTGACAGTGTCGACTTAGCAGGTTTCGAACTTTGAATTGAAGCTCGCACCGAAGCGATTTGGATGCTGTCTAAAATCTTTTTTGAAGACCTCGTCCAAGCGGTAGTCCATCCATCGTCAGTTGTATAGGGATCTATCGGAATGATGGGATCAATCGAGACAACATTGACGGAACCTCCTTTCTGGGGTTCCTTCATGTACTCCTTCGGGATTGTTATATTCCCTTTCCGAAGGTTGTCATTGAGCCAACTTTTGAAGGTAATGCTATCTTCTATCTTGTGTCCAAGCATCCGGTGATAAGGGAAATGTTGGGATCACCTTTCTTGTTGACTTCTTCTGGTCTCTTAGGCTCTGGCAGCTGGAAATCTGGAGTCTTCATCAGACTACGGAACATTTTCGGCACTTGCTTCATTCTTGAATGGATATTCCCCGCTCGGAAGCTCCCTTAATGTACGTTGCGGACGAGGCGGTTGTTCATACTTGTGGAGATGACCGATAGCTGGGTCGGGGTTGCTGGTAATTCTGTTGAGGTTGTTGTGGTCGTTCGGACGATATTTGTATTGGTTGCTTGCCTTTGTCGACTGCTGCAACGATCCCAGATTTCTTTTCAAAAGTCTTCACAGGCTTTTTCTTGTCTGTCTTGTCGGCGAAATTTAATTGCTTCGCCTCCTCTTGCAAGCTCCCGGCCTTGCTTAACAACTTCTCGAAAGTCTTAATAGTGAATCCTTTGAGGAGAAGTGCTATCGGGCCGTGAATGCTTTTAAGTAAGATGCCGATTGGATGTTGTTCTTGTAATTATGGTTCACACTTCATGCTTAAGTTCCTCCATCGAAGTATGTAATCCACCAAAGTTTCGTTCGGCTTCTGCTTCTCTACCACTAAATCACCTATAGTGATGTGGTGCTGAGCTCCGGCGAATCGCTTGATGAAAAGGTTTTCTAGTTCTGACAACGTCTCCACTAAACCATTCGGTAATTCTGCGTACCAATCAAAGGCGATCCCGACGAGTGCCGTTGACGAACTGTCGGAAGAGTAATGCATCGCTCCCGCCGGCATTGCAACAACTGGCACGAAAGTGTGCAACATGCTGTCGGGGGTTCCCGGTTCCATCAAAGGTCTTGAACAGAGGTGGTACGAAGCCTTTTGGGTATTGGACAGCGTCGAATTCTTCCGGGTAAGGTCTACCCGTCCGAATGGATGTCCCGCTCTTTGATTGTGCTAAGGCTTCTCGCACCTGCTGTTCCACCAAGCTTTTGATATCCTTTTCTGGAATCATACTTTGTGTTGTATCTTTCTTTAGCTGATCATCCCCATTGACGGACGTAATCTCCTTTCCTCCGTCTACAATGTGAATGACCTCTGGGGGTGTCTCTCTTTGGGGTTGCACTTGACTTTGGAGAGTGGCTAGGGCTACAACCATCTCTTCCATCCTCTTCGCCATTTGGGCGATCGTATCGTCTTTCTCTTGAAGCTGTCTTCTCATCACTTCCGGCTCCTCTCTTTCTGCGGCTGCAGGAGCACCTTGTGAAGCTGACGAAGCTCGTGTTTCAACCATGTTGATTTCTGCATACTCATCGTCCATGAATTCCGATGAATCAATCTCGTCTCCGAATTTCTCTTCTCTTTCTTTTGCTAGTCGTCGAATATCAGTCCTCAACTTTTCCATAGCGTCCTCTAGCGGTCTTTTCTGTGCATCCTCGCAGTTGTCGTGCGATAGCTGTCGGGTTCCCTCCTCACGAGTTCCCTTTACTGCAGTAGCTCTTTCTTCGGATTCAAGTCTCCTGACGAGACTTTCCTTCTCAGGCTGTTTTTTCAATCTTAACTGTCCAGTAGTGGGACGCCATACCATCCTTCTAGCAGCAGAAGGTCTAGGACCAGATGGTCTGTCGGCCAAATGCTGGAAGGTGGTATCCTCCCTAATCTGTAATCCTGAAACGACGACAGGCGGACTAGCCTTCATCCTTTTATTTGGCTTTTCCGTAACGATGGCGGGTTCTACTCATGGCCCAAGACGGGATTTGACTGGCACCCGCCCTATCCTCCTTAGAATCTCTGATACGGGGCATTTCTCTTTCTTTGCTAGCTTCTCGATCACAGTCTGTAGTCGGGCAAATGGCGTGATCCTAGCCCTTTTCTTTCTGTTGTCGTCATAGTATGCTGGTCGAGGTAATGTAGAAACAATCCTGCGGACATTTTCCTCGTCAGCTGCGGCGGAAAGGGGGTGGAATCTACTTCCTTCCAAAAAGGGTGTGTCTTCAGGCAATGGTATGTATTCAGGTAGTGGTGTGTACTCAGGGATTTCTGGGATTTCCTCTAGGAAAGCAACTTCGGCAGCTCTGGCCTTCCTGGCAATCTTCCTACTTCTGTTCCTTCTTTGGGTCCGTGTTAGTGATGGAATTCTCGAGCTGGACCCGATTTCAAAACAGAAGGTCTCACAGGAAAGTCCGTACCCTCCACGGTAGCGGGTTCACCATAGTTCCGGATTTCCTTCCCCTTTAATCGGCGGAAGCCGGGGTAGGTGCAGAGACAACTAGACCAGTAGGGGTAGCAAGAACAGTCCTCCTGCAGACAGCAGTACTCCTCTCAGTCGGGATCTTTTGCAGGGGAGGAAACTATTGGGATGACCTAAGGTTGAACTCGATCAGCGGCTTCTTAGCTTCAGATACCTTGTTTGTCAATGTGAAAAGGGAAACGTCGGTGATCTTGACATTCGTGTTCTCGAATCCTTGTCCAAACCGGATGATCCCATTGTCGGGCAACTCATCCTTGTAAACAGCGAAGTCCAGTCCATTGGTGAAGGAGAAAATCAGCTTTGGGGCCTCCATTTCTGCAGGGTAGATCCTGATTGTCACTCCCAAGTTATGCTTCTTCTCATCAGGACGAAAAGAAAGGAATTGAAAAGAGTCCGAACACATTCTTGTTCATGTATTTATAAGAAGGAGTTATTTGTTAAAAGAGTCATTCATTAAAGTGTTTGTTTATTTAGAACAGAATGTTCAAAGGTGTAGAGAAGGTAGGGAATCCGATTCAGAGTTGGAAAGGAAAAGAAAGTCTTATGCAAGACTTCTCGACTCGAAGGATTACTCCTAAACTAACACCTATTGGGCTCCACCCCACCTCGAAATGAGGTAGAAGGATCTCGGAACCTCTCTGTTTAGGGGTGTCTAAACGAGTGGCTCCTAAATCCGAGAGAATGTTGGCTATACTTGTTCACGGTAGAAATGAACATAGTATTCCAACGGAAAGAAGGATAGCTTGATCCACAAGGGAAATGGATACACTACTGATTTTTGAAAGCAGAATTGTCTGATTAAAAATGGAGAGAGGAATTTTCCCCAGCGGAGTCGCCAGAAATATGTCGGCATTATTTTTTTAGGTTGTGTTGTATTTAGAAAAGGGGTCGCCTAATAAGCAATTGTCGGCGAATTTTAAGATTTTAAATTTAGTTTAAATATATATAATTTGAAAAGTAGTATTTGATTTTGAAAATAATTTTAAATTTGAAAATTTTAAGATATGAAATCAAGCTCGATCTCACATCCCAAATAGTTTATATAAACGAGCACCGCACTACAAACCGTGTATCTATCCCTAAGGATAGACACACTGCTTGATGGTGGGGCTCGATTAAATAAACTAAAAGATTTGTGACATCCGTTTGGTCTACGAACCAATTTTATGTGCCGACAAATTCCCCTGCTTAATATGAAAAACATTAAACAGGGTTTATATTACACGGGTTCTTTAAAATTCCCTATAAGGGCAAGCCCCTATAGTTAATTACATCTTAAGTGACGGGAATCACCTAAGAAAACTCTCGATAATAATCAGTAATTCTGCTCTCAGGAATTTCAAGGTTTAAGTTTTCAAGGGATCGAATTTCGGAATTTCAATAGGGAATGGATCAAATTTGGAAGATTTTGTTTTGGGAATTCAAAGGAAGAAAAGTAGGAGAAATTACAGATTCGAAGCGAACTTCGGTAATTTCCCGACTATCCTATTGTTTGGCTTGGATTTAGGAAAGTCCTAATGTTTATTTAATGTTTTGATCTTGCCAGTTTTAGTTAATTAGGACTTATATCCGTATAACATAATCATACAAATGGTCTGGGAGATGTGAGGGTTTATGTCGTAACGGACGACTACCTCGGAATCCTAAGACCGGTTAGGGCTTAATTTGCAATACAAATGCCTAACAAAAGGTTGAGGATTTATGTTGCACTAGGCAAACTACCTCGAAGTCCTATGGCCTTGTTGTTTAATTCTAGGAAAGTTTTGCTGATGTAGATTCAAGTTTTGCTGACGACGATGGCCGTGCTGCCCACCATGCTTCAAGCTCCTTGTTGTTGCAGAGGTTTAGATTTAGAAGTCATAAATCAGGAGATGAGAGAAGTGTTTTGGTTTAGGGAAGTCTTAATTTCCAAGTGTTTTTGTGTTTTAATTAAAACAAATCTTAAAGTTGATTATAACGACACCGGTTAAGATCCCACGGTTCCATCCTTCCGGCATCGTTATTTTTATCGGATTCACTTAGTCCGGATGAATTTGCTAAACTCAACTGAATGAGTTCCACACTTTCATTTAGACCGTGGGAAATCCCGTTAGCAACACGTAGGTTACATCATCCGAGGTATTCCCGATCATCCAACAAGACGTTTTAATTTAGTTGTAATTGTAGTTTTGTGTTCTGTTTGTGATTAAATTTTGAGTTGTTTTATATTTTGAAATGTTGTGGCGGTGAATTTTATCTTGCAATGACTTTTAACTTAGTTTTGGTTTCAGTTTTAGAGACTATCCTAAAGGTGTGGGTTTTCATGCAACAGTTGTTTATCATGCAAGAAAAGTAATTGCGATGCGATTAAAGAAATTGCAATAATGTAAATTGCAATAAAATAAAAGCGTACCTGGAGGGTCTTCCCGTCATCCCAAGCTGCACTTAAAACACAATTAGAATATTTAAACAAGTTCCTAGGTAAAGCTGAGGGAAGGGTTATGGTTTTCTACCAAATTCCTAATCCTATAGCTAGTCATTTCCTATGACGTCTAGGACTTTGTGTTTTAGTTTGAGGACGATTTTCTTCATCAAAGAATAATTAAATTCCATTGTTCTTATGAACATCCTATCATATCGAGGAAGTGCTTAAGACAAATCTTAAACATCTTTTCAATATTTCTAGGATTGTTTTAAGTCCAAATGAATTTAATTATACAAATGAATTAATCGTCCAGGAATTCAAGTTTTATTGATATCTTGCTCATTGAACTAGGACATTTGAATATCCTATAGGTGAAGTAACATTTCATTTAATGTTCTGTTTAGGAGTTATAATGACCAAAGCTTTCGAGGGCAAATTGGTGTTCAAATGGTTTATGATTTAGTTTAACTTCAGTTAAAGGGTTTAAATTTGGAATAGTGTTCAAGTTGCTTTATATTTAATTTCTTTATGTCTTAGGTAATGTTATTTAATTCAATTTCATTTAACTTTAATTTAATTTAATTATAATTTTAATTTAATTTAATTCAATTTAGTTTGATTTGATGTTAAATTAATTTAGTTTAATTTGATTCAATTTCCTTTAATTTAATTTAATTTGATTTAATTTTAATTTAATTTAATTTAATTTAATTTAATATGTTATAATTTAATTTAATTTAATTTATTTAATTTAATATTTTTTAATTTAATTTAGTTTAATTTAATTTAATTTAATTTATTTATTTAATTTAATTTAATTTATTTAATTTAATTTAATTTAATTTGTTTGATTTAAATTAATTTATTTATTTTATTTAATTTAATTTATTTAATTTAATTTAATTTATTTAATTTAATTTAATTTATTTATTTTATTTTATTTAATTTAATTTATTTAATTTAATTTAATTTAATTTGTTTGATTTAATTTAATTTAATCTTTAATTTAATTTTATTTTTAATTTTAATTTAATTGAAAATTTAAAAAGAGTTTAATAATTAAACTTTTTAATTTAATTTAATGATTAGTCCTTTAACATTTTAAAATTTTAAATTTGAGTTATCATTTTAATTAGGAATTAAATATTATTGAGATGATTGATTTAGGGATTTTTAAATTAAAGAATAAATCTCTTCCTAATAATAATATCCCTATTTAATAATTCCAATTTTATTATTTTTCCAAATTTAATCAATTATTAAATTAAGGTTTATTTTAATTATTTTAAATTGTTTAATGGGTTTCTACCCTTTAATTATTTAAATTTCAATCATCCAAATCAGAATAAAATCAAATATTTTACTCTTTAATTTTATTAAGCCTAAAGTTTTAATTAAAGGTTAAAATTTTAATTACCATTTTGCCCTTCAAGCTTAATAATTTCATAACTCACTAAATTGAGCTTAAATGAACTTGAAATTTTTATGTGACTTCACTCATATGTCAATAAAGACATGAGAGGAGAAAATGTGATTTTTCTGTATTTAATTTATTTATGTAATTATTTTTGGTGGAAAATAGAGATTTCAAAGGAAAATTTAATAATATGACCGAGGGAAAGTTTCTGTCCTTAAGAAAATTATGGGACATTCCTAATGACCAGAGGACCACTTGGACCAATTTTGGTGATTTTTTGAATTATATTCTTTTTATTATAATTATTTTGAGTTTTGGAGTATTAATTTATTTAAAAATAAAATAAAGGTTGAAAAATGAATTTTATATTTTCAAAAATCTCTCTGATATCAAGGAAATCAGAGAATAATTTTTTACAATTTTCTGATTTTTCTATGATTTATTATAATTATTTTAGTGAAAATGCCAAAAAAATGTATTTTTTTAATTTTTAAATTACCTTAGGGCTTTAAAATTTAATATCTCATTAAATAGACCTAAGAAAAATATGGAGTTTATTCCTAAGTGATTAAAATTTAAAATGTGACATTTTGGTGAATCTCATTATTTTTATGATTTTTATTATTTTTTAATTATTAAAATATTAAAATAGTACCAAAAAATCAACTTTTTTAGAAAAGTGAAATTTTAATTTTCTTAAATTCCCCTGATATCAGAGAGGCTCCAAAACCAATTTGGTGAATTTTTGGAAGGTATTTTGAAAGTTATGAATTTTTGAAATTTAAATTGATTAAATGGCTTAATCAACCCATTTAGTAGGGCTAACCAAGTCCAATTGACTTCAAATTTTTATGGTGGGTTCCTCTGATCCTAAAGGTCAGTGGAGAATTGATTTCAAGTCAATTTGATGTATGGTTAGCTATAATTAATTAGGGATCTATTTTGGGTGTTTAAGCCAATTAGGGTTATTTTAAATGAGTTAACTCAAAACCTATTTTTCCTAGGGTCCTCTGGTCATAAGAGATATCACCAAATTTACTTAGAATTTATTTCACAACATGCTAATTATTGGAATTAACATACTCAAAACAGTAACATGAACTTGAAAAATCATTAACTTCTCATAGGGATGGCCTCTGACTTTGGAAAATTCAGGGAATGTTCCCGAATTCAGAGGCTTCAAAAGCTCTATGGTCTCATACCATGGTGAATTTCCTATATGCATGGAGAATTAAAACAATGCAGAGGGTAAATAAATCATTAAAAATAAAATACTTGATGAAATTAAATGATTTCTTTTCCACATTATTTTCCTATGTTCACTGAGCAAGAGGGTATTTTTATTTTATTTTTCTGATTTTTCTACACAAAGTTATGGATTTTTGAAGTTTAAGGAATTAAATAAATAGAAAAATACCCTAATTTTCTATTTATCCACGCGGCGCCGCGTCAACCTTGGCAGCTCCGAAACGCCGCGTGTCGCCTTCTGATTCGACGCCGCCATCTGACTCAGCACTCCGGGGCCCCACTGTGTCGTTCCTTCTCCTGATTCGACGCGATCCTGGCCCCTCGTCCGTGCGTGTATTAAATGAACGGCATCCGTTCATCGTCCCCAAGCCTCCTAGCCCGAGAACCGTCCACACTAAATCCCTAATATCTCACTCAATACTTAACGGATTTTCGTGTTCTTGTGCTCTATGGATTCGTCTGGAAGAGACGAATACATTTATACGGTGATCATGCATTGAAATTAAGACATTTGAAATGGAGAATCTCCAGAAGCTCGGGATAAAGAGTTAGCTCTTACCTTTGCTCGAGAGAAGTGTGGCTTCGATCCGAGGGTTGTGTCACCTTCGATTGGATCCCGAGCAAGCTCCGGATGAAGTCTCCTAGTACGGTGAATTGCCTAGGTATGATTTCGACCACGGCCGATCACAAAGCTTGGAGGTTGGAGCAAGCCAGGTGGCTTGGAGAGGGGGCTTTTCTTTGGTGGACTTCTTCCCTTGGTCCGGTGAAGGTGTAGAACCAATCAATTTGAGGATTGATCCATTGTGGAGAAGTGTCCTGGTTTTGGGTGGAATTTTGGTGAGAAATTGGGTTCCGTTGGTGGGGATTAGGGAAAATTGACACCAGGGATCAATTGCTCTAAGTATGGAGAGTGATCTGGAACAATTTTGGCAGAGTTTCAGTAAGGTCTGGTTCAGCACCTCCCATGGCCGAGAGGGGGTGGTGTTTAAATAGGAGAGGGTGGAGGGCCTCCTGGGGAGTGTTAGGGCTTGGGATCGAGCTGCTCTTGGCAAGAGAAGAACAACCACGATGGCCACGGGGATGGGGCGGCTCGGCGGTGAGAATTCCAAGTTTGGGCTCACATGTGAGCTCTCGGCCTGGTGGTTTCCGACGGCTGTGGTGGCTGGTCGGCCAGGATCAGGTCACTATTGTCACCAGGGAGATCAGGGCTGGAGCTTAGTGCAGTCAATTGGCAAATGCCATGTGTAAAGAGCTTGGATTGAAATGGAATGGGGGGAAGTCCATTTTGGGTTCAAATGAGTCAACCCATGATTTTGGGCTAGGTTCACCACCCAAGGCCTGGTTTTGGGCTGAAAAGGATCACTTGGGTCGGCAAGAGAAAATGGTGTGGTCTCCATCCATGATGAGGTGGCTAAGCATGGTTTAGTGTGTGACATGCTTAAGGTAAAAAAAGGGCTTAAGAAGGATTAGGAAAGGGGGCCCTCCTTTTTCCATTAATGGCTTGATCACATGTCAAACCTTCCATGGCTTCATGTGGCTTGTCCATGGCTTGCATGGCTCACCTTTGGCTTGGGAAAAGTTGAGTCATTTTCATTGAAATGGATTTAAGAAAAATTTTGGTATTTAGGGGTGATTTGGCATGAGGCTTGATTTGGAATTATTTGATGATGGGATTATAACTTAGGGAATGGCTTTGATTAAGTGGATGGCAAATGGAAATGTCATGTGGGCTTTAGGGTAGATTTTGGGCTTTTGTATATGGTGGAAATGGGCTCTTAAAATGGTTTAGGGAAGTGGGCTTTTGGATTTTAAAATGGATTTTAGGATGGAATTTTGGCAAAGGCTTGGGCCAAATAATTGTTAGGTTTAGCTCATAGATGTGTCATGAGTGACTTGGAGCAAATTGGGAGTGATTTAGGTTTGAATTGGGTCGAATTTGGGCTCCTTTGGTGAATGTGCCAATATAGGTCAAATTGGGCTAACTTGGGCCAATGTTGGGCTAGGGTTGAAATTGATGTAAAATTAATGTTGGGAAATGTTTATGGGAGTGTTTCAAAGAGGCTTTGACTTTGGTTGGGCTTTGATTTTGGGATTTGGGCTCATTTGGGTTAGGTTTGGGTTTAGGTAAAAATTGGGCCTTTTAGCTTTGGGTTGAATTTGAGTGGGGTTTGGCTCTAAATGTTGGGCAAATCATGTTAGTGTTTTGTTTGTGGGATTTTTAAGGAAGATTTAGAAAAGATTTGGGGTTAATTGGAGTTGAATTGGGTGAGTTTGGGTTAGGTTTGGGTCATGGGTCCAAATTGAGCTTTAAGGCCAAAAGTGAAATTGGATTCAAATGTCAATCAAATTGGACTTGGGTTTAGTCTAGATTGGTTTTGGGAATGTTGAATTGAAGTTTAGAATTGAATTGGACCAGAATTTGGGTCAATTGGGTAGGTTTGGTTTGACATTGAGTTCACTTTGGGTTAAAATGGGTCAAATTGGGGGTTTTGACAAAAGTGGGGTAAATTGACAAAATTGGCCCATGGTGTAGTTGAACAAAATGAAAATGGTAATATTTGGGATTTTCTGAAATTTTCTGGGAATTTTTTGAATTTTTAGATTTTTGGGTCAAGAGGGGTATTTTGGGTATTTGGAGGGTATTGGGAGGTATTCTTGGAATTTTTGATATTTTTGGGTATGAGTGATCAATTTGAGTGATGTGGAATGTTCAAGGTTAATTTTTCGGAATTTTGGGTGATTTGGAAATTTTGGAGGATTTCAAGGGTTTTGGGTAGGCTAGGCGGGTGTAGGGTCCCGGGGGTCAAAAATTGAAAATTTGGAAAATTGAAGATTGGGTGAATATAAGTGGAACAAAATCATTTTGGTTGAGCCATGAAACCATATCAAGCCCACATGAGCCATGAAGGGACTCATTTGAGGCATCCACTATGTTGTTCCTAACCCTCTTAGCTAAGGGCTTAGGGGTTAAGGACCATCCATGTGAATCACCTACATGAGTCGGGAGGTGAAGTTAGGTGCAGGTGTGGTTTTAGGAGGTGTGTGAAAGTGTAGTGTATAGGTGTAGTGTGTGTGTAAGTCAACCCCTTCACCGGACCGAGCCACCTGAGGCGATCCTAAGGCCGAAGAGTCTTATAGGAACTCATCCTTTAAACTTCCACATTTGATTTCAACCCTCTAGGTGATTAGGGGTCTATAGTCAAGTTTGTAGAGTTTGCAGGGAGTTAAGAAGTGGTTTAAATTTCTAAGTGATGGGTCCCAATTCTAGTCCTTTAAGACAGTTAAAGGAAAAGCCTAAGGCTAGATCCTAAGTACTAAGAAGAAGAGAAGACCTCATCAAAAATGAGGTCAACAGACATTAATTAACATTTCAAACATAATTTGACATTAACCCACATTTTAAATCAAATTCAACATGCACTTACATTAACCGACGTTAATGGACATTTTAAACGAAATTCGACAAACACCGACATTAACCATCTTTAATCGACATTTCAAATCAAATTCAACAAACATTGACATTAACCAACGTTAATTGACATTTCAAACGAAATTCGCAAACTCCGACATTAACTGACTTTAATCGACATTTCAAACCAAATTCAACAAACACCGACAATAGCCGACTTTAATTGACATTTCAAATAAATTCAACCAACTCCGACATTAAATGACATTAATCGACATTTCGAACTAAACTTAATAGAACTCAACATAAATTGATATAATTTGAAATAAATTGACATGATCGAACTTAACACAACATGAACTGACATAGTTCTTAAGTTCGACCAGTATCGAATTTAACTTAACATACGACATCATACTTCTTAAGTTCGACCCACATCGAACTTAACTCGACCTAAAATTAAACTCAAATTGACATAAAACCAAAAATCAAACTCAAATTGACATAAATTGATATAAAATCCAAAATCAAATCCAAATTGACAAAAAAATATCCAAAATCTAACTTAAATCGATATAAATCTAAATCAACATCTCAACCACATTTGGACATCCGATAACTCTGGATCAATAGAAACTTTGACCATGTAATCAAAATATCTTGATATGACATTGTTTCTAACTTTGACCAGGTAATTGATAACTCTGGACATCTGATAACTCTGGATGAAGACATGAAGTTTCGTTTAGATTTTCTTTGCATGTTATAGGGTGTGCTAACTCTGTTTCGCAAGACGTCAACGACAGAACATTGACAACAATACTAGAACTTTTAGGATAGCCACAAAACCTAAACTTTCTACAAACAACAAAACAAAAATGAAATGAAAACAAAGACAACTGAACTTTTAGGTTAGCCAAGAAATCTTAAATAAAACGATAAAATCATTAACCTTGACATCGACATAACATCAACATTAACAAAAACATACAACGACTTTTCTATACCGCAATAAAATGATGACATTACACTAAAAAATACATGACAAAATGACATGACAAAATAAAATTGAGATGACCACAAAACCAAAACTTAAAACAAAAGAAAATCATAAACAAAATAACAAAAATAAATAAATAATGATATCTTCTTAACATCATTGCAGGTATCTCATGACATAATAATGACATCTTCTTATAGGAGATAAAATATCTCATGACAAATCGAGATATTAATCACGACATCTTATGACATTACGACATCACATTAAGACATGACATAAAATGACATGACATTATGATTCACATTAAGACATGACATAAAATGACATGACATTACGACATCACATTACGACTTGACATGACATACAAATCAAAATAACAACAGCCAGACAAAATAATGATAAATCAAATAGAATGACAATAAAACATAACGATGACAAAATGACCTTAACGAACACAAAACAATGATGAAATTAAAATAAAGAGAACAATCATAAAACTAAGACAATATCATCATGACAATATAACAGCTTAACAAAATGACACAATGACATGACATTGCAACATCACATAACATTACATATAACAATATGACACACATATTAAGAAATCTTGACATGGCACCCGACATAACATAAAAAATGATAAAATGACAAACGTTCAACATAAATAAAACTTTCTAGAAGTATCGATTCTTCATAAATGCACTGTCACAACAAAACATACACTTTTTCGAGGATAAATGTTAACCTTAATCTGGAGTTTTCCTATGCAATATTATTTGCTCAGGATGTAATTAACTATAGGAGCTTGCTTCTATAGGAGATTAAAAGACTCAGGATAGGTATTTTACCTATAAGATCTCTTTGGTTACCTAAGATCTTCATATGATTCTCTCATATAAAAAAAACTTCAGTAATTACACAATCTGAAGACTTGTTCTATGAGATTATCATTTGATCTTATTTTCTCTTAATCTCTATCATGTTTAATCCTTCTCAAAATTCTCCAAAGACTTCAGATAATAAGTCTAGGTAGGATAAGAAGTAAAGTGATAGATAGGGAAAGAGAGTGGCGACTCCTTGACATTAATATGATACAAGAATTTATAGCGATGCAAGTCGACGAAAAGGCTTTTCACCGCCATCAAAGAGGGGCAACTCCGTTGGGGATATCCTCCCTCCCCATCTATGGTTAATCACTTTATCCTCGTGACTATGATAATATGTCTTTTGAAAGGCTAAATAAATCCTTTCTTTTGTTCTATATCTTACACAATCTCGAGTAAAATAGAACTAACCTCTCCTGGATTCAAAGATTTGTTCGCGACGAACAAATCCTAGAATCTTACATTTCCATAATCGATAGACCAAAATGACATAAATAACATGCAAAAATGACATATGTTCCCTCCCTTCCCACCCAGTTTACATTACAAGTCCTCACAAATTGTTTTGAATATGGTCAGGTACAGAGTTTTCATTGATTCTGTTGTTAGACAGATCTATATTGTTATTTTGAATAAGTTCAAGCAAATACTTTCTCAGCCAAACATGTTTAGTTTATCTGGCTTGGTGGTTATGCTTTTTACAGCCTCTAAACCACTCCTCTATGTTATGCCCTTATGGCCTCTAAAAATATTCTTCGTGGTTATGCTTTTTACAGCCTCTGAACCAATCCCCTAGGTTATTCCCTTATGGCCTCTGAACCTATTCTTCGGGATTATGATTTTTACAGCCTCTGAACCACTCCCCAAGTTTATGCTTTGCAGTCACTGAACCTATTCTTCGTGGTTATGCACTTTACATCCTCTGAACCACTCCTTTAGGTTATGCCCTTATGGCCTCCGAACCTATTCTTCGTGGTTATGCTTTTTACAGCCTCTGAACCACTCCCCTAGATTATGCCTTTATGGCCTCTGAACCTACTCTTCATGGACATGCTTTTTACAGACTATGAACCACTCCTCTAGGTTATGCCTTTATGGTCTCTAGACCTATTCTTCGTGGTTATGCTTTTGCAGCCTCTGAACCACTCCTTTAGAATCCTCAAAGTTGATCTTTTTCCCTGCCTTTAAGGTTCTGATTTGTTAGTCGACCAAATAGTCTACTATCAAAATTATTAATCAAATTTTTGAAGACTATTGCTTTTGGATGAATTTATATTGAATTCCATCAAAGAAATTAATTAGAATGAAAATCAGATATGTGTTGAATGTTGAGTCAAGTTTTAGGACTACTCAACTAACATGTCCTCTATGGAAAAAAGAAATTTATTCTGTGAGGAGAAATCTTTGGATTTAATATTTTTGGAAATATTCTTCTCATCCACCTATTAACAGAAAGACAATTCAGAAAGGATGAATCCAAGAGAAAAATTTTGACATTTTGACAAGAAAATTATGATTTCAAGGGGAAAATGAAATTAATGCCCTAATAACTGGGCCCTTTATCTTAAATCTTCAGACTGGGTCCTAAATAAAAAATAAAATATTGTGATTAAAATACAAGTAATTGACTAAAGATGTCATGAACATTTTAATCTTGTGCCATGTGATTGGGTCCCGACTTCTGGATAAGTTATAATATCCCAAAATTCGTCTTAAGAAATATTTAAGAATTATGAATTAGGGGAGTTTGGAAATTCAAAATCATTAAAATATGCTCCATTAGATATAGTAATTCTCTAAGAAGAAGCTTGAGGTGAGTACCAAATCAAAAATTGGTGTTTGAGTTCAGGCATTGAAAATCATTAAAGTGTGCCCTACCAAAAAAAAGAGAAAAAAAGATGTTTCTGAGAAGAAGCTTGAGGTGGGCAGAAAATCAAAAATTGGTGTCTCAATTCAAACTTTCAAAATCCTTAACATGCTCCACCAGATATAGTAATTCCTTGAGAAGAAGCTTGAGGTGAGCATAAAATCAAAAATTGGTGTCTAATTTCCTCCCTAATTGATAAATCTTGACAAACTATCTTAAGAAAATTATTCTGATATTATATTCAGAAAGAATTAAGTGATCTCATCTTTTGGTTGACTATTAATTGGTTCAGGGATATCTTTAGAAGATAAAAGATATTTTGATCACATGATAAAAATTTTGAAAAAAATCTTAAGACGCAGAAAGAACGAACCAAGGTAAATGTCTTTCTTATTGGAGATTAATGAAAATTATACTCTGAAGTCATAATTTTCTAAAGATCCAACCCCAATTTCAATTTGGACATGTCAATGTGATTTTTGAAAAGTAATCTGAATGATCTTTATAGAATTGGTGATTAATGGAAGCTACGTAAACCAACTTGACTGACATCATTTACTATAATGAACGAACCCTACGTTGTGCTTCCACTTGAAGTGCAATGACTTTATCTATAAATGACATCAGCAGATGAAATAAAAAAATAAAATATGATATTATAGCTCGGAGAACTTGGAAGCTTGAAAGACTGGCAAGCATTGTACGGGCTCATGATAAATTTGTTTACCCTAGGACACTCAAATTAGGGATTTGGATTTAGTACTTCAAACACCTATCCTCATGCGAGGGCCCATATGCTTGTTAAAAAGTCACATTTGGGGAAATCCTATCAGAATAATACACCCAATCAATGTGCAGTATATGAAAAAAATGCAACATAGAAAAAAATGAATGACTTGTTTTGTAAACTGGAAACCAAATAACCAAAACAAAAAAATTTTGACATTAAATTTTCTAAGAGATAGTGTAAGACCTCCTTAAATTGAAGATGGCGTCTATTCTCTTTCTCGCTATTGGATATATGTCCATCATGATATTAGCTTTCCTTTAGCAATCTTTCTTTGGATAAGATATAAGTCTTATATGCATTCCTATTCCAAAACTGACATATCGACATTGATATTTCGAGGAGATAGTGTAAGACCATAAATGGAATATGGAATATATTCTCTTTCTCGCTATTGGATGTAAGACCATCATGACATTGGCTTTCCTTTAGCAATTTTCCTTTGGATATGATACAAGTCTCATACGCATTCCTGTTCCAAAATCGACATTTTGACATTGACATTTCTAAGAGATAGTGTAAGACATCCTTAAATGGAAGATGTCATCTACTATCTTTATCGCTATTGGATGTATGACCATCATTACATTGGCTTTCCTTTAGCAATCTTTCTTTAGATAGGATATAAGACTCATACGCATTCCTATTACAAAATCAACATTTTGATATTGACATTTCTAAGAGGTAGTATAAGACCTCCTTAAATGGAAAATGACATCTACTCTCTTTTTTGCTATTGGATGTAAGACGATGAGGACATTGGCTTTCCTTTAGCAATTTTCCTTTGGTTAGGATATAAGTCTCATACGCATTCCAATTCCAAAATCGACATTTTGACATTGACATTTCTAGGAGATAGTATAAGACCTCTTTAATTGGAAAATGTCATCTACTCTCTTTCTCGCTATTGGATAAAAGACCATCAGACATTGGCTTTCCTTTATCAATCTTCCTTTAGATAGGATATAAGTCTCATACGCATTCGTATTCCAAAGTCAACTTTTTGACATTGATATTTTTTTTTGAGAAAATTGAATATGACATTTGATCTCTTTCCTCAATTGTCTACAGTACATCGAAGGCTCCAAAAATGCTAAAATAAGGACTTTGAATTAAAAATGACAAAAAAAACTTGTGATGAATAACTTCTTTCGACCTATAAATAGAATCCCCAGAAGATACACTTTTCGTTCTGAGTTTGCCACTCCCTTTATAGTTAATTGATGTAAGTCGCACAAAATTCTTTCTCAAGATCGACATCTGAGTTTGCCACTCTCTTTTTAGTTATTGGATATAAGTCCTTTCCTAACACGGAATATCACATTCCTCTAACTTGACATCGACATTTGACATTTCCAAGAAATGGAATATGACATCCCTTTTCTCTCTCCAGTTATCGGATGTAAGTCCATTCCTGACACAGAAGTTATGGAATTCTTATAACTCAACATTGACATTTGACATTTTAGTGAAATGAAATACGACATCCATTTTCTCTTTATAACTTTCACGTGAAAGTCCTTTCCTGCCCTGGAAATTATGACATTCCCATAATTTAACATCAACACATTTGACAGACATTCTGACATTTGACATATCGATATTTTGGCATTTGACATATCAACTTCTCGACATTTGACGTACCAACATTTCGACATTTGAGATATCGACTTTTCAACATTTAACATATCGACAATTGTTATCGACAGTTGAGATATCAATCTTTCAATATTTGACATATCAATATTTCAACATATCAACATTCATAAACATTTGACACATCGACATTTCTACCTTTGACAATTTTTATTGACATTTGAGATATCAACATTTCGACATTTGACATATCAACATTTGTTTTCAACATTTGAGATATCGATCTTTCGACATTGACATATCGATATTTCGACATATCAACAATCGTTATTAACATTTGACACATCCACATTTTGACCTTTGATATATCAATAATTGTTATCGACGTCTGACATATCGACATTGCAACATTTGGCATATCAATGTTTGACTCTCATCCTCTCCTTTGTTATCGGATGTAAGTCCTTTCCTGACACGGAAATGACATTTTTTTAACACAACATTGGCTTTTTGAGAAATGGAATATGACATCCATATTCTCTTTCCGGTTATTGGATGTAAGTCCTTTTCCTGACACAGAAATCATAGCATTCCTCTAACTAAACCTTCACATTTTGAGAAATGGAAAATGACTTCCATTTTCTCTCTTTGGTTATTGAATGTAAGTCCTTTCTTAATAAGAAAATCTGGCTTTCCTTTAACTAAATATCGACATTGACATTTAGAGAAATGGAATATGACATCCATTTTCTCTCTCTAGTTATTGGATGTAAGTCCTTTCCTGACAACGAAACCATGGCTTTCCTTTAACTAAATATCGACATTGACATTTCGAGAAATGAAGTATGACATCCATTTTTTCACTCTAGTTATTGGTTGTAAGTCCTTTCCTGACAACGAAATCATGGCTTTCCTTTAACTAAATATCGACATTGACATTTTGAGAAATGGAATATGACATCCATTTTCTCTCTCCGGTTATTTGATGTAAGTCCTATCCTAACACAGAAATCATGGCTTTCCTCTAACTAAATATTGACATTGACATTTAGAGAAATTAAATATGACATCCATTTTATCTCTCCGGTTATTGGATATAAGTCCCTTTCCAGACAGAAAAAGGACGTTCCTTCTCAGAACCGACATATAAGACATCTGACATTCCTTAAGAACGATATGACACCCGCTCCTTTCCTGATTATTGTGGGGCATTTCTTCAGACCACTTCAGTCAATGCCAATATGTGCAGCATACTTATGCAGTATTCCACACATATTGGGGGCCCTTTTGTTAACCTCATTTTTATAATAGGTCAACCTTTTGACCTAAAAAATCAACTTTGGTCAAAATGGTCAATCCAGACCCAATGACCAACTCTGTTGACCCAATAAGTTAACCTTTTGACCTAAAAAGTCAATTTTGGTCAAAATAGTCAATCTAGACTCAACGACCAACCCTGTTGACCCCATAAGTCAACATTTTGACTTAAAAAGTCAACTTTAGTCAAAATGGTCAATTCTGACCCAATGACCAAACCCTACTGACCTAATAGGTCAACCCATGACCTAAAAAGTCAACTATGATCAAAATGGTCAATCCTGACCCAATGACCAACCCAATTGATTCAACAGGCCAACCCGTGACCTAAAAAGTCAACATAACTCACAATGGTCAATTCTGACCCAATGACCAAACCTACTGACTCAACAGATCAACCCTTGACCCAAAAAAAAAATTAATTTTGGTCAAACTAGTCAATTTTTGACCAAATGACCAATTATTGACCCAATGACCTGTTTAAGCCTCAAAAATGAAAAAAATTAATTAATTAATTAATTTTAAAATTATTTTGATTAATTAAATTGACTAATAATTTAATTTTCAATATTTTAATTAATATCATAATTAATTAAAATGAAAATTAAATTAAAAGTCATAAAATGACAAAATACAGCAAAATGAAATAAAAATCAGAAAATTAATCAAATAATTAATTTCAAAATTATTAAAATTTTAGTTTATGACGTGTTTAATTAGAATGGAAAATTAAATTAGAAGTCATAAAAATAATAAAATGTACAAATTAATTAAAAATAATGGAATTAATCAAATAATTAATTCCAATATTATTTTTGATTAATTAATGGATTAACAATTTAATTTCCATATTTTAATTAATGACATAATTAATTAAAATGAAAATTAAATTTAAAAGACATACAATAAGACAAAATCATATTTTAAATAAAAAAAAAATAAAAGACATGAAAATTAATCAAATGATTGCTTTGGAATTATTTCTAATTAATAATTAATTAGTAAAATAATTTCCAATATTTTAATTAATGACATAATTAATTTAAAATGGAAATACATTTAATAAAAGAGAGAGAGAGAGACATGAAATTAAAATTTTGATATGTGACACCATTTATGACATAATGAGTGGTTTTAAAAATTTTAAATTCATTAATGACATTATAAATAACCTCATATGGGTTAAACATAACCCATATGACCCATTAGAAATGAATTAACTCATTAGTGATTCATAACATGGTATTTTAACCATGGTTAAGGATCATTATTAAAGCACCATCATGAAAAAGGGTGAAGTGTCATTCTTTCACAAACCCAAGTTATGACTCACCTCTCTCTAAGATGAGGTGGCTAGCCACGTTAAAGATAATATTGGTCACTACCCTAAGCATCCAATGAGAAAGAAAGTTTGCATGGATTAAACTTTAACCATATCAAAATTAAGTAACGAAGAAATTATGAATGGAATGAGTCATGGAGCATACTTGTCATGCTCCTATTAAATCCAAAGTGCATTGGTGGATGAAGAAGAGATTGGCTACTTTGAATCATCACTCCACTTCTTCCTAACCAATGGAAGAAAGACAAAGCTTAAACCCAACTGATACCATGGTAAAACACCATAATAACTAAGTTATGCATGAGATGAGTAAGGAGGCTAAGTGTCATCTTTCCCCTAAATTTAAAGCATGACTTGGATGAACAAATAAACTGAATAATTCAGTTCAAATTTAAAATTCGCTCCACCTCATGGAGGAGCCAATGGAAGCAAGCCAGACTAAGAAGCAAATCCTCACCATGGATGAACCTTACATGGGTTACTCTTGAAAAAATGAACCAAACCAATCTACAGCTCAAAGGCTTATCCAAAAATCTTTATGTGCCTGATACAAACTTCCCCAAGTAGAATCAAATGAATCCAAGCCTCCCCATGGCTATAAATAAGCCCTACCCAAACCAATGTGGAAGAGAAAAAAAAATTTCTAGAGGTTGATAGGCTGCCCAAACTCTTTTGCTCCCAAGACCAAAATTCATCCTTAGAGCCTAGACAATAAGCCTCAGCCGAGACTTGACCCAATTAGCCACCCTATAGAGCCAATTTGGTGAAACCAAGCCAAAATTACAAATCAGCCACTTTTGGTCTTTAGGAACAATCTCTAATTTTTCCAGAGACAGAAAAATTCTTTAAGGTGACATCTTCTAATTTTCATGAGATTTAGTAATTATTTTTAATAATAATTCTAAAAATCAGAAATTAAAAAAATTAACAAAGATTGAATAGAAAGTTGAAAAAAAACTCAGGGAATAAAGTTTAAACACTAAATAATAAATTTTAAATCACTTGAGAATTTAAAATGACATTTTAAAATTCTAAGGGAGAATAAATAAAAATGTATATTTAATTAACCCTATAAAGAATCATTTAATAATTAGGTCAAATCATCTTAGACTTTGTTATACACTTAGACTTTAATCATATTAGACTTAAGACAGAGCAAATTAAGTCTAAAATATTATTAAGTCTAATAAACAAATATTAATTAGGTTTAAAACATCTTTAAAATTAATTAACCATAATTAAACCTTAAAAGACATTAGGTTTAATAAACAAATATTACTTAGGTTTAAAACATCTTTAAACTTAATTAAACCTTAAAAGACATTAGGTTTAATAAAGAAACATTAATTAGGTTTAAAAATATCCTTAAACTTAATTAATTATAATTAAACCTTAAAGACATTAGGATTAATAATTAACAAACCCTAATTAGGTTTAATCCACATTAATCATAGTTAATCAACTTAAACCTTAATTACATTAGGTTTAAGTAACCATTAAATCCAAATTAAGTTTAACACACATTAAACCTAGTTAATCAACTCAAACATTACTTACATTAGGTTTAAGTAACCCTTAAATCCCAATTAAGTTTAACCCACATTAAACTTAGTTAATCAACTTAAACCTTACTTACATTAGGTTTAAGTAACCCTTAAACCCTAATTAGGTTTAACCCCTATTAAGCCTAATTAATAAATTTAAACCTTCCTTACATTAGGATTAAGTAACCTCTAAACCTTAATTAGGTCTAACCATTAGACCTAATTAAACCTTTAAGTCTTAACTAAATTAGACTTAATGAAACCTAAACCCTAACTAGGTCTAACTCATTTGACCTAATTAAACATTAAGTCTGAACTAAATTAGACTTAATCAAATCAAAACCCTAATTAGGTCTAACCCATTAGACCTAATTAAACCATTAAGTCTTAACTAGATTAGACTTAATCAAACCAAAGCCACAAACTTCAAGCCCTGACCCTCCTGATCAGGATGGTGACCTAACCCTGGCCGGCCAGCCACCAGGTCGCCGGAAAACACCATGGCCGAGGGGCCTAAATTGATTCAAAAATTCAATTTGAACTAGCTGAGTTGTCCTATGCCCAATGACCACTGCAGTTGTTCTTCTCTTCAACAGAGCAGTGATCTAAGCCATCAAACCCCCCTGGGAGGCCCTGGCCATGGCTTTTTAAACAAGCCACCCCCTCTCGGCCAAAAGGTTGGATGAAATCAACCATCACAGAATCCCTCCAAACTTTTCACAGAGCTTTCCCTAGCCAAGAGAAATCCATCCCCACTGTTCTCCTGCCCTAAATCACATTGGTTGAGCTAAATTTTGGAGCTCAATTCTCATGCCAGAACAGGACATCTCTCAAACCTCCACCAAAATCAAATTAAACTCACCCACACCTACACAGGACTAAGAGAAGGAGTTCCCCAGTGGAAGGCCCCTCACCAGGCCAGCCATTCTCTCTATCGGCCATGCTTTAAAATCAGTCTTGGTGGAAGTTGTACTTAGATAATTCGAAAAGGCCAGAGGCTTCATCCCCAGGATCCTCCAACTCTAACAAACGTGCCGAGCACATTCAGTTGAGGCCTCACCTCCTGAACCATGGTATGGACACTCCTCCTCCCCGAGAGCTTCCAGCGATTCTCCATTTCATTTGAGTTGATTTCAATGCATGTAAACCATATGGATGTGTTCGTCTCTTCAAGACGAATCCATAGAGTATAAGAACACAAAAATCTGTTGAGAAATGAGAGAGATCTTATGGTTTTAGCGTTGACGGTCACGGGTGCACACCAGTCGTAAACCATGACCAGGCTTCGTCCAATTGCGCGTGTATCGAGTGGACGGTCCAGATTGCGCCGGATCGAAGGATGGAGCGAGACCGCGGGCCGTGTACCATTCAAGTCAGATGGCGGTGTCGAATGGGAGTGCGCCGCGTGGGCTTTCAGATCCGCCGAGGTTGAGTCAGCGCCGCACTTGATAAATAGATAAATACTATTTTCTCTTTATTTAAATACCCAGAAATTGAAAAATCCACATCTTTACATAGAAAAATCATAAAAATAAACTAAAAATACCCTCTTGCTCAGTGAACAGAGGAGAATAATGTGAAAAAAAATTGAGTTAATTTGATGAGTATTTTATTTTTAATTAATTATTTACTCATATTAGTATTATAATTCTCCATTTGCATAGGAAATTCACCATGGCATGAGACCAAAGGGCTTTTGAAGCCTCTGATCTTGCGAACATTCCCTGAATTTTCCAAGGTCATAGGCTATCTCTATGGCAAGTTATGTATTTTTCAAGTTTATGTCACTGTTTTTGGTATTTTAACTCCATTAATTAGCATATTTCTTAAAAAATTCTAGGAAAATTTGGGGAGGATTCAAAGGACTATAGGACCCTAGGATAATTATTTTTTGAGTTAATTCATTAAGAATAACCCTAATTGGCCTAGTTACTCAAAACTAAACTTTAATTAATTTGGGTTAACCACACATCAAGAGAACTTGAAAATAATTCTCCTCTGATCTTTAGGATCAGAGGGACCTTACATGAAAATTTGGAATCAATTGGAAATGTTTAACCCCACTAAATGGATTAATTAAGTTACATGACCAAAATTAAACATTAAAAATTCATAATTCTAAAAATACATTTTAAAAATTCACCAAATTGATTTTGTGGGCTCTCTGATATCAGAGTAGTCTAAGAAAATTAAAATTTTTTTTTTTTCATAAGCCTTCATTTTCTACCTTATTTTAATATTTTAAATAATTAAAAATAATAAAAATCATAAAAATAAAAAAAATCACAAAAATGTCATATTTTGCTTCCTAATCACTTAGGAACAAAGCAAATATTTTTCCTAAGTCTCTAGGTTAAGATATTGAATTTTAAAGGCTTAAAACAATTTTTAATATTAAAAAATGAATTTCCCTACATTTTCACTAAATTAAGTCTAATAAATTAAAGAAAAATTAGAAAATTAGAAAATTCATTTCTCTGAACTCCTTGAGGACAGAGAGATTTATGAAAAATATAAAATCTATTTTTTTACTTTAATTTTATAATTAATTAGCACTCTAAAAATAAAAATAATTATAATAAATAAAATATAATTCAAAAAATCACCAAAATTGGTCCAAGTGGTCCTCTGGTAATTAGGAACATCGCATAATTTTCTTGGGGATAGAAACCTTTCCTTGGTCATGTTGTTGAATTTCCATTGAGAATCCCTATTTTTCATCAAGATAATTATATAAATTAAATTAAATTCAGAAAAATCACATTTTCTCCTCTAATGTCTTAATTGACATATGAGTGAAGTGACATAAAAATTTTAAGTTCATTTGAGCTCAATTTAGTGAGTTATGAAATAAATAAGCTTAAAAGGGTATAAAGGTAATTAAAAATATTTAACCCTAATTAATATTCTAGGGTTAATCAAAGGCGAGGGTAAAATATTTGATTTTAAAATTTTTATTAGATGATTGAAATCTAGGCAATTAGAAGGTAGAAACCCACTAATTACTTTAAAAACATTTAAAGTAAATTTTAATTAATTAATTAATTTAAATTTTGGAAGATTATATTAAAATTTGGATTATTAAGGTTGGGGATATAACTTTAGAAGATATTAATTCTTTAATTTAAAATCCCTAAATAAATCACTTAATAAGATCTAATTCTTAATTAAACTTAAAATAATAATTGGAATTAATAAATTAAAAATTAAAAGAAAATAACCCTTAATTAAATTAATATTTAAAATATTATGTGATTTAATAATTAAATTAAATGAAATTTGAAAATTAATTGAACGTCACTTAATAACAAACTTAAAGCAAATTTAAAATATTAAATAATATTAAAACAATTCATAATTAAGCATATAAAACAAATTAAGCTAAACAAAACTAACCTAAAATATCATAATTAACATAAATCAAACCATCAAAAATATATGAATAATTCAAACACTTTTAAGTAAATTTAAAACATCAAAATTAAACTCAAACATTAAGATAAAAAAAAAGTTTAAAGATTTAAACTAAATTTTGAAATAATTTGTACACTATTCCAAACTTAAAATTATTAAAATTTCATAACAAAATTAAACCACTTTAAATCATCAATTCCAATTTTAAATCACTAAAATCTTTATTAAACTGATTTGCCCTTAGGGGCTTTTGTTATCATAACTCTTAAATGGATCATTAAGTGAAATGTCACTTTACTCATAGGATAGTCAAACATCCCAATTCACTGAGCAAGAAGGAAAATTTAACTAAATTCTTTTATGATCAATTCACCAGTGCAATTAAATTCACTTGGACTCAAAACAATCACAGAAGTATTGAAAGGATGTTTAGGATTTATCCTAAGCACTTTCTCAATATGATGTATAGTTTTAGAATAAAAACTGAACTTAATTGTTCTTTGATGAAGAAAATCATCCATAAAACAAAAGAGCCTAGACGTCATAGGAATTAACTATCTATAGGATTAAGACTTTGGTAGACAACCAAAACCTTTCCCTTGGCTTTACCTAGGTATTTGTAATAAACATTTAAATGCTCTTAACATGTGTTTTAAGTATAGACTGGAATGATAAGAAGACCCTCCAGGTACACTTTTATTTTATTGCAAGTTACTTACATGTACTGCGCTTTACTTTCCTTGCATGTTAAATAAGATTGTTGCATGAACACTGAAACCTTTAGGATAACCACAAAAAATGGAAACCTAAAACTAAATTAAAATTCACAACAAGATAAAATTCACCGCCACAACAATCAAAATATAAAACAAGCAACAAAACTACAATTATAACTAAATTAAAACGACTCATTGGATGATCGGGAATCCCTTGGATGATGTAACCCACGTGTTGCTAACGAGATTTCCCACGGTCCTAATGAAAGTGTGGAACTCATTCAGTTGAGTTTAGCAAATTCATTTGGACTAAATGAATCTGATGAAAATAACTGTGTCGGGATGATGGAACCGTGGGATCTTAATCGGTTCTGTTTAATCAACTTTAAGATTTGTTTTAATTAAAAAATTAATACATCTAAACATTTAGACTCTTCTAAACCAGAACACTTCTTTCATCTCTTGATTTTGACCTTCTAAAACAAAACCTTTGCAACAACAAGGAGCTTGGAGTACAGTAGGCAGCACGGCCATCGCCGTCAGCAAAACTTGGATCGACATCAGCAAAACCATTCTTAGAATTAGATAACCAAGCCATAGGATTTCAAGGTAGTTTACCTAGTGCAACATAAATCCTCAACCTTTTCGTTAGGCACTTGCAGAATCATGTTATGCAAATTAAGCCCTAACCGGTCTTAGGACTCTGAGTTAATCGTTTGGTACGACATAAACCCTCACATCTTCCAGGCTATCCGTTCTATCATATCATACAAATATAAGTCCTAATTAATTAAAATTGGCAAGATTAAAACATTAAATAAACTCTCAAATTGAAGCCAAACAAATAGGATAGTTTGAGAAGTTGCCAAGATCCTTCCTGGATCCTCAGCTTCTCCTACTTCTCTTCCTTTGGACTCCTAAAATTAATTGTTCCAAATTTGATCCATTCCCTATTGAAATCTCAAAAATCTAGTTCATTTGAAACCTTAAACTTTGAAATTCTTGAGAGCAAAACCACTAATCATTATCGAGAGTTTTCTTAAATGATTTCCGTCATTTAAGATGTAATTAATTATAGGGTCTTGCCCTTATATGGAACTTTAAGAACCCAGGTAATATAAATCCTGTTTAATTCCTTTATATTAAATAGGGGAACTTGTCGGCTTATAAAATTGGTTTGCAGACCAAACAGATGTCACAAATCTTCTAGTTTTGTTTAATCAAGCCCCATCATCAAGCAGTGTGTCTATTCTTCGGGATAGATACATGGTTTGTGATGCGGTGCTCGTTTATATAAACTATTTGGGATGTGAGATCAGTTTGATTTCATATCTTTAAATTTTCAAACTTAAAATTATTTTCAAAATCAAATGCTACTTTCAAATTATATATATATATATATTTAAATTAAATTTAAAATCTAAAATTCACCGACAACTTCTGTAGGCGACCTCCTTTTCAAAACACACCGACCTAAAAATATGTCGACAACATGATAAGATACTAAACCAAAACAAACAAAAAACTGACACTTGACATAACACGACAAAATCATTGACATTGACATCGACATTATATCTAACATAAAACTGATACTTCCAAAACAAACGACAAATCAAAATAACAACAACCAGACAAAACAATGATAAATCAAATGGAATGACTATAAAACATAACGACGATAAAATGACCATAACAAACAAAAAACAAAGATGAAATTAAAACAAAGAAAACAAACATAAAACTAAGACAATATCATCATGACAATATAACAGCTTAACAAAATGACACAATTACATGACATTGCGACATCACATGACATTACATACAACAATATGACACACATATTAAGACATCTTGACATGACACCCGACATAACGTAAAAAATGATAAAATGACAATCATTCAACATAAATTAAACTTTCTTGTAGTATCGATTCTTCAGAAACGCACTGCCACAACAACACTTACACTTTTTTGAGGATAAAATGTTAACCTTAATCGGAAGTTTTCCTAGGAAATATTATTTGCTCAGGATGTAATTAAATATAGGAGCTTAATTCTATATGAGATTAAAAAACTCAGGATATGTATTTTACCTATAAGATCTCTCTGGTTACCCAAGATCTTCATATGATTTTCTCATATAAAAAAAACTTCAGTAATTACACAATCTAAAGACTTGTTCTATAAGATTATCATTTGATCTTATTTTCTCTCAATCTCTATCATGATTAATCCTTTTCAAAATTCTCCAAAGACTTCTGATAATAAGTCTAGGTAGGATAAGAAGTAAGGCGATAGATAGAGAAAGAGAGTGGCAACTCCTTGACATTAATATGATACGAGAATTAATAGCGATGCAAGTCGACGAAAAAGATATTCACCGCCATCAATGGATTCTTTATTATTGTTGTAGGAAATTAAATCCTTTCAAAATTAATGTTCAACAACATATATTAACATTTTAATTGGCCAAATCAAAAAGTAAACTAAGTTCGAAATGAAAAACTATCCCAATTTCTTCAATACATTAAAAGTATATCAAATCCACATCAATCCATCATCACATCTCTATGCAAGAAGAAAGATAAAGGAGACTACTCAGAATTCATGAAGAAGATACAATAAAACATGGATTTTATATATAAAAGAAAAGTCATACAAACCATAAAAGAAAATATAACTTATCTCTTTCTCTTCCCCAATGCAATTCCCTTGACGTTCCATTAAATCCTTTTTTCTCTTCTTTACAACACATAATTCCCTCTTTAGAATGGAGAGGAAGAAGCAATCTCTCACTTTACTTCTTATCTTTCACTCATTAGAGAAGGATTCCTCTCAAATCCTCACTTCTACACACTCTTCTCCTAAGCCCTAACACTTAACACACACTAAAACCACTAGGAGATAGCAAGAGAAACAAAGAGAGCCCCCCTTTTCCATCCAAAAACAGTTACTTATAAGTTAGGTATGAAATCCCAAGAGTTTTCATAGACATTCGTTCAAAAAGTTGCCAAAACCTCGAGCGCTGACGACGCTCTATCGTGCCAATAAATTGCTAAAGTCTCTTGAAAATGGCATCGGCGGCGCCAGAACATGTTTTCCTACTTTTTGCTCCTTTTTGCTTATTTTTGCTCTGAATTCATTCCTTTTCACTTATTTTTGCTCCAATCACCTAAAATCATCATACCTTCAACAAATCATGAAAAATGTCTTTCTTTAAAGTACAATATCAAAAAAATGGGTAAAATTATATAGAAAAAATCGTATATATTTTTGGTGCATCATATGCTAACGTCCGTAGACTCATTAAGTTAGCCTACACTCCAGGATCTATTAACACTCTAGAGAGCAAAAACCTATCAATGATGATGAAAATGTAGAGCGGATGGTTATGGTCGGTAGTACCAAGTAGCAAGTCTTCATCGGTGAAGGTTACACCAAGCTGTTCCTTCAAAGTACAAACTCCACCGGAGGATGTGTTAGCAATTGTGTCAAGCAAATGTTTGGGTCAAGTAGAGCCTTGAACAGATTTTCTCTCATATCCTTTGACAAGATCAGAGCATCGTAGATGCTTAGTTTGGCTAGAAACTTGGTAAGATGTGCTAGTACATTGTAATCTACTTTGTTTGAATTCTCCATTTCATTTCAAATATGTATTTCTTCCATTACTTGAGGCACTTCTTCTTGAATAATTATCTAGTTTCCTTTATCCTAGTGCTGTTGTTGGCAGTAGTACCTTGGCACTTCTTAAATTTTCTTTTGTTATTTACTCCTCCTCTAGAGCCGACAGTTCTTCTGATGTTGTAGCTGATTCTTCTATTTTTGTTTCAGTATTTGAAAAGTCTAAGTTGATGGAAGTGGAGTTCCTTTGCACTCGAGCATTGGCTCCTCACTTTCCATAGTGTCGTAACCAAAGTTGTTGATATCTTCCTCATTTTTGTCAACATTTTCATCGGGGACTAATATGATTTTAGGATCATTTTGGGAATAAAAAATTGGGGTTAGATAGATTGTAATTAGTTACGTCATCGCTAGAGACAGATAGAACATAACAAAAATCATTTATATTATTATTATGAGACCCTGGATAGGCATAAAGATAATCATACAAATTCATGGGTTTGAGGGGTTTCACCCTTGAATCTGAAACAACCAATCTAATAGGGCAGCCCTTATCCTAATCATTGTGCTATCTTCCTTAATTTCCCTTGTGATCTCCTTCTTCCTCCTTTCCCCCTATAGTAGTCTCCTTGGTGAAGTAGTCCTCTTAGGTACGCGTTGGTGGCAGATTTCGTGTAGTGGCTTTCTTTGAAGTAGACTAGATCTGATCCAAGGCTTTCTTGAGCTCATTCCAAATTGTACTCCATCCACCCTTGCTGGCATATTGGTCAATCGAAAAGATCGGCTCGGCTGAAATCACATTTATATAACCTCTTTCAAGTTCTTTCATATTTTCTTTCGCTATCGTAATATTTCCTTCTTTGTAATTCCTCTCGAGCCAATAATTGAAATTGAAACATCCTTCTATCGTGTGCCCGAGCAACCTGTGGTATGGACAAAAGTTAGGTTAATTCTTTTTGTTCATCCCATCTGGCTTCTTCGGCTATGGCAATCTGAACTCAGGCTTCTTCATCAAATTTCTGAACATTTTTGTTATCACCTCATCCTTAATGGAGTAGTTCCTACATAGTCGTTCTGACATTATTAGACTCTATCACCCGTCTGCCTTGTACAACCTCTGCTGCTGACCAAACTGAGTACCCTGTTGTGTACTAGGCTGACTATACTGCTGAGACTGACCTAACTAAGGGGACTGACTAGGCTGCTATGAAGACTGCTCAGCCTAAATCCTCATTGGCTGTTTCCCTTTGTCGACCATTGCCACAATGCCAGATCTCTTCTCATATGCTTTGGCTGGCCTTGTTCTCTTTACTTTCTCTGTATGCTCCATATGATTGACTTCCTCTTATAGACTGCTGACCTTGATGAGTATTTCTAGAAGGATTTGATGGTAAGACCCTTGATCATGAAAACCACTGAACCCTGAATACACTTGAGTAGTATCTGAATCATGTGTTGTTCCTGTAGCTGGGGCTAACACTTCATGCTGAAGTTTCTCCATCTCAGGAAGTAGTCAACTAGAGTCTCGACTGGCTTCTGTTGCTCTAGGACAAGATCTCTGATAGTAACATGGTTTTCCACACTGATGAATCTTTTCAGGAACATATTCTCCATTTCTGCGACTTTCTTCACTGATCCATTGAGTATATATGCATACCAATCAAAAACTATCCCTGACAAGTTGCTAACGAACTGTCGAAACGAAAGAGCTTCAATACCTCTTGTGTTGTAACAACTGGTTCTAAAGTGTGCTATGTGTTGACGAGGATATCCCGTCCAATCGAAAGTCTTGAAAGTCGGGGGCACGAAGCCTTTAGGGTAAGGTACGACATCAAATTCTTCTGGGTAAGCTCTACCCTTTAAAACCGATGCTCAGCATTTGGACTGAGCCAAGACCTTCCGAACTTTTTGTTCGATCATCTACTTACTATCCTTTTCTAGTGGACTCGGAGTTGAATCCTTCCTTGGAGGTTCATCTTCATTGGCAGAAGTAACTTTTCTTCTTTCATCGGTGATGTGTTTAATTTCAGGCTAGTTAATTTCTAGAGATGCTGTTGGTCATGATTGTAACTGTCCGTGTAGTGTAGCCATGGCGGTCTTGGTTGCAGTCCCCTCCATACTCTTTTCCACATGAATAATCTGTTCGTCTCTTGTCAATATGACACTTTAAAGCTCATCCGTAGTGTTCTCCTCACTAGGAGCATCACACATAGATGATGTAAACCTGTTCTCAACCACATTAATCTCCATGAACTCTACTTCCATGTAATCTGACAGGTTACAACTATAATTTTCAATATCAAGTCCCCATTCTCTTGTTAATTTAGAAATTTCTGCTTGGAGCTTTCAGACTTAATCATTGACTGCTTTCTGTCCAATCACCTTCAAATTTATAGGTGTCCCTCGACCGTCACTCCTTTTTGCAACTGACTTAGAAGCAACTGCGGTAGTGGAAATGGGAACATCAGATTCATGATCCATCTTATGATCCACAATTTTTTCAGAGTGTATTGGTGCAACACCTTTGATAACTACACTTTCCTTTTAAAAGTCAGCCCCTTGAGACGGAGTGTCTCGGGGGGGGGGGGGACATCAGAGTGGTGAGGGGTAGTGTGCTCCCTAAAGTGTAGAACATGTATGGAGGTAAACAAACTTCTCTTATTCTTCTTCTTCTTGAATTCCTTATAATCATCGGTGGATAGTACCCTAAGACCTAGCCGAGACATGAATGATCAATGCACCACAGTTTTCAGAACGGTGGTAGTAACATCTGTAGTAGTGGTAGCAACCTTAATTCGTCTTCCCAAACGGCGTCTAATGGAAACTTAAGCGGGTCTTTCCATCCTCAAAATTTCATTCTTTATTTTGCAAGATATTGCATATCCCATCCTCATGAGAGGCTTGGCAATGGAACATCCTTCTTTCTCAGCTAATCCTTAGAAGATTGTGCGGACTCAGGTGATGGGTGTGGGTATCTCCCTCACGTCATCACGACCACGGGGTAATGGAAAAGTAGGAGCAAACATGTGGAGGCTTTCATCTCCAATAGTATCAATCAACGGGTGAAACTTAATCCCTCGAAGGAGAGGAGAAGTCTCCGGTAAACTGAATTCTTCCTGCTGAGGAATCTCATCAATCACTGGCAGGATTATAACCGGTGCCCTGGCTGCTTTAAGAATCCTACGATTGATGTTCCTCCTTTGGGATTTGGTCAGTGGCAGAACTTTATAGCTGGACCCAATCTCCAAGATTGATGGTGTGGGGAGAAAGGCATTATGAGAATCTTCTTCATGCGGAATCTACTTTTTTTGGAAGACGGGAAAGATGGTACGGTGGTGGCAAAACTAGTAGCAGTAAGGGTAACAACTTTCCTAGGCACGGAGATGACAGACTTGACAGAGGTAGTAGAAACTTTCATCTTCTTAGCAGGAGGGAAATCTTGGTGGAAGTTCAGGTTAAACTCAATAAATGGTTCTTGTATATCAGGGGTAGAAACTTTCACGATAACGAATGGGACTTTTCCACTTCAAACTCACTGAAGTTTGTCCTGAACTCGATAATTGGAGTGCCAAGACGAGCCTCACGGGAAAAGTGCAAGTTGCAAGAGAAGGTAAGCATAGGGGTCGTCATTGCTACAGTCGAAAGAGAAATTTTGATAGATAGTGAAGGCCAAAACCTTGTAATCATAGTGTAAATACTACGAAAAAGGTTGATGAACTGCTGCAGACACTTCGTGTAAATTTAATATTTCTATAATTTGATATAAATGAGTATAGATTTTTAATAATCGTAGAGTTATCTTTCAACGCAAGTATACGTATCACTCAAGTAATACAGGGCTCTAATGGAGTCGTGGATATCGATCCCATAGGGATAGTTTAGAGGCTACGGACTAGGATTATAGAAACCTCCCACAGGGAATGTTCAGAGGCTACAGACTAGCATTATAAAAACTAATTTAGAATCACAACTTAATAAATCAAATTGCTTATCTGTCACTAATATGCAATCGTAAACAAGATGAAGTTTTAATAAACTAGGTCTACTAACAGTTAACTAATTCTACTAATAAAGTGATGTTTAAATATATAAGTAAGAATCCTTCTCCTCGTTAAGAAATTTGAGAGAATAGATAATTAAAATTAGTTTAAAACTGTGTTGTGCCAAATAGGAGCGTACCTATTTTTTACCCTTTGGTCCAGACATAAAGAACATTGACTGGTCCTATGCTTGGTTATTGAATTTGAAGCTAGGCTGGGAGGATACCGACTCTTACTTCAGAACTCCCATGTTCCCCTCACTTGAGGGCTATCATCTACGCTCCAACACCTAAACGATAGGACCGAATTGAGGATTTTAATCTGTCACGCTAAAATCTCCAATTCTACGCCCGATAAATATTACTTCCCTATTTATTTGCACCCTACTTTCAAGGACCTTGACCTCCCTGAATCTCAAATGTAATCTTCACTGTAGTTGTTAAAGTCAACATATTTTAACTAATCAATTGGCTTGATTGAATGTAAATTAAAATTTAAGTGAAAAGATTACCACAACTTCTTTAAAATTTTCTTAGCACACTAATTTAAATTACCATTTCACTAAAATATCAAAACAAGGAGAAAGACAAAAAATACTCAGATTTCATGGACAAGACACGACAAAACTTAGATTTCATATATAAAAACAAAGTTTTACAAACTAAAATAAGTAAATACAACTTATCTTGAATTCCTCATCAAGCAAACTCCGTGAAGTTCCTCTGAATCTCTTCCTTTCTTTACAGCACGCAGAATTCTCCTTTGAAATGGCAAGGAAGAAGAAATCTCTCACTTCCCTTCCACTCTTACAATCTCTTGAAGAATCCCTCACAAATATCACTAATTTAACTCACTATCTATAACAAGGCCCTAACTAACACTCTACAAACCCTTTGGACTCACTAGACACACACTCTTGACCCTCTAGTGGACACACTGTGGGCTCGGTGGACACACGGACAACAACTTTTTCGGCGCCAAATTATTTCTTTTAAAGTAGTTGAAGAGTTTCGAAGATTTTCCCAAGCATCCCTTCAAAAATTGTCCACATTCGATTCATTTCATGAGAGAATCAACTTTCACACCGTCGGCGGCCTCGAGCTCACCATCGACAGCCTTCTAGAACACTAAGCCTTGGACTCATTTTAATAAGGACCGCTGTTGGCGGTCTCAATCTTGCCATCGTCAGGCTTCCTTATAATATATTTTTTGAACTCTTGGGAAAATTTCTTCGTCGGCGCTGTCGAGCTCGCCGTCGGCGCGCTAGATCAAATTTTCATATTTTTGATCATTTTTGCTCCAAATTCGCTCTTTTTTGCATTTTTTCGCTCCATGGTCCATAAATCAACATACCTTTACCAAATCATCAAAAATACCCTTCTTTAAAGTTCAATATCATCAAAATAAATATAAAATAGGGATGAAAATCTGAATATATTTTCAGTGGGTCAAAATCCCTCATACTTAACTATTACTTATTCTCAAGTAATTTTGAGTACTACATAAAGTTATGATTCATTGTGGTAAAGATTTAATTCAAAAATATTATAATTCTGATTTAAATAAATATCTTAGTATGATTTCTTATAAAGATTTTCAAGTAATTAGATTAACTCTGCAGATATAAGGCTATCTAGTCATTAAGTCTAAGAGTTATACTCTTCTATTCATTTCAATAATGACTATATGTTACAATATTAATTCACTTAGAATATTCAGATGAGAACACTACTTGTAAAGAAACTAGTCCATAAATATAAGTTCAGAAATGTATTTAGTTTTCTCTTTAGGTTAATCTAAGTGACGCCAATTTTTGATAAAACATCTCCTCAAGCTTCTCCTCACATACTTTTTCTTTTCTTTTTATTTGGATTGCTTTTCAATCCTTTATATATTTTTCTTTTCTTTTCAAGGATTGTTTTTCAATCCATTCTTTTTCTTTTTCTTTTTCATTTGAGGATTACTATATCTGGATAGTCTATTAATGATTTTAAACTTAACTCTTCTTTTCCTAAATTTGAAACTTATAGCATACCTTCCCCTTATTTGTAATTCATAGTTTTTACATCATTGAGTCCCAATCTTTTCTTTCTCAAATAAATTCCTAAGATTCTTAATATTTAAGAATATAGTTTTCTTTACTTTAAATAGTTAACTATAGTCTTATCCTACAAAATATACTAAACAACTTAACCTACAAAATTAATTTTCATTACTAAAAATATTTCTTTGAATCTTCTAAATAAAATCTAAATATAGTTAACTGAATCAAATTTTATCTCAAAAATCATGTTTTAAATTTTGAAAAAATTTTAATTGACAACATATAATAGTTAATATTTTTCACCCCCCAAAACTTAAAGTTTTGAATAATAGAAATAATATGAGTGGAAAGAAAAATTCTAAATATAAAAATCATACCTTTGTACTTTAGGCATTATCTTCTCTCGGAAATTTTTGCAGGTTCTTCTAAAAAATTTTAACTTCAATAGACCTGTAATATTAGGAACTTTTCTACACATATAACAGTTTAGAGAATTTGCTGGGTAATGAAATTTTGAAACAAGTATATAAAATAAAACATTTAACAACAACAATTAACTACACAGGAGAATACTAAATAACAATTGCATTTCACAATACAATAACAAATAGTCTACTATTTAAACTAAGACTACACAGTTACAATTATAATTATGCATCACAATCCAGAAATGAAATACAAACTACAAACACAATACATATGTTAGAAAATAAAACAATTCACAAAATATAAATAACAATATGAAAATATTACAACAAAACACAATACATCACATCAAAATCAAATTTTAAAAATTAGAGATCAAAATCCCATTCTATGTCTTCATCTCCCTAGTCAGCAGGTGGATTGGGCTGATAGTGAGTATACTGGGGGCATTATGGAAAAGTAAGATTAGGCTCACCTATATAGTATCTAGCCTGAGTGTCATAATAAGTATTTTCGAAACCAGAAAGCCGCTGAAGATATTCACTGACATGATCATGTCTCCGCTTTAATCCTTCAATCCTTTGATCTATTCTCTCAAGTTTTTTATCAAACTTTTCAAAACTTTTCCACTGCAGGGTCATCTCATTCATCAAATCATAAAGAGTAGAAGAGCTAGAGGTAGGAGGGTCTTAACTAGTAGAGGGGATATCTCTACTGATATAAGGTGCTTTACTCCTACTCCCAGATCTTCATTCTTCATGGGACTTGTAAGTCTTCAAATTGGCTTTACTAATGGTTTTGTAGGATATGCCCATTCTTCATCGTCTCTAGCTTCCACTCCAGATAATTGGCAAAGTGCAAAAATTAGGCCAGGATGCCCTAAATATCCACTTGATTCACTCTTTGAAGTGGCCAAAATATTATTGTAAATAATATTCCCCACATTTATACTTTTATTGTTCTGAATACAGAAATTCAGAGCAGCTCTATCTCTTTATACTTTACTATGGTGATAGGTAGGTAGTAGAGTAGAATAAATGAAATAATGTCATGCCTTAGATGTGTCATTCATCATGGATAGAGGAAAGTTAATCCGTTCATGATATTTAATTTTCCAAATCTCTTTCCCATCAATGAGAAAGTCAATAACATCGTCTCTTGAACCTTCCATAGTTCCAAATGTTTCATACTCGCTAGAGTAAAAATCGTGAAGCTCGTAAAAAGAATTAATGCAGGCAGCATTAAAATCAATAGAAAATCTTTTTACTTTTTATAGGCTTGTCCTCAAGTTGAGTCATATTTGCATAGAACTCTTTTACACCTTATACAGCAGCCTTGTTAGTAGAGTAACAGAAGTTATCCCACTTCTTTTCTCTAATAACTCGTTCCACCTCTCCTCCAGGATTATCAAAAACTCGATCTTGAATACACCGCTTTCCTTGGAAGATTGAAGTGTATCTTGATTGGGGCATTTACAAACCGAGTCTCATCAAATTCAAGTCTCCTCTTTTGAGAAGGAGCCATTTTTTGATCTATCAAAATTAAAAAATTCCAAACTAAATTCCAGAACAATAATACAATGTCTTCCAAAGGTGACCTAAAGTAATTTAAATCAAGTTCCATGAATTACTTCCAAGTCATTTTCCACATTTTTAATTTTTCCAAAATTTCTTAATGTGGAAGAAATTAAAGGTAAAAATAAAAAAATTTTACATAGGAAGGAAGCTCTTACCGAAGGAAGATGAAATTCAGTGTTAAAATAAGTTGAAATCTCTCCAAATCCAAGATCTCTCAAGCCCTAGGTCGAAATTTTTGGTAAATAAGGGAAGAAGACGATGAATAGTGGCGGTTGACTAGTCAAAATCGCGGTTAAAAGTTAAATTTTAGGATCTCCCCGTCGGCGGGGTCAGGCCCAATTAAATTTAATTTTAATGGTTTCAGGAAAAACATGTCGTCAGCGGCCTTGAGCGCGCCATCAGCGAGATTCTTAAATTTCGATAATTTTTCTGATTTTTACAATTTCAATCAATTTTAAGCCTCGTTGTCATCCGTTCGATCATGTTAAACATATATTTTAAGTGATTAAGTGAGGTATTAGCACAAATAAACATACACACAACAAAACTTCACAATTATATATTAAATCCAAGTGTTACAATACACATTACATAACAAACAAGCCAGGTATTTTCTCAACCTAAATTTCTCAATTCAGCGTCGCAATCCAAGCCACAATACTCTAAACGCTGAAAACAAAACATTCCAAACATAATCTCAACTATACTGAGATTAAAAAATAAACAATCAAAAGAAAACAAATAAATATAGTTTAAATCAAGTTCAAAATAAGGAAGCATATAAAGTAAAGCAATCATACTACTCTTCTGTATTAGTGTTGGTTTCTTCTCTGATATCACCCATCGCTTGAACATGGATGAATAGGTTATAGAAAATTCAGAATGGGCATTCTTCAGTTGAATCTTCTTCATGCCATCCCATTCTTCTCATTAAGTGTATCAAACTTGCTTCGAAATGTCCAGTATGATCGCAATACTCTTTCATTCTTCAATCAAGGTGATCAAAGAAATCAGATATATTGTTAACTGAATTCATTAAATTTTGTACCCGTTTCTCCAGATTCTTCATTCTGTGTAAGATCATCGGTGTATTGTCCGCTACAAGAGGTTGAATTGGAATAGAGTTTTGCGTTGCTTGATCCAAAATCACACCCATACCGTTCTCTTCATCGTTGGCTGGGAACATTCTAGTTGGGTCTTAAGTTCTTCAATGTAGAAGTACCTTCTCCTAAATTTCATATGTACTTGAAACAGACTGCATATTGAGAAAATTATTGAAGGATGTCTAAGCCTTTGAGATGATCCTTGAACGATCAGGCCAAAAATAGATTTCACAATAATTAATCCCATATCAATTAGCCATCCCATTTGAATGCAGTAGTTCAGTATAGCACTCTCTTTGGTGACTTTTCTGATCTTCCTTGTTGGTTATAAGTTTGCAGATATGAAAAAGTGCTAATGTTTCGAAATGGGATTTAAAAGTATAGCAGAAAAACTGACATACCCATTTTCTCTAACTTCCCAGTCTTCAGTTTCGTCCGTCAAGTATTGGTAGATTTCATTCATCTTATCTCTTGTCAGCACAAAATTGGAATAATGGCAGACAAAAACATTATCAAGCATGTATAATTCATTAATTCGTCCAGAGTTAAAAGTTATCCACCTACCATACATATAGATGCTTCCTTCGTTGATTCCATGCAAATTGGTGTAAAACTCCTTCTCCAAAGGAACGACTACTGCGGCAGTAGTGTAGCAAAATACTTCCCATCTTCGCCACACGATCATTTCTTCAATTATTGTTAATGAATTGTTTAATCCTCGATTCACAACCCTCATTCTTTGATTAGTCTCCTCTTTGACATCACCTTGTTGAAAAGTCGTTGTGCCTCAGCACTAAGGAACTTTTGCTGGTTGAACACTTAAAATCTAGAGTGATCTATTGAATTGGAAGCCATTAGAGAAGAATTCAAGGGAGTTTCCATTCGTTTTTGAGAAATTTAGAGTTTAGGAAGCATCTGTAGAAGTTTATAGGGGATAAATTTTTCTAAAATCACAAAAAACCATCGTTTCAAACTCGAAAAACTGCCCACTTACCGATCTCACTATTGGCAGCCTCGATGGAGCCGTTAGCGAGCTCTGTGCATTTAAATGTCAGGGCCATTGGGAAAAACTCGCTGTCGGCGGCATCGAGCGAGTCGTCGGCGCCCTAGGCCAAAATTTTGTACAAAAACGCTGTGGTCAAGTACTTTCCAAATTTTCTCCATGGATCCAAATTTCATGATGATCAAACGGTAAATACAAGCAGTAGAATTCAATACTACTATAAACAAATGATAAATTTAAAGAAGCACACAACAAATAAAGATAACTATGGGTTGCCTCCCATAAAGCATTTGGTATAACATCGTCAGCCTAACCTATTCAGGTGTTATTCAGGTTGACTGAGCATTAAAACCTCTTTAAAGTTTGGTCTTTTACCCTCAAAATATGGTTTTAATCTATGTCCATTTACTTTAAATCTATTCCCAATCTTCAGATCTTTAATTTCAACAACTCCATAAGTATAAAATTGAGTCACAGTAAAGGGTCTTAACTAACTATACTTCAATTTCCTAGGAAATAAGTTCAACCTTGTATTGTAAAGCAAAACTTGTTGTCCTGGTTCAAAGTTCTTCTGGTTAATCTTCCGATCATGCCTTAATTTTTGTTTTTCCTTATAAATTATGTCGTTATCATAAGATTCATTTCTTAATTCTTTTATTTCATTTAATTGTAAAAATCTCTTTTCACCAGCAATTTTCAACTTATAATTGAATTCTTTAATCGCCCAATATGCTTTATGCTCCAATTCTACTAGTAAGTGGCAAGTCTTTCCAAAAATGAGTCTGTAAGTAGTCATTCCAAATTGAGTTTTATATGCAGTCCTGTATGCCCTAATGCAGTATCCAGTCTTGTAGACCAATCTACTCTACTAGGATATATAGTCTTTTTTAAAATTTATTTAATCTCACGATTAGAAACTTCAGCTAATCCACTGGTTTTAGGATGATAAGCAGTAGAGAATCGATGAACAATATTAAAGTTTTCTGCTAATCTTTGAATATATTTATTCCTAAAATGGGATCCTCCATTAGTGATAATCACTCTCGGCATTCTATATCTTGTGAAAATGTTTTTCATTAAGAATCATAAAACACTTTAGCATCACAATGAGGTAAAGCTTGTGCTTTAATATAATATGGTAAAAATCAACCGCAATCACAATATATAATTTCCCAAATGAAGGAATAAATGGTTCTATGAAATCTAATCCCCAAACATCAAAACTCCCAACTTCTAACATGAAATTCAGAGGCATTTCATTTCTTCTGGATATATTACCTACTCGTTGGCATCTATCACAAGTTTTGATATATCTATAAACATCTCTAAAAAGAGAAGGCCAATATAATCCAGCTTGTAAAATTTTGTACGCAGTTTTGTCAATCCCAAAATGTCCTCCAAATTCAGAATCATGACATTTTTGAATGAATTTTTTCTTTTATTGCAGTGTTAGCATAGGTGGCAAAATATCACTTACTATATAGTTAACTATATCAGCATGCCAGGGTATTTTCCACACATTAATATTATAAAGTTTTTCATCAGGAAAACTGTCTGTTATATCATTGTCGGTGTTAGATGATTCATGATATTCTAATCTCTACAAATGATCAGCAATTTGATTGTCAGTTCCTTTTCAATCAATTACCACAAAATCTAATTCTTGCATCAAAAGTATCAATATAAATAATCTTGGTTTAGTATCCTTCTTTTGCATCAAATATTTAATAGCAGAATGATCATTATACACAATAAATTTAGTCCCAATTAAATAAGATCTGAATTTATCAAAAGCATACAGTAACACTTTTTTAGTAACCGTATAGTTAATTTGAACATCATTATGAGTTCTACTAGCATAGTATATAACTTTAAAAATCTTATCATATCTTTGACCAAGAACAGCTCCAATAGCATAATCACTAGCATCGAAACTATTACTGGTGTTGTGATTAGTTTTTCCTTTAATAACTGAAAGACATCTAAGCAGTCTTCAGTAAACTCAAATTTCTTGTCCTTTTCTAAAAGTTATAGGTTTGGTAATTTTTAAAAAATCTTTAATATAACGCCTGTAAAAACCAGCATGTCGAAGAAAATTTCTTACCCCTCTCACTGTAGTAGGAGGTGGTAATTTATCTATAACTTGGATTTTTGTAGGATCTACTTCCATGCCATTTTCTAAAATTTTTTGCCCTAATACAATTCCTCCTGCAACCGTAAATTGACATTTCTCCCAATTTACAACTAAATTAGTTCTTTCGCATAACTCTAAAAATTTTTCAAGATGAATTAAGCATGCGTCAAATGATGTTCCAAATACAGAGAAATCATCCATAAATAATTCTATTCCATTATCAATTAAATTACTAAACATAAACATTATGCATCTCTGGAGTGTTGCAGGTGCATTACATAATCTAAAAGGCATTCTTCTAAAAGCAAAAGTTCCATACGAACTAGTAAATGTTATTTTCTTTAGATCCTTAGTAGCAATAGGAATTTGATGGTAACCAGTATATCCATCTAGAAAGCAATAGTATTTGTGTCCAACAAATCTATCTTACATTTGGTCTAGAAAAGGAAGTGGAAAATGATCTTTTTGAATGGAGGTATTTAATTTTCTATAATCAATACAAATACGCCATCCAGTAACTTGTCTGATAGGTATTAATTCATTATTCTCATTTGCTTCAACAGTTACTCCTGCTTTCCTAGAAACACAATGAATTGGACTTACCCACGAACTATCCGAAATAGGATATATAATTCTAGCATCAAGCCATTTTAAAATTTTTTTTAACTACTTTCATAATATGGTTCAGTCTCTTTTGTGGATCAATTCTTGGTTTAAGTTCATCGTTTAATAAAATTCTGTGCATAGAAGTCGAAGGACTAATTCCCTTTATATCAGCTAAAGTCCACCCGAAAGCTTTTTTGTACCTTTTTAATGTATCCATTAATTTGTTTTCTTGAATTTCATTTAGATCCGAGGAGTTAATTACTAGTAATGTTGAAAATTCTCCTAAAAATAAATATTTCAAATGATTTGAAAGAGTCTTTAATTAAATTTCAGGGTGTTTTACAATTGATGAAATTAATATTTCGTTGTCTGGTGTAGTTAAATTGAGCGTTTCAAATTGTTCCTGAATATAATCAGCTTCTTTGCTATCAATTTCATCATATTTATCGTTTTCTATATCTTCATTTTCTTCAAATTCATCTTTGAAATATTCTTTTCTCAAATAACCACATATATCCATTCTAAAACATTCATCATCTATTTGTATTGAAGGATATTTCATTAACTTTGAGATGTTAAAGTTACTTCTCGATCATTTACTCTCATAGTCAACTCTCCTTTTTGAACATCTATCATGGCTTTTCCTATAGCTTGGAATGGTCTTCCTAAAATGATTGGAATTTTCTTATCTTCTTCCATATCTAAAATAATAAAATCTACAGGAAAGATAAATTTATTAACCTTAACCAGAACGTCTTCTACAACTCCTTTAAGATGTGTAATAGATCGATCAGCTATCTGTAGAGTTATAGAAGTTGGTGCAATCTCTCCTATTCCTAACATTTTAAAAGTTGATAGAGGCATCAAATTTATGCTAGCTCCCAAATCACATATGGCTCGACCATAAAATTTTTCACCAATAGCACACGGGATAGTAAAACTATCAGGATCTTTAAGTTTTTCTGGAAGCTTTTTCTGAATTATAGCACTACAATCTTCACTAAGTGCAACAGTCTCATGATCTAATAACTTCCTCTTTGTGTTGAGTATATCCTTCATAAATTTATCATAATCAGGCATTTGTTCCAAAGCTTCAAAAAAGGAATATTTATTGACAATTTTTTTTTAAAATGTCTAAGAATTTAGTAACTCTTTTTCCCTTATCTTGTTACCTTAGTCTTTGAGGAAATGGTAGTGGTGGTCTTTCAACAGTAATTTTTATAGGTTTCAGAGGAAAATCAGGATATAAACTTTCATTCTCTCCTTCAGTTTCCACTTTTTCCTTTTCAACTACAGTTTCTTTTTGGACTCTTATTTCCAACTCTTTTCCACTTCTTAATTGAATAGCCTTGATCTATTCTTTACCTTGACCTTTAAGATTTACTTCAACATTGCTAAGTAAAGTTCCAATAGGTTTATTGATCAGGTAAGTAACAGTATGCCCAAATTGGTTTTCTATATTTTTAATGGCAGCTCCTTGACTTTGTAATTGATTTCCAATATTCAAAACTAATTTTTCCGTAGATGAATTCTTCTCCTTGAATTGTAAATTATTATAAAAATCTAGTGGATTAGAAGGTCTATAATTGGAATTATCTTGATTGTTTACATTTCCTAATGAGTTTATAGGATTGTTCCCCTATTGAGTATTAACAGGCTTAGCATTACCTTGGTTATTCCAGTTAAAGTTTGGATGATTCTTCCAACCTGGATTATAATAGTTTGAATAAGGGTTTTTTTGCCTATTATTTAACAAATTTATAGTTTTATATGAAGATTGAGCATCTACAATTTGTCTTAATGAATTTTCTTCTAACACTGAAGTTGTTTGAGAACGATTCAATCTGTATTGATCTATTTTCTTTGAAAGAGCAGCAATTTGAGAAACGATCATAGTTAAAGCATCTGAATCATGAATACTGGCTACTCTCTTAGGATTTACCCTTTCAGCAGACAATTGAAATTTATTGGTAGCCATTACTTCGATTAAAGCATAAGCTTCTTCAAAAGGTTTAGCCATTAATGATCCACTAGTAGCAACGTCAATAATGGATCTAAGAGAGCGTACTAATCCATTATAAAAAGTTTGAATAATTAACAATCTGGTAAAGCATGTTGTGGACATTTCTTAAGAAGTTCTTTCACAAGATTCATATATCCATTCTTCCTTATACTGACTGAAAGATGTAATATCGTTTCTAAGCTTAGCATTCTTAGATGGTGGAAAATATTTTGATAAGAATTTTTGTAAAAGTTGCCCCAAGTTCTAATAGATCCAGGTGCTAACGAATTTAACCAAGCCTTAGCCTTATCCCTTAGTGAAAAAAGAAAAAGTTTAAGTCTGATAGCATCATCAGACAATGTCATATTTAAAAGTAGCATAAAGTTCTAAAGAACTCACAAGATGTAAATTAGGATCTTCATTAGGAGTTCCGCCAAATTGATTTTTTTGTACCATTTGGATAATTGCAGGTTTAAGCTCAAATGAATTAGCAGCTACATCTGGATTTTGGATGGTTAAGAGAATTTCATTAAATGTAGGGTTAGCGTAATCTCTTAGTGGTCAAGATTGATGTTTAGTTTCTATTCTTTGGTTGTTTATGTTGTTTTCCATTGTATTAAGATTATCAAGATTTCTAGGTTCTTTTCTCAATTTTCTAATTCTTCTAATAGTTCGTTCTAATTACGTATCGTAGGGTATAAGATTTTCACATCCAAATGTACACATACAATCGAAATCATTACACATAAAAACAGTTGACTAAATATAATAATAAGTTGCAAATTCTTTTAAAAAGTTTTTTAATTGTCGTAAATCGTCTGTTACTCAAGTTATGTTATATAGCTATTGACAACCCTGCACTCCCTGTGCTTTTCTTAAATTCGAATGTACTTTAGTAACAATTAAATATTTTAATCTTTTAATCGTAAAGTTACTTTCAAATGCAAGTATACGTATCGTTCAAGTAATACAGAGCTCTAATGGAGTCCTGGATATTGATCACACAAGGAGAGTATTAAAGCCTACGGACTTAGGATTATAAAAATCAATTCAGAAATACAAATCACTAATATGCAATCGATAATAATACGAAACTTATATTAAAAACTAGTTTTACTAACAACTTACTAATACTACTAGAGTTAAGTTCAAATATAGATAATAGCAAGAATCTTTCTCCCTAGTTAAGATACTAATGTAAAATAATAATTATAATTAGTTTTAATGTATTGTGCCAAATAGGAGCCTACCTATTCTATACCCTTTGATCCAGGCATAAAGAACATTGACTAATCCTATATTTTGGTTACTGATTCTGTAGCTAGGCTGAGAAGATACCGGCTCTCACTTCGGAGCTCCCACGTTCCCCTCACCTGAGGGCTAACAATCTACACATCAGCACCCAAATGATAGGACCGAATTGATGATTTTAGCCCGTCACTCTAAAATCTCCAGTTCTACGCCCAATAATATTATTTCCCTATTTATTTGCAGTTCTCCCTCCAAGGATTTACTCGTCTACCTTGCAAAGATAAATGTGATATATACAAGTTAAGAATCCATAGCCCTCGGCCAGGTCTTAAGAACTCTTCTCGGATTTTAACAATACAAATGACCAATTCTTATAGTAAAGTAAGTTTAGGTATAGTTCCATCAGGACCTCTTTTATAATTTATTTAATAGACTAATTATATAATCATTTCACAAAAAAAAACATCAATACTTGGAGAAAGATAGAATAATTACTCAAAATTCATGAAGAGGATGCAATGAAACTTAGATTTCATATAATAAAGTAAAGTTCTACACACTAAAAACAAATAAACACTACTTATCTCAAACTCCTCCCCAAGAAAACTCCTTAAAGTTCCTATAGATCTTTTCCTTGGAATTATCCTTTGAAATTTCAATGTGGAAAAGTTCTCTCACTTCCCTTCCACTCATGCAATTCCTCGAAGAATTCCTTACAATTTCTCTTTTTGAACTCACTACTCACTAAAATAAACTCATTAATTGACTCTCTTTCCACTATGGACTCACTAACAATCACTTTTGAGACCAGAAGAAGAGCCCCTTTTCAGGAAAAATTCATTCCATTTAAAGTTGTAAAAGAGTCTCTAAGGGTTGTGAAGGCACCCCTTCGAAAATCGTCCACATTCGACGTATTTCTGGAATAATCTGCCGACCCCCGCAGTCAGTGGCCTCGAGGCGCCATCAGCGTCCTTCTAGAAACCATGCATCTGAACTGTCCCCGCCGTCTGAGGCCTCGATCCGTGCCGTCGATGGTCTCCCTTGTAATTAATTCTGAACTCTCGAGAAAATCACGCCGTAGGTGGCCTAAGTCAAATTTGCATAATTTAGTCCTTTTTACTCCAAATAAGCTCATTTTTGCATATTTTCATTCCCTTGTCCTTAATTCTTCATACCAGCATAAAAACACCAAAAATAATTTTCTTTAAATTGGAATATGATCAAAATCAGTGTAAAATAAGCATGAAAATCTTGACCTTTTTCTCTTGGGTCAATATCCCCTAAACTTAACTATTAGTTGCCCTCAAGTAATCCTTAATACTACATAAAAATTATGATTTATTGTGATAAAGTTTTAATTCAGAAATACTATAATTTTGATTTAAATAAATATTATAATAAGAATTCTCAGTAAGATTTTCAAATAATTAAATTAATTCTGCAGATACAAGGCTATCTAGTCATCCAGATTAAGAGTTATAGTTTTCTATTTATTTCAAGAATGACTATATATTGTAAAAATAATTCACATAGAGTATTCAAAACATAGGAAATTCATGAAGAAATTATAAGTGAGAAACTAATCATAAATATAAGTTCAGAAATCATTTTAGTTTTCCTTTTAAGTTAATCCAAGTGAAGCCAATTTTTGATAAGGTATATCCTCAAGCTTCTCCTCACTTATTTTCTTTTTCTCTTTCTTTTCTTTTTCAGGGATTGTTTTTCAATCCTTTTTCTTTTTATTTTTGTTTTCTTTTTCAAGTGAGGATCACTATTTTTGGATAACATGTTAATAATTTTGAACTTCACTCTTCTTTTCCTAAATTTTAAACTTTCAACACTTTACCTTATATGTACTTCATAGTTTTTACTTAATTGAATCCTAATATTTTCTTTCTCAACTGAATTTCAAATATTCTTAATATTTCAAAATATAGTTTTTCTTACTTTAAATAGTTAACTGTAGTATTATCCTCTTATGCTTAATATCTTAATCTACAAAATTAATTTTCACTATAAAAAATATTTCTTCCAATCTTTTACAATATTTAAATAAAATCTAAATATAGTATTTAGAATTAAATTTTATCTCATAAATCATATTAATAATTTTTAAAAATATGTTATTTGAGAACATATAATAGTGAAGATTTTTCTTCCCTCCCCCAAACTTAAATTTTTCTCTAAATAGAAATAGTAGATGGGTGAAAGAAAAATGTTAAATATAAAATTCATACCTTTGCACTTTAAGCATTTTTGTCTTTTTGAAATTTGCAGGTTCTTTTCAAAATCTCTAACTCCAACTGTCCTGTAATATTAAAGTCCTTTCTACACACATGCAGTTTAGAAAATTTGTAGGGGTAATGAAATTTTAAAACAAGTATATAAAACTAAACATTAAACAAAAATAACTAACTACACTACACAGGGCATATGCATTTCACAACACAGAACAAACAGTTTATAAATTTAAACTAAATAGTTCACAATTACATTTACTATTACAGTTACCATAAGCATCTAGAAATGAAAATGGAATTTACCAACTAAGCACATATCACAGAAAATAATGCACAGTACAATACAATACAAATCAAAGTTCATCCAACAAAACTAAAAACAAACAAATACACAAATACATCAAATCACATCAAATCAGACATTAAAATCCCATGCAATGTCTTAATCACCCAGGTCAGCAGGAGGATCAGGGTGATACTGAGTATATCTGGGGCACTCTGGAAAAGTCACATCTGGCTCTCCTCGGTAATATCTATCCCGAGCATCGTAATAAGCCATCTCAAAATCTGAATGCCTCTAAAAATACTCACTATCATGATCATGTCTTCCTTCTAGCCCTTCAATCCTATGATCAATCCTTTCTAATCTTTCATCTAATTTCCTTAAACGTTTTCTCTGCAGGGTCATGGCATTCATCAGATCATACAAGGTAGGGGAACTGGAGGCAGGAGGGTCATAGCTAGTAGAAGGGATATCTCTACTAGTAGATGGTCCTTGCTCCTACTCCCTGATCTCCATTCCTCATGGGATGTATAAGACTTTATATTTCCTTTAGTAATGGGTTTCATAGGATAAACTCATTCCTCATCATCGCTAGCTTCAACTCCAGACAGTTGACAAAGTGCATAAATAAGGCTAGGATGCCCTAAAGATCCACTTGTCTCAATCCTCATAGTAGTCATAATATTCTTATAGATTATCTTCCCCGCATTAATTCTTCTATTGCTCTGAATACAGAAATTCAGAATAGCTCTCTCGCTCTCGAGACTTCACTATGATGGTATGTAGGTAGCAGAATTGAACAGATGAAATAATGCCATGCCTTAGCAGTGGCATTCATCATCGACAATGGAATGTTAATCCGTTCATGATTTTTAATTTTCCAAACTCCTTTCCCATCAATGAGAAAGTCAATAACATCATCCAACAGACCTTCAATTGTTCCAAAAGTTTCAAACTTGCTAGTATAATAGTATTGAAGGTCCTAAAAAGAATAAATTCTATTAGCACTAAATTTGACAGAGAAACCCCTTACTTGGACAGGTTTATCTTCAATTTGAGTCAGATTTGAGTAAAATTCACTAACAACTTTGACATCAGCTTTGTTGGTTGAATATCAGACATTCTCCCATCCTTTCTCCTTGATTACTCTTTCCACCTCTCCTACATGATTCTCAAAAACTTTATCTTGAATACACTTCTTACTTTGGAAAAGTGAAGTCTACCTCGATTGGGCGTTTGCATTAACGAATCGAGTTTCGTCAAATTCAAGTCTTCTCTTTAGTCTTGGAGCCATCGTTCAATCTATCAAATCACAAAATATTCCAACAAATCTGTAAAATAATAACACAATGGCTTTTAAATGTGGTTTAAAACAATCTAAATCAATTTCCATGATTTCCTTCCAAGTCTTTTTTCCACATTTTCAAATTTCCAAAAATTTCTCTATGTGGAAGAAATTCACGGTGAAATTAAAAAATTTTTACATAGGAGTGAAGCTCTTACCAAGGAAAAATGTAATTCGGTGTTGAAATTGGTTGAATTTGCTCCAAGTCCAAGATCTCTGAAGCCCTAGGTCGGTTTTTCGGGTATTAAGGGGAAGAAGAAGAAGAATAGTGGCTTTTGACCGGTCAAAATCGCGGTAAATAGATATTTTTCACGACCGCTCCATCGACAGGCTCTATTGAGTTAATATTCTATTCTTTTTGGGAAAAACACGTCGTCGACGGCCTCGAGGGCGCCATCGGCGAGATTCTAAAAAACTTAACATTTTGCGATTTTACTCAATTTTAAGCCTCGTCGTCATCCGTTCGATCCTTTTTATTATATATTTTAATTAATTTAGTGATGTATTAACACAAATTTAACTTACACACAACAAAATTCACTTTTATATATATTAAATCTAAGTTTTCGCAATACACAATACATAACACTCATAAGTAGGTTTTCTTTCAACCTAAATCCATCAATCAGAGTCGCAATCCAAGCCATAACACTCAGAACGCTGAAAACAAACATTTCAAACCTAATCTCAACTATACTGAGATTAAAAGTAAACTAATGAAATCAAACACACAAACATATAAACATAGATTAAATCAAACACAATATACTGAAATAAATTAATTAAGTCTACTACTCTTCTGAACTAGTACTGGTCTCTCCTTTGATATCTCCCATAATTTGAACATGGACAAACAAGTTGTAAAAAGGTTAGGATGGAAATTCTTCAGTGGAATCTTAATCGATCAGTCTCATCCTTTTCATCAATCGCACCAAACTTGCTTCAAACTTACTAATATGTTCAAAATGCTCTTTCATTCTCCAATCGATGTGATCAAAGAAATCAAACATATTATTAACTGTGCTTGTTAAATTTTGTACCTAATTCTCTAAACTTTTGATTTTATGTTGTCGGCATATTTTTAGGTTGTGTTTTATTTTGAAAAGGGGTCGCCTAACAGAAATTGTCGGCGAATTTTTAAAATTTTAAATTTAGTTTAAATATATATATATAATTTGGAAAGTAGCATTTGATTTTGAAAATAATTTTAAGTTTGAAAATTTTAAGATGTGAAATCAAACCGATCTCGCATCCCAAATAGTTTATATAAACGAGCACCACACCACAAACCGTGTATCTATCCCGAAGAATAGGCACACTGCTTGACGATGGGGCTCGATTAAATAAACTAGAAGATCTGTGACATCCGTTTGGTCTGCGAACCAATTTTATAAGCCGACAAATTCCCCTGCTTAATATGAAAGCATTAAACAGGGTTTATATTACCTGGGTTCTTTAAAATTCCCTATAAGGGCAAGCCCCATAGTTAATTACATCTTAAGTGACGGGAATCACCTAAGAAAACTCTCGATAATAATCGGTAATTCGCTCTCAAGAATTTCAAAGTTTAAGTTTTCAAGGGATTGAATTTTGGAATTTTAATAGGGAATGGATCGAGTTTGGAACATTTTGTTTTGGGATTTCAAAGGAAGAAAGGTAGGAGAAATTATGGATTCGAAGCGAACTTCGGTAATTTCCCGTCTATCCTATTGTTTGGCTTGAATTTAGGAAAGTCCTAATATTTATTTAATGTTTTGATCTTGCCAATTTTAATTAATTAGGACTTATATTTATATGATAGAATCATACAAATAGCACTGGAAGATGTGAGGGTTTATGTCGTATCGGATGACTACCTCGGAATCCTATGTCCGGTTAGGGCTTAATTTGCAATGCAAATGCCTAACGAAGAGGTTGAGGATTTATGTTGCACTAAGTGCAAACTACCTCGAAATCCTATGGCTTTGGTTATTTAACTCTAAGAAAGTTTCTGCGAAGTAGACTCGGAGTTTCTTGATGACGATGGTCGTGCTGTCCACCATGCTCCGAGCTCCTTGTTGTTGCAGAGGTTTAGTTTTAGAAGTCATAAATCAGGAGATGAGAAAAGTGTTTTGGTTTAGAGAAAATCTTAATTTCCAACTGTTTTTATGTTTTAATTAAACCAATCTTAAAGTTGATTATAACAACACCGATTAAGATCCCACGGTTCCATCCTTCCGGCATCGTTATTTTTATAGGATTCACTTAGTCTAGATGAATTTGCTAAACTCAACTGAATGAGTTCCACACTTTCATTTAGACCGTGGGAAATCCCGTTAGCAACACGTAGGTTACATCATCCGAGGTATTCCCGATCATCCAACAGGACGTTTTAATTTAGTTGTAATTGTAATTTTGTGTTCTTTTTGTGATTAAATTTTGAGTTGTTTTATATTTTGAAATGTTGTGGCGGTGAATTTTATCTTGCAATGACTTTTAATTTAGTTTTGGTTTCAGCTTTAGGGACTATCCTAAAGGTGTGGGTTTTCATGCAACAGTTGTTTATCATGCAAGAAAAGTAAGTGCGATGCGATTAAATAAATTGCAATAAGGTAAATTGCAATAAAATAAAAGCGTACCTGAGGGTCTTCCCGTCATCCCAAGCTGCACTTAAACACAATTAGAATATTTAAGCAAGTTCCTAGGTAAAGCTAAGGGAAGGGTTATGGTTTTCTACCAAGTTCCTAATCCTATAGCTAGTCATTTCCTATGACGTCTAGGTTCTTGTGTTTTGGTTTCGAGGACGATTTTCTTCATCAAAGAATAATTAAGTTCAATTGTTCTTATGAACATCCTATCATATCGAGGAAGTGCTTAAGACAAATCTTAAACATCTTTTCAATATTTCTAGGATTGTTTTAAGTCCAAATGAATTTAATTATACAAATGAATTAATCGTCCGGAATTCAAGTTTTGTTATCTTGCTCAGTGAACTAGGACATTTGAATATCCTATAAGTGAAGTAGCATTTCATTTAACATTCTGTTTAGGAGTTATGATAACCAAAGCTCTCGAGGGCAAATTGGTGTTCAAATGGTTTATGATTTAGTTTAACTTCAGTTAAAGGGTTTAAATTTGGAATAGTGTTCAAGTTGTTTTATATTTAATTTCTTTATGTCTTAGGTAATGTTATTTAATTCAATTTCATTTAACCTTAATTTAATTTAATTTAATTTTAATTTTAATTTAATTTAATTTAATTCAATTTGGTTTGATTTGATGTTAAATTATTTTAGTTTAATTTGATTTAATTTCCTTTAATTTAATTTAATTTGATTTAATTTAATTTAATTTAATTTAATTTAATTTAATTTAATTTAATATGTTTTAATTTAATTTAATTTAATTTATTTAATTTAGTTTAATTTAATTTAATTTAATTTATTTATTTAATTTAATTTACTTTAATTAATTTAATTTAATTTAATTTAATTTAATTTGTTTGATTTAATTTAATTTAATTTAATTTGTTTGATTTAATTTAATTTAATCTTTAATTTAATTTTATTTTTAATTTTAATTTAATTGAAAATTTAAAAAGAGTTTAATAATTTAACTTTTTAATTTAATTTAATGATTAAGTCCTTTAACATTTTAAAACTTAAACTTAAGTTATCATTTTAATTAAGAATTAAATATTATTGAGATGATTAATTTAGGGATTTTTAAATTAAAGAATAAATCTCTTCCTAATAATACCCCTATTTTAATAATTCCAACTTTATTATTCTTCCAAATTTAATCAATTATTTAATTAAGATTTATTTCAGTTATTTTAAATTCTTTAGTAGGTTTCTACTCTTTAATTATTTAAATTTCAATCAGCCAAATCTGATTAAGATCAAATATTTTACTTGTTAATTTTATTAAACCTAAAGTTTTAATTAAGGGTTAAAATTTTGAATTACCATATTGCCCTTCAAGCTTAATAATTCCATAACTCACTAAATTGAGCTCAAATGAATTTGAAATTTTTATGTGACTTCACTCATATGCCAATAAAGACATGAGAGGAGAAAATGTGATTTTTCTGTATTTAATTTATTTATGTGATTATTTTTGGTGGAAAATAGGGATTTCCAGGAAAATTTAATAATATGACCAAGGAAAAGTTTCTGTCCTTAAGAAAATTATGGGACATTCCTAATGACCAGAGGACCACTTGGACCAATTTTGGTGATTTTTTGAATTATATTATTTTTATTATAATTATTTTAAGTTTTGGAGTATTAATTAATTTAAAAAAAACAAAATAAAGGTTGAAAAATGAAATTTATATTTTTCAAAAATCTCTCTGATATCAAGGAAATCAGAGAATCAATTTTTACAATTTTCTGATTTTTCTATTATTTATTATAATTATTTTAGTGAAAATGCCAAAAAATGTATTTTTTTAATTTTTAAATTACCTTAGGGCTTTAAAATTTAATATCTCATTAAATAGACCTAAGAAAAATATGGAGTTTGTTCCTAAGTGATTAAAATTTAAAATGTGACATTTTGGTGAATTTTATTATTTTTATGATTTTTATTATTTTTTAATTATTAAAATATTAAAATAATACAAAAAATGAAGAAGAAAATTGAAATTTTAATTTTCTTAAATTCCCCTGATATCAGAGAGGCTCCAAAACCAATTTGGTGAGTTTTTGAAAGGTATTTTGAAAGTTATGAATTTTTGAAGTTTAAAATGGTTAAATGGCTTAATCAACCCATTTAGTAGGGCTAACCAAGTCCAATTGACTTCAAATTTTTATGGTGGGTTCCTCTGATCCTAAAGGTCAATGGAGAATTGATTTCAAGCCAATTTGATATATGGTTAGCTCTAATTAATTAAGGAGCTATTTTGAGTGTTTAAGCCAATTAGGGTTATTTTAAATGAGTTAACTCAAAACCTATTTTTCCTAGGGTCCTCCTAGTCATAAGAGACATCACCAAATTTTCCTAGAATTTATTTCACAACATGCTAATTATTGGAATTAAAATACTTAAAACAGACAACATGAATTTGAAAAATCAATAACTTCTCATAGGGATGGCCTCGACTTTGGAAAATTCAGGGAATGTTCCCAAATTCGGAGGCTTCAAAAGCCCTATGGTCTCATGCCATGGTGAATTTCCTATATGCATGGAGAATTAAAACAATGCAGAAGGGAAATAAATCATTAAAAATAAAATACTTGATGAAATTAAATGATTTCTTTTCCACATTATTCTCCTCTGTTCACTGAGCTAGAGGGTATTTTTATTTTATTTTTCTGATTTTTCTACACAAAGTTATGCATTTTTGAAGTTTAGGGAATTAAATAAATCAGAAAATCCCTAATTTTCTATTTATCCGAGTCGGCGCCGCGTCGACCTTAACATCTCCGAAGTGCCGCGTGGCGCGCTCCCATTCGACGCCGCCACTTGAGTCGGCGGCCCGGGTCCCGCCTTCGCGTATCATCCGTTGATCCGACCTAATCCGAGCCGTCCGTCCGCGCGTGTATTAAATGAACGACATCCGTTCATCGTCCCCAAGCATCCTCACCCGAGAGCCGTCCACACTAAAACCCTAAGAACTCGCTCAATACTTAACGGATTTTCGTGTTCTTGTGCTCTATGGATTCGTCTTGAAGAGACAAACACATCTATACGGTGATCATGCATTGAAATTAAAGCATTTGAAATGGAGAATCTCCAGAAGCTCGGGATGAAGAATTAGCTCATACCTTTGCTCAGAGAAGTGTGGCTTCAATCTAAGGGTTGTGTCACCTTCGATTGGATCCCAGCAAGCTCCAGATGAAGTCTCGTGGTCTGATGAATCGCCTAGGTATGATTTCGACCAAGCCCGATCACAAAGCTTGGAGTCTGGAACGGACTGGGTGGCCTGGAGAGGGGCTTTTGCTGGTGGACTCCTTCCCTTGGTCCGGTGAAGGTGTAGGACCAATCAATTTGAGGATTGATCCACCGTGGAGAAGTGTCCTGGTTTTGGGTGGAATTTTGGTGAGAAATTGAGTTACGTTGGTGGGGATTAAGGCAAATTGGCACTTGAGGATCAAGCTGCTCTAAGTATTGAGAGTGTTCTGGAACAATTTTGGCAGGGTTTCAGTAAGATTTGGTTCAGCACCTCTCATGGAAGAGAGGGGGTGGTGTTTAAATAGGAGAGGGTGGAGGGCCTCCCAGGGAGAGTTAGGGCTTGGGATCAGCTGCTCTTGGCAAGAGAAGAACAGCTGCAATGGCCACTGGGGATGGGGCGACTCGGCGGTGAGAATTCCAAAATTGGGCTCACATGTGAGCACTCGGCCCGGTGGTTTCCGACTGCGTTGTGGTGGCTGGCCGGCCGAGGTCAGGTCACTGTTGTCATCAGGGAGGTCGAGTGGGGTTTAGTGCAGTCAATTGGCCAATGCCATGTGTAAAGAGCTTGGATTGAAATGGAATTGGGGAAGGCTATTTTGGGTTCAAATGAGTCAACCCATGATTTTGGGCTAGGTTCACCACCCAAGGCCTGGTTTTGGGCTGAAAAGGATCACTTGGGTCAGCCAAGAGAAAATGGTGTGGTCTCCATCCATGATGAGGTGGCTAAGCATGGTTTAGTGTGTAACATGCTTAAGGTAAAAAAGGGTTTAAGAAGGATTAGGAAAGGGGGCCCTCCTTTTGCCATTAATGGCTTGATCACATGTCAAACCTTCCATGGATCCATGTTGCTTGTCCATGGCTTGCATGGCTCACCTTTGGCTTGAGAAAAGTTGAGACAATTTCATGGAAATGGATTTAAGAAAAATTTTGGTATTTAGGGGTGATTTGGCATGAGGCTTGATTTGGAATTATTTGATGATGGGATTAGAACTTAGGGAATGGCTTTGATTAAGTGGATGGCAAATGGAAATGTCATGTGGGCTTTAGGGTAGATTTTGGGCTCTTTGAAATGGTTTTAGATGGGCTTTTAAAATGATTTAGGGAAGTGGGATTTTGGATTTTAAAATGGATTTTAGGATGAAATTTTGGTAAAGGCTTAGGCCAAATAATTGTTGGGTTTAGCTCATGGATGTGTCATGAGTGACTTGGAGCAAATTGGGAGTGATTTGGGTTTGAATTGGGTTTGAATTGGGTTGAATTTGGGCTTCTTTGGTGAATGGGCCAATATAGGTCAAAGTGGGCTAACTTTGGCCAATGTTGGGCTAGGGTTGAAATTGATGTAAAATTAATGTTGGGAAATGTTTATGGGAGTGTTTCAAAGAGGTTTTGACTTTGGTTGGGCTTTGATTTTGGGGTTTGGGCTCATTTGGGTTAGGTTTGGGTTTAGGTTAAAATAGGGCCTTTTAGCTTTGGGTTGAAGTTGAGTGGGGTTTGGGTGTAAATGTTGGGCAAATCATGTTACTGTTTTTTTTGTGGGAATGTTAAGGAAGATTTAGAAAAGATTTGGGGTTAATTGGAGTTGAATTGGGTGAGTTTGGGTTAGGTTTGGGTCATGGGTCCAAATTGGGCTTTAAGGCCAAAAGTGAAATTGGATCCAAATGTCAATCAAATTGGACTTGGATTTGGTCTATATTGGTGTTGGGAATGTTAAATTGAAGTTTAGAATTGAATTGGACCAGGATTTGGGTCAATTGGGTAGGTTTGGTTTGACATTGGGTTCACTTTGGGTTTAAATTGGGTCAAATTGGGGCTTTTGATAAAAGTGGGGTAAATTGACAAAATTGGCCCATGTTGTAGTTGAACAAAATAAAATTGGGAATATTTGGAATTTTCTGGAATTTTTTGGGAATTTTCTGAATTTTTGGATTTTTGGGTCAAGAGGGGTATTTTGGGTATTTTGGTTATTTTGAGGGTATTGGGAGGTATTTTTGGAATTCTTGGTATTTTTGGGTATGGATGGTCAATTTGAGTGGAGAGAAATGTTTAGGAATGATTTTGGAGAATTTTGGGTGATTTGAAAATTTTTGAGAAATTTGGGTAGTTTCAAGGGTTTTGGGTAGGCTAAGCGGGTGTAGGGTCCCGGGGTCAAAAATTGAAAATTTGGAAAATTGAAGATTGGGTGAATATAAGTGGAATAAAATCATTTTGGTTGAGCCATGAAGCCATATCAAGCCCACATGAGCCATGAAGGGACTCATTTAAGGCATCCACTATGTTGTTCCTAACCCTCTTAGCCAAGGGCTTAGGGGTTAAGGACCATCCATGTGAATTGCCTACATGAGTCAGGAGGTCAAGTTAGTGTTGACCTCATTTTTGATGAGGTCTTCTCTTCTTCTTTTTAGTACTTAGGATCTAGCCTTAGGCTTTTCCTTTGACTATCTTAGAGGACTAGAATTAGGACCCACCTTTTAGAAATTCAAACCACTTCTTAACTCTCTGCAGAACTCCACAAACTTGATTGTAGACCCCTAATCACCTGGAGGGTTGAAATCGAATGTGGAAGTTTAAAGGATGAGTTCCTATAGGACTCTTTGGCCTTATGACTACCACTAGGTGGCACAGTCCAGTGAAGGGGCTGACTTACACACACACTACACCTATACACTACACTTTCACACACATCCTAGAAGCACACCCATACCTAACTTGACCTCCCGACTCATGTAGGTGATTCACATGGATGGTCCTTAACCCCCAAGCCCTTGGCTAAGAGGGTTGGGAACAACATAGTGAATGCCTCAAATGAGTCCCTTCATGGCTCATGTGGGCTTGATATGGCTTCATGGCTCAACCAAAATGATTTTATTCCACTTATATTCACCCGATCTTCAATTTTCCAAATTTTCAATTTTTGACCCCCGGGACCCTACACCCGCTTAGCCTACCCAAAACCCTTGAAACTATCCAAATTTCTCAAAAATTCTCCAAATCACCCAAAATTCTCCAAAATCATTCCTAAACATTTCTCTCCACTCAAATTGACCATCCATACCCAAAAATACCAAAAATTCCAAAAAAAACCTCCCAATACCCTCCAAATACCCAAAATACCACCTCGACCCAAAAATCCAAAAATTCAGAAAATTCCCAGAAAATTCCAGAAAATCCCAAATATTCCCAATTTCATTTTGTTCAACTACACCATGGGCCAATTTTGTCAATTTACCCTACTTTTGTCAAAACCCCCAATTTGGACCCATGACCCAAACCTAACCCAAACTCACCCAATTCAACTCCAATTAACCCCAAATCTTTTCTAAACCTTCCTTAGCATCCCCACAAACAAAACACTAACATGGTTTGCCCAACATTTGGACCCAAACCTCACTCAAATTCAACCCAAAGCTAAAAGGCCCAATTTTGACCTAAACAGAAACCTAACCCAAATGAGCCCAAACCCCAAAATCAAAGCCCAAACAAAGTCAAAACCTCTTTGAAATACTCCCATAAACATTTCCCAACATTAATTTTACATCAATTTCGACCCTAGCCCAACATTGGCTCAAATTAACCCAATTTGACCTATATTGGCCCATTCACCAAAGAAGCCCAAATTCAACCCAATTTAAACCCAAATCACTCCCAACTTGCTTCAAATCACTCATGACACATCCATGAGCTAAAACCAACATTTGTTTGGCCCAATCCTTCACAAAATTCGCATCCATTAATTTATTTTCAAACCAAAAGCCCACTTACATGAAACCTTCCTAAAAGCATAAATTTCATGCTAAAGCCCATATGACAATTGCTCTACATCACACCCTTAATTAAAATCAATCCGTAAGTTTGAAAATTAATCATGAAGCCATTCCAAATTAAGCCCCATACAAATTCCCATCAAAATACCAAAAATTTCTAAAATCCATTTTCATGAAATTGACCAAGCTTTTCCCCAAGCCAAAGACAAGCCATGCAAGCCATGGACAAGCCACATGAAGCCATGGAGGGTTTGACATGTGATCAAGGCATTAATAGTAAAAGGGGGAACCCCTTTCCTAACCCTCCCTTAAGCAATTTTAACCCTTTTTATGCAACACCTAAACCCAAAATTTACTTAAACCAAGTTGATAGGGACTTCACCACTCCATCTCGGCTAGCCTATCGGATTCCCACGACACCCAAAGCCCCTTGGAGGGTGCACCATGCCCAAAACCATGGGTTGACCCAAACTAAGCTAAAATGATAACTCCCCCTTTCTACTTTGATTCAACACTTTTACACATGGCCAACTGCAATTGATTTCACCATTGTTAAGACCTGACTTCCCTGAACCTGAGGGTGACCTGACCCTGGCCAGCCAGCCACCACAGCCGCCGGAAACCACCAGGCCGAGAGCTCACATGTGAGCCCAAACTTGGAATTCTCACCTGCTGAGCTACCCCGTCCCCAGTGGCCATTACAGCTGTTCTTCTCTTGCCAAGAGTAGTTGATCCTAAGCCCTAACTCTCCCTGGGAGGCCCTCCACCCTCTCCTATTTAAACACCACCCCCTCTCGGCCATGAGAGGTGCTGAACAAAACCTTAAGGAAACTCTGCCAAAATCATTCCAGTTCACTCTCTACACATAGAGAACTTGATCCCCACTGGATTCCAGTCCCAATTCCCTCTAGCAGAGCTCAATTTTGAGTTGAAATTTCCGCACAAAAACCAGGACACTTCTTCACAGTGGACCAATCCCCAAATTGATTGGTCCTACACCTTCACCAGACCGAGGGAAGAAGTCCACCAGCAAAAGCCCCTCTCCGGAGCCACGCATCTGTTCCGGACTCCAAGCTTTGTGATCGGGCTTGGTCGAAATCATACCTAGACAATTCACCGGACCGGGAGACTTCATCCGGAGCTTGCTGGGATCCGATCGAAGGTGACACGACCCTCGGATTGAAGCCGCACTTCTCCGAGCAAAGGTATGAGCTAATTCTTCATCCCGAGCTTCGGAGATTCTCTATTTCAAATGCTTTAATTTCAATTCATGATCACCGTATAGATGTATTCGTCTCTTCAAGACGAATCCATAGAGCATAAGAACACGAAAATCCATTGAGTATTGAGTGAGATATTAGGGATTTAGTGTGGACGGCTCTCGGGTGAGGGCGCTTGGGGACGATGAACGGATGCCGTTCATTTAATACACGCACGGACGGACGGCCAGGATCGCGTCGGATCAGGAGATGGAACGACACGGCGGGGCCCCGGAGCGCCGAGTCGGATGGCGGCGTCGAACGCGAACGCGCCGCGTGGCCTTTCGGAGCTGCCGAGGTTGACGCGGCGCCTCGTGGATAAATAGAAAATTAGGGTATTTTTGATTTATTTAATTCCCCTAAACTTTAAAAATGCATAACTTTGTGTAGGAAAATCAGAAAAATAAAATAAAAATACCCTCTTGCTCAGTGAACAGAGGAGAATAATGTAGAAAGAAATTATTTAATTTCATCAAGTATTTTATTTTTAATGATTTATTTCCCTTCTGCATTGCTTTAATTCTCCATGCATATAGGAAATTCACCATGGCATGAGACCATAGGGCTTTTGAAGCCTCTGAATTTGGGAACATTCCCTGAATTTTCCAAAGTCAGAGGCCATCCCTATGAGAAGTTATTGATTTTTCAAATTCATGTTGCTGTTTTAAGTATTTTAATTCCAATAATTAGCATGTTGTGAAATAAATTCTAGGAAAATTTGGTGATGTCTCTTATGACCAGAGGACCCTAGTTAAAATAGGTTTTGGATTAATTTATTTAAAATAACCCTAATTGGCTTAAACACTCAAAATAGCTCCTTAATTAATTAGAGTTAACCATATATCAAATTAACTTGAAATCAATTCTCCACTGACCTTTAGGATTAGAGGAACCTATCATAAAAATTTGAAGTCAATTGGACTTGGTTAGCCCTACTAAATGGGTTGATTAAGCCATTTAGTCAATTTGAACTTTAAAAATTCATAACTTTCAAAATACTTTTCAAAAATTCACCAAATTGGTTTTGGAGCCTTTTTGATATCGGGGAATTTAAGAAAAATAAAATTGTAATTTTCTAAAAAGTTGATTTTTTGTATTATTTTAATATTTTAATAATTAAAAAATAATAAAAATCATAAAAATAATAAAATTCACCAAAATGTCACATTTTGAATTTTAATCACTTAGGAACAAATCCCATATTTTTCTTAGGTCTATTTAATGAGATATTAAATTTAAAGCCCTAGGGTAATTTTAAAATTAAAAAAATGTATTTTCTAGCATTTTCACTAAAATAATTCTAATAAATCAAAGAAAAATTAGAAAATTGCAAAAATTAATTCTCTGATTTCCTTGATATTAGAGAGATTTTTGAAAAATATAAAATTCATTTTTCAACCTTTATTTTATTTTTAAATTAATTAATACTCCAAAACTCAAAATAATTATAATAAAAAGAATATAATTCAAAAAATCACCAAAATTGGTCCAACTGGTCCTCTGGTCATTAGGAATGTCCCATAATTTTCTTAAGAATAGAAACTTTCCCTTGGTCATATTATTAAATTTTCCTTGGAAATCCCTATTTTTCACCAAAAATAATTACATAAATAAATTAAATACAGAAAAATCACATTTTCTCCTCTCATGTCTTTATCGACATATGAGTGAAGTCACATAAAAATTTCAAGTTCATTTAAGCTCAATTTAGTGAGTTATGAAATTATTAAGCTTGAAGGGCAAAATGGTAATTAAAATTTTAACCCTTAATTAAAACTTTAGGTTTAATAAACTTAACAAGTAAAATATTTGATCTTAATCTGATTTGGATGATTGAAATTTAAATAATTAAAGGGTAGAAACCTACTAAACAATTTAAAATAATTGAAATAAACCTTAATTAAATAATTGATTAAATTTGGAAGAATAATAAAGTTGGAATTATTAAATAGGGATATTATTAGGAAGATATTTATTCTTTAATTTAAAAATCCCTAAATTAATCATCTCAATAATATTTAATTCCTAATTAAAATGATAATTCAAATTTAAGTTTTAAAATGTTAAAGGACTTAATCATTAAAATTAAATTAAAAAGTTAAATTATTAAACTCTTTTTAAATTTTCAATTAAACTAAAATTAAAAATAAAATTAAATTAAAGATTAAATTAAATTAAATCAAACAAATTAAATAAATTAAATTAAATTAGATCAAATAAATTAAATTAAATTAAATTAAATTAAATTAAAAAAAATAATAAATAAATAAATAATTAAATTAAATTAAATTAAATTAAAACATATTAAATTAAATTAAATTAAATTAAATTAAATTAAATTAAAATAAAATCAAATAAAACTAAAATTAAAATTAAAATTAAAATTGAAATTAAAATAAAAAAAAATCGAAAATTAAATTAAAATTAAAACTAAACCAAATTAAATTATATTAAAGTTAAATTAAATCTGAATTAAATAACATTACCTAAGACATAAAGAAATTAAATATAAAACGACTTGAACACTATTCCAAATTTAAACCCATTAACTTAAATTAAATCATTTGAACACCAATTTGCCCTCGAAAGCTTTGGTTATTATAACTCCTAAACAGAACATTAAATGAAATGTTACTTCACCTATAGGATATTCGAATGTCCTAGTTCATCTGAAGCAAGATAACAACAAAACTTGAATTCCGGACGATTAATTCATTTGTATAATTAAATTCATTTGGACTTAAAACAATCTAGAAATATTGAAAAGATGTTTAAGATTTGTCTTAAGCACTTCCTCGATATGATAGGATGTTCATAAGAACAATTGAACTTAATTATTCTTTGATGAAGAAAATCGTCCTCAAACTAAAACACGAAGACCTAGACCTCGTAGGAAATGACTAGCTATAGGATTAGGAACTTGGTAGAAAACCATAACCCTTCCCTTAGCTTTACCTAGGAACTTGCTTAAATATTCTAATTGTGTTTTAAGTGCGGCTTGGGATGACGGGAAGACCCTCAGGGTACGCTTTTATTTTATTGCAATTTGCCTTATTGCAATTTATTTAATCGCATCGCACTTACTTTTCTTGCATGATAAACAATCGTTGCATGAAAACCCACACCTTTAGGATAGTACCTAAAACTGAAACCAAAACTAAATTAAAAGTCATTACAAGATAAAATTCACCGCCACAACATTTCAAAATATAAAATAACTCAAAATTTAATCACAAACAGAACACAAAACTACAATTACAACTAAATTGAAACGTCCTGTTGGATGATCGGGAATACCTCGGATGATGTAACCTACGTGTTGCTAACGGGATTTCCCACGGTCTAAATGAAAGTGTGGAACTCATTCAGTTGAGTTTAGCGAATTCATACGGGACTAAGTGAATCCGATAAAAATAACGATGCGGAAGGATGGAACCGTGGGATCTTAACCGGTGTCGTTATAATCAACTTTAAGATTTGTTTTAATTAAAACACAAAAACACTTGGAAATTAAGACTTCTCTAAACTAAAATACTTCTCTCATCTCCTGATTTATGACTTCTAAAACTAAACCTCTGCAACAACAAGGAGCTTGGAGCATGGTGGGCGAGCACGGCCATCGTCGTCGACGAAACTTGAATCGACACCAGCAAAACTTTCCTAGAATTAAATAACGAAGCCATAGGACTTCGAGGTAGTTTGCTCGAGTGCAGCATAAATCCTCGACCTTTTGTTAGGCATTTGCATTGCAAATTAAGCCCTAACCGGTCTTAGGATTCCAGAGGTAGTCGTCCGATACGACATAAACCCTCACATCTTCCGAGGCCATTTGTATGATCATGTCATACGGATATAAGTCCTAATTAACTAAAAGCTGGCAAGATCAAAACATTATATAAACATTAGGACTTTCCTAAATCTAAGACAAACAATAGGATAGTCGGGAAATTACCGAAGTTCGCTTTGAATCTGTAATTTCTCCTACTTTTCTTCCTTTGAATTCCCAAAACAAAATGTTCCAAACTTGATCCATTCCCTGTTGAAATTCCAAAATTCAATCCTTTGAAAACTTAAACTTTGAAATTTTTGAGAGCAGAACTATTGATTATTATCGAGAGTTTTCTTAGGTGATTCCCGTCACTTAAGATGTAATTAACTATAGGGGCTTTCCCTTATAGGGAATTTTAAAGAACCCAGGTAATATAAACCCTGTTTAATGTTTTTCATATTAAGCAGGGGAATTTGTCGGCACATAAAATTGGTTCGCAGACCAAACGGATATCACAAATCTTTTAGTTTATTTAATCGAGCCCCACCATCAAGCAGTGTGATACTATCCTTAGGGATAGATACACGGTTTGTAGTGCGGTGCTCGTTTATATAAACTATTTGGGATGTGAGATCGGTTTGATTTCATATCTTAAAATTTTCAAATTTAAAATTATTTTCAAAATCAAATACTACTTTTCAAATTAAATATATTTAAACTAAATTTAAAATCTTAAAATTCGCCGACAATTTCTGTTAGGCGACCCCTTTTCTAAATACAACACACAACCTAAAAATAATGCCGACATATTTCTGGCGACTCCGCTGGGAAAAATTCCTCTCTCCATTTTTAATCAGACAATTCTGCTTTCAAAAATCGGTAGTGTATCCATGTCCCTTGTGGATCAAGCTATCCTTCTTTCCGTTGGAATACTATGTTCATTTCTATCGTGAACAAGTATAGCCAACATTCTCTCGGATTTAGGAGCCACTGTTTAGACACCCCTAAACGAGAGAGGTTCGAGATCCTTCTACCTCATTTACGAGGTGGGGTGGACCCCCGATAGGTGTTAGTTTAGGAGTAATCCTTCGAGTCGAGAAGTCTTGCATAAGACTTTCTTTTCCTTTCCAACTCTGAATCGGATTCCCTACCTTCTCTACACCTTTGAACATTTTGTTCTAAACAAACAAACCCTTTAATGAATGACTCTTTTAACAAATAACTCCTTCTTATAAATACGTGAACAAGAATGTGTTCGGACTCTTTTCAATTCCTTTCTTTTCGTCCTGATGAGAAGAAGCATAACTTGGGACTGACAATTAGGATCTGCCCTGCAGAAATGGAGGCCCCAAAGCTGATTTTCTCCTTCACCAATGGACTCGACTTCGCTGTTTACAAGGACGAGCTGCCCGACAATGGGATCATCCGGTTTAGACAAGGATTCGAGAACATAAATTTCAAGATCACTGACGTTTCCCTTTCGCATTGACAAACAAGGTATCTGAAGCTAAGAAGCCGCTGATCGAGTTCAACCTTAGGTCAACCCAAGAGTTTCCTCCCCTGCAAAAGATCCCGACTGAGAGGAGTACTGTTGTTCGCGGGAGGACCATTCTTGCTACCCCCACCTGGTCTAGTTGTCTCTGCACCTACCCCGGCTTACGCAAATTAAAGGAGAAGGAAATCCGGAACTATGGTAAACCTGCTACCGTGGAGGGTACGGACTTTCTGTGAGACCTTCGTTTTTGAAATCGGGTCCAGCTCGAGAATTCCATCACTAACACGGACCCGAAAGAAGGAATAGAAGCAGAAAGATTGCCAGGAAGGCCAGAGCTGCTGAAGTCTCTTTCTGGAGGAAATCCCGAAATCACGAGTACACACCACTACCGAATACATACCATTGCTCGAAGATACACCCTTTTTGGAAGGAAGTAGATTCCATCCTCTTTCCGCCGCTGGTGATGAGGAAAATGTCCGCGGGATTGTTTCTACGTTACCTCGACCAGCATACTACGACGTCGGCGAAAGAAAAGGGCTAGGATCACGCCATTTACCCGACTACAGACTGTGATCGAGAAGCTAGCAAAGAAAGAGAAATGCCCCGTATCAGAGATTCTAAGAAGAATAGGGCGGGTGCCAGTCAAATCCCGTCTTGGGCCACGAGTAGAACCTGCCATTGTTACAGAAAAGCCAAATAAAAGGATGAAGGCTAGTCCGTCTATCGTTGTTTCAGGGTTGCAGATTAGGGAGGATACCACCTTCCAGCATTTGGCTGACAGACCATCTGGTCCTAGACCTTCTGCTGCTAGAAGGATGGTATGGCGTCCCACTACTGGACAGTTAAGGTTGAAACAACGGCTCGAGAAGGAAAGTCTCGTCGGGAGACTTGAATCCGAAGAAAGCGCCCTTTGCGATAAAGGGGACTCGTGAGAAGGGAACCGGCAGCTATCGCACGACAAGCTGCGAAGATGCACGGAAAAGACCGCTAGAGGACGCTATGGAAAAGTTGAGGACTGATATTCGACGACTAGCAAAAGAAAGGGAAGAGAAATTTGGAGATGAGATTGATTCATCGGAATTCATGGACGATGAGTATGCAGAAATCAACATGGTCGAAATACTAGCTTCGTCAGCTTCACAAGGTGCTCCTGCAGCCACAGAAAGAGAGGAGCCATAAGTGATGAGAAGACAACTTCAAGAGGAAGACGATACGATCGCCCAAATGGCGAAGAGGATGGAAGAGATGGCTCTAGCTCTAGCCACTCTCAAAAGTCAAGTGCAACCCCAAAGAGAGACGCCCCCAGAGGTCATTCACATTGTGGATGGAGGAAAGGAGAATACATCCGTCAATGGGGACGATTAGCTAAAGAAAGATACAATACAAAGTATGATTCCAGAAAAAGATATCAAGAGCTTAGTGGAACAGCAGGTGCGAGAAGCCTTAGCACAATCAAAGAGCGGGACATCCATTCAGACGGGTAGACCTTACCCAGAAGAATTGACGCTATCCGATACCCGAAAGGCTTCGTACCACCTCTGTTCAAAACCTTTGATGGAGCAGGGAACCCTCGACGGCATGTTGCACACTTTCGTGCCGGTTGTTGCAATGCGGCGGGAGCGATGCATTACTCTTCCGACAATTCATCGGCGGCTGTCGGGGATCGCCTTTGATTGGTACACGGAATTACCGAATGGTTCGGTGAAGATGTTCTCGAACTAGAAAACCTTTTCATCGAGCGATTCGCCGGAGCTCGGCACCACACCACTATAGGTGATTTAGTGGTAGAGAAGCGAGAGCCGAACGAAACTTTGGTGGATTACATACTTCGATGGAGGAACTTAAGCATGAAGTGTGAACCACGATTAGAAGAACAACATGCGATCGGCATCTTACTTAAAAGCTTTCACGGCCCGATAGCACTTCTCCTCGAAAGGATTCACTATTAAGACTTTCGAGAAGTTGTTAAGCAAGGCCGGGAGCTTGCAAGAGGAGGCGAAGCAATTAAGTTTCGCCGACAAGACGGACAAGCAAAAGCACTGTGAAGACTTTTGAAAAGAAATTCGGGATCGTTGTAGCGGTCGACAAAGGCAAGCAGCCGATACAAATATCGTCCGAACGACCGCAGCAACCTCGACGGAATTACCAGCAACCCCGACCCAGCTATCAGTCATCTCCACAGTATGAACAACCGCCTCGTCCGCAACGTACATTAAGGGAGCTTCTGAGCAGGGAATATGCATTCAAAAATGAGGCAGTACCAAAAATGTTCCGTAGTCTGATGAAGACTCCAGACTTCCAGCTGCCAGAGCCTAAGAGACCAGAAGAAGTTAACAAGAAAGGTGATCCCGACTTTTGCCCTTACCACCGGATGCTTGGGCACAAGATAGAGGATTGCATTACCTTCGAAAGTTGGCTCGATGACGACCTTCGGAAAGGGAATATAACAATCCCGAAGGAGTACATGAAGGAACCCCGGAAAGGAGGTTCCGTTAATGTTGTCTCGGCTCGATCCCATCATTCGATAGATCCCTATACAGGCTGAAGATGGATGGACTACCGCTTGGACGAGGTCTTCGAAAAGATTTTAGACGGCATCCAAGCCGCTTCGGTGCGAGCTTCAATTCAAAGTTCGAAACCTGCTAAGCCGACACTGTCACTTGCGATAGAAGAACCACCTCAATAGGAGACGATTGAAGAGAAGAAGAAAATCAACAAAGAAGAAAGGACCGAGGCTCCTAAGGCTAGACTAGGGGCTGCTTATCCTAGGATAGTTGTTTCGGATTCGGGGGAGAAATCCCTCGAACCCCTGACTCTGTATGATTATCTGCTCATTTCGGTGGGATCTTATAATGATAAGGGTGATGGCGTTGGCTAGGTTTTGACTGTTTCTAACGATTACGTAACTAGCGACAATCCGGACATCGATTTCGATACAAATGACAATTCTCAAATCATACACAATCTCGACGATCATGATGACGAAGAAGACATCCACCAAGGAGGCTACGAGAGTTCAATAAGCAATGAATCCATTTGCGAGTTTCGAGGAGCTCCAGTCACAATAGAGTTAGAGCCTTCAGACTCCGAAGCTAATCCGGAAGAACCTGTCATTCCGATTCAGGAAGAAACACCAGCAAGCTCATCACTAGATTCATAGGAAATTACATAAGTTAACTTAAGAAGTGGAAGAGTCCTACCTCCGAGAATGGGTCCAAAGGACAAAGGAAAGCAGGTGGTTGTTCAAGAAGAACCAACCCCGGCAGAAGAAATACACATTCAAGAAGAAGCCGAGATACATGGAAATAAAGTGGACTACAACGTGCTAGCCCATCTTAGGAAACTACCGACCAAGCGAGCATCTACGACGCTCTCATCTTATCAAAGGAGATGAGAGAAGCTGCGATCGAGGCCTTACTTGATCCGGAAATTTGCTTAGCTCAAATGGCTGGAGATTACCTAGATGAGGTTTGCTCGTTAAAGGAACAACGAGGTGTTACCTTCACGGACAATGACCTATTACTTGGGACAACGGACCACAACCGACCGTTGTACATTTACGTTACAATTGGGAAGTTTACACTCTCCGAGTATTGGTGGATCCGGGAGCATCAATCAATATAATGAGTCTTCGAACACTAGCATATTTGGAAATTGATGCCCGCGAGCTCGAAGCTGACAAAATGTTATTAAGAGGATTCAACCAGAAAGGAGAAAGAGCCCTCGGATCGATAACACTACTAATGAAGACCGGTGACTTAGCAAAGACAACCGCAAAATTTCACATAATTGATTCGAAACATCGTTCAACGCTCTCTTGGGCCGACCATGGATACATGAAAACGGAATGGTACCATCATCTCTACATCAGTGCATCAAATACTACGATGGAGGGGAACAGTGCATCAAAGGTGACTTACAACCATTCTCCGTACATGAGATTGAAATCCATGAAGACGCAGCTTATTATGCAGCACCGAAGAAAACAATCTTCTTCAGAGATACCATAACAAATGAAGCAAAGAAAGTTCGAGACAACGAAGAGCCTGAAGTTCTAGTCCAACAGTCACTCACCACTCCCTTACGGCGAGATGGTGAAGGTTTCTCCACAACTCGCATCCGAGGTCGAGGCCGGGGACGAGGTCGTGGCAGAGACGTTAGGACTGTTGGACAGAGGAAACCAGCCATCAATGTCGATTGAGAAGACCGTTCTGAAGAAGAAAAAGAGATCAAACAAGAAGCAGCAACAATAAGTTGGAAAAAGCCGCAATTCAAGATCTCTCTCGAAGATGAGAAGAATGAATAATATAAATCGATGTACGAGAAGATTAACCACTATGTACATACTTATGACCACGACCCCGATCCATTCTAATAAGATCGAGGGTATGGTGGTCAAAGAGGTACGTAGCGGCGGTGCGAAAGCCAATCAAATTCTACCATGGTACTACTTCCTCCAAAAGCGAGAATAATGTACAATTTGAAGATGTCACTTCATCAGAATTAATGGAATTACCTTTTGAGTGGTATTCTCCCTGTGTTCAAAATTTAATTCAGCGTGGTTTCTTACCTCGACAATGGACAAAAGGCCAATCACAACATTTTGAAAAGTTATGGAATAACTCCGGTCGTCCACCCAATTCAAAGCATGGACTCGGATTCGGTACAGTAGGATCAGTTGACGATACTGAAATTTTCTTGGTTGTCACTTGCAAATCTAATGAAAACTGCATGGAAACCACAGAAGAATTTGAAGATTCACAAATTGGAGACGCTCCACTAGAATTCGAAGAAGAAATTGAATCAACAATAGATGAGTTAACGGAAGTTAACTTAGGTACTAGCGAAGAGCCTAGACCTACCTTTGTTAGCTCCTTACTCAATAAAGAAGACTCTGAAGAAATAATCAAGTTATTAATGGAATTTAAAGACTGTTTTGCTTGGAACTACGATGAGATGCCAGGATTAGCTCCAGAGGTCGCAGTCCATAAGCTAAGAGTGGATCCTACTTCTGTCCCAGTCAGACAAGGTCCCAGAAGAATGCGTCTAGAAATTGAACAACAAGTCATAGCTGAAGTTAAAAAGCTAATAGACTCTAAATTTGTCCTTGAAGAACAATACCCTACTTGGTTAGCCAATGTGGTGCCAGTCAGAAAGAAGAATGGTCAGATCAGAATTTGTGTGGACTTCAGAGATTTAAACAAGGCATGTCCAAAAGATGAATTCCCTCTACCGATCCAAGAATTAATGATCGAAATTGCTTCAACGCATGAAATATTCTCATTCATGGATGGATCTTCAGGATACAACCAGATAAAAATGGCTCCAGAAGATGAAAAGCTTACGACATTCGAACACCGATCGGAGTATATTCGCTACACAGGTGATGCCATTCGGAGTCGAAGAACGCAGGGAGCAACATACCGAGAGAGCGATGACAAGAATTTTTGATGATCTCATCCACAATCGAGTCGAATGCTACGTGGACGATGTGGTCATCAAAAGCAAAGTAAAGGACAACCACTTGTATGATTTGAGAATTATTTTCGAACGATTAAGGCAATTTAACCATAAGATGAATCCCTTAAAATGCGCCTTCGGCGTCACCTCCGGAAAATTCTTAGGATTCGTTGTCCGACATCGTGGAATTGAAATCGACCCGGAAAAGATTAAAGCTATCTTAGAAATGCCACCTCCCAAAACCTTAAAACAACTACGATCTTTTCAAGGGAAGTTGGCATATCTTCGACGCTTTATCTTGAACTTGTCGAGTAGGTGTCGGCCTTTCTCGGCACTTAGTTAAAAAGGACGCCAAATTTATTTGGGAAGAGAAATGCCGAGAGGGCCTTCGAAGACATTAAGCAATATTTAATGACACCTCCTGTCTTAGCAGCCCCAGTCTCAGGTAGACCGCTGATACTTTATACCGCGGCTTTAGACGACTCTCTCGGAGCCCTGTTAGCTCAGGTCAATGATGAGGGTAAAGAAAATGCTCTTTACTATTGAAGCCGTCGTTTACTTCCGACGGAAATAAGGTATCCCGCAATTGAAAAACATTGTTTGGCCCTGATCTTCGCCGCTCAAAAGCTCAGGCACTACATGCTTTCTCATAAGGTCAACCTGACCTCGAAGTTTAACCCATTGCAATACTTAATGACTCATCCAGCACTTTCCGAGCGGACTTGCCGGATGGTCGATGATATTATTGCAATTCGATATAACTTTCGTGCCTCTTCGTGCCATAAAGGGACAAGTCTTAGCAGACTTCCTCGCGGCACACCCTTTGCGGCGGAATCTCCTCTCGATGACGATTTGCCGGATGAACAAATAATGAGCCTAGAAGACCACGATGATCGACGTTGGGAATTATACTTCGACGGAGCATCTTCAGCACACAAAGACGAAGAATCGCAAGTGATAGTGCCCGGTAAGGCAGGAATCGGGCTAATCTTAATAACACCGGAGCGGGGGATGTTAAGATACTCCTACCACTTAACATAACCGTGTACAAACAACGAAGAGAATATGAAGCCTTCATAATGGGGCTGGAGTTAGCTATTCAAATGGGGGTAACAGACATCAACATCTACGGGGATTCGCAGTTAATCATTCAACAGATCGCAGGACAGTACAGAATTTTTAAACCAAGATTCGAGCAATACTTCCAGTATGCCATACAATTGTTGGAACAAATTCCAAATGTGACAATCTACAAAATTCCCAGAAGAGAAAATGCCTTAGCAGATGCGTTAGCTCGCCTCGCAAAAGAATTTTCCTGTTTGCAAGATGAGTTAGTAGAAGTGTCAGTTCACGGATGTCAGGTCCTATCACAGCTCGACATAGACACAATACACAAATCGAAAAAGAAAAAGAATCGGTTGCAACGATGACGGAAAACACGGAAGATTGGCGACGGCCATTGATGAACTACACGCAAACAGGAAAGCTACCGGACGATAGGTCGCTAGCCCATCGGATCAAGAAAAGAACTCGCCTACGCATTAATAAACAACACGTTATACGAAGGTTTTTCGATCAAATGTGGCTAAGGTGCCTAAGCGGGTCCGAGGCCCGTGAAATTGTTAAAGAGGTGCATTCGGGACTCCGTGGCGCTCACCGGTCGGGTCCGAAGATGAAAATAAAAATTAAAAGACTAGGGTACTACTAGCCCTCGATGATGATCGATCGCATGAAAATCGCCAAGAGGCTGTCACCAATGCCGAGTGCACGGAGTGGTTCTACACCAACCTCCAAATGTGCTACATCCGACAATTGCGTCGTGGCCATTTGAATGTTGGAGCACAGATATAGTGGGTCCAATAGAACCACCATCTTCAAAAGGACATCGCTTCATTCTTGCGGCTACAGATTACTTTTCCAAGTGGGCGGAGGCAGTTACACTCAGTGAAGTGAAAGCACACCACGTGCTACAGTTTTTCAAGAACCAAGTTGTCTACCGTTTTGAAGTGCCGCGCAAGATCATCTCAGATAATGGGTCAGCATTCAGAAGCACACAAATCAATAATTTTGTCAGGAGACACAGAATCGATTGGCGATACTCAACAATTTACTATCCAAGAGCAAACGGCCTCGCTGAGGCTTTTAATAAAACTCTCGTTCAAATCTTAAAGAAAACCTTGGACGATAATAAGAGAAATTGGCATGAGAAGTTATTAGAAGCCTTATGGGCCTACCGGACAACCTTCAGAACTCCTACTCGAAACTACACCTTACGCTCCGGTGTATGGGTCCGAGGCGATGTTACCTTTAGAGGTTCAGCTTCCTTCACTCAGAATTGCAGTTGCAAACAAGTTCACGACAGAAGAGAACACCAAATTACGACTAGAGGAATTAGAAAGCCTGGAAGGTAAAAGACTTGCAGCGCAGCAAAATTTAGAACTATACCAAGCTAAGATGGTTCAAGCCCATGACAGATTGGTCCGCCCAAGAACCTTTAAAGTTGGTGACTTAGTTCTCGTTCTCAAAAGACCTATTCTTGCACACCACAAGATATGAGGAAAATTTGAACCCACTTGGGAAGGGCCGTTCGTGGTTGAAGGAGTATACTCAGGAGGTTCCTATCAGCTAGTGAATTGCCAGGGAGAACGACATATGCTTCCGATCTACGGACGATACTTGAAAAAGTATTACGTTACCTGATGTTTCGAAGGAATGAATTCTTTATCCTTAGATACACGGGCGAAGTAATTACTTATGACTGGGTCCGAACCCAAAAATAAAGAATGTGCTAAAATAAATAAAATCATGATAATAAAGTTTTCCTTGTTTTCTCTTCCATATCAAAATCTCTTTCCTGATCTTATCCCACTTCATTCTGTTAAATTTAAAAATACAAGAAGTAATAAAAAATGACTTTAATAAACATTTTCTTAATGTTCTTGTTCTTAGTACGACCCACGATCCTTTTCCTTGTCTTTTCGCAGGGAAATGTCGAACGGGCGGTTGGTCTCGAACTTTAGAAATGGCGTAAGCCTTGCACTCGATGAAAAGAGGGTGAAAGATGGAGCGATAATCGAGATTGACTCGGATTTCGCACCGGCGGAGCCTACGATACGAGGAAAGTGAGTCGGGTCCCGGTTGATCGAGAAGAACCGCCGAGCGAGACGGTGATGAAAGTGGGTGGCCCAAGCCACCAATCCAGCAGCAAGAAAAGAAAGGCAAACACTGAAGAAGATAAGAAAATGAAGTTTGTAGTCGCTACAGCAGAGGGCAGGCTTGTCAGCGCCGCGCCCACAGAGTTTCAAGAAGTTCGAAGAGCTACTCTTACAGCAACACAATGAAGAAATAAGAATCGTCGTATCCATAAGATGTTAACCAAACTAGCAGCGGACCAGCGCGACGAGGCGAGTCTTGCTGCGCCGATACATACACTTCGAGGACACCGGTTCACCAGGAACCCGAAGAAAGGAGGCCGGCTCCTAGGATAACGGAAAGGACCGGGAAATCTCACGAAGATCGGAAGAAAGAAGGCTACCATGCTACCGGATAGAACCACCCGGTAATGCATGACCTTGTTGCAGAAGCAACCCCGGGGGATGTCCCGACGGACATCATCCCCGAGGAGCCGAGTTATGCAGGAGAACGTGAAGGGATTGAGCCGTATATCCCACAATACATCACCAGGCCTCGCCATTTGCAGATTATTCTAGAGTACGAGCTGGAAAGAATGCAGAATGTCGAAAAGAAAACCTTTTAATACTTCGAGAGAATCAGAGGCAGAAGGATCAATATACTAGAAGGCCTCGAGCTACATACAGACGTATTCTCAGAATATGAACAACAACAAATCATGGATTGCATCCGGGATTTGAAAAGAATGGGCCGAGCGGGCCACCTGAGAGAAAACACCTACTCAGAACCCCGGAGATGGATGCCAGGGAAAGGAAGAATTACAATACAATGTGGATGTTGTTACAACTTTGCGGAAGACAGGAAGGGAAACCCACCGAGAATACTCCGTCATGGGCAAGTGGATCCGATGCCATTAGTCATCAAGAGAATGGTAAAGAGATTGATAACATGGAGGGTACCGCCAGCAGATTGCATACCCAATAGCTGCATTATTAACATCTACAAGCAGGGTGATTGCATACCCCCGCACATAGATCACCATGATTTTGTCAGACCTTTCTGCACAGTCTCTTTCTTGAATGAGTGTAACATCATGTTCGGATCTGACCTCCGGATAGCAGGCCCGAGTGAGTTCCGAGGGCCAGTGAAGATACCTTTACCGGTAGGTTCCGTCATGATGCTGAAGGGCAACGAGCGGATATCGCTAAGCATTGCATACCGGAGTACCGGTGAAGCGGATCTCGGTTACTTTCGGGAGGATGGACAACGGGAAGACACCTTACCATTTCCGACCGGACCCGGAGCTAGAGAGCCTCGGCCTTACTAGCTGTGAGCTACATGGAAAATATCACACCTCCAATGTACATCCATATGGCATCCTTACCAAGGATGGCTTGGAAGGTGATGTTATTGACCATGTACCCCACTATTCAGACATGGATTTTGACAGATGCTTCTTTGGATGGATCGACTAAGATCATACATAGTCCGTTTTGAGTCTACATGGATTGTATGAGATGTATTCCAGATTAAGTTGTATGATGTATCTTCGACATGATTGGAATGAAAGTGACCATGTCACATTTTTTGGCCTTCACCTCTTTTGTGCAAATTGACTGGGAAACGCCATTAAAGTTAAATGAACTTCGAACAAAGAAGAGAAAAGAAATAAAAAAAAAGAATAGAAGAAAACTTTCCTTAAAAATCTAAAAATGATGAACACCAAATTCACATGGACACTAAATAAACGATAAAATAAATTTGAATCGTTAAAGGACAAACAAAATGAACACAAATCCCAAATCAAATTTCAATCAAATTCCAAATCCAGATCTCAATCAAATTCAAATTCAATCTTTCCAAATTTCAGATAAAATCTCAATTAAATTCAAACTCAACCTTCCAAATCTGAAATCCAATATGTTCTATTCTCTCCCTTGTCTGGGATGGAAGCGGTTGATTCCATGACGCGGATCGACTCTGATGGCGAGGGATTATATCCAATCCAAACAGTGACTTCCGATCAACTCTTTTGAACGGGGTATGTAACATCTACATATTCCCTCCTAATCTATTTCCTTCATGAAAGTCTTTTACAACTTTCATGAAATTCTCAAACACGCAAAATTCCACACTTTTCAAATCAACACTACAAATCTTTGCAAAGTCAATGACTATCAAAATTCAAACTTTTGGGTTGAGGATTTTACATCCGAGACTGCATTGCTTTAGGATCCTTTCCCTATCGCAATGAAATACATCAAATCAAACTTTTGGGTCGAGGATTTTACATCCAAGACTGCATTGCTTTAGGATTCTTGCCCTATCGCAATGAAATACATCAATTCAAACTTTTGGGTTGAGGATTTTACATCCGAGACTGCATTGCTTTAGGATCCTTTCCCTATCGCAATGAAATACATCAAATCAAACTTTTGGGTCTAGGATTTTATATCCAAGACTGCATTGCTTTAGGATTCTTGCCCTATCGCAATGAAAAACATCAATTCAAACTTTTGGGTCGAGGATTTTACATCCAAGACTGCCTTACTTTAGGATTCTTGCCCTATCCCAATGAAGTACATCAAAATTCAAACTTTTGGAGTCGAGGATTTTACATACAAGACTGCATTGCTTTAGGATTCTTGCCCTATCACAGTGAAATACATCAATTCAAACTTTTGGAGTCGAGGATTTTACATCCGAGACTGCATTGCTTTAGGATCCTTTCCCTATCGCAATGAAATACATCAAAATTCAAACTTTTGGAGTTGAGGATTTTACATCCGAGACTGCATTGCTTTAGGATCCTTTCCCTATCGCAATGAAATACATCAAATCAAACTTTTGGGTTGAGGATTTTACATCCAAAACTGCATTGCTTTAGGATTCTTGCCCTATCGCAATGAAATACATTAAAATTCAAACTTTTGGAGTTGAGGATTTTACATCCGAAACTGCATTGCTTTAGGATTCTTTCCCTATCGCAATGAAGTACATCAAAATTCAAACTTTTGGAGTCGAGGATTTTACATCCAAGACTGCATTGCTTTAGGATCCTTTCCCTATTGCAATGAAATACATCAAAATTCAAACTTTTGGAGTCGAGGATTTTACATCCAAGACTGCATTGCTTTAGGATTATTTCCCTATCGCAATGAAATACATCAAAATTCAAACTTTTGCGTTGAGGATTTTACATCCGAGACTGAATTGCTTTAGGATTCTTTCCCTAGCGCAATGAAATACATCAAATTCAAATTCATGGGGTTAAGGATTTTACATCCTAGACTGCATTGCTTTAGGATCATTTCCCTATCGCAATGAAATACATCTAATTCAAACTTTTGGAGTTGAGGATTTTACATTCGAAACTGCATTGCTTTAGGATTCTTTCCCTATCGCAATGAAATACATCAAATTCAAATTCTTGGGGTTGAGGATTTTACATCCGAGACTGCATTGCTTTAGGATCATTTCCCTATCGCAATGAAATACATCAAATTCAAACTTTTGGAGTTGAGGATTTTACATCCGAAACTGCATTGCTTTAGGATTCTTTCCCCTATTGCAATGAAATACATCAAAATTCAAACTTTTGAGGTTGAGGATTTTACATCCGAGACTGCATTGCTTTAGGATCATTTCCCTATCGCAATGAAATACATCAAATTTAAATTTCTTGGGGTTGAGGATTTTACATCCGATACTGCATTGCTTTAGGTTATTTCCCTATTGCAATGAAATACATCAAAATCAAACTCTTGTGGTTAAGGATTTTACATCCAATACCGTATTGCTCTGAGCTCTCTCCTCATTGTAATAGTTCAATCCAATCAATTCAATTTTCTTTTGAGGTTGAATATGTTACATCTAAAACCACAAAATTCCAATTTTCATTTCAAATCAAATCCCTTCAAATTAATCTTAACAAAACTTCAATCTAAATTAAAACTCCAAACTAAAATCTAAGCTCACACATCAAAACTTAAACTAAAGTAAAATGAAATTTAAATCGAAATTCCCCCAGATCATGTGATTTGGAATTCACCTTCTTTTCCTTTCCCCAGCGAGAGTTCAGGAATCTCTAGTTTCAAAGATATACTTGACACTCCCCAGCGGAAACTCTTACTTTGTCCTAAGTTTGTCACTTGGACATCTGTGTTGGTTTTGTTGATCGCTTCGGTCAACACCAATACGCGCGGTGTGCTCCGTTAGCTTACCACACCTATTGGGGGTCCATTTGTTGACCTCATTTTTGATGAGGTCATCTCTTCTTCTTTTTAGTACTTAGGATCTAGCCTTAGGCTTTTCCTTTGACTATCTTAGAGGACTAGAATTGGGACCCACCTTTTAGAAATTCAAACCACTTCTTAACTCCTCGCAAACTCCACAAACTTGATTGTAGACCCCTAATTACTTAGTGGGTTGAAATCAAATGTGGAAGTTTAAAGGATGAGTTCCTATAGGACTCTTTGGCCTTAGGACTACCTACAGGTGGCCTCGGTCTGGTGAAGGGGCTGACTTACACACACACTACACCTATACACTACACTTTCACACACATCCTAGAAGCACACCCATACCTAACTTGACCTCCTGACTCATGTAGGTGATTCACATGGATGGTCCTTAACCCCTAAGCCCTTGGCTAAGAGGGTTGGGAACAACATAGTGAATGCCTCAAATGAGTCCCTTCATGGCTCATGTGGGCTTGATATGGCTTCATGACTCAACCAAAATGATTTTATTTCACTTATATTCACCCAATCTTCAATTTTCCAAATTTTCAATTTTTGACCCCTGGGACCCTACACCCGCTTAGCTACCCAAAACCCTTGAAACTACCCAAATTTCTCAAAAATTTCCAAATCACCCAAAATTCTCCAAAATCATTCCTAAACATTTCTCTCCACTCAAATTGACCATCCATACCCAAAAATACCAAAAATTCCAAAAAAAAACCTCCCAATACCCTCCAAATACCCAAAATACCCCCTTGACCCAAAAATCCAAAAATTCAGAAAATTCCTAGAAAATTCCAGAAAATCCCAAATATTCGTAATTTCATTTTGTTCAACTACACCATGGGCCAATTTTGTCAATTTACCCTACTTTTGTCAAAACCCCCAATTTGGACCCATGACCCAAACCTAACCCAAACTCACCCAATTCAACTCCAATTAACCCCAAATCTTTTCTAAACCTTCCTTAGCATCCCCACAAACAAAACACTAACATGGTTTGCCCAACATTTAGACCCAAACCTCACTCAAATTCAACCCAAAGCTAAAAGGCCCAAATTTGACCTAAACCCAAACCTAACCCAAATGAGCCCAAACCCCAAAATCAAAGCCCAACCAAAGTCAAAACCTCTTTGAAATACTCCCATAAACATTTCCCAACATTAATTTTACATAAATTTTAACCTTATCCCAACATTGGCCCAAATTAACCCAATTTGACCTATATTGGCCCATTCACCAAAGAAGCCCAAATTCAACCCAATTAAAACCCAAATCACTCCCAACTTGCTTCAAATCACTCATGACACATCCATGAGCTAAACCCAAAATCTGTTTGGCCCAATCCTTCACAAAATTCCCATCCATAAATTTATTTTCAAACCAAAAGCCCACTTACATGTAACCTTCCTAAAAGCCCAAATTTCATGCTAAAGCCCATATGACAATTGCTCTACATTGCACCCTTAATTAAAATCAATCCCTAAGTTTGAAAATTCATCATGACGCCATTCCAAATTAAGCCCCATACAAATTCCCATCAAAATACCAAAAATTTCTAAAATCCATTTTCATGAAATTGACCAAGCTTTTCCCCAAGCTAAAGACAAGTCATGCAAGCCATGGACAAGCCACATGAAGCCATGGAGGGTTTGACATGTGATCAAGCCATTAATGGTAAAAGGGGGAACCCCTTTCCTAACCCTCCCTTAAGCAATTTTAACCCTTTTTATGCAACACCTAAACCCAGAAATTTACTTAAACCAAGTTGATAGGGACTTCACCACTCCATCTCGGCTAGCTTATCCGATTCCCCACAGCACCCAAAGCCCCTTGGAGGGTGCACCATGCCCAAAACCATGGGTTGACCCAAACTAAGCTAAAATGATCCCTCCCCTTCTACTTTGATTCAACACTTTTACACATGGCCAACTGCGATTGATTTCACCATTGTCAAGACCCGACTTCCACGAACTCGAGGGTGACCTGACCCTGGCCGGCCAGCCACCACAGCCGCCGGAAACCACCAGGCCGAGAGCTCACATGTGAGCCCAAACTTGGAATTCTCACCTGCTGAGCTGCCCCATCCCTAGTGGCCATTACAGCTGTTCTTCTCTTGCCAAGAGCAGCTGATCCCAAGCCCTAACTCTCCCTGGGAGGCCCTCCACCCTCTCCTATTTAAACACCACCCCCTCTCGGCCATGAGAGGTGCTTGAACAAAACCTTAAGGAAACTGCGCCAAAATCATTCCGGACCACTCTCTACACATAGAGCACTTGATCCCCACTGGATTCCAGCCCTGATTCCTCTAGTCGAGCTCGATTTTGAGTTCGAATTTCAACGACAAAAACCGGGACACTTCTTCACGTGAGACCAATCCCCAAATTGATTAGTCCTACACCTTCACCGGACCGAGGGAAGAAGTCCACCAACAAAAGCCCCCTCTCCGGGCCACCCATCCGTTCCGGACTCCAAGCTTTGTGATCGGGCTTGGTCGAAATCATACCTGGACAATTCACCAAACCGGGAGACTTCATCCGGAGCTTGTCGGGATCCAATCGAAGGTGACACAACCCTCGGATTGAAGCCACACTTCTCCGAGCAAAGGTATGAGCTAATTCTTCATCCCGAGCTTCCGGAGATTCTCTATTTCAAATGCTTTAATTTCAATGCATGATCACCGTATAGATGTATTCGTCTCTTCGAGACGAATCCATGGAGCATAAGAACACGAAAATCCATTGAGTATTGAGTGAGATATTAGGGATTTAGTGTGGACGGCTCTCGGGTGAGGACGCTTGGGGACGATGAACGGATGTCGTTCATTTAATACACGCACGGATGGACGGCCAGGATCGCGTCGGATCAGGAGATGGAACGACACAGCGGGGCCCCAGAGCACTGAGTCAGATGGCGGCGTCGAACCAGAACGCGCCGCGTGGCCTTTCGGAGCTGCCGAGGTTGACGCGGCGCCGCGTGGATAAATAGAAAATTAGGGTATTTTAGATTTATTTAATTCCCCTAAACTTCAAAAATGCATAACTTTGTGTAGGAAAATCAGAAAAATAAAATAAAAATACCCTCTTGCTCAGTGAATAGAGGAGAATAGTGTGGAAAAGAAATTATTTAATTTCATCAAGTATTTTATTTTTAATGATTTATTTCCCTTCTGCATTGCTTTAATTCTCCATGCATATAGGAAATTCACCATGGCATGAGACCATAGGGCTTTTGAAGCCTCTGAATTTGGGAACATTCCTTGAATTTTCCAAAGTCAGAGGCCATCCCTATGAGAAGTTATTGATTTTTCAAATTCATGTTGGTGTTTTAAGTATTTTAATTCTAATAATTAGCATGTTGTGAAATAAATTCTAGGAAAATTTGGTGATGTCTCTTATGACCAGAGGACCTAGGAAAAATAGGTTTTGGATTAATTTATTTAAAATAACCCTAATTGGCTTAAACACTCAAAATAGCTCCTTAATTAATTAGAGTTAACCATATATCAAATTGACTTGAAATCAATTCTCCACTGACCTTTAGGATCGGAGGAACCCACCATAAAAATTTGAAGTCGATTGGACTTGGTTAGCCTCTACTAAATGGGTTGATTAAGCTATTTAGTCAATTTGAACTTTAAAAATTCATAACTTTCAAAATACTTTTCAAAAATTCACCAAATTGGTTTTGGAGCCTTTCTGATATTAGGGGAATTTAAGAAAAATAAAATTGTAATTTTCTAAAAAAGTTGATTTTTTGTATTATTTTAATATTTTAATAATTAAAAAATAATAAAAATCATAAAAATAATAAAATTCACCAAAATGTCAGATTTTGAATTTTAATCACTTAGGAACAAATCCCATATTTTTCTTAGGTCTATTTAATGAGATATTAAATTTAAAGCCCTAGGGTAATTTTAAAATTAAAAAAATGTATTTTCTAGCATTTTCACTAAAATTATTCTAATAAATCAAAGAAAAATCAGAAAATTACAAAACTTGATTCTTGGATTTCCTTGATATCAGAGAGATTTTTGAAAAATATAAAATTCATTTTTCAACCTTTATTTTATTTTTAAATTAATTAATACTCCAAAACTCAAAATAATTATAATAAAAAGAATATAATTCAAAAAATCACCAAAATTTGTCCAAGTGGTCCTCTGGTCAATAGAAATGTCCCATAATTTTCTTAAGGACAGAAACTTTCCCTTGGTCATATTATTAAATTTTCCTTGGAAATCCCTATTTTTCACCAAAAATAATTACATAAATAAATTAAATATAGAAAAATCACATTTTCTCCTCTCATGTTTTTATTGACATATGAGTGAAGTCACATAAAAATTTCAAGTTCATTTAAGCTCAATTTAGTGAGTTATGAAATTATTAAGCTTGAAGGGCAAAATGGTAATTAAAATTTTAACCCTTAATTAAAACTTTAGGTTTAATAAAATTAACAAGTAAAATATTTGATCTTAATCTGATTTGGATGATTGAAATTTAAATAATTAAAGGGTAGAAACCTACTAAACAATTTAAAATAATTGAAATAAACCTTAATTACATAATTGATTAAATTTGGAAGAATAATAAAGTTGGAATTATTAAATAGGGATATTATTAGGAAGATATTTATTATTTAATTTAAAAATCCCTAAATTAATCATCTCAATAATATTTAATTCCTAATTAAAATGATAATTCAAATTTAAGTTTTAAAATGTTAAAGGACTTAATCATTAAAATTAAATTAAAAAGTTAAATTATTAAACTCTTTTTAAATTTTCAATTAAACTAAAATTAAAAATAAAATTAAATTAAAGATTAAATTAAATTAAATCAAACAAATTAAATAAAATAAAATAAATTAAATCAATTAAATTAAATTAAATTAAATTAAATTAAATTAAATAATAATAATAATAAATAAATAAATAATTAAATTAAATTAAATTAAATTAAATTAAATTAAATTAAATTAAAACATATTAAATTAAATTAAATTAAATTAAATTAAATTAAATTAAAATAAAATCAAATAAAACTAAAATTAAAATTAAAATTAAAATTGAAATTAAAATTAAAAAAAATCAAAATTAAATTAAAATTAAAACTAAACCAAATTAAATTAAATTAAAGTTAAATTAAACTGAATTAAATAACATTACCTAAGACATAAAGAAATTAAATATAAAGCAACTTGAACACTATTCCAAATTTAAACCCATTAACTTAAATTAAATCATTTGAACACCAATTTGCCCTCGAAAGCTTTGGTTATTATAACTCCTAAACGGAACATTAAATGAAATGTTACTTCACCTATAGGATATTCAAATGTCCTAGTTCATCGAGCAAGATAACAACAAAACTTGAATTCCTGGTCGATTAATTCATTTGTATAATTAAATTCATTTGGACTTAAAACAATCCTAGAAATATTGAAAAGATGTTTAAGATTTGTCTTAAGCACTTCCTCGATATGATAGGATGTTCATAAGAACAATTGAACTTAATTATTCTTTGATGAAGAAAATCGTCCTCAAACCAAAACACAAAGACCTAGACGTCATATGAAATGACTAGCTATAGGATTAGGAACTTGGTAGAAAACCATAACCCTTCCCTTAGCTTTACCTAGGAACTTGCTTAAATATTCTAATTGTGTTTTAAGTGCAGCTTGGGATGACGGGAAGACCCTCCAGGTACGCTTTTATTTTATTGCAATTTGCCTTATTGCAATTTATTTAATCGCATCGCACTTACTTTTCTTGCATGATAAACAATGCGTTGCATGAAAACCCACACCTTTAGGATAGTCCCTAAAACTGAAACCAAAACTAAATTAAAAGTCATTACAAGATAAAATTCACCGCCACAACATTTCAAAATATAAAACAACTTAAAATTTAATCACAAACAGAACACAAAACTACAATTAGAACTAAATTAAAACGTCCTGTTGGATGATTGTGAATACCTCGGATGATGTAACCTATGTGTTGCTAACGGGATTTCCCACGGTCTAAATGAAAGTGTGGAACTCATTCAGTTGAGTTTAGCAAATTCATCTGGACTAAGTGAATCCGATAAAAATAACGATGCCGGAAGGATGGAACCGTGGGATCTTAACCGGTGTCGTTATAATCAACTTTAAGATTTGTTTTAATTAAAACACAAAAACACTTGGAAATTAAGACTTCTCTAAACCAAAACACTTCTCTCATCTCCTGATTTATGACTTCTAAAACTAAACCTCTGCAACAACAAGGAGCTTGGAGCATGGTGGGCAGCACGGCCATCGTCGTCAGCAAAACTTGAATCTACATCAGCAAAACTTTCCTAGAATTAAACAACAAAGCCATAGGACTTCGAGGTAGTTTGCCTAGTGCAACATAAATCCTCAACCTTTTGTTAGGCATTTGCATTGCAAATTAAGCCCTAACCGGTCTTAGGATTCCGAGGTAGTCGTCCGATACGACATAAACCCTCACATCTTCCAGGCCATTTGTATGATCATGTCATACGGATATAAGTCCTAATTAACTAAAACTGGCAAGATCAAAACATTAAATAAACATTAGGACTTTCCTAAATCCAAGCCAAATAATAGGATAGTCGGGAAATTACCGAAGTTCGCTTCGAATCTGTAATTTCTCCTACTTTTCTTCCTTTGAATTCCCAAAACAAAATGTTCCAAACTTGATCAATTCCCCTGTTGAAATTCCAAAATTCAATCCTTTGAAAACTTAAACTTTGAAATTCTTGAGAGCGGAACTACGATTATTATCGAGAGTTTTCTTAGGTGATTCCCGTCACTTAAGATGTAATTAACTATAGGGGCTTGCCCTTATAGGGAATTTTAAAGAACCTGAGTAATATAAACCCCGTTTAATGTTTTTCATATTAAGCGAGGGAATTTGTCGGCACATAAAATTGGTTCGCGGACCAAACGGATGTCACAAATCTTTTAGTTTATTTAATCGAGCCCCACCATCGAGCGATGGTGTCTATCCTTAGGGATAGATACACGAGTTGTAGTGCGGTGCTCGTTTATATAAACTATTTGGGATGTGAATCAGTTTGATTTCATATCTTAAAATTTTCAAATTTAAAATTATTTTCAAAATCAAATACTACTTTTCAAATTATATATATTTAAACTAAATTTAAAATCTTAAAATTCGCCGACAATTTCTGTTTGGCGACCCCTTTTCTAAATACAACACACAACCTAAAAATAATGCCGACTTTTAGGTATAGGTGTGTGAAAGTGTAGTGTATAGGTGTAGTGTGTGTGTAAGTCAGCCCCTTCACCAGACCAGGCCACCCAGGGTAGTCCTAAGGCGAAAGAGTCCTATAGGAACTCATCCTTTAAACTTCCACATTTGATTTCAACCCTCTAGGTGATTAGGGGTCTACAGTCAAGTTTGTGGAGTTTGCAGGGAGTTAAGAAGTGGTTTGAATTTCTAAAAGGTGGGTCCCAATTCTAGTCCTCTAAGATAGTCAAAGGAAAAGCCTAAGGCTAGATCCTAAGTGCTAAAGAGAAGAAGAGAAGACCTCATCAAAAATGAGGTCAACATATGCATGGGTGTTGGTGTCTTGTCTGCTACTAAAGGTTGAACTGAAACAAAATTTTACGAAGCTTGATCCAAGATCAAACCAACATCACTCTCTCCATCAATAGTTGGGAACATCTGACTTGGATCTAAGGGTTTCCATGTTAGAAACATCTTCTCCCAATCCTCGTACAAAACTTAAAACAAACCGCAAATCGAGAAAATTGTGGAAGAATGTCCAAGCCCTTGGGATGATCCTTGAACGATCAGGCCATAAACAGATTTCACAATAATCGATCCAATATCATTGGGCCATCCCCTCTGAATGCAGTAGTTTAAGATCGCACTTTCTCTCATAACCTTTCCAATTTTTATCGTTGGCAACAATTTTGCAGAGATGAAAAATTGCCAGTGTTTCGAAACAAGATTTAAGAGAGTAGCAAAGAAACTAACATACCCGTTCTCTCTAACATCCCATTCATCGGTTTCATCCATCAAAAATTGATATATCTCTTTCATTTTTTCTTTTATTGGCATGAAATTTGGAAAGTAACAGACTGGAACATTCTCAAGCATATATACCTCATTAATTCTTCCGGAATTAAATGAAATCCACCTACCTCGCACATAAACACTTCCTTAGTTGATTCCATGAAATTTTGCATAGAATTCTTTAACCACTGGAACAACTACTGCGACAGTAGTTTAGCAGAACTCTTCATATCTTCTTCGCACAATCATTTTTTCAATTGGTGACAATGAATCACTTTGTCCTCTATTGACAATTCCCCGTTCTTTAATCAATATTTTCTTCGAGATTACCTTGTTGAAGAGTCGCTGCGCCTCCGTACTGACAAATTTTCTCCTGCTGTAAACTCAAAATCTTGGGTTGTCAATCGAATTCGAAGCCATTTGAGAAGAATTGAACAGTGAATCCATTCATTTTAGGGAGTTTGGAATGTTTAGGAACCGTCCATAGGAGTTTTTAAAGGACAAATTTGCTAAAAACCGCAAAAAACCGTTGTTTTGAACACGAAAAACTACCCACTGCCGATCCTGCCATCGGCGACCTCGAAGGCGCCGTCAGTGAGCCTTATGCAATTAAATACCAGAGCTCTTGGAAAAAAACCATCGTCGGTGGCGTAGAGTGCGCCGTCGGCGCCCTAGGCAAAAATTTGCATAAAAATGCCATGGTCCAATATGTTCCAAATTTTCTCTATGGATTCAAACTTTATGATAATCAAAGTGTAAATATAAGTTGTAGAACTTAATATTATTACAAACTAACAACAATTTCAAACAAACACACAACTATTAAGAATAACTATAGGTTGCCTCCCATAAAGCGCTTGGTTTAACGTCGTCAGCCAGACCTATTCAGTTGTTACTCAGGTTGACTGAGCATTAAAACCTCTTCATAGTTTGGTCTTTTACCCTAAAAATATGGTTTTAATCTATGTCCATTTACTTTAAATTTATTCCCATTCTTCGGATATTTAATTTCTACATCTCCATAAGTATAAACCTGAGTTACAGTAAAGGGTCCTAACCAACAAGACTTTAATTTCCCAGAAAATAATTTTAGCCTTGTATTATAAAGCAAAACTTCTTGTCCTGGTTCAAAGTTCTTTCGGTTAATCTTTTGATCATGTCTTAACTTTAGTTTTTCCTTATAAATTCTATTGTTATTGTAAGATTCATTTCTTAACTCTTCTAATTCATTCAATTACAGATTTCTCTTCTCACCAGCATTTTTCAAATTATAATTAATTTCTTTAATCACCCAAAAGCTTTATGCTCCAATTCTACTAATAAGTGAGAAGTTTTTCCATATATAAGCCTGTAAGGAGTCATACCAATAGGAGTTTTATAAGCAGTCATGTATGCCCATAATGCAGTATCAAGTCTTGCAGACCAATCTACTCTATTAGGGCTTACAGTCTTTTCTAAAATTAGTTTAATCTCTCTATTAGAAACTTCAGCTAAACCACTATTTTGTGGATGATAGACAGTAGAGAATTTATGAACAATACTAAACTTTTCTGCCAATCTTTGAATGTATTTATTCCTGAAATGGGATCCTCCATCAGTGATAATCACTCTCAGCATACCAAATCTTGTGAAAATATTTTTCATTAAGAATCTAGAAACACTTTTAGCATCACACAGAGGTAAAGCTTGCGCTTCTATCCAGTTTGATACATAATCAACAGTAATTAAAATATATAAGTTCCCAAACAAAGGAATAAATGGTCCCATGAAATCTAATCCCAAACATCAAAAATCTCAACTTCTAATATGAAATTTAGAGGCATTTCATTTCTTCTAGATATATTACCTACTTGTTGACATCTATCACAAGTTTTGATATATCTGTAAACATCTCTAAAAAGAGTAGGCCAATAAAATCCAGCTTGTAAGATTTTATATGCAGTTTTATCAATTCCAAAATGTCCTCCAAAATTAGAATCATGACATTTTTGAATGATCTGTTCAGTTTCTTCATAAGGCACACATCTCCTAATAATAAGATCATTACATTGCTTATATAAATATGGTTCATCCGAAATATATGATTTTGAATCATGAACAAATTTTTTTTGTTGCTGCAATGTTAGCATAGATGGCAAAATATCACTTACTAAATAATTTACTATATCTACATATCAAGGTATTTTCCACTCATTAGTACTATAAAGTTTTTTATTAGGGAAACTGTCTATTATTTCTTTATCGGTGTCTGATAATACATTATATTCTAATCTCGAAAAATGATCAGCAATTTGATTTTTAGTTCATTTTCTATCAATCACCACAAAATCAAATTCTTGCATTAAAAGTACCCATCTAATTAATCTTGGTTTAGTATTCTTCTTTTTCATAAGATATTTAATATCATAATGATCAGTATGCACAATAAATTTTGTTCTAATTAAATATGATCTAAATTTATCAAAAGCATATACAATAGTCAGTAACTCTTTTTCAGTAACTGTATAGTTAATTTGAGCATCATTAAGAGTTGTATTAGCTTAGTATATAACCTTAAAAATTTTTTCATATCTTTGACCAAGGACAGCTCCAATAGCATAATCACTAGCATCACACATTAGTTCAATGGTTTCTCCCAGTCAGGTGAAAGTATTCCAGGTGCTGTGGTTAGTTTTTCCTTTAATAATTCAAAGGCATTCAAGCAGTCTTCAGTAAATTCAAATTTCTTGTCTTTTTCAAAAAGTTGGCATAGAGGCTTTGTAATTTTTAAAAAAAATTTAATATAACGGCTATAGAAACCAGCATGTCCAAGAAAACTTCTTACCCCTCTTACTGTAGTAGGAGGTGGTAATTTAGTTATTACTTGAATTTTTGCAGGGTCTACTTCCATGCCTTTTTCTGAAATTTTATGCCCTAATACATTTCCTCCTGTGACCATAAATTGACATTTCTCCCAATTTAGAAGTAAGTTAGTTTTTTTGCATAGCTCTAAAACATTTTCAAGATGATTTAAACATGCGTCAAATGATGTTCCAAACACAGAGAAATTATCCATAAATACTTCAATTCCATTGCCTATTAATTTACTAAAAATCGACATCATACATCTCTGGAATGTTGCAGATGCATTACATAGTCCAAAAGAAATCCTTCTGAAAGCAAAAGTTCTCTAAGGACTAGTAAAAGTTGTTTTCTCTTGATCCTCAGGAGCAATGGGTATCTGATGGTAACCAGTATATCCATCCAGAAAGCAATAATACTTATGTCTAACAAGTCTATCCAACATTTGATCTAAGAAAGGAAGAGGTAAATGATCATTTCGGATGACAACATTTAATTTTCGATAATCAATACAAATACGCCATCCAAAAATTTGCCTGATAGGAATTAATTCTTTATTTTCATTTTCATCAACAGTTATTCCGCTATTCTTGGGAAAATAATTAATTGGACTGACTCAAGTACTATCCGAAATAAGATATATAATTCCAGTATCTAACAATTTCAAAATTTCTTTTTTAACTACTTCTTTCGTTATAGGGTTTAATCTCTTTTGAGGGTCAATTCTTGGGTTATGTTCTTCATTTAATAAAATTTTGTGCATACAAATCGAAGGACTAATTCCTCTAATATCAGCTAAACTCCAACCAAAAGTTCTTTTATATTTTTTTAATGTATCCATTAATTTTTGTTCATGAATTTCATTTAAGTCTAAGGATACAATCATTGATAATGTTGAAAACTCTCCTAAAAATATATACTTCCAATGATTTGGAAGATTTTTTAATTCATGTTCAGGGGGTTTAACTACAGATGGAATTAATTTTTGATTTTCTGGTGATGTTAAATTAAGCTATTCATATTTTTCCTGAATATAATCAGCTTCTTCAGTTTCTATTTCTTCATAATTATCTTTTTCTTTATCTTATTTTTCTTCATAATTTTCTTGGAAATATTCTCTTTTCAAATGATCACATATATTCATTGTGAAACATTCATCATCTTTTTTTCTTTTGATGGATATTTTATTGACTTTGAGATGTTAAAGGTTACTCCTTGGTCATTTAATCTCATAGTCAATAATTTTTTTTGAACATCTATCATAGCTCTTCCTGTAGCTAGGAATGGTCTTCCTAAAATTATTGAAATTTCTTTATATTCTTCCATATCTAGAATGATAAAGTCCACAGCAAAATAAACTTATCAATATTGACCAAAACATCTTCTACAATTTCCTTAGGATGTGAAATAGATCGATCAGCTAAATGTAAAGTTAGTGAAGTTGGTGCAATTTCTTCAATTTCTAACCTTTTAAAAGTTAATAGAGGCATCAAGTTTATGCTAGCTCCAAAATCACATAATGCTCGCCCATAAAATTTTTCACTAATAGCACACGGAATAGTGATACTACCAGGATCTTTAAGTTTTTCAGGAAGTTTTCTTTGAATTATAGCACTACACTCTTCATAGAGTGCAACAGTCTCATGATTTAATAACTTCCTTTTTTTGTTGAGTATATCCTTCATAAATTTAACATAAACACGCATATGTTCTAAAGCTTCAACAAAAGAAATATTTATTGACAATTTTTTCAAAATGTCTAAAAATTTAGCAAATCTTTTTCCTTTATCTTGTTGCTTTAGTCTTTGAGGAAATGGTGGAGGTGGTTTTTTAACAGTAATTTTCATAGGTTTCAGAGGAAATTTAGGATATAAACTTTCATTTCCTCCTTCAGTTTCTTCATTTTCCTTTTCAACTACAGTTTTTTTTTGAACTCTTGTTTCCAACTCTTTTCCACTTTTAAATTGAATAGCTTTAATTTGTTTTTTCTTTGATCTTTAGGATTTACTTCAACATTGCTTGGAAAAGTTCTAATAGCTCTATTGCTTAATGTAGAAGCAATTTGTCCTAATTGGTTTTCTATGTTTTTAATAGCATTTCCTTTATTTTTTAATTGGTTACCCATTTTCAAAACTATTTCTTCCATAGAAAATTTCTTTTCCTTGAATTGTGAATTATTATAAAAACCTGGTGGATTAGAAGGTCTATAATTGGAATTACCTGAATTATTTATATTTCCTAATGGGTTTACAGGATTGCTCCCTCATTGAGGATTATTATTATTATTTTGGTTATTCCACTTAAAATTTGGATGATTTTTCCAACCTGGATTATAATGGTTTTAATAAGGATTATTTTGTCTATTATTTATTATATTTATAGTTTCATATGAAGATTGAGCATCTATGATTTGTCCTAATGAATTTTCTTCTAACACTTGAGGTGCATGAGAATGATTCATTCCATATTGATATGTTTTCGTTGAAAGAGTAGCGATTTGAGAAACTATCATGGTTAAAGCATCAGAATCATGAATACTGGCTACCTTTTTATGATTTACCCTTTTAGTAGGACATTGAAAATTATTGGTAGCCATTTCATCTATTAACGCATAGGCTTATTCAAAAGGTTTAGACATTAGTGATCCATCTGCAGTAGCGTCTATTATAGATCTAAGAGATCCTACCAATCTATTATAAAATGTTTGAATAATTAACCAATCTGGTAATGCATGGTGTGGACATTTCCTAAAAAGTTCTTTTAATCTTTCCCAAGATTCATATATCGATTCTCCCTCACACTAACTGAAAAATGTGATATCGCTTCTAAGCTTAGCAGTTTTAGATGGTGGAAAATATTTCTATAAGTATTTTTGTGAAAGTTCTCCCCAAGTTCTTATAGATCCAGGTGCTAACGAATTTAACCAGGCCTTAGCCTTATCCCTTAATGAAAAAGGAAAAAGTCTAAGTCTGACAGCATCATCAGACACTCTATCATACTTAAAGGTAGCATAAAGTTATAAGAAACTTGCAAGATGTAAATTAGGATCTTCATTTGAAGTTGCACCAAATTGATTGTTTTGTACCATTTGGATAATAACAGGTTTAAGCTCAAATAAATTAGCAGCTACATCAAGATTTTGAATAGTTAAGTGAATTTCATCTAATGTAGGGTTAGCATAATCTCTTAATGGTCTAGATTGTTTTTCATTTTCTATTCTGGTTGTTTATGTTGATTTCCATTGTTTCAGAATTTATAGGTTGTCTTCTCAGTTTTCTAATTCTCCTAACAGTGCGTTCTAATTCCGAATCGTAAGGTATAAGATTTTCAGAACAAAATTTGTGCATACACTCGAAATCAGTACACAATAAAAACAGTTAACTAAATAAGTTACAATTCTAAAAAGGTTTTCTAACAATCCTAAATTGTTGTCCGTTACCCTAATTATGTTATATTTCATAAAAAATCTCTCCCCGACAACGGTGCCAAAAACTTGACAACCCCGCACACCTTGCGCTTTTATCAAATTTGAATGTACTTTAGTAACATTTAAATATTTTAATCTTTTAATAACAGAGTTACTTTCAAACGCAAGTAAACGTATCGTTCAGGTAATACAGGGCTCTAATGGAGTCCTGGATATTGATCCCACATGGAGAGTATTAAAGTCTACGGACTTAGAATTATAAAAATCAATTCAGAATTACAACAAAATCGAAATGCCTATCTGTAAATAATATGCAATCGATAACAATACGAAACATATATTAAAAACTAGTTTTACTAACAACTTACTAATACTACTAGAGTTAAGTTCAAATATAGATAATAGCAAGAATCTTTCTCCTTAGTTAAGATATTTAAGTGAAATGATATTTATAATTAGTTTTAATGTGTTGTGCCAAATGGGAGCATACCTATTCTTTACCCTTTGGTCCAGGCATAAAGAACATTGACTAATCCTATGCTTGGATTACTGATTCTGCGGCTAGGCTGGGAGGATACCGACTCTCACTTCGGAGCTCCCACGTTCCCCTCACCTGAGGGCTAACAATCTACACATCAGCACCCAAACGATAGGACCAAATTGAGGATTTTAGCCTGTCACTCTAAAATCTCCAATTCTACGCCCAATAATATTATTTTCCTATTTATTTGCACTTCTCCCTCCAAGGATTTACTCGTCTACCTCGTAAAGAGAAATGTCATACATACAACTTAAGAATCCTTAGCCCACGGTCAGGTCTTAATAACTCTTAACGGATTTTATCAATACAAATGGCCAATTCATTTAGTAAAGTATGTTTAGGTATAGTACCATCACAACTTCTTTTATAATTTATTTAATATACTAATTATATAATCATTTCACAAAAAAAAACATCGAAACCAAGAGAAAGATAGAACAACTACTCAGAACTCATGAAGAGGATGCAATAAAACTTAGATTTCATATAATAAAGTAAAGTTCTACACACTAAAAACAAATAAACACTACATATCTCAAACTCCACCACAAGCAAACTCCTCAAAGTTCCTCTAGATCATTTCCTTGGAATTAACCATTGAAACGTCAATGTGGAAGAGTTCTCTCACTTCCCTTCCACTCTTGCAATTCCTCGATGAATTCCTTACAAATTCTCTATTTAAACTCACTACTCACAAAATTAAATTCACTAATTGACTCTCTTTACACTATTGACTCACTAACAATCACTTTTGAGACCAGAAGAAGAGCCAATTTTCTGCCAAATTTTTTTCCTTTTAAAGTTGTAGAAGAGTCTTTAAGGGTTGCGATGGCACCCCTTCGAAAATCATCCACATTCAACATATTTCTGGAATAATCCGCCGACTCTCGTCGTCGGCGGTCTCGAGGCGCCGTCCACGGCCTTCTAGAAACCATGCATTTGAACTATCCCCGCCATCGGCGGGCTCGATCCTTTTTGACAGTGGCCTCCCTTGTAATTAACTCTAAACTCTCAGGAAAATCACGCCGTCGGTGGCCTCGACCTCGCCGTCGGCGGCCTAGGTCAAATTTGCATAATTTAGTCATTTTTGCTCCAAATCAGCTAATTTTTGCATATTTTTTTTCGTGGTCCTTAATTCTTCATACCTGCATAAAAACACCAAAAATATCTTAGTTTAAAATGAAATATCATCAAAATTATTGTAAAATAATCATGAAAATCTTGACCTTTTTCTCTTGGGTCAGCTATTTATCTATTCCATCTAACTATCCAACGCTCTAACTATCCCCAACAACGACGCCAAAAACTTGGACAGCTGCGAACACTTTGCGTAAATTTAATATTTCTAGAATTTGATATAGATGAGTATAGATATTCAATAATCGCAGAGTTATCTTTCAACACAAGTATAAGTATCGCTCAAGTAATACAGGGCTCTAATGGAGTCATGGATATTGATCCCACAGGGATAGTTCAAAGGCTACAGACTAGGATTATAGAAACGTGCCACAGGAAAAGTTCAGAGGCTACGGACTAGGATTATAGAAACTAATTTAGAATCACAACTTAATAAATCAAATTGTCTATCTGTCACTAATATGCAATGGTAAATAAGATGAAGTTTTAATAAACTAGTTCTACTAACAATTAACTAATTCTACTAATAAAGTGAAGTTCAATTATATAAGCAAGAATCTTTCTCCCTGTTAAGAAATTTAAGTGAATGGATAATTAAAATTAGTTTTAAATTAGGTTGTGCCAAATAGGAGCATACCTATTCCTTACCCTTTGGTCCAGGCATAAAGAACATTGATTAGTCCTATGCTTGGTTACTGAATTTGCGGCTACACTGGGAGGATACCGGCTCTCACTTCGGAGCTCCCACATTCCTCTCACATGAGGGCTAACATCTACACTTTAGCAACCAAACGATTGGACCGAATTGAGGATTTTAGTCTGCCACTCTAAAATCTCCAATTCTAGGCTCGATAAATATTATTTCACTATTTATTTGCACCCTACTTTCAAAGACTTTGACCTTCTGAATCTCGGATGTAATCTTCATTATAGTTGTTAAACTCAACATATTTTAACTAATCAATAAGCCAGATTGAAAGTAAAATAAGATTTAAGTGAAAAAATTATCACAACTTCTTTAAAATTTTCTTGGCACACTAATTTAATTTTCCATTTCACTAAAATATCAAAACAAGGAGAAAGACATAAAAACTACTCATATTTCATAGAGAATATATGACAAATCTTGAATTTCATATATAAAAACAAAGTTTTACAAACTAAAATAAGTAAATACAACTTATCTAAAATTCCTCCTCAAGCAAACTCTGTGAAGTTCTTCTAAATCTCTTCCTTTCTTTACAACACGAAAAATTCTCCTTCAAAATGTCAAGGAGGGAGAAATATCTCACTTCCCTTCCACTCTTACAATCTCTCAGAGAATCCCTCACAAATATCACTAATTGAACTCACTATCTAAAACAAGACACTAACTAACACGACTCACTAGACACACACTCTTGACACTCTAGTAGACACACTATGGACTCGGTGGACACACAGACAACAACCTTTTCAGCCCCTAATTATTTCTTTTAAATTATTTAAAGAGTTTCCAAGAGTTTCCCAAGCATCCCTTCAAAAATCATCCACATTCGATGCATCTCGTGAGAGAACCGAATTTCGCGCGTCGGCGGCCTCGAGCTCCCCTTCGGCGACCTTCTAGAACACTTAGCCTTGAACTCTCTTTCATCTCGTCCATTTTTGGCGGCCTCGATCTTGCTGTCGGCAGGCTTCCCTGTAATATATTTTCTGAACTCTAGGGAAAATCCGCCTTTGGCGCCGTTAAGCTCGCCATCGGCGCCCTAGATCAAATTTTCATATTTTTGATCCTTTTTTCTTTAAATTCTCTCCTTTTTGCTTTGTTTCACTCAATTGTCCATAAATCAACATACGTACATCAAATCATCAAAAATACCCTTCTTGAAAGTGAAATATCATCAAAAATAAATATAAAATAGGTATGAAAATCCTAACAGATTTTTAGTGGGTCAGTTGCTGTGTGAACTGAGCACAATCTCACTTCATTTAGTATATTTTTTTATCTTGTCTTTGATTTTCATATATTTGTTAAAAGGACTTTAAGATTTAAGAGGGACTAGTTATGTTCTCCAATAACAATATCGAACCCGGGAGGCACAAAAGTAAAGTGAAGTGTGGGACCCCATCTAGGATCCCCTTCACAACACACATTGCCTTGGTGAAACTTGCTCACAAACACACCTATTGGGTGTCCCACCCCACAAAAGTAAAAAAGAAACCTAAAGACTCCTAAACCCCTCTATTTAAGGATGATTAAACAATGGTCCTAGAATTGAGGAGAGTTAATCATACTTTGCCAAGAAATAAAAGGGTAAAGTATGTCAACAGAAGAATTGTAATCATGTTCATGAGGGACATTGTTGGTCATTTTAAATCTTCATTTCATTGAAAAAAATGTTTCTTGGTGTTTTTTTTTAAAAGGGTTTTAATTTTATAAAATAGATATTTGATTTAATTTAATATATATATATATATATATATATATATATATATATATAAATATATGGATTTTGAAATTAATATTTTTATTTTGAAGAGTATGAAATCAAATCGATCTCAAGTAAATAATAGTTTAAGTAATCAAGCATTTCACCGCAAGAAATGTATTTATCCCAAAGGATAAGTACATGGCTTGAGGAAAACCTTGATCAAATAAACTGAAAAATTTATGACATCTGTTTAATCTGCGAACCAGTTTTGATGGAGAATTTCCCCTACCTAATATGAATGAATTAGGTATGTTTTATATTAATCAGGGGTCTTTAAGTTTCCTATAAGGGCAAACCCCTATACGTAATTACATCATAGATAACAGAAGTCACCTAAAAAAACTCCTGATATAGATTAAAAAATATTTATATTCATGGCTTCCAAAGGTAAGTTTTTCCAACAAAATGTAATAGTCGGAAAATCAATAGGTGAATGGCTCAAATTTTAGAACATTTCATTTTTATCAGAATCCAAAGGAGAGAAGTCTAAATGAAGGACATAGATTCAAGGAGGAACCCTGATGTCTTCCTAAACTATCCTATGGTTTGGTTTTGATTAAGGAAATGAAGTTATTTAAATTTCAATCCTGCCAATTTTATTATTTAGGACATACATTCACTTGACACCAATCATGTAAGTAGCCTAGAAGGATAGGAGGATTTATGTCATACCCGATGATAACCTGGAATTCTTAAAGTGAATTATGGTTTATATTGCACAACAGGGGCTGTGCAAAGGCCTAGAAAAAGATGAGGATTTATGTTGCACTAGGCAAGCTACCTCAAAGTCCTATGGCTCATTGTTTAAACTAAGGAAAGGTATTGCTGATGTGGACAAGTTTTGTTGTCGAAAATGGTCGTGCTGGCCACTATGCATGCTCCAAGCTCCTCATCGTAGCGGGTTTAGTTTAAAGAAGTGTCAATTGAGGAGAAGAAAGAAGTATCATGTCTTGGAAATATTTAAATGGAGGTGTCTTAAAATTTCATTAAGGGAACATTAAAGTTGATTATAGCAACACCGGTTAAGATCCTACGGTTCCATCATCTCGGCACCGCTATTTTCATCAGATTCACTTAGTCTAAATGAATTTACTAAACTCAACTTAATGAGTTCCATACTTTCATTTAAACCATGGGAAAACCCTATTAGCAACACATGGGTTACCTCCTTCAAGGGATTCCTGATCATCCAACGAGACGTTTTAATTTAGTTATAATTATGACTTTTATTGTTTTGTTTGTGATTAAATTTTGAGTTGTTTTATATTTTAAAATTTGTGGGGGGTAAATTTTATCTTGCCTTAATTTTTAATTTAGTTTTGGTTTTAGTTTTGTGGCAATCCTAAAAGTTTTAGTTTTCATGCAGGGTGGCAATGTTATTTATCATGCAGATTGCAAGAAAAGTAAAGTGCAGTACAGAAAACACGGGAAAGGAAAGCGCTGCAAACTTATGAAAGTGTACCTGACGAGTCTTCTCATTATTCCAGCTGAAACATTAGTATTCTTTGCAATAAATATTTATATTTGCAGGGAAGTAAAACCTTATGGATATGTTCGTCACAGGCTTACCAAGTCCGAGGTCATAACCCGGTGAACTGCTATTCATTTATGAGATATCTTCATTTAATAAATACAATAGTCCTAAAATGTGTCCAGAAGACCTATGAAACAGTCCAGGAGGAACCCGGATATTTCACAATACTTTTGAACTTCCTCGGGGTCCTTTTGGATTTATTATAGTTATTAAACGATTTATCCCTTTCATACCCTTATGCTCAGTGAGTTGGTGTTTTTAATTAACCCGAAAGACAAGGTAATTATCATTTGTTATTTCATTTAGAGATTATGTGGGATAAAACTCCTTTAGGCAAAGTTAATTTGTTTGGGAAAATTAGCCAAGTAATTTCATAACTGGGCTTGTAGTGTTTTCGGGTATTGAAATTTTGATTATGTTTACTTTTCTAAACTTATCTGTGCAAGATTGATTAAGCCTAGCTCACTACTAAGCCCTTTAAAATTTTGATGGATACACCTGTAATTATTTTTGGAAAAAGTAAAATGAGTTTAATTAATTTTTATCAAGATATTGAACCATCATTTACTAGGGGTGTAAGTTAGTGGATTTTTAATCTCCAGGACTAACCCCTAACCCTAAGGTTCATTTTGTTTAATTATCTTCCAAATTAGAATAAATTAGGAAAATCTAAACATTTAGTTTTGATATGACAAAATTGAAGTTGGTTTCTACCATTTATCCCCTTATTGTCTCAAACATCCAAAAATATTATTTAGGATCATTAATTGCCCATTTTACCCTTTAATTAAGCCTAAATATTAATTAAGGCTAAAAACCCTTTAAATTACAACTTTTCCCTTGGGGCCTTATCACTTCAAAATTTCTAGAATTCAATTCAAATGACTTTGGAATTTTTATATTACCTCACTAACGAGCTAATTAAAACATTAGAGGAGAAAAATGAGATTATTCAAGTTTTAATTTAATTTATATATTTATTTTAATGCATAAATAGAGTTTTTTAATGAAAATTCCATAACTTGATCAAAGCAAAATATTTTAGTATGAAATTCTTACTGAAGGTAAACCAAGACTAGGGGACCACTTGGACCAAATTTCATGATTTTTCAAGTTTATTTTAATTATTAAAATTATTTTAGTTTCTAGAGTTTTAATTAATTATAAAATATTTTAGAAGTTGAAAATTCAATTTCATATTTTTCATAAATCTCTCAGAGGTTAAGAAACCTAGAGAAATAAATTTCATATTTTTTTTATTTTTGTTTTAATTTTTAGAATTATTTTAGTGCAAAATTAAGGAAATTAATTTTTAGACTTTTAAAAATTCATTTAAGCCTTTAAAAATTGACATTTTAACTTAGAGACTTAAAAAATTTATGGGGATGGTTCATAAGTGATTAAGAGACCAAAAGTGACAATTTGATTATTTTTAATATTTTTATGATTTCTAACATTATTTAATTATTTAAATATTAAAAGATGATTTAAAATGAAAGTTTTATAAAAATTCCAATTTTATTTTTAGAAATTTTCTCTGATCACAGAGAACTCCCAAAAATAATTTCATAAATTTTTTGTGGTATTTTAATTATTAAAATTCATTTAAGTTCCAAAAATGTCATTGCACTTAGGAAAATCTTTTAACCTATTAAATTAACTCAAAATGACTTCAAAATTTTTAGAGGACTTCCTCTGTACTTGAATCACACTGGAGAATCATTTTTAGGTTATTTTAATTTTTATTTTATCTTGCTTAAATAAGAGTTTGTTTTAGGTCAAGTTGGTGATTAGTGCATATTTTAGTGATTTAACTCATGAAATATTTATCCTAGGGTCCTGTGATCATAAGAGACCTACCAAAATTTACTTTGTATTTTTTTAATTATTATTTTAGTTATTACAATTTTTATACCAAAACAGACACAATACCTTTAAAAATAGGGATCTTCTCACAGAGATCTCCCCATACTTTAGAAAATTCAGAGATGGTCCCTTATGACAGATAGAACAAGACCCCTAAAGCTCAAGCCATGGTGAAATTTCCGGGTCAGTGGAGAATTAAAAGACTGAAATTAGTATTTAAATCATTAAAAATAAAATATACATCAAAACTACTTCAAACCATTTCCACATTTTCCACATTGTTTTTCTCTATTCACTAAGCATCGGGGTATTTTTCTTTTATTTTTCTGATTTTTCTGGGAAAAGATATGGATTTTTAAAGTTCTGGTGATTTAAATAATTCAGAAAAAAGGGATTTTCCTATTTAACCACGCGGTGCTGACTGGATCCTCGGTAGCTGCTAAAGACCACGCGTCACTCTTCCATTTGACACCGCCATCTGACTAGGATGCAACACGGCCGCGCTTTATGCTCCCGATCTCTGTCCGACTCCATCCTGGCAGTCCGAGCATTACACGCGCGATTCGACGGCTCTCCTTCATCGTCTTCGACTGGATCATCCCAAGAGCCGTCCACAGTAAAACCCAAATATCTCAGCTTAGACTCAACCAAATCACCCGAATTTATTCTTATAGACTCGTCTAAGCATGGCGAACATATCCATATGGTTAAGCACAGTTTATGTTAATCCTAATTACATGGAGAATCCAAAGAAGCTCGGGAAGAATAAGGATGTAATACCTTGGCTCTGAGATGTGAAGCATCAATTAGAGATGCTCTACACCTTCGTTGGAGTCCTAGAAGCTCGAGGATGAAGCCTCTTCTTCTGGTGAACTGCCTAAGTATGAAAGAGACCAGACCCGATTTCGAGCTTTGATGAAAGTCTGGTGCTGAGGCCTTCTGTGACAGGGCTTTGATGGGGGATCTTCTTCTTTCAATGCTGTGAAAGTGTGGGTGCAGTTAATTGATATTTGGAGCCGTGTGGAGGTTGATCAAAAAGTGTCCTAGTTTCCGGCCAAGTTTAAGCTCTGAAATTGAGCTCAGGTTGTGGGAACCAGAGGGGGAAAATGGTTTGAATGGTCTTAGGGAGGTCTGGAGGAGCTCTGTTGAGATTTTTTCAGAGTTTGGTTAAGAAAATTTCAGCACACCGTTTTGGCTGTGAAAAGTGGTGGCTTAAATAGCCATGGCTGGGGTGGCTTCCAGAGCTCCAATTCAGGTGCAATGCTTTGCCTAGGTGGTGTGCAGAGGAGCTCTGGAGACAATTTTGGGCTGTGTTGGCCATAGGGTGGAGTTTGAGTTTGGCCAAGTGTGAGGTAGCTCTTAGTTTTTACATTTTCTAGCCACTAGGCCGGCCGACCAGGCTAAGGGATGTGGCCAATGGGTCAGGTGCACCTGTGGGCAGGCCATAAGTGTAATGGGTTTTAATGGTTAAGGCATTATGGAAAACATCTCCTGGATTTAACCATTTAAGGAATGAGATCCCCTAATTTGGGGGACCTTTGGTCCATAGCTCCACTAGAGTGTGCTGGGTGGGTTTAGCCCAGTCCCTAAGGTCAACATTGTGGCTGTGGTGGGGTTAGTTTTGTCACATTTGGTTTAATTTGGTTAGAATGGGTCATGGGTTCATATGGGTCACCTTGGGTTTAAATTAGGTTAACTTGGGTTTGAGCTTGAATGGAACCCAAGTATCTTGAGCATCATTTTGTAGATGATTGTATTAGAGATTTTTCATGAAGGCTTGGAGTGATTTTGAGTTCAATTTAGGGTCAATTTAGTGGAATTTGGGATTTTGGCCAATTTGGGTCGTTTTGGGTCAACTTAGGTTTTGGATGAGCTAAGGTTGGGGACAAGGCTAATTGAAGGCTCTAAATGTTCTAGGGGAATGTGGTGAAGAGTTCCCAACATCAATTGGGTGGAAATTTTAGGGTTAGGTCAATCAATTTTGTAGATTTTGTGCATGTGTTGAACTTTGGTTATAATTGGGTATTTTTGGATTTCAACTGGATTTTGGTGAGACTTAGGCAGAATTTAGGGGCAATTGAATGTTGCATGTGGTTTATAAGAGTGTTATGGAGTGTTTAAGATTGAGATTTGGGGAAATTAATCGAGGTTAGGTTAATTTGGGGGATTTGGGCCACTTAGGTAAAATTGGAAATTTTGGATTTTAAGTGAAATTGAACACAAATGTGGGTCTGACAATACCTCACTTTTCACAAAATTTCAATTTTTACCCCAAAATTACCAAATTGCCCCTATAAAGGGGCCCAAAATCCAAAATTCCACAGAGTCAGTCGGGGTTCCCAAAAATAATTCCGAAGTGTTCCTATCGTCGAACTGAGAAGTTTGACTGTAAACCTGCCAAAATTTTGAACTACCGGCAAACCTCTCGCGGCTTAAATAGTCGCTACTTGAACGACATTTCAGGCCCCATAAAGCCCTTCACAATGGTCAGAAACGCTCCCAGACACTGTCATTAAATTCAAAATTTCATTTTACACTATCCCATGACATTAATTTGGCCTTTTGGCCATTTTCCTAAAATTTCCTTGAAATGAATCTCCCAGGGCAAAATTTCCCAAATTCCAAAAAATTCATAGAATCTTCTAACACCCCACAATTTCACGAAATTGATCTTCTTTTTTTATTTTGATCGATGATGAGTCGGAATTTTGAGTCAAATCAGATTCGACGTTTTTAGCCTATTTTGACGATGAAGTTGGCCGAACGACCTCAGATTTCAAAACAGACTGCGCCGTTGCATCCGGAACGTCAAAAATAGTAGGAATCAATATAAAATTTGCTTTAGTTTGATGCCCAACAAAATCAGCTCTAAATTGACAAGATTTTAATATAAAAAATTACAAAATTGCCACCTAAACTTAACCTAAACCCTAGCCGACACCTAACTCAGGCACACCTCCCCCTCTATTTCCTGAATCCTCCTTGCCCGAGCCCTAACCGTGTGCCTCTCCTCCTCCATGTGTGATCCTTGTCATGGTCGAACCTCCTCCTTGCGCCAAAGATGGTAAGGCCTTCTCCTCTCCTTACAAAGCTGCCTTGGGGGAATCTCCTAGATTCAATCCCATCCATGGAAGCCCTAAGTCTTCTCTCATGCTTTGTCACTTCTCCCCTAGATTTCTATCATCTCTTTCTTCTTCAAAGATGGGTAAAGGGATGCATCTTCTTCCTACCATTGGATATTAGCCATGGGAAAGTTTCAAGCTTCCTCTTCCTTCTCCAATGGCTATAAAATAGCCCTCCTTCTTCTTGTTTTAAGGTTGGCCGAATTCTAAAGGAAGGAAGGAGGTTGCTGCCATTTGATTGCTTGATCCAACATTAAGGTGAAAATCTCATTCTCCTTCATGCTTAGGCTAGGTCTCCTTCCGTATGCTTATGATGTTTGGTTCAATCCATGAATGAATACACCTATTTATTACCTTAAATGTTGCCTAATTACTTGGGGAAGGAGTTTCACGATGATTAAGATCTAATGCATTTAGTTATTTATCGATTCCGGCATTGTCGGAATAACTTTTTTTTTGCCTCCTTTTGGCTTGGCCGAATTTTGTAAGAGAAGGGGAGGGCTGTTCTTATGTTATTTGGTTCACAGCTTAGGTAGTTTTGTGTGTTACTTATCATCAAGGCTTGGAAAATTGTTGCTCTCACGTTCCCTTTGCCTATTTGGTTTGCTCTAGCCTTTGACCCATGAAGATTACATCCTTAAAGGCTCACTTTCTCATCTCCTTTTGGTTTAGAGATTTACATCCTTACATGCAAAAGATTTAGCAAATTTCAATTACATTTAAAACATTTTTCTTTACATGTAAAAGCTTATAAATTTTTCGTATGCATGAGAGGTCACATTACATGTTAAAAACTTAGCAATCTACACATATTTTAAACTTCTCTTTACATGCTATGACTTAGCAATTTACACATACATTTGGAGATTTGTCTTTAATTGCTAAAGTCTTAGCAATTTGCATATACTTGAAGTCTTTTACTTTATATGCAAAGATTTAGAGCTTTTTCACCTGTATTTAAGTTTTTGTGAGGTTTTGGAGTAGTCTTCACATAGTAAGTTTTCTTTTAAGATTATGGTGGAATTTTGAGATGAAGGCATGCTCTATACTTCTTGTCGGCATATTTTTAGGCTTTGTGTTGTATTTTAAAAAAGGGTCGCCAAACATAAATTGTTAGCAAATTTTACATTTTAATTTTAATTTAAATATATATAATTTAGAAAGTAGCATTTTGATTTTGAAAATTAATTTAAATTTAAAAATTTTAAGATATGAAATCAAACCGATCTCACACCTCAAATTGTTTATATAAACAAACACCGCACCACAAACAGTGTATCTATCCTAAAAAATAGACACACTGCTTGATGATGGGGCTCGATTAAATAAACTAGAAGATTTGTGACATCTGTTTGGTCTGCGAACAAATTTTATAAGCCGACAAGTTCCCCTGCTTAATATAAAGGAATAAGGCAGGGTTTATATTTCCTGGGTTCTTAAAGTTCCCTTTAAGGGCAAGCCCCTATAGTTAATTAAATCTTAAATGACGGGAATCATTTAAGAAAACTCTCAATAATGATCAGTGGTTTTGCTCTCCAGAATTTCAAAGTTTATGGTTTCAAAGGATTGAATTTTGGAAATTTCATTAGGGAATAGCTCAAATTTGGAATAGTTATTTTAGGAGACCAAAGGAAGAGAAGTAGGGGATGTCATAGACCCGAAGTGAACTTCAGTGACTTCCTGACTATCCTATGGTTTGTCTTAAATTTGAGAGTTTATTTAATGTTTCAATCTTGCCAATTTTAATTAAGTAGCACGTATATTTGTATGACACAATTATACAATAGCCTCAAAGATGTGAGGGTTTATGTCATACCAAACGACTACCTCAGAGTCCTAAGACCAGTTAGGACTTAATTTGCATAACATGATTATGCAAATGCCTAACAAAAAAGTTAAGGATTTATGTTGCACTTGGCAAACTACTTTGAAATCCTATGGATCAGTTATTTAGTTCTAAGAAAGGTTTTGCTGAAGTTGACACAAATTTTGCTGACGAAGATGGCCATGCTGCCCACTGTGCTCCAAGCTCCTTGTTGTTGCAGAGGTTTTGTTTTAGAAGGTGCAATTAAGAGATGAGAAAAGTATTTTTATTTAGAAAAGTTGAAAATTGTGACGGCTTAATGTTTTAATTAAAACAAATCTTAAAGTTTATTAAGCAGAACCGATTAAGATCCCACGGTTCCGTCATCCCCGCACCGATATTTTCATTGGATTCACTTAGTCCAAATGAATTTGCTAATCTCAACTGAATGAGCTCCACACTTTCATTTAGACAGTGAGAAATCTCGTTAGCAACACGTGGGTTACATGATCTGAGGGATTCCCGATCATCCAATGAGACGTTTTAATTTTAGTTTTAATTGCAGTTTCATTTTTGTTGGTGATTAAATTTTGACTTGTTTAAACATGTTGGGTTCGATCATTTTCATGCATTTATAAGTACAGGACAGTAAGACATTTAATAAATTATAGAATGTAAATTGCAATAAACTTAAATGTGTACTTGGTGGGCACTCCCGTCACTTTCACCTGCACTTAAAATACATATTAAGGCATTTATATATTTGCAGCAAATACCTAAGTAAAACTAAGGGAAGGTTCTGGTTGTCTACCAAAATTCTAATGCTATTGCTAGTCACTTCCTATGACACTTTTGTTTTGTTAAGCATGATTTTCTTCACCAAACTACATTGAAGTCTCACTATTCTTTTAAAACATCCCATCAAGATAGAGAAGTGCTCGGAACTGAGTTCTGAACATCTTCCTAAACATTTTAGGGATTATTTTGAGTTCAGTTAGTTTCATTGTGGTGATGAATCACTCATCCAGGTTACTCTTGCTCAAAAAATTAGGATGTTTGATTATCCTTGTGAGTAAGGTGACTTTTCATTTGATGTTTCATTTAAGAATTATAATAAAGAAAGCCTTTAGGGGCAAGTTAGTTTATTAAGGGATTTTATCCATTCTTAATCGAAGTTGGGATTAATAGTTTAAAATGACTTAGTTATAAAGCTGTGATTAACCATTTCTTCTTTTTTAATATTCTTAAGTTTGGAATAGTGTTCAAGTAGTTCAATTCAGTTAAGTTTTATTTTTTTAAATAATCTTAACATTTCAGATTGATTTTTTAAATGTTTTCAATTTATTTTTAATTTAAGCTTCAAACATCTTCACATTAGCTTTAATATGTTGAAGTATTCCAATTTAGTTTTAATGTTTTAAACTTATTTTAATTTATGTTTTAGACAATTTCAAAATAATTTTTTTTAGTGTTTTCCTTCTTTTTAGTTTAATTATAAGATTTTTCCAAAATTATTCCCTTCCTAAAATATTAATTTCAATCATCATTTTAAAGTTCCATTAATTTATATTTAAATAATGTTTGATCAAACTATTAGTTAAGGGATTTAATTTAGAGGATTAGAATTCTCTTATATTACACCCCTCTATTCTTAATCATCCAAGCTTTAATTAATCTTCCAAATGTTGTGTGATTTAATTAGTGTTTTTTTAATCTTTAAGGTGATTTAATGAGTTTCTAGCACTTAAAACTCCCTTTGTTTCAATCATCCAAAATAAAGCTAGGATCAAAGATTTACCCTTTTCCCCTTTGGTTAAGCCTAAATTTTAATTAAGTTTAAAAACCCTTTAATTACCTTAATGCCATCTTAAGCATATTCATCTCATAATTCATCAAATTAAGCTCAAATGAACTTGAAATTTTTATGACACCTCACTCACACGTCAATTAAGACACTAGAGGAGAAAATGTGATTTTTCTATTATTAATTTAATTTATATGATTATTTTAATAAAAAAAGAGATTTTCAATGAAAATTTCATAACATGATCAAAAGGAAGTTTCAGTCCTTAGGAAAACTATGGAAGGTTCATATTGACCAAAGGATCACTTGGTCCAATTTTGGTTATTTTTTGAATTATATTTTATTTATTATAATTAATTTAAATTTTGAGGTATTAATTAATTATGAAATAAAATTAAAGTGGAAAAAGGGTTTTGTATTTTTCTTAAATCTCTCTGATCCCAAGGAGCTCAGAGAAAAAAATTTTATATTTCTATGATTTTTCTTTAAATTTTTAGAATTAATTTAGTGAAAAGGTTAGAAAATCTATTTTTAATATTAAAAATTGCCTTAGGCCTTTAAAAATTCAATATCTTTATTTTGGGACTTAATAAAAATATTTGGTTGATTCCTAAGTGATCAGGGACCAAATATAATATTTTTATGAATTTTAATATTTTTTTGGTTTTTACAATTTTTAATTATTAAAATATTAAAAGTTTGGTTAAAAATGAAATTTTTTAGAAAAATCCAATTTTAATTTTCTTAGACTCTACTGATATCAGAGAGTCCCCAAAATCAATATGGTGAATTTTTGAAATATATTTTGAGTTTTATGAATTTTTGAAATATATTTTGAGTTTTATGAATTTTTGAAGTTTAAATTTAGCTATGTTACTTAGAAAATACATTTAATGGGTTAAACCATTTTTAATTAATTTCAAAATTATTATGGAGCTTCCTTTGACTCTAAAGATCAGTTGAGAATTGATTTCAAGTTATTTTGATTTTTAGTTTATCTTAATTAATTCAGAGTTGATTTCAGGTCAAGGAACCATTAGGATTATTTATAATTATTTAGTTCATGAAATAACTATCCAAGTTCCTTTGGTCATAGGGAACCTATCCTATTTTTCCTAGAATTTCTCAAATAGCATGCTAATTATTTGAATTAAAATACCAAAACAGGCATAAAAAATTAGAAAATAGATAACTTGCCTTAGACGTAGCCTCTGGCCTTGAAAATTTCAGAGAATCTTCCTAAGATTTGAGGCTACAAAAGCCTTATGGACTCAGATAAGTGTTTAATTAATTAAAAATTAAATACTCAACAAAATAGATCAATCCTTTTTCCACATTGTTCTCCTCTATTCACCGAGCAAGAGGGTATTTTTTTTTTAATTTTGTGATTTTTCTACACGAAGATTTGAATTTTTAAAGGTTATGGTATTTAAATAAATAGGAAATACCTTATTTTCCTACTTATACGATGCGACGCCACCTCAACATATGACAAGTCGAAGCTTCACGCGGCGGGGTTTGATTCGGTACCGCTATCTGAGTCAGCAGCCACGAGGCACGTGGTTCCGTTACATCCTTCTGTCTAGCTTGATCCTGGCCATCCATCCGATACACGCGTGATCCGATGGTTGCTGGTCATCATCCCTAACTGACTCAACCCGAGAACCGTCCACCTTCTAGACCTAATATCTCGCTCGGTACTCAACCAAATCTAGTGCTGCTTCTTCCTACATGTTCGTCTAGACTAGAGCTACACATCTATATAGCTAATGCACCTTAAAATCAAGTAAAACAAGATGGAGAATCGTTGGAAGCTCGGGAGCAAGTGGAGTTTCCATACCTTGGTCCATGAGGTGAAGCCTCAATTAGATGTGCTTGGCACGTTCATTGGAGCTGAAAGACCCTACAGATGAAGCCTCGAGTGCTGGTGAATCGTCTAGGTACGAAAGAGCTGAAACCTGATTTGGTGTTTTCACAACTGGAGCAAATGGCCGGCCTGGTGAGGGGGCTTTCTCTGGGGAACTTCCTCTCTACCTCTGGTGAAGGTGTGGGAGAAGTTAATTGAAGTTTGGTGGAGTTTCAAATGTTGTCTTATTTCTGGTCTGATTTTTTATTGAGAAATTGGGCTCAGCCAGTAGGGATCAGGGCAGCAGGACAGACGGTTCTTCTTCTCTATGCTGGGAGAAGCTCGGGTAGTGATTTGAGGAGGTTTTGTTGAGAAAAATTTCAAAACCTTTCTCATGGCAAATAAGAGGTGTTTAAATGGAAAGAGTCATTTAGTTGGGCTTGGGTCCAATTGAGGGGTTAATTATGTTGCTTAGGTGGAGGGAAGAGAGGCTCCAAGGTTTAATTTGGCTGAGGTGGATAGTTGGCGAGATTTGGGTGAGCTTAACCTGGTGGATGCTCTCGGTCTTGACACCCTCCGGTGACTAGGCCTGCCGGCAAGGACAGGGGAGCTAGCCCCAGGTCAAATGAGTCAGGTAAGAGGCTTTAATGGTGATTAATCAATTATGGGAGAATTTGGGGTGAGGCAAAAGGAGATTTATCCACTTAAGGGAATAGATCCCTTAAAATGGGGCACCCTTGGTCCATGGCTCACTTAGCTTGGGCTAGGTGGATCTAGGGTGGTTCCTAGGGTTCAAATGGTAGCTGTGAAAAGGTTGGTTTAGCCACATTTAGTTCAATTTGGTTAGGTTAGGCCATAGGTTCAATTTGGCTTATTTGGGTTTAGGTTGGGCTAACTTAGGTTTGGGTTTGATTTAAAGTGTCTTGAGCAACATTGTGTAAATGATTGCCATGAAGAACATTCATGAAGACAAGAAGTGGTTTTGAGTTCAATTGAGAGGTCAATTTGGTGGAGTTTGGGATTTTGGTTAATTTGGGCAAGGTTGGATCAAGTTGGGTCCAAGTTAGTTTAAGGTTAGGTTTAGACCCAATTGAAAGCCTCAAATGGTTTAGGGGAATGTATTGAAGAGTTCCCAACACCTATTAGGAGGAGATTTTACGATTAGGCCAATAAATTTGATGGATTTAAGTCACGAATTCCATTTAGGTTAAAATGGGATATTTTGGATTTCAAGTGGACTTAGATCAAGCTTTGGCTCAAATTGGGGTAATTGACTCTTGCGTGGGTTTCACGGGAATGCCATGGAAGGTTTAGGATTAAAATTTGGGGGGAAATGGGTTAACATTAGGTTAATTGGGGGTTTTGGATTAATTCAGCAAAATTGGGGGTATGGATTTCAAATGGAATTGAACTCAAATGTGAATAAATTTGGACTTGGATTTGGTTTAGATTGGTAGTAGGGATGTTGAATTAACATTTAGAATTGAAATTGGGCAAAACTGAGGTCAAATGGGTTAATTTGGTTTGACATTGGGTCCATTTAGGTTAAAAATGGGTCAAATTTGTAAAATTAGGTTATGGTGTAGTTGAACAAAATGAAAATGGGAATATTTGAGATTTTCTGAAATTTTTGGAATCTTTGGAATTTTGGGCCAAAAGGGGTATTTAGGGTATTTGGAGGTTATTTGGAGGGTATTGGGGGTATTTTGGTGGATTTAAGTGGTGCGAATTGTTTTAAAAATGATTTTGAGGATTTTTGACAATTTTGGATAATTTTTGGGAAATTGTTGGAGAGTTTTGGGGTTTTTGGGGAAATTTAGTTAATTTTAGGTAAGCTTAAGGACCCAATGTCAAAAGCAAGAATTTTGGCAAAAATGGAGTTTGGTTAGGGTTGGGAAGGTGGAAAAGCTTAGAGTGAACCATGAACCAAGAAATGTCCATTTTGAACATCTCATATGTTGTTCCTAACCCTCTTAGCCAAGGAGCTAGGGGTTTGGACTTGGCCACATGAGTGCTCGAATGACCTAGGAGTCAAGATTGAGTAGCGATGGTTTAGGGTTTAGGATAGGTGTGGAAGTGCAGTGTGTGCAAGCCAGACCTCACCTGGACCAGGCCACCCAGGGTTATCCTAAGGTTTGAACATCATATAGGAATTCATCTTTGTCTTCCCACATATTGGTCCCAACCTTCCAAGTGATTTGGAGGTTGATGACCATCTATGTAATATTCTAATGAGAATCAAGATTTGGTTTAAATTTCTAAATGGTGGGTTCCATCTATAATATTCTAGGATAGTCAAGGAGAAGTCCTATGGCTAGACCCTAAGCACTAAGAGGAAAGAAAAAAGAACTCACCAAAAATGAGGTCAACAAATGGACCCCCAATAGGTGTGGTGTGCTAACCAAGTACAATGCACGTATTGGTGTTGACCGAAGAGATCAACAAAACCACCACAGATGTATAAATGACACACTTAGAACAAAGCGTAGAAAGTTTCCACTGGGGAGTATCGGGTAATTCTCCAAGACTAAAGATTTCAGAACTCTCGCTGGGGAAAAAAGGAGGTGAATTCCAAATCACTAGATTCGGAGAGAATGGATTTTAGATTAGTTTCATTTTTTATTTCAAGTTTCAATTTTGAATTTGACTTTTGATTTGTTCATAATTTCGATTTAGATTAAAGTTTGATTTAAGATTGATTTCAATATCTATTCCAGGGAAATTCTAGATTCAAAATGAGAATTGGAACCTAGGTTCCAACCTCAGGATTGCAATGAGAACTGGAATTTAGGTACCAGCCTCGATCATTGAAAGAGAACTAGAATTTAGGCTTTAGCCTCAAGAAGAGAGCTGGAAGTTAGGCTCTGATCCATGAAAAAATACCTGTTTTTATGCCTTGAGTTTTATCAAATATTTAAGGATATTATGCTTGAATGAAAGATATTTTTGTGTTTTTGGATGTAGGTGATGCAAAAAATATTCAAAAAGGAAAAAGGATGAAAAAGGAGCAAAAAGGAGAAAAAAGGACAAAAAATGGAGCCAAAATGCAAAATTGCCAAAATACTGGGCCTGGTGCCTAGGCGCCATAATTCGGTGCCTAAGCGCCAGCTCGATACCAAATCTGTGACAGTTTTTGTAACTACTTTGGCAGTTATTTTGACTGTTTGAGCGGTTATTGGATCATCTAGATGATCGGCAGTTATTCCTGGATTATAGGACATGTGATACATTGTATTTAGACGCTTGGAAATGGTTTGGATCGCGAAGAGGTGCGATCCAAAGTGAAGAGGTGTGAAGAACTGGACGCGGAGTCCGGCGCTTAGGCTCTAGATGCTGGCACCTAGGTGCCAGACACACTTTCTAGAAGATTCAGGCTCCAGCCTCCGAAATTTGAAAGAGAGCTAGAATTTAGGCTCTAGCCTCAATAAGAGAACTGGAAGTTAAGCTCCAGCCTCGGAAATTGAATAAGAGCTAGAAGTTAGGCTCTTGCCACAAGAAGAGAACTAGAAGTTAGGCTCCAGCCTCGGAAATTGAATGAGAGCTCAAAGTTAGGCTCTAGGCTCAAGAAGAGAACTGGAATTTTAGCTCCAGCCTCAGAAATTGAATGACAGCTGGAAGTTAGGCTCTAGCCTCAAGAAAAGAACTGGAAGTTAGACTCCAGCCTCGGAAATTGAATGAGAGCTAGAATTTAGGCTCTAGCCTCAAGAAGAGAACTGGAAGTTAGGGTTCAGCCTCAGAAATTGAATGAGATCTAGAAGTTAGGCTCTAGCCTCAATAAGAAAACTGGAAGTTAGGCTCTAGCCTCAGAAATTCAAAAGAGAACTAGAATTTAGGCTCTAGTCTTAAGAAGAGAGCTGGAAGTTAGGCTCCAAAATCAGAAAGTAAATGAGAGCTAGAAGTTAGGATCTAGCCTCAACAAAATAAATAGAAGTTAGGCTCAAGTCTCAGAAATTGAATGAGAGCTAGAAGTTAGGCTCTAGCCTCAAGAAGAGAATTGGAATTTATGCTCCAGCTTGGGAAATTGAATGGGATATGAAGGAGCTCCAAATTCCGCTCAAAATGTTTCTCGAAAAGGAGATCCATGTGAGGGGGGACCCAGTCCCATGCCATAAGAATGAAATTAAATAAAATTCGTGGCTCCAAAATCTAAGGAGAGTTGATCATACCTGTTCAAGATAGAAATGAACAAGATATGTCAACGGAAGAAGGGCAGTTTGATCCAATAGGGGCATGGACTTACTACCAATTTATGAAAGCAAAACCATCTGATCAGGATGGAAAGAGGAACTATTCTCCAGTGGAGACACCAGAAATTGTTTGGCTTATTTTATTAGGTTGTGTGTTGTATTTTGAAAAGGGGTCGCCAAACAGAAATTGTCGACGAATTTTAAATTTTAAATTTAATTTAAATATATATATATAATTTGGAAAGTAGCATTTGATTTTTAAAATAATTTTAAGTTTGAAAATTTTAAGATATGAAATCAAACCGATTTCACGTCCCGAGTAGTTTATATAAACGAGCACCGCACCACAAACCGTGTATCTATCCTGAAGAATAGACACACTACTTGATGATAGGGTTTGATTAAATAAACTAGAAGATTTGTGAGATCAATTTGGTCTGCCAATAAATTTTATAAGCTGACAAGTTCCCCTGCTTAATATAAAGGAATTAAGCGAGGTTTATATTACCTGGGTTCTTAAAGTTCTCTATAAGTGCAAGCCCCTATAGTTAATTACATCTTAAATGATGGGAATCACTTAAGAAAACTCTCGATAATGATCAGTGGTTTTGCTCTCAAGAATTTCAAAGTTTAAGGTTTTCAAAGGATTTGAGTTTTGGAAATTTCAATAGGAAGTGGATCAAATTTGGAACAATTAATTTTAGGAGTCCAAAGGAAGAGAAGTAGGGGATGTCACAGACCCGAAGTGAACTTTGGTGACTTCCCGGACTATCCTAATGTTAGGCTTTGAATTTTGGAAGTGAATTTATTTGAGTTTCAATCCTGCCAATTAATTATAGGAATTACATTTACATAATCACCTGATTATACAAATAACCTGAAAGGTAGGAGGATTTACATCGTATCGGACGACGACCTTGGAATCCTAAGTGTGTTAGGGCTTATATAGCAAAGTAAGGCTGTACAAAGGCCTAAAAGAATAGGTGAGGACTTATGTCGCACTAGGCGGACTACCTCGAATCCTATGGCTTGTTATTAGACTAAGGATTGGTTTTGCTGATGTCGACACAGGTTTTACTGATGACGATGGCCGTGCTGCCCACCAAGCTCCAAGCTCCACATCGTAGCATGATCGCAGTTTAGATTTAAATCTTAAGTTAAAGTAAACATGCAAATCGTTTTATCTTATCTTATTATTATTTTAATTTTTTTTTGTTGCAAGCATCAGTGTGTGCTACCGTGACAGGAGCAGTAGTAAAAGAGAACAGGAAAACAGGTATATGCTACAGTAAACAGTAAGCATGCTACACTAAGCAGGAGTAAGTACAAAGGAAAGTAAAGCATGCTACGCTAACAGGAATACGCGCTGTAACAAGTAAAACATGCTATGCTAACTGAAGCAAGTTCCGAGGAAAGAAAAAAATGCTACGCTAGCAGGTATATATGCTAAAAAGTAAAGCAGGTAAAGCAGTAAATAAAACAAGTAAAAATGCTACAAATGTACCATAGGCGCTGATTATCCACGCCGTATTGTTACCTGTTTATTATTATCACTTTATTGTTTCTTGCAGAAAAGACATCAGCACCAAAGCAAAACAGGAGTGAACGTAGTAAGGAAAATCTGACTAAGTGCGCTACCGTACGTGTAGGGAAAGTAAGGTGCAAAACCCGACGGTAAATCCAAGAAGAAAATGCAAAAGAAAGAAAAAGAGAAAATCGAAAAAAAGGCGAAATAAAGCAAAGATAATCGAGAAAAGAGAAAAAGAAATCTCGTAGGAAACCTCATAGAAATCGCGAACGAAATCGTAGGAAACCTCATAGAAATCGCGAACGAAAACAAAACAAAGTCGTAGAAAAAACCACAAAAACACGGAAAAAAAGGAACTCACAAATGTCCCGCTAAACTCACGGCGGACCGTAAGAAAGCCATGGGGCATCTGAAAAGGACAGTAAGCATGGTGGTGTTAAGGAATTAGAGTTATGTTGTATGTCTCACCTTAGGTACTGACTACTAGACCAACTTTTTACAGAAGGCAGCCCTAACCCGACTCGAGTAGCCGACCGTGGACCTTTGTAAATTTTCACATATTTCATTTTGGGTTTGCATGCAAGTAAAAAGTTGTTGGAAAGAAAGTAGGTTGTGTTATGGTGGAGGTAATTTTAATTTTTTTTTAAATGCATGTTTTTTTATTATACCTTTTTTTATATATATATTTTAGTCCATAGGTTGGCTACCCTTATCGGACAATGACTGCTAACATCTTTAGACAGCCGGCAGTAGAAACCCCAAGGACGGGCGAATAGTGTCTTGAGTTCCTGCTCTACCCTCTCCAGGGTCTCTGAGTCAAGTGACACCATTCTATAATTTTCTCGTAACCTTCCCTATGCAATTTTATCAGTGTCCCCACCACACTTACAGCCTTGCTTGATGGCCCCACATATAGCCTAAAGGGGCTATATGTGCACACCTACACGTCCCCTGTAGGTGCGGACATTGAACCAAGAAGCAAGGAGAAAATCAAGGGACGAGAGAACAAAACAAGGAGAGACGAGAAAATAATTCACCTAACACGGAATCATAAAACGAGGTGAAATGGTTCTCAAAATTAATCAACTCAAGTCAATCACCCCAGACACCTGACAATCCTCACTCGTCCTAAAGGAAAGACCTAAAAATGTCGCCACGCTCGTGAAGTGACCTAGGCCTCTATGGTGGTGCCAAACCCATCCCCATGACACTCAAGTAACAGCAAAGAAAAGGGAAAAAATAAAGCTATGAGGAAGGAAAACAAAACAGAGTGAAGTAAAAATGAAGTAGAAAAAGAACAAAACCAACCAAGAAAAATCGGGCAGCATAACGACATAAAAATGAATTTTCCACACCTGCAATTTGCATAAAAAGAGATGTCGCAAGCATATGTATATGTAACAACCACTGTTTCCATCCATCCCAAGCATGTATAAAGCATGTTAGAAGCATGAAAACCAAGCCCTCCATTTTAGTGCAAATAGGAGCAGCTTCTAACAACTAAAAGAGCCAAACCGAGCCCCAAATCCAAATTCAAAAAGGTGGCGGCCTCTCCCCATTTCAAATATCACATCTCAAAACATTTCACATTTTCAAAAGAGAGCTATGTCAAGTTTTAGATTTTTCAAATAAGCCACCTGGGTCCTCTAAATTTTCACAAAAGAGTCATGCAAAGCTTTTCAAGTTTACACATATAAGCCATCCAAACTTCTCAAATTTTTACAAAGAGAAACACCCATGCCTTCATGGTTTTCAAAAGGTCAAACATCAAGGTTCTAGAATAATTGCAAAGGACAGATAAAACCTTTCAAATTTTCAAAAAAAAATGCAAAGCCTCGAGGTAGATTATTGCAAATAAGCAAGTCAAGCTTTTCCACCTATACTCAATCACATAAGTTCTGCTCTCAAGATTACAGTGAAATCTTGGGATTTTAAAAACAGTACCTGCTCCCATATTCCTTTCAAACACTTTATCAAGCAAAGAGAAGTAGCAAATCAACGTGGCAAGAAATTCAAATGTCAAAAATGCGCATGTGCCAAATATACAAAGTTAAGTGGCATGCATGTACGTGCTTCAAGCAAAAGATGGATTTAAAATAAGTGCTCCAGTCTTTTGAAATTGCATTAAAATAGCTTAAGAATTCTCCACCTGAATGATTGTTACTGCTATCTCCAAATAATACTTGAGATATCCAACTAGTGCTCAATTTAAAATAGGACTAAATGCTAAATACTCTCATGGCATTTATATACATATAATGAAACCTAACAAATATATTTCTAGCAACGAAAGATTGATCCGATAAACGAAACGAATCCAACAACTGAAAACAAGCTCAACCTTGAACCCCAACCTTGGTATTGCTGAAGAGAATTCCCATTGAAAGCCAGTTCTTGTTGTAGTTAAAATAATAATAATAAACAAAATGACTGATTTACATGTATACCACTCAGATCATAAGTATTCACATATTTAGCTTCTCGCTTCTTTGTTATCTAAATTTTGTATACCACGTCAAGAGCATTATCACGTCACATAGAATCCACTTCCATGCATAAATCAAATGATATGTATGTGATGAACAATGGTACGTATATAAAGAACTGAAGCCAGGAAGTCAAACAATGAATATGAAGGATTAAGTGGTATGTACATAAATTTCATTAAATAAGCATCAATCAATTGCAAACAAAAGTTTAGTGGCTGCTCATACATAACAAATTCCAACTTCCAATGTCACTATTTAAAATGTTCATCCAATAAATCTCATTTGAGTTAAAATTCAAAACGCCACCAACGCTCTTTGCTACCAAGGGAGATTCATAAAGCCATTAATTAAACCAACAGTGAATGCTAACTCTTCACAAGCATTAAGGCTTCCTACTCCAGCAAATGCATTAAACCTTTAACCACCCCTTCATGCTCCAAAGCACTAATGTTTGGAGAGGAAATAAATAAAGCATTGAAAGGATTCCAAACTCTCCAGAAAATTCAAAAGGAAATAAGAAGAGGAAACAAATAAAGCATAGAAAGGGTTCCAAATTCTCGAGCTAGTTCACAATGAAAGAATCAAAGAACTCTTAATATAGTTAATGCTGAAATGAATCAGTTCAAGAAATCAGATCTTTATTCTTTTTAAAGCAGCAAACAATTCATCCTAAAATAGTGCTAAAGTCTTCTCCAAAATGACATATGCTACAGTATGGATGCGAGTTTCCTGTATTAAAAGCATGACATTTCTCAACCTTTGTGAAACCAGGAAAATCAGGGATAACTCCAAGCAAAGTATGAAATGTGTAAGAAGAAGGAGTGGGGAGAGATCACCTTGCTCGAGATTTTAGCCAAAAGAAGTGACGGAGCTCGAAGCCAAAGCACACAAAGAACAAACCAAGCAATGGAAATCAATTACAACAACCTCCCTAAAATTATTTTGGCAGCACCTCCACCTCCTCTCAAAATTTTTGGCCAGCCTAACCTTCCCAAAGAGGGGGTTTAAGTAGGCAAGAAGGGCAGGAGAAACGTACCTTGATTTACCCGGGCCATGAGGCGAGCCAAGAGAAGCGACAAAGTCGTGTGAGGGGGGAAGATCAGCTGAGATTGGGCCGCAGAGGGTGACAGTGGTGTGGAGACCTTTAGCCAGGTTACGGGGAGAGGAGGACAGTGGGGACCGAAGTCTTGTAAGAAAGAGGAAAGGACATTCAACGAGGAGGAGAGATGCTCTCCCCGAAGCTCCATTCGGGCTCGTGAGAGAAGAATCGCGCAGGAGGGGAAGAGCTGCTCTGTTTTGCCCCTCTATGGCTCCGCCTGGGCTCGTGAACTGGAAAGGGGACGGGCTTCTGTGCGTGAGGCATAAGTTAGGGGCATGGGTTTAGAATTAGGATTTAGGTTTTCTTTTTTTTATTCCACACACCCCTTTTTATTAATGTTTCATTTTAATTCGCCGATTCGAACCCAATTCGAACCCGCATGATCAAAATTAGTGTCCTTCTTATGCAAATTCAACGTTTTGGATGCAATGGCGCAGTCCGTTTCGTCATCCGAGGTCGTTTGGATAACCTCGTTGACGATTGCATCAGAAAACATGTAGAATTCAAGTTTTATCAAAATTTCATCTCGCGATCGATAATTTTAAAATTTAACTTTAGTTTCAACTAATTGAATTAAATAAAAGTTAGTTTCTTGTGAATTTCAGTGTTTAAAAGTGTCGAGGGTCCAAATTGTGAAATTCGTATGTGCGGCGGTGCGAAAAGTGCACAAGGCAATCCTAAGGCTTAATGATCCTATGGGGACTCATTTTGAGCTCCGTCGTGTTAGTTTTGAACTTCTAAATGTTAGAGATCGACAACCATATGAGCAGAACTTTAAGACGAGTAAAGAGTCGGTTTGAGCTTCTAAAACAAGGTGGGTCCCATCTCTAGTCCTCTAGGATAGTCAAGGAGAAGTCCTATGGCTAGATCCTAAAATCCTAGGAAGAAAATTAGACCTCGCCAAAAATGAGGTCAACAAATGGACCCCCAATAGGTGTGGTGTGCTAACCAAGCACACCGCACGTATTGGCGTTGACCGAAGAGATCAACAAAGCTAACACAGATGTCTAAGTGACACACTTAAGAACAATGCGTAGAAAATTTTCGATGGGGAGTATCAGGTGAACCTCCAAGACTGAAGATTCCAGAACTCTTGCTGGAGAAAAAGGTGGTGAATTTCAGATCACAATATTTTAAGAGATTGGATCTTAGATTCGTTTCATTTTTTATTTTAAGTTTTAATTATGAGTTTGAATTTCGATTTGAGTTTCAATTTTGGTTTTATGCGGAGAAAAGAGTAGGGCTAAGGCCCACCCGAATGCATTTGTATGCTGAGAAAGAATAGGACAAAGCCTATCCCGAGTGCTGAGAATTGCTGAGAAGGGAGTAGGGCGGAAGTCTATCCCGAGTGCTGAGAATTGCTGAGAAGGGAGTAGTGCGGAAGCCTATCCCGAGTGCTGATAATATGCTGAGAAGTGCTAAGAAATGCTGAGAAATGCTGAGGATTGCTCATGATTGCTGAGAACTGCTGAGAAATGCTGAGAATTACTGAAAAAAGCTGAGAATTATTGAGAATTGCTGAGAAGGGAGTAGGGCGGAAGCCTATCCCGAGTGCTGAGAACTGCAGAGAAAATGCTGATATGGGAATACGGCGGAAGCCTATTCCGAGTGCTGAAATTTACTGAGAAGGGAGTAGGGTGGAAGCCTATCACGAGTGCTGAGAACTGTTAAGATTCTGTGAATGCAGAGATATTGAAGAATTTTGCTGACTTATGCTGAGACTGAAGAATTTTGTTGAAATTTTTTTTTCCAGAGATTGAGAGAATTTTTGCTGAGGTCCATGGGGAATTTTTTTTTTTTTTGCTGAGATTTAGTTTATGCAGTGATTGTGAAAAATTTTGCTGATATTTGATTTATGCTGTGACTATGAAGAATTTTGCTGAGATTTGGCTTATGTTGAGATTTGAGAAAAATTTTTGCTGATATTTGGGAATACAGAGATTTACGGATATTTATGAAGGCAGAGCCTGAAGAAATTTATTGAGATTTATGGATGTAGAGATTGCAAAAATATTTTGTAAAGTGCAGAGAATGTTTGTAGAAGTTCATGCAGTGATGAATTTTATCGAAATGCTTATGCATAGATTTTTGAAAATTCACAAGGTGCAGAATTCTTTTATTTTTTTCAAATGTTGACTTTTATTTTGTTTGATGCAGAGTTTTATATAGCTTCATTTGTTTTAAGATCTGGACCAAGTTCTAGACATGTGTGACATCAGTGCTTCGTAGGACAAGAATTTGTCTCTGAAACATCACGATGCGCAGTACTTCTGAGGGTATCATCGGCTGATTGAAATCAACTGTAGATAATAACTCACTCTTTAAGTTGCTATCGGAATTTATATTCTTTCAAACACCTATAAAGATGTGTTATCTCTAAGGACGTCACAGTTTAGGAGGCTGCAACTCCTTAGCTTTGTTTGTAGCAGTTGTCATTTGATTTTGTCACCGATTTCGTAAAGGATGTTCACACTATCTTCGAGAAATTACTATGACGTTCTTTGAACTGACGTTGAAGTTGTATTTGCTGGGCACTGAAGGATATGACTTCAGGGTTGAATTTTCATTAATTGCTAATATCGTTGTCATTTGTTTAATTCTTTCTTCCTGGGCTTAAGCAGATTTCAAAATTTCTGTTCATGTGATTAAAATATTTTTCACTGTCCAAAGATATTTCTGATCCAATTAATGACCAACCAAAAGGCATGAAATCACTTGACTCTCTCCAAAGAATAATATCGGAGAAAACTTCTTAAGATTGCCTTTCAAGTTTCATTAATTAGGAGAGGATTAAGACACCAATTTTTGATTATATGCTTTCCTCAAGCTTCTTCTCAGGGAGCCTTTTCTTTTATTTCATATTTTCTTTTTCCTTTTTTTTATTGAGCTTTTCGCTTTCTTTTCTTTTTTAAATGAGGATTACTATATCTGGAAGAGCACATGTTAAAGATTTTGAATGTCTAAATTGGGACACCAATTTTTGATTTTGTGCTCACCTCAAGCTCCTCCTCAGGAACACTTTTTTTTTTATCTTTCTTTTCCTCCTTTTATTTTCTGAGAATTACTGTATCTAGCAAGACATATTTCTGTTAAAGGTTTGGAATGTCGAAACTCCCCTAATTAATAATTCTGAAATGTTCCTCAACGCGAATCCTGAGATATTATAACTTATTCGAAAGTCCGGACCCAGCCACATGGCAGAAAATTAAAAGGCTCTTGATATATCGAGTCAATTACTCGTATTTCAACCACACTGCTTTATTCCAAAATTTACTTACGACTCAGTCCAAACTCCTTAAAGTAAACGACTCAGTTATTACAACATTAATTTCATTCTTCCCTAAAACCATAGTCTTAGCAAAATATCCAAATTTAAGCTTTTCCAAATATAGAGCAATTCTGGACAAAAACAAACTCCTTTTCTTTCATTCATTGTGGTGGGAGGGATGGGACAGACTAACATTGATTCCGCTAATGTCCCTTTTACACTTATTGTAGTAATAAAACGATAAATCCTACATTCTTCCAATGTAGAGGTCTCAAAATCTGCCATCTAGCCTGTACCGAAACTGCCTGGATCTGGTTCGTTATTTTCCTTTGTTTCCTTCGAAGCTTTCACCTGCACCGTGTCATTCGACATCAGCTGCGTAGGAATCAATCGAAACAACTGGATCGACCGAAATCATATTGATCAAACCTCTTTCAGGCTCTCTCAAATATTCTTTCAGGATCGTTATTTTCCCCTTCTTAAAGTTCTTCTCGAGCCATTCTTTGAAGCTGATGCAATTTTCTATGGTGTACCCAAGCAGTCTGTGATATGTGCAATATCTTGGGTGATCCTTTTTATCAACCTCATCTGGCTTCTTTGGCTCAGGCAATCTGAACTCAGGCCTCTTAATCAAGTTCTGAAACATCTTTGCCACTGCCTCATCTTTGAAAGAATATACTCTGCTTAGTTTCTTGGCCGTAGACGGACCCTGTCTTCCATCCATCCGAAGCGACCACTGTTGAGATGACTCGCGATAAGATCTTGTTGTTGAGGCTGTTCAATCTGGATCTGCATTGGCTGCTTGCCTTTATCCACCACTGCCATTCTCTCAGACTCCTCAAATGTCTTGACGGGCTCTAGCTTTTTCAGAATTTTCTGGAAAACCCAACTGTTTGGCTTCCTCTTGCAAACTTCCAGCTTTACAAAGTAGTTTCTCGAACATTTTGATTGTGAATCCTTTGAGGAGAAATGCAACTGGTCCATGGATGCTCTTTAAGAGAAATTCAACTGCATGTTGCTCCTGGAGCTGTGGCTCACACTTTAGGCTCAAATTTCTCCATTGCAAAATGTAGTCTACCAATGTTTCGGTTGGCTTCTATCGCTCCACCACAAAATCGCCGATGGTGATATGGTGTCGAGCAGCAAACCGCATAACAAAGAGGTCTTCCAATTCTACGAACGTTTTCAACGAACCATTTAGTAGCTCTGCGTACCAGTTGAATGCAACCTCCGAAAGGCTATTCACAAATTGACGACACAACAATGCATCGCTACCCCCAGCGTTGCAACAACTTGCTCGAAAGTGTCCAACATGCTGTCGGGGGTTTCCGGTACCATCAAAAATCTTGAACTGAGGTGATACGAAACCTCTGGGATATTGGACAGCATCAAACTCTTCAGGGTATGGTCTACCCTTGAGAATCGATGTTCGTTCTTTAGACTGAGCTAGGGCTTCTCTCACCTGCTGTTCCACCATTTTCTTAATGTCTTTTTCTGGTACTGGACCCTGAACTACATCCCTCTTCTGTTGTACAATGACGGTGAACTCCCTTCTTTCATCTATAACATTAATGGTCTCTAGTTGGTTTGTTTTTGGAGGTGTTATTCGCGGTGATTGTGACTTTCCTTGAATTGTGGTCATAGCAGCCATCAATTCTTCTAGTTGCTTCTTCAAATGGTTGATATGTTCATCTCGTTGTTGAATGGCCCTTTGCCAATCCTCTGCGGTGTTCTCTTCACCAAATGGCGGAGTGTCGCTCGCAGATAATGTTGCTTGGGTCTTGACGACGTCGATTTCTGCGAATTCACCTTCCATGGAATCTGCTAGTTCATAATCTTCCACTTTAATGTCTTTGTTCTCATCTTTAGACAGTTGTGCAATGTTAGCTCGAAGCTTTTCCACAGCCTCCACAATTGACTTTCCTTTGATGACTTTAAGGTCAACTGGAGATTTTCGAGAAACATCACTTATTTCCCTAAGCACTGGTGTCGTCGTGTAGAAGTCAACTGAATCATCTGAAATCAAATTTACAGAACCTTTTTTAGGTTCTTTTAAATATTCTTCCAAGATCACCACCTTTCCACTTCTCAAATTCTCCTCAAGCTAATCCTTAAAGCTGAAGCAGTTTTCTATAGTATGGCCGAGCAACCGATGGTATGGGCAGTACATCGGGTGATCTTCCTTGCCAGCCTCCTCTGGCTTTTTCGGCTCAGGTAGTCTGATTTCTGAACATAGAACTAATTCATGGAATATCTTTGACACTGACTCTTCCTTGAACGGGTATACCTTGTTTAATCTTTGACTCATTATTGCTCTATCCGTAAGAGACGGTCTTCTTTTCTGTGCCTTTGTCAGTTGTCTGGGCTTTGAATTGGACCCAATATTGAATCTTGAAAATGGTAGGTCATAAACGCCGGCTAACTTTTCCTCTTGTAGAATCTCTTTTCTTTTAGTTAGTGGAGCGACTGGTACAGCGGTGGTGAATCCTGCAGTAAGAGCAGACTCAACTCCAGGAGCAATCCTAACATTTTTCATAGCAGACCTTACAGCAAAAGAAGAATTCATTCCAAACGACATCCTTTCCAGAAGGGAGAATTTCATAACATGCTTCAAGTTAAACTTCACAACAGGCTTATTGAACTTGCTTATTTCAGACTTCATCACTGTGACAGCCACATCACCGAACATTGCTACAACATTGTCGAACCCTTGTCCAAACTTAATGACTGCCAGATCAGGCAACTCGTCTCTATTGATAGCGAATTCTTCTCCGGTGGAGAAAGAGAAGATCAACTTCGGTGAATACATTGTCCCTGTCATTTGAAGAATTCCCAGAAGTTAGTGACGTCCCATGTCTTGCAGTTTCAGTGAAAGTTCTGAAGTTAACGCACTCGTCTTACAAAATGCACGTCCTTGTAAGTTTTTATTTCAATTTTTGTGTATTGTTTATTAGTGTATTTGCTATGTTTTGAAATCTTTTATTTTGCTTTTGAAATTTTGAAGAAATTTTGATTTAGTTGAAATTTAAATGTAATGTTGAGAGTGTGAGATTTAGGTTTAACTTTTTACAAAAAAAAAGTCAAACTCAAAGAGGAATGAAGAGTAGAACCCGGACTAAAATTTGTGGGGGATTGATTTCGCATCGAATTTACTTCGATAGACCAATCATAACCCACCACACCTATCGGGGCCCACTCCACCTCTTTAGAGAGGTAACAAAAGAAGGATTTCAGAACCTCTTTGTTCAAGGGTGTATAAACAGTGGCTCCAAAATCCAAGGAGAGTTGATCATACCTGTTCAAGATAGAAATGAAGAAGATATGTCAACGGAAGAAGGGTAGTTTGATCCACTAGGGGCATGGACTTACTACCGATTTATGAAAGCAAAACCATCTGATCAGGATGGAAAGAGGAACTATTCCCCAGCGGAGTCGCCAGAATTTGTACGACTTATTTTTTTAGGTTGTATGTTGTATTTTGAAAAGGGGTCGCCAAACAGATATTGTCGGCTAATTTTAAATTTTAAATTTAATTTAAATATATATATAATTTTGAAAGTAGCATTTGATTTTCAAAATAATTTTAAGTTTGAAAATTTTAACCGATCTCACGTCCCGAGTAGTTTATATAAATGAGCACCGCACCACAAACCACGTATCTATCCTTAAGAATAGACACACTACTTAATGATGGGGCTAGATTAAATAAACTAGAAGATTTGTAACATCAATTTGGTCTACGAACAAATTTTATAAGCCGACAAGTTCCCCTGCTTAATATAAAGGAATTAAGCGGGGTTTATATTACCTGGGTTCTTAAAGTTCCCTATAAGGGCAATCCCCTATAGTTAATTACATCTTAAATGATGGGAATCACTTAAGAAAACTCTTGATAATGATCAGTGGTTTTGCTCTCAAGAATTTCAAAGTTTAAGGTTTTCAAAGGATTTGTGTTTTGGAAATTTCAATAGGGAATGGATCAAGTTAGGAACAATTTATTTCAAGAGTCCAAAGGAAGAGAAGTAGGGGATGTCATAGACCCGAAGTGAACATCGGTGACTTCCAAGACTATCCTAATGTTAGGATTTGAATTTCAGAAGTGAATTTATTTAAGTTTCAATCCTGCCAATTAATTATAGGAATTACATTTAAATATTCACCTGATTATACAAATAACCTGAAAGGTAGGAGGATTTACGTCGTATCGGACGACGACCATGGAGTCCTAAGCGAGTTAGGGCTTATATTGCACAGTAAGGCTGTACAAAGGTCTAAAAGAACAGGTGAGGATTTATGTCGCACTAGTCGGACAACCTCGAATCCTATGGCTTGTTATTTAGACTAAGGATTGGTTTTGCTGGTGTCGACACAGGTTTTACTGATGACGATGTCTGTGCTGCCCACCGCTCTCCAAGCTCCACGTCGTAGCAAGATCGCAGTTTAGATTTAAATCTTAAGTTAAAGTTAACATGCAAATCATTTTATCTTGTCTTATTATTGTTATCATTTTTTTTGTTGCAAGTGTGACTTTGTGCTACAGTGACAGGAGCAGTACTAAAAGAGAACAGGAAAACAGGTATATGCTACAGTAAACAGTAAGCATACTACACTAAGCAGGAGTAAGTAAAAACGAAAGTTAAGCATGCTACGCTAAAAGGAATATGCTTACTGTAACGAGTAAAACATGCTATGCTAATCGAAGCAAGTCTCGAGGAAAGTAAAACATGCTACGCTAGCGGTATATATGCTAAAAAGTAAAGCAGGTAAAGCAGTAAATAAAAGGAGTAACAGTGCTACAAATGTACCGTAGGAGCTGATTACCAGGGGCGTATTATTACCTGTATATTATTATCACTTTATTGTTTATTGCAGAAAAGGCATCAACACCAAAGCAAAATAGGAGTGAATGTAGTAAGGAAAACCTGACTAAGTGCGCTACCGTACGTGTAGGGAAAGTAAGGTGCAAAACCCGACGGTAAATCCAAGAAGAAAAAGGCGAAAGAAAGAAAAAGAGAAACCCGAAAGAAAGGCAAAATAAAGCAAAGAAAATCGAGAAAAGAGAAAAAGAAATCTCGTAGGAAACCTCATAGAAATCGCGAACGAAAACAAAACAAAGTCGTAGCCAAAACCACAAAAAACACCGAAAGAAGAAACTCACAGATGTCTCACTAAACTCACGGCGGACGTAAGAAAGCCATGGGGCATCTGAAAAGGACCGTAAGCATGGTGGTGTTGAGGACTCAGAGCTGTGCTGTATGTCCCACCTTAGGTACTGACTACTAGACCAACTTTCAACAGAAGGGAGCCCTAACCCGACTCGAGTAGCTGACCATGGACTTTTGTAAATTTTCACACATTTCATTTTGGGTTTACATGCAAGTAAAAGTTGTAGGTAAGTAGACTGTGCTGTGGTGGAGGTAATTTTAAATTTTTTTTTAATTTTTTTTAAATGCGTGTATTTGTATTATACATTTTTTATATATATATATTTTAGTCCACAGGTTGGCTACCCAAATCAGACTACGACTCCTAACATCTTTAGACAGCCGGCAGTAGAAACCCCAAGGATGGGTGAATAGTGTCTTGAGTTCCTGCTCTACCCTCTCTAGGGTCTCTGAATCAGGCGGCACCATTCAATAATTTTCTCGTAACCTTCCCTATGCAATTTTATCAGTGTCCCCACCACAATTACAGCCTTGCTTGATGGCCTCACATATAGCCTAAAGGGGTTATATGTGCACACCTACACGTCCCTTGCAGGTGAGGACATTGAACCAAGAAGCAAGGAGAAAATCAAGGGACGAGAGAACAAAATAAGGATAGAGGAGAAAATAATTCGCCTAACACAGAATCGTAGAACGAGGTGAATTGGTTCTCAAAATTAATTAACTCAAGTCAATCACCCCGGACTCCCGACAATCCTCACTCGTCCTAGGAGAAAGACCTAAAAGTGTTACCACGCTTGTGAAGTGACCTAGGCCTCTAGGGTGGTGCCAAACCTATCCCCATGACACTCAAGTAATGGCAAAGAAAAGGGAAAAAATAAAGTTGCGGGGAAGGAATATAAAATGGAGTGAAGTAAATATGATGTAGAAAAAGAACAAAACCAACCAAGAAAAATCGGGCAGCATAACGGCATAAAAATGAATTTTCCACACCTGCAATTTGCATAAAAAGAGATGCCACAAGCATATGTATATGTAACAACCACTATTTCCATCCATCCCAAGCATGTATAAAGCATGTTAGAAGCATGAAAATCGAGCCCTCCATTTTAGTGCAAATAGGAGCAGCTTCCTACAACTAAAAGAGCCAAACCGAGCCCCAAATCCAAATGCAAAAAGGAGGCGGCCTCTCCCCATTTCAAATATCACATCTCAAAACTTTTCACATTTTCAAAAGTGAGCTATGTCAAGTTTTAGATTTTTCAAATAAGCCACCCGGGTCCTCTAAATTTTCACAAAAGAGTCAAGCAAAACTTTTCAAGTTTTCACATATAAGCCATCCAAACTTCTCAAATTTTTACAAAAAGAAACACCCATGCCTTCCAGGTTTTCAAAAAAAAAAAATGCAAAGCCTAGAGGTAGATTATTGCAGTGAAATCTTGGGATTTTAAAAATAGTACCTGCTCCCATATTCCTTTCAAACACTCCATCAAGCAAAGAGAAGTAGCAAATCAATGTGGCTAGAAATTCAAATGTCAAAAAAGCGCATGTGCCAAATATACAAAGTTAAGTGGCATCCATTTATGTGCTTCAAGCAAAAGATGGATTTAAAATAAGTGCTCCAGTCTTTTGAAATTGACATTAAAATAGCTTATGAATTCTCCACATGAATGATTATTACTGCTATCTCCAAATAATACTTGAGATATCCAACTGATGCTCAATTTAAAATAGGACTAAATGCCCAGCACTCTCAAGGCATTTATATACATATAATGAAACCCAACAAATGTAATTCCAGCAGTGAAAGCTTGATCCGATAAACGAAATGAATCCAAAAACTGAAAACAAGCTCAACCATGAACCCCAACCTTAGCAATGGTGAATAGAATTCCCATTGAAAGCTAGTTCTTGCATGCAGTTAAAAAAAATAATAATAAACATACTGACTGATTTACGTGTATACCACTCAGCTCATAAGTATTCACATATTTAGCTTCTCACTTCTTTGTTATCTAAATTTTGTACACCACGTCAAGAGCATTATCTCGTCACATAGAATCCACTTCCATGCATAAATCAAATGATATGTATGTGAAGAACAATGGTATGTATATAAAGAACTGAAGCCAGGAAGTCAAACAATGAATTTGAAGGATTAAGTGGTATGTATGTAAATTTCATTAAATAAGCATCAATCAATTGCAAAAAGAAGTTTAGTGGCTGCTCATACTTAACATATTCCAACTTCCAATGTCACTATTTAAAATGTTCATCCAATAACTCTCATTCGAGTTAAACTTCAAAACGCCACCAACGCTCTTTGCTACCAAGGGAGATTCATAAAGCCATTAATTAAACCAACAGTGAATGCTAACTCTTCACAAGCATTAAGGCTTCCTACTCCAGCAAATGCATAAAACCTCCAACCACCCCTTCATGCTCCAAAGCACTAATGTTTGGAGAGGAAATAAATAAAGCATTGAAAGGATTCCAAACTCTCTAGAAAATTCAAACGAAAATAAGAAGAGGAAACAAATAAAGCATAGAAAGGGTTCCAAATTCTCCAGCTTCAAAATGAAAGAATCAAAGAACTCTTAATATAGTTAAAGCTGAAACGAATCAGCTCGAGAATTCAGATCTTTATTCTTTTCAAAGCAGCAAACGATTCATCTTAAAATAGTGCTAAAGTCTCCTCCAAAACAACATATGCTATAGTATGGATGCGAGTTTCTCTTATTAAAAGCATGACATTTGTCAACCTTCGTGAAACTAGGAAAATCAGGGATAACTCCAAGCAAAGTAAGAAATGTGTAAGAAGAAGGAGTGGGGAGAGATCACCTTGCTCGAGATTTTACCCAAAAGAAGTGACGAAGCTCCAAGCCAAAGCACACAAAGAACAAACCAAGCAATGGTAAGCAATTACAACAACCTCCCTGAAATTATTTTGGCAACACCTCCACCTCCTCTCAAAATTTTTGGCCAGCTTAACCTTCACATAGAGGGGTTTAAATAGGCAAAAAGGGCAGGAGAAACATACCTTGATTTACCCGGGCCATGAGGCGAGCCAAGAGAAGCGACAAGAGTCGCGTGAGGGGGGAAGATCAGCGGAGATTGGGCCGCAGAGGGCGACAGTGGCGTGGATACCTTTAGCCAGGTTACAGGGAGAGGAGGACAGTGGGGACCGAAATCTTGTGAGAAAGAGGAAAGGGCACTCGATGAGGAGGAGAGATGCTCTCCCCGACGCTCCATTCGGGCGCGTGAGAGAAGAATCGCGAAGGAGGGGAAGAGCTACTCGGTTTCGCCCCTCTAGGGCTCCGCCTGGGCTCGCGAACGGGAAAGGGGGGGGCTTCCGTTCTTGATGCGTGAGTTAGGGGCGTGGATTTAGAATTAGGATTTAGGTTTTCTTTTTTTTTTTGTTCCACACACCCCTTTTTATTAATGTTTCATTTAAATTCGCTGATTCGAACCCAATTCGACCCCGCACAAAACTACATCAAAATCAGTGTCCTTCCTAGGCAAATTCAACGTTCCGGACGCAACGGCGTAGTCCGTTTCATCATCCGATGTCGTTTGGACAACCTCGTTGACGGTTGTGTCAGAAAACGTGTCAAATTCATGTTTTATCAAAATTTCATCTCACGATCGATAATTTCAAAATTTAATTTTAGTTTCAATTAATTGAATTAAATAAAAGTTAGTTTCATGTGAATTTCAGTGTTTAAAAGTATCGAGGGTCCGAATTGTGAAATTCGTGCGTACGGCGGTGCGAAAAGTGCATAAGGCAAACCTAAGGCTTAATGATCCTATGGGGACTCATTTTGAGCTCCGTCGTGTTAGTTTCGACCTTCTAAATGTTAGAGGTCGACAAATATACAAGCAAAACTTCAAGACAAGTAAAGAGTCAGTTTGAGCTTCTAAAACAAGGTGGGTCCCATCTCTAGTCCTCTAGGATAGTCAAGGAGATGCCCTATGGCTAGATCCTAAAATCCTAGGAAGAAAATTAGACCTCGCCAAAAATGAGGTCAACAGACATCCAAATTGAAATGAACGAAAAACTTACAAAAGTCCGTGGTTGGCTACTCGAATCGGGTTAGGGCTGGCTTGTACAGAAAGTCGGTCTAGTAGTCAGTACCTAAGGTGGGACATACAACACAGCTTTGAGTCCTCTGTGCCATCGCGCTTACGGTCCTTTTGGACTTATAGTCCTTTATTTTCTATGGTATTTCCTATGTTGCTTCCTTCGGATTTAGCACAGATTTTCTTTATATATTTGTTTTCTACGGATTAACTATGGATTTTCTTTACGGATTTGTTTTCCTGGACTTCCTACGAGACGTTACCTCTTACGAACTTTTGATTTTATTTTAATTCCTTTTGGTCTACTACACAAGTTCTACACTTTGTCTTTCTTACACATACTGTGCCACAAACACACACTTATATGCTAGGCTTTTGTGCTCTACTTTTAGTACGTGAACTTGGCTTTCTTATTTTCCTTTTTATTACACATATACTTTCTTGTTTCAGTTTGCCTTCCTTACATTACTGCACATACTTGCCTGTTTCTGTTTACCCACTTTACTTTTCAGTACATATACCTGCTTGGAACAGTTTCCTACTTTACTTTTCAGTACTTTACATTACTGCAAATATAACTACTTGGGATGAAATAAATCACTTCATAACATTTTAAAATACAAGACAACTAAAGATTTAATCACAAACAAAATAAAATCGCTGCTTCAACTAAATTAAATCACCCCTTTGGATGAACGGGAGTTCATTGGATGACGCAACTTATGTGTTGTTGATAAGGTCTCCCACGGTTTGAATGAAAGTATGAAATCCATTAAGCTGGATTGAGTAAATTCATCCGTACTAAAGGAATCCGATGAAATAATGTAACCGGAACGAGGGAGTCGTGGGGTCCTAACTGGTGGCATTATAATCAACTTTAACATTTTTTTAAATAAAACACTAAGCCACTTCAGTTTTCAACATTCTAAAACACACTACTTCTCTCACCCCCTACATTTGTTACCTCTAAAGCTAAAACTTCTGTAACAACAATAAGGAGCTCGAGGCAACACACCGAGGGCAGAACAATCGAGGATGTGGAAGGACATGTTCGAGAGATCAAACAACAAGTCTACAACAATAACCTTCTTTCCATATTAATAACAACAAGCCATAAGACTTCAAGGTATTTTCCCAATGCAATATAAATCATCACATCATCTTTTAGGCCTTTACACCTGGTGCATTATAAGCTCTAATTCTTCTAATTTTTTGAGGTTGTGATTTTGATACGACATAAATCCTCACATCTTCCAAGCTATTCACATGATCAACATCAAGTAAATGTAAGCCCTACTTAATTAAAATTGACAGGACAAAATATAAATTAAATCTTTCCCTAAATTGAGCAAAGCTATAGGATAGCTTTGAAAGTCACTGAGAATCTTCTCGGATCTGTGCCTTCTCCTAGTCCTTCCTCCTTTGGATTCTACAACAACTCTTTCTCAAAACTTGACAGCACTCACCTATTGTATTTCGACTATCACATTTCGTTGAAGAGAACCTTAGCTTTTTGAAATCGTAAGAATATATTTACTGATTTGTATTGAAAGTTTTCTTAGGTGATCTCAATTATCTAAGATGTAATTAACTATAAGGGCTTTCCCTTATAGGAAAATTTTCCGAACCCAGCTTAATATAAACCCTATTTAATTCTTTGTATTAAATAAGGGAACTTGTCGGCAAAAAAATTGGTTTCGCAGACCAAACTGATGTCATTTACTTCTTTAGTTTATTTGATCGAGCCCCATCCTCAAATTTTATGTTTATCCTTAGGGTTAGATACAAGGTTTGAGGTATAGTGCTCTTTCATTTGAACTTTAGAAAAAAATGAGATCAATTTGACTTCATATTTTTCTAAAATGAATTTATAATTAAATTAAAACTTTCCTTCCGAAGCAGGCGATAGGATTTCAATTCCGGTGGCCGACAGCTTCTAGCGGGAAACCCCAACAAAAACTCACATTAAATTTTTACACACCAACATTTTTTTCCTTGATTATAATTATTTCAATTTTTGGAGCATTGGGAGATGTACTTTGAAGGAGCGTCATCAACCATAAGAGACAAAGGATTGCAAAAAGTAATACCAGGTAATGAAACAATTGGTTTGATCTTTGTTACACTTGATCAAGGAATGCTGAGATTTTCTTATCACTTGATAGAGTTGTGCACCAATAATGAAGCAGAATACAAAGCACTAATCATGGGATTATAATCGACAAAATTAATGGAAATAACGGATATTGCCATTTATGTTAACTCACAACTCGTCATTCAGCAAGTGGCAAGACGATAAAGATTCTTAAACCAAGATTAGATCATTACATAGATACACCACGAAATTGTTGGAGAAAATTTCCAACATGACGTACTATAAGATGCCTCGAGTAGACAATGCCCACACAGACACTTTAGCTAAGCTTGCTAAAGAATTGGCTTGTCCACCCAAAGATTCTATAGACATTATACTTCAAAAACATCAAGCTTTTTTGCAAATCAACCTCGACACTGTAAAAATTGGGTGAAGAAGAAATAGTAGCTACAGTAGCTGATGATACAAAAGATTGGCGCCAGTCATTAACATACTATTTTTAGATAGGAAGATTGTGAGAAAATAAATCAGTAGCGCATTAGATTTATAAGAGGGGAACGTCATAGGCCTTATTCGAAAAAGTTCTGTACATACGATGATTCGATCAGATGTGGTTGATATGTCTGAGCAAAATAGAAGCACAAAAAATTGTCAAAGAAGTGCATGCCAAATTGTGTGGGGTTCACTATTCAAAGTTGAAGATGAAGATAAAGATCAAGAGACTTGAATACTATTGGCCGGCAATGATGACAGACTGCACAGATATAGCTAAGATGTGTCACCAGTGTAAAGTGCGTGGAGTGATCTTGCACTAACCTCCGAATAATCTCCACCCCATGATCGCGTCATGGCCATTCAAGTGTTGCGACACGGACATAGTGGGTCCGATAGACCCTTCATCTTCAAAAGGACAGAGATTCTTACTCACAGCTATGGACTATTTCTCCAAATGGGCAGAGACAATACCATCAGGAGAAGTTACAGCACATTAAATCTCGTACTTTTTCAAAAAATCAATCGTGTACTGCTTCGGTGTACCACGTAAAATTATTTCAAAAATCAACAAACTTATAAGACAACACAGGATTGATTGGAAGTATTCAATCATATACTACCCCAAAGCAAATGACTTGGCAGAAGCCTTCAACAAGACACCTGTGTAGATTTTGAAGAAAATGCTCGAAGACAACAAAAGAGGATGACACAAGATGTTACTAGAAGTGTCATGGTCAAACATGATAATAGTCATAACACCGATGTAGTATACAACTTACTCGCTCGTGTACGAGCTCGAGGCAGTGCTTCCTTTAGAGGTTCAGCTACTTGATACACCTAAAATATATAGTAATTTTATGAACATTTTTATACCTATTTTTGAAGATAATAAACTTTAATGGAAGGTATTTTTTATGTTTTTCATACAGGTGTGATTAAATGGATGGTTATGATGAAAAGAATGAAAAAGGGTCAATTTTGGAGCAAAATTGAAGAAAATTGGAAAATTGGTGTGGCGGCTAAGTGCCAAAACCCATGCATATGCGCTAACGCCCCACGGTTATGTGCTTGAATCTGAAGCTTACGCGCCAGCAGGCTCGCAGCTAAGCATGGGTACCTCACACTTATGCGCCACAGTTAAAAAAGAGAAGTTATTTTAATTTAGGTGTCATTTTGAAGAGGTTTTCAAGGCATCTCTTGGTTAAAACGTAGGTAATTACATATTGGCGCTAAATTCAATTTAAAATACTCTTGAATTGAAGCATCTCTTGGAAGATACATTGAATCTGGACACAATTTGAAGAGATATGAAGACACCTTTTGAAAAGGCATAAAAAGAGGACTTAATGATCAGAAAAATGGTTATTGTTGGAGGGTGTGGTTAGTGTTTAAAAGTGATGTTTATGTTATATAGGTAGTTTAGAACACACCTCTCTATTTCACCACATTACTTTATTTTATAAACTCTACAGATTATTGTAAGCGAAAGCAAAGTTTTCAAAGGAACTTCAAGAGTTTTGTGGAGAGAATTTACAGATAAGTATTTATCTTTGTATTACATTTGGTTTTTAAATAAAACTTGTGTTTTCACTATGATATCTAATTTTAACCAAGTTGTGATTGTATTTTTTCCATGAATTATGAGTAGTTTTCTTTATCTTTTTTCTTAAAATGATGATGTAATTAAGTTATGGAAGTATGTTGTGTGACGTGTAAGACTTCAATGTTGGAAGAAGTTGTGTTGGTTCAAAACCTTACACTTTATTTACTTCTTGATTTTGCCAATTAAGATGTTAAAATATGTTGTGAGAACATGTAAAATTCAGTGCGGTATTGTCTCAGTCAACAATTAGAAAGAATCACATGAGATTGTATGGGTGAGAATGTAATCCATATGGTTGAGTGTGAATAAATAGGGAGATATACTTTGATGGGTGTAGAATTAGAGGACTTTAGAATGATAGGCTAAACTCCCAATTTGTTTTATTGTTTTATATTTTGATATGAGATGTAAGCCTCAAGGTGGAGGGAATCGATGAAACTCTAGAGTGAGAGCTAGTATCTATCCTACCTAACCTGTCTTCAAGATTTTAGAACAGTGAATTAACTTATGTTTTTAATAGCATCTCTAGTAAGGGTAAAGAATATTATTGCTCATATTTGGCACAACACATTTTTAGACACTTCCACAACATATATTCTCCACAATTTGTTACTAATTCATAAAAAGAAAAAAGATATTTCATTTCCATAAGTTTTCATCTTACAAAAGTTTAGTTAAAGTAGTTGCTTACTTTCTTTTGAAAGTATAAAAATTAACAAAAAAAATTAAATTTTTTTCTAAAATATTATCTTTAAGTTGGAGTAAGATCTTTTCTAAAAGTAAAATGTTAATTTTGTATTTTATGAATAAGAAAATATTTTCTTTGTTATCATTTTCCCTGTGACTTAGATATCTTGGGGCTTAATCGGAAAGTTCTATATTACTTAATAAATGATACATATACTTGCATAGTATCCACATTATAAAATTATTAAAAAGGAGTATAAAATTATATATATATATATATATATATATATATATATATATATATATATATATATATATATATATATATATATATATATTATATATAATTTTATACTCACAATAATTTTATAATATAGATAGGTATATGTATCATTATTAAATAATATAGAACTTTCTGATTAAGCTTCATATCAGTACGAGAAAATGGTAACAAGTATTTTCTTATTCATAAAATACAAAATTAACATTCACTTTTAGAAAAGATCTTACTCAACTAAAGATAATATTTTAGAAAAAAGATATTTCATTTCCATAAGTTTTCATCTTACAAAAGTTTAGTTAAAGTAGTTGCTTACTTTCTTTTGAAAGTATAAAAATTAACAAAAAAAATTAAATTTTTTTCTAAAATATTATCTTTAGCTGGAGTAAGATCTTTTCTAAAAGTAAAATGTTAATTTTGTATTTTATGAATAAGAAAATATTTTCTTTGTTATCATTTTCCCTGTGACTTCGATATCTTGGGGCTTAATCGGAAAGTTCTATATTACTTAATAAATGATACATATACTTGCATAGTATCCACATTATAAAATTATTAAAAAGGAGTATAAAATTATATATATATATATATATATATATATATATATATATATATATATATATATATATATATATATATATATATTCAAAAGACTTGCCTAACGAGCAAGTAATATATTAATTTCCATCATCGATACATGCTATGTTCTTACAAAAGGAAGGCCTAGTCTATCCCCATGCATCAAAACAGTAAGGGAAGAGGTAGGTGTAGTTTCTACCAAAATTTCACCTTTACAATAACCCTGAGAGGCAAGCCAATGTGCAGGAGCATTACCCTCCCTAGGTATATAGGAAAAAATTACATTTTTACTCTCAACCAAACCCTTCACTCTATTCAGCCATCTCTCGAATGTACCATGGAGCAATTTCAGTCCTCATGAGAAGCTAATGCAATTGGAAGAATCTGATTCCACAATCAGTAGCCTCACATCACAGATCCTGGCAATTTTAAGGGCCCAATAGATGGCAACCATTTCAGCTTCAAGAGCATCACAAGCATCAATAGGAGAATAGAAGAACAATAGACATTGCCCCACCCCATTTCTAAAAATACCACCAATCCCAGCCTGCTGAATTTTATAGCTACCATCTGTATTTACTTTGATCCAAGTGGAAGGGGGAGGGGACCAACCAGCCACCAGAGAAGATGAGGAAGAAATTCCAGAACCAACTTGGCAGATATCTCTGAATTTGTGGTATTTGGTGAGTTTCTGAAAGTAAGTTAAACAATGAGCAGCAACAAGGGAAGCTGGGACAGAACACCCCTCAAACCTTACCTTATTTCTGCCCATCCAGATAAACCAGGCCACAACACAAGGAACCACCAGGAGATTCACCTTATGCCGGTCCCCGACACATCAATAGATCAAGCCAACTTAAATTCAAAGTTTCCACCTGAATCCTCGCTAATAATATGAGTCCGGACCTCTTGAGAGAAAGAACACCTAAAGAACAAATGATCCCTGCATTCTTCCTACCGCATACATAATTGACGGCAGGAAGGCCCTCTAAGTCCCTTTAATTTAAGGATATCATCGGTAGGTAGTAGCAAATGCCTTGCTCTCCGGCAAAAGAAGGACATGGATGGTGACGGCAGCTTGCTCCACGACTCGAGTCCCCACCTAATGTGATCCCAGGAATAGAATTTCTGAAAAATAAAGAACCACAGCTTTTGTAGGTGTTGCTGTTTGGTGATAAGCTTGTCTCTTTTTTCAGGATGAAAGGGAGTTAAGAGAACCTGTTGTAGCTGATCAGAAGTTAAGATGTTCCTCAGAATTCTGCAATTCCATTGGTTCTCAGACCAAAAGGTATTAACATAACATTTAGAAATAGAAGGTCCATCCACATTATGAGGAAAAGTGAGTTTCTCCCCACCCCACACCCAATTATCTAGCCAAAAATTGACTTGGCCCTCACCCAGCTCCCAGATAAAGGTCTGTTCAGCCTTATCTTTGACCTTCAACAATTCTTTCCATAATCTAGAGTCCCCTAGTTTGGGCACCACCAGAGAAGGATGATCCTTTCTACAGTATTTACCATGCATGTACTGTGACCAAATGGTGTCATTAGCCCTGAATCTAATCCACAGTTTACATAAATTTATGAAGCTAAGCTGTTCAAAGCTTTTAAACCCCAGCCCCCCAGCCTGAAGGGGTTTACAAAGCTGTTTCCATGATAACCAATGAATCTGCCTATGTTGACCAACCCATAGAAATTTATTGAAAATTCTGCCAATGCTTGTTTGTGTGCTCTTTTTCATGATAAGCATCTGTAGAGCATAGGAGGGGAGGGCAGTTAATATGCTCTTCAATAATGTTAGCCTCCCCCATTTGACGGAAAAGAATTAGACCACCCGAAATTCGAGCTTTGATTTTCTCGGTAGTTTCTTGAAATTTAGTTTGTCTAGATCTTCCCTTAATCAAATGGACTCCTGTGTAGCCGATAAGCAAATTAGCGGACCGAAAACCCGTGTATTAAGCAATCCAAGTTCTCATCATAAGGCTAACATTAGAGCCGGGGTAGAAATGGCATTTACGAAGATTAAGCTCCAAACCGAAACCTCCTTGAAGTGTGCTAGTGTTTTAATTACATTTTTAATAAGCAGCTTTAGAAGCTTTAGAAAAGATAATGATATCATCAGCATAAGATAAATGGCTGACAATAAAATTGGACCTATGATGGTAGGCTGAGCTTGGTGTTTGGGTAAACACAAAATCCAATAATCTGGATAAGTAATCAAATGCAAGGATAAAAATGGTAGGGGAGAGAGGATCTCCTTGCCTGATACCTCTAGAAGCACTAAAGAACCCATGGCATCTACCATTCACCATAACAGAATGAGCATTATTGCTCAGCCACCTATGGATGAGCTGAACAAAACCTGGCTGAAAGCCCCTAGCACATAGGGTTTGAGTGATGAACCCCCAACTGATGGTATCATATGCTTTTTTTATATCCAGCTTGAGTATAACATTTTTGCCTCTACATTTCTTATCTAAATCCAACACCATCTCTTGGGCCAGCAAGATATTATCTGAAATTGATCCGCCTTTCACAAATGCAGCCTGACTGGAGCTGATTAGGATATTCAAATGTGGCTGCAGTCTTGCCATAATGATTTTACTGATAATTTTGGACATTACAGATGTAAGGCTAATAGGTCTGTAGTCTCCCCAAGATTTTCTCAACTTATTTTTTGGGATTAAAACAATAGTAGAGGCTGAAAAATACCTTGGAATATCAATACCCTAGAAGAAATCCTGTACAACTTGAATTACCTCCTTCCCAACTACTGTCCAACCAGCTTTATAAAAATTAGAAGAGAAGCCATCCGGTCCTGCAGCTTTAGCACCATCAATGGAGTCTAATGCATTTTTGATCTCCTCTTCCCCAGGGATGTCCACTAAATTAAGATTCTGAACATAAAGGCACTGGTTTTGTAGCAAATTATTATAAATAGGGGTAGAGCATCTATTGGGTTGAGTAAAAATTTGAGCAAAGTGATTAACTGCATCCAAAGCAATATCTTCAGCATTATGGAGCAAAGTTCCAGCCTCATCAGTGATGGAAAGAATCATGTTACACTTCCTCTTATACTTAATGAATGCATGATAATAGTTAGTGTTTCTATCCCCTTCAATAAATTTGGCAGTAGCTGCTTTCTGTTTATAAAAATTCTCCTGGTACTTGACCTGGACCAGCAACTGATCATGAGCACTATAAAGAGCAGCTTCACTACACACTCCATTAAGAAAACCAGCTTCAGCAGCAGCCACATCCTATTCAGCCTTCTTTAGATTATCCTGTACATTCCCAAATACTGTCCAATTCCATTTTCTGAAATGCTTAGCAGTGATTTGATGCAATTTCTAGAGATTACCCCAAGAGGAGCCTCCCATGGGAGAGACCCACACCTTCTCAAGTTCTGCCAGAAAATCAGGGTGCTTAGTCCACATGTTGTAAAATTTGAACATACCTCCAGTACTATTATCAGTGTTGTTAATAGAGATGAGCAATGGTCTGTGATCAGAGCCACCCATGGATAGATGAGTAACAATGGTATAGGGAAATTTCTGAAGCCAAGAGGAATTCCCCAGCATTCTATCAAGTCTCTCCCAGGTTCTTCCCCTTCTCCAGGTGTAAGCTGGACCACAAAAGCCCAGATCAAAGATAGCAGCATCTGCAATAAATTGATTAAACCTATTCATGGAAGACAAGCTAGGAGAGGCACCACTTTTCTTTTCTGCAGCAGAAGAAAGGAAGTTAAAATCCCCACCAACAAGCCAAAAGGAATTAATGTTGGGTGCAATGTTAACCAGGGTATTCCAAAGATTTTGCTGATGTACAGAATAAATAAATAAATGTGATAAATGTGATAAAACCAAAATGGTCACCAATAGAAACTTGAATATGCATAAACTGTTGATGGTCCACCAAAATAGAACAATGTAGCTCCTTTCTAGCAAATACCCAAATCTTATTACTCAAATTAATTCAACAATGGAAATTAGGGAATTTTTTAATAATGCTGTGAGTGTTTTTATTAACCATGGGTTCAAGTAAAGCAAAACACCATAGTTTGTAATATTTAACCATATATTTAATTCTACTAAGAGAGGAGGGATGAGCAGCCCCTCTTATATTCCACAACATAAAGTTAATCATAATAAAAGATTTTTCCCTTTTCCCCTAGTCCTAGGGGCAGAAGAGGGGCTATCAGGAGGATCACTTGAGGGCTGGGATTCCAGCAGACTTTGTATCTCTGATTTGCTTTTCTTTCTTTTACTGCTTTTCTGAATTTGCCATCCAGACATCATTTCATCATTCACCACTTGAATCTTCCCCCCAGATAAGTCCATTCTATTCTCCACTTCCCTGATTTCCCCAGGGAGAGGATTAATTTCTATATTATTAAGGACTTGTGTGGAGACACCACCCTCCACAGCACCTTCCTGCTCCTTCACTGTCTGCACTTCCTCTTTCTCCCCTTCATAGTCTGCACTTCCTCTTTCTTCCCTAGGAGGATCAAGATTAACAACTTCCCTGGTTACAGTTTCAGCAATCAGATTTTCCTGCTCATCCCCTGGAGCCAAGTTAACCTTCTGCTTACCAAAAGATTTCTTTCTGCTAGGAGGATGGAGCCTGTAGCAATTTTCCATCTCATGGCCAAACATTCTACAATGCTTGCAGTAAAATGGTTTAAATTCTACTTCCACCTCCTGCCAGAAACCCTCATCTGGTATATCCTCATCAGTTCTCACCCACACTTTATGTATATCTGGGAGTGTAATGTCCCTTTCCACCAAAACCCTTGCTGCAACTGGTCTTGCCAGATCAAAAGTGTGTGTATCTGTTTTTAAAGGGGTTCCCATGGCTTGACTTATGTTAAAAAGAGCATTATGATCATATAGTTGGATAGGTAGATTGGGTAGTTTATACCACATGGGAATAATAGGTGGCTCCTTTAGTGGATCAAATTCAGGAGTCCACTTTAATAGCTTCATGTAAGTACCAACAATTAGGATAGATTTTTTGCCAAAAACCTTGGCATAGTCTTCCTCATTAGAGAGTCTAATGAGCAAGTGCCTACCATCCAGCAACCCAAGCTTCCAGCTGCCAGCAAGGTTTAATTCCTCAAAGCTTTTCCTTACATATTCCATTTTTGGGTGTCCCATCTGAAACTTCCCAATCAAACAGTACTTAATGGCATCATTCAAACACTTCATGTCTTTTTTGGAGAACAAGACAGCAGGCAAGCCATCCTTGTTACCAACAAGATTAATGAAAGGGGCATTTCCCCTACCAGCAGCAGTATCATGCAATGCTTGGGGAAATACCAGATGATCAAAGTTTTTGTGGGTAGAGTTCCCCATTCCCACAACCCCTGCATAAGAGGCTTTAGCCCACATGGCATTAGTTGCTGCATGAAAATATATAATGGCGGCTGAGAGGGTAGAGAGAGAAGCTCTGCTAGGGTTCCAATGGCGGCTGTGAGTGTAAGTGCTTCCTCTGGTGTTTCTCAAGGTTGGTTCTTCCTGGTTTGCTCTGGTTTGGTTTTGTTTGGCCTTTTTGGTGCTTTTGGAGTTTCCCGGGTTACCTGCTTTTCAAATTTTTTTGAAGTGTTCTTCTGTTCCATTGGTTCACTACTTGGCTGGTTCATGGCCGAGCTTTTGTTTTCTTCCTGGTCCTTTGTTTTTTTGTTGGTGTTCACTAGCCGTCTACCCTCCTTCTGGGTTTTCCTGGCTGTTTCTGCTGGCTGGAAGGACTTTTCTGGTTCTCAGTCTGAAGTTTATTTTGGTGGCTTGTCGTTTTAGTTATGGCTGATACTCCTGCCAGTCGTTTCCCCATTGATTTAAGCACTAATGTAAGTTGGACAAAGGCCACTTATGATGGAGTGGTGGGGAAGGGGCAGGCTCCTCATAGGAATTTTGATCGTCTGGTTTTTCCCAGTCAATGCATGACACTGCAGCTGGTTTGGGTCAGTCCCCTTTCATCAGACCTGTTGGTAGTAAGGATGGCCTTCCTATAGTGCTGTTTTCTAAACAAGATATGAAGTGTCTTAATGATGCTATAAAATATTGCCTCATTGGAAAATTCCAACTTGGCCATCCTAAAATGGAGTTTGTGAGAAAATACTTTGATGACCTTGGCTTGGTAGGAAGCTGGAAATTAGGCTTATTAGATGGAAGGCATTTGCTCATCAGGCTGTCTAATGAGGAAGACTATGCCAAAATATTTGGAAAAGAATCTATTATCATTGTTGGGGTTACTATGAAGGTCCTAAGGTGGACACCTGGCTTTGATCCACTTAAAGAACCTCCCATCATACCCATGTGGTTTAAATTCCCCAATCTACCTATACAACTCTATAATCAAAATGCACTCTATAATATCAGCCAAGCTTTAGGCCTCCCTTTAAAAACTAATACTCGCACCTTTGATATGGCTAGACCAGCAGCTGCAAGGGTTCTTGTGGAAAGAGATATCACCTTGCCTGAGATAAAGAAAATTTGGGTTAGAACAGATGAAGATGTTCCAGAAGAAGGTTTTTGGCAAGAGGTGGAAGTGGAATTCAAACCCCATTACTGTAATCACTGTAGGATGTTTGGTCATATGAGGGAGCACTGTTACAGGCTCCATCCCCCTTCAAAGAAAAGAAAAGATGGCCCAAAGACAGGCAACAATGCTACCATACAACAAATGCAGGATGTGGAGGCTGTTGTAGCTAGTCGGGTAGCACTTACAAGGGAGGATGATTTTCTAGAAATACCAGATGAAGGAGAGGTCAACACTGAAAAAATGGATACAGGTTTGAACACACTTCAAGTAGAACAGGTCACTGAACCAGTTACTAAGCTGACTGTCAACAGTCCTAAGAAGGTTAAAGAGCTTGGCAAAACACTTGACAATAAACACAAGATCACTGATGATATAATCAATGGGACAGCTGAAGAAATGACAAATGAATGGCAGTCACAAAAGGGGAACAAGAAAAAGAAAGGGAAATCAGAGTTGCAAGGGTTACTTCAGGCTCAATCTCCAAGTGCCCTTCCTGTCAACCCTCCTTCTGGTTCTCACCCCAGGACTAGAGGGAAGGGAAAAATCACATTACATGATTAATTTCATGTGTTGGACCATAAGGGGGGTTTCTCATCCAACCTCCCATAGTAGAATAAAGCATTTTGTTAAGTTACACAAGTTATGGTGCTTTGCACTTTTGGAACCTTTGGTTCACAAGAATTCCAAGCAGATTGTTAAATCTTTCTCTGGTTTTAACTGTTTTGCTAATTTAAATAATAAAATTTGGGTGTTTGCAAGGAAAGAGCTTGATGGGAAAGTACTTGCAGGCAATACCCAGTTTATACATATTCAGTTCTTTATTGCTGATGAGTTGGGGTATGCCACCTTTATTTATGCCAGCTACAATCCTGTCCAGCGACGGCTTCTTTGGAGTGAGTCGCTCAGCATTGCAAAGGACATGGATTCCACAAGGCTTTTGAGTGGTGATTTTAACTGCATTACTTCCATTTCTGAGAAGAAAGGTGGTATTGCACCCAATAAATATACTACTGAAAAATTCAATCAATTCATTCATGATGCCAATATTTTTTACTTGGGTTTCACTGGTCCTGCCTTTACTTGGAGGAGAGGAAACACCTGGGAGAGATTAGATAGAGTGTTAGTAAACTCTTTTTGGCTTCAATCTTTCCCATACACTTTTTTAAGGCAGCTATCTATGGTCTGCTCTGATCACAGACCACTTTTAATCTCTATTACAAACTCAGTTGGCAATGCTGGAGGAGCTTTTAGATTCCAAAACATGTAGACATTGCATCCTGACTTTCTAAATCAGATTAAGAAGGTGTGGACTGCTGTCAAGGGTCATACTCCTTGGGGCTATTTATGGACACTCCAAAAAACTATTGCCAAGCATTTGAAGAATTGGAAAAGGGAAACCTTTAGGCGCCTACAGAATAATATACAACAAGCTGAAAAGACCCTTGAATGTGTTGAGGCTGGCTATATGCAAGGTGAAAGAACGGAGGCTGAACTATTTTCATCCTCAGATTATTTGTTAGCCTAAGTTAAATATCAGGAGGACTTTTATAAGAAAAAGGCTGGTACAGTAAAGTTTAAGGATGGAGACAGGAATACAAGGTATTATCATGCGCACATCAACTTCAGGAGGAAATGTAATATGATCTTAAGTATCACAAGAGCTGATGGGGGATCATCAATGATGCTGAAGAGATTGCCAAAGATGCAGTGTCACATTTTCAAGGTTTATTTAATGCAGTTCAACCCAACAATACTACTATTAAATAGGAATTATTCAAAGACAGGTATCAATAGGTGCAAAACTTAAATATTTCTAATATACCTAATGAAAATGAGATCAACTTAGCACTGGATTCTATTGAAGGGAGCAAAGCTGCAGGCCCAGATGGTTTTACCTCCACCTTCTACAAAAGCTGTTGGGATATTATCAAGCCTGATGTTATTCAGGCTGTACAATCTTTTTTGAAGGAATGGATCCTCCCAGATACTTCACTGCCTCAAACATTGTACTGTTGCCAAAGAACAAAATCAGGAGGAATTCAGGGGATTACAGGCCCATCAGTTTAACCATTTTGATGTCAAAAGTGCTGAGTACGGTAATAGTCTCCAGGCTTCAACCCCACCTAAGCTAACTATTTGAAGGCAATCAAGCTACTTTTGTCAAAGGAAGGAACATATCTGATAATATCCTTCTAGCACAGGATTTACTTCTAGATTTTGACAATAAGTGCAGAGGTCATAACATCATTTTCAAATTGGATATCAAAAAGAGTAATATCAACTTCTGGCTTGACAGCTGGATCTGGGAAGGTACTGAGTTGGGCCCATCAACACATATGAATAATTACTGTGTTAATGATTTTTGGGTGGATAATCACTGGAATTTGAATCTACTCAGGACAATGCTATCTCCTGATCAGATACAACAAGTCTCAACTGTTAAGGTGCAACCTGGTATCAAAGATAAGCTGAAGATTAAGAACAATTGTTCTCAAAAAGTGTCTTCTTTCATCCACCAAAGTCATGTTTCGTTGGGATAGAATCCAGTGGGGCAGTGAGCTGTGGGGTAATCTGCTTTCACCATCTATGTCCTTCTGCTGGAGGGTTAGACACCATCTCATCCCTACTGATGACATACTGAAATTAAAGGGTTTGAAAGGACCATCTTGCTGCTTATTGTGCAGAATGTCTGATGAATCCATCCCTCACTTGTTTTACAGCTGTCCTATCTCCCAAGCTGGTTGGAATGAACTTCTCTGTAAGTGTAATTTAGATACTTTGAATCTCAGTTGGCTTCACTTGTTCAGTTGCTGGAGGGATTGGGAGAATGCTAAGCTGCTGGTTGTTCCATGTTTGGTTACCTGGTTCATCTGGATGAACAGAAATAAGGCTAAACATGAGGGAAAATTTTCTTCACCCTTACAGGTTGCAGTTCATTGCCTGACTTATCTTAGCAAGCTAATTAAACATCAGAATTTTAGAGACATATGCAGTGTGGGACAGATTCCTCTCCGAGTAGATTTTTCTCTATGGTAAAATGGAACCCTCCTCCCAACAGGTGGCTAAAAGTGAATACTGATGGAAGTTTTCAGCCCTTAATTGCTGGGATTGGTGGAATCTTCAGAGACAGTCATGGGGATTGCCTACTCTTTTTCCAGTCTCCAACCTATGCTCTTGATGCCATGGAAGTTGAAATAATTGCTATATTTTGGGTACGTCAAGCTTGCCTTTAAATGCCAATTTAAGCACTTGGTGGTTGAGTCATATTTTATCAACTGTATTAAGTTTCTTAAAAATACTGAGCCAGCCCCATGGTACATTAACAGATGGATGAGAAGGATGACCAAACTCATGGAAGACATGAAAGTGCAGTGGAGTCATATTGCTAGAGAAGAAAATGCACCAACTCACTGGTTTGCATCACAGGGTTATAATGATAGGATTTTTGTTAGTTCTATTCCCCCTTCACCTCTTTTACTTTTGATTCATAGTGACAATCTGAATCTTCCTTATGTAAGAAGATAGTGTACTCATATTTTAATATGAAATAAAATTTGTGCTTGCCTTTGGCGAGCATTTTTGATATATATATATATATATATATATATATATATATATATATATATATATATATATATATATATATATAAAACCATGGGAGTGGCGGCTGGAATTGCTCTGCTAGGGTTTCAATGGAGCTAGGGGACGGAGTTGGCGGTCGTGCTTGTTCAAGGTGGTGGAAGGTGGTCAGAAGATAGCAGGAAGTCTCCTTTTTTCTGTTTGTTTCTTGGTTTGGGGTGGGGGGAGTGTTTTCTCCTTTCCCGGGCTCTTTCTTGTTCAAATTTTGTTGAGTTACTGTTACATTGAGGAATGGCCCAGGACCTCACTCGAGCTGATCCTCACTTCATTGGAAGGGGCACTTTTCTTGAAGTCATTTTGAGGAAAGAAGGTGGCACTTACCCTTGGTGATAAATTAGTGTTCCCTCGGTTGTTTCATGATGCCATGGAGGGAAAGCCGAGTGCGAATTCATCGGGAAATGCACAAGGAAGGCGGAAAAGCTGGCACTAATATTCACCGAGGAGGAACTTCAAAAGCTGTCCGAACCATACGAGGTTCACATTGGTTGGGAAGTTCCGGTTGGACATCCCAAGCTTGATGTTTTAAGGAAAGCGAGTTGATGATTTTAAAGCGGTGGGCAATTTGGAAAATAGGGGTTTTTGACGACGGACATATAATGTTGCGACTAGCTTTGGAGGAGGATTATGCCCAAATTTTCTCTAAAAAAGTGATCATGATAGATGGGAAACCAATGAAGTTACTAAAGTGGACATTAGATTTTGATCCTACTAAAGAACCACCTATTGTTCCTGTTTGGTTCAGCCTCCCCAATTTAAAACTCCCCTTCAACAATCATAGAATCATTTATGATATTGCTGATTCCATGGGGAGACCACTCAAGCTAGACATCCCATCAGCTAATGCTACAAGGATCTCTAATGCCAGATTTCTAGTAGAAAGGGATATCACTCAACCCTATATTGATGGGGTTTGGTTGGGGACTGCCAATAATGGGTACTGGCAGCCCATTGTTATGGAATATCAGCCACTGTATTGTAAACACTGCCACCTATTTGGTCATACCATGGAACAATGCTTTAAACTACACCCTGAATTAAGACCTTATAATGTGAACAATTCTGCTAAGAAGAAGGAGCTCAACACTTTACCTCCAGCTATTCCATCAGTTCCTGTCCCTGGTGGCCAGGAATTGAACTCTGAACACATTGAGGTCATGGCTCCCAATACTGATGGGCAACCTCCTCTACTTCATACTGATCTAGTTGTGCAGACGAGTACGTTTAGATATTGGACGAGTACATCGATCCCCCAATAGAACTCGAAATCCCGATAATAAGCCCAACATGGTGGAAACGAGACTCTACTGCGAGATGTCCCTATAAGCTGCGAAGCGAGTGCCACATTTATCTCCCCTATCGAACACATTACCTGGGCAGCGGCTCTAATCGTACTTGAAAATCTAGCCACAACAGCAGAAGGTGTTTGGTCTCAACAAAAGAGTAGGAGAAGGAGAAAAGATATCATGGAGCTACAGGATCTATCTAAATCAAACATCATTGGTTTGGATACTTCAGCGGTCAGCCCCCCTAGGATCACTAGGGCTGGTAAGGCTATCCACCATGATTAATCTCTTTTGTTGGAATGTTAGGGGTATTGCTAGTCCTAACACCCTTAACAGAATTTTGCACTTGAATAGGACTCATAAACTTTGGATTATAGCATTACTTGAACCAATGGTGCATACCAATATATCTAAAGTCACTAAAAAATTTCTGGATTTCACTTCCACTCTAACCGTAATAACAAAATATGGGTATTTACCGGAAAGGAGTTGAAGCTGTACCATCGAGTTTGATAATTATCAATTTTTGCACTTACATTTTGGTTTGGATCAGTTTCAAGGTAGTGCCACTTTCATTTATGCTGGATGTACTCATTTGGATAGGGAATTGCTTTGGACAGAATTGTGCCAGATCAGTCTCAACAACCCTTCCAATTGGATTGTGAGTGGGGACTTTAACTCGCATTAAAGAACCAAGTGAAAAGAAAGGGGCGAACACCCGATTTAAACTCCATGTTGCAATTTTCTCAAAATATTACTCGAAGTTGGGCTATTTGATATTGGATTCATTGGTTCCCCTTTCACATGGCAAAGAGGTAAACTGTTAGAGAGACTGGATAGAGTATTAACCAATGATGCTTGGCTGCAAATGTTTCCAATTACACAGGTACAACATTTACATAGAACTACCTCAGATCACTCACCACTATTGATTCAGATTTCTTACAGTTCTTATAAGGGATGTTCACAGTTCAGGTTCCTAAATGTATGGTGTACTCATAACAATTTCCTAGCTGTGGTGAAAAGAGCCTGGGTTTTACCTGATTATCTTATTTGTAACCCCCTTGTGAAATTATGGAGACTGCATAAGAATGTAGCATATCAATTAAGAATGTGGAACAAACAGCAATTTGGTGATGTTTTCCAAAAGGTCAAAGATGTTGAAGCCAAAGTACTGTTGATGGAAGCTATAAATGATTCTGGAGGGAACCAGGCACAGGATTTATGGTCTGCCCAATCACAATACTTACAAGCTTTGGAAAGGGAGGAACTTTTCCTCCAACAAAAAGCTGCTGTTGATAAATTTCTCTATGGGGATAGGAATTCTAGGTACTTCCACGCAATCATTAAACATAGAAGGAAACTTAATGCTATACTTAAAATCAGGGATGATGCTGTTAATTGGATCACTGATCAAACCAATATTTCCCAAAGTGCTGTCCAGTATTTTCAGAATATGTTTACTGCTTCTCCAATATCATCTGTTTCCTTTGTTGCTGATATTTTCTCTGATAACTCTGACTATGTGAAGAAACTTAAGTTAACCTTCCTACCAAATGAACAGGAAATATTGCAGGCTCTAAAAAGTATTGATGGTAACAGGACTGCTGGCCCGGATGGTTTCACATCCACATTTTATATTAAAGCTTGGGAAGTTGTGGGAGCTGATCTTGTTCAAGTTGTACAATCCTTCTTCTTAGGGACTGATCTTCCTAAATTTTTCTTCGTTGCAAGTATTGTACTTATCCCTAAAGAGAACCAAAAATCTCATTGGACTGATTTTAGACCTATAAGTCTCACTACTACCTTCTCTAAAATCATTAGCAAGATTCTTGTGGGGAGACTACAGCCACACCTTAATCATTTGATTAGCTCTAACCAATCTGCTTTTGTGCGAGGTAGAACCATAAGCGATAGCTTGTTTGTTGGCTCAAGAATTATTACTTGGACCTTGACAAAAGATGTAGAGGGCATAATTTAATTCTCGAGTTGGATCTTAAGAAAGCTTATGATACTCTCAATTTGCGAGTTCATTGATCTTGTACTTAAGGCAAAAGGGTTTCACCCATCCTTTTGTGCATTAATCCAGAGATGGCTTTCTAATGTTTACTACAGTGTTCTAGTTAATGGTAGCAGCTGTGGATTCTTCAAAGCTGGTAGGGGTCTGAAGCAAGGAGACCCACTCTCTCCTACCATATTCATATTAGCTTTTGATTATTTTTCCAGAATTTTGAATGCTGCACATAATCACTATCCTTACCTCCATTATAAGCATGGCTCTTCTCAGCTCATCAGCCATTTGGCCTATACGATGATGTTATCATTTTCACTAATGGCGCGAAGCTTGCTGTAAGAAAGACATTACAATTAACGGATCATTTGGCTATGGTTGCGGGCCTTGAACTAAATCGAAGAAATGTCGATTTCTTGCTGGAAAAGGTTTTAATTATCAGCGAGTGGATGAAAGAGCTCACTTTGGATTTACTACTGAGACCTCCTCTAAGATATTTAGGGGTACGGCTTACCAAAGGAAGAAGGAAACGGTCCCGATATGATGAAGTGGCTAGAAAGATAACAACAACATTAAATTGTTGGACCACTTATTTTTCTATCAAATGGTGGTAGAGTAGCTCTCTCGATGAGTATCCTCTCAACTTTCCCCTCTATCATTTGCAAATGGTTAGAATGAAGAAGAGCACTCGGAAATTGATTGAAACTATGTTTAACAAATTTTTGTGGGAAGGTCGAAACAAAACGAGTACCATTGGGCGGTATGGAACAAAGTGTGCAAACCACTCGAAAGTCGGGGGTTAGGTATGAAAAGCTTCCAACGAGATGAGATATTTGTTTTATTGCGAGCGAGTGGATCAAATTTAGAAGACAAGATACAATGTGGGCCAAATTTCTGAATGATAAGTATTGCTGGAAGTTACATCCTAACTCTGTCAGGCCAAAGCAAGGGGATTCCAAGCATTGGAAATATCTGCTAAAAGTTAGAGAATTGGCTAATCAATTCTTCTGTTGGGAGGTTGGCAAGGGGACTGTTAATTTCTATCATGATAACTGGCTTGGGGAAGGAACTTTAAAGTTCACTGCTGAGATTAATCACCAACTCACTGTTTCTGATTTTTGGGTGGAGGATCAATGGAATGTCAACATGCTAAGGGAGATTCTGGCTGAGGACAATGTTCAAAAAATTCTACAAATCCCAATTAAATCTGATAAACCAGATAGACTTCTACTGAAAAAGTCGAATCAGAAATCATTAAATAGCATGATACATAACACAACATTTTCTTGGCCTGACACTACTTGGGGAGACAAAATCTGGAATAGGCTCTTATCTCCCTCGATGTCTTTCTTCTGCTGGAGAGCTGTTCCATAATTATCTGCCAGTGGATGATTTACTGAAACTTAAAGGTTTAAGATCTGCATCCAGATGCTGGTTATGGCACTGTCAAGAGGAATCCATTTCTCATCTTTTTTTCCAGTGTGTTGTCACTAAACAGGTTTGGAATATTTTATTACAACATTTCAAGTTGAAGCATCTCAACTATAATTGGTCTCATTTGGGGGCTTGCTGGGATGACTGGAAAAAGGAATCATGGTTCCATATACCCTTAGTAATGCTATTGGTTTGTATGGATGGCAAGAAATCTTGCTAAATATGAAGACAAAACCTGTACCATTCATCGGATTGTGGCAAATTGTCTGCGAGTTTCCTATGTAAACACTCACTGCTGGACTCATCTCCAAGGAAAAAGCCTATTTTGCTGAAATGGTCTCTTCCACCTCCATGATGGGTTAAAATTAATATTGATGGCGGTTATACACCTTCTGCTGCAGGAATTGGAGCTATTTGCAGAAATTCATTGGGACAGACTTTATGGTTCTTTCATGCACCTACTATCTCCACATCAGCCATTGAATCAAAACTGCAAGCTGCACATTGGGCTTTGATTACTTCCAAGGCTTTGAATTATCAATTTGTATGGATTGAATCTGACTCACAATAGCTAGTTAACATTCACGAGGTTTATCTCCCCCTCACTGAAATTTGGTATATCTTCGCAGAACTGCGATCTCCACTTTTGGCTCCCTCGATCTTAAATGGACACATATCTACAGAGAGGGCAATCAACCGGCCAAGCTTGGTTGGCAAAACATGCTAATACTTCCCAAACTATAGCTTTTTCTACTACTCTGTTGAGCAATTAAGGCATTTACTTTTTGGGGACTTGGTGATATTCCATATATCGGATGTATGTAATTTTGGATTGAATGAAATTTTTTGCTTTTTGCTAAAATATATATATATATATATATATATATATATATTAAAGAGTTAATTACATCTAACATGAGGATAACCTAATGTATCCCCACGGAGTAACACCTTGAAAAAACCAGAAATAGATGAAGAACAAGAAACTAAAGAAGATTCCAAGGCTTTTTTAGCTAAAAAATTAGCTGGTTGATTTCCTTCCCCTAGAATATGGCTCCAAGTAATATTTAAATTAGAAGATAAGATTCTGATTTTACTGAGTCGATGAAGTAAGAACCAAGGAGACTCAGAAATATTAAGAAGAATGTTGACCAGTTGAAGACAATCCATCTCCACATGAATACTATAGTATTTCGTTTGTGCAACAAATTTTAAGCTCCAATAAATAGCAGCTGCTTCAATCTCCAAAATATTTGTAGAAGCCATAGGAGATGAAAAATACCACAAACAAGCTCCATTATGATCTCTACACACTCCCCCAATACTTGCTGAATCACCCTAAAGACTTCCATCAGTGTTGATTTTAAACCAAGAATCAATAGGTTTCCTCCAATATACAAGCTGAATTTTCCTTCCTTGATTTAAATTAGAAACTCTTACATACTTCTGAATCTTAACAACATAAGCCAAACAATGAGAAATAATAATATTAACAGATGGCAATTTTTTGTCATGAATCCAATTGTTCCTTGTAACCCAAATAAACCAAAAAATTATCAAAGGGATATAAAAGTCGCATTGTAATTTCTTATCATTCCAGCAAGCAGGAATATTAAGCCAATTGTGAAGATGATAACCTAAATTCAGAAATCCAAGAACCCCCTTCCAAACATTCTGAGAAAAGCAGCAACGACAGCTGGTCAACTTGCTCTGCTAGGGTTTGGCCTGTAATGGATTCTCCCTAGCGGCGAATGGTTTCTTCTGGAGGTGGTCTACTGGTACTAGTCTCTCTTGGTGGTCAGGTAAGGGTCTGGTGGTTGTTGGAAGGTTTCTCTCTAGTTTGGCTTTTCCCAGGCTAAACCTTTTTGAATTAAGTTACTGTTCCATTGTCTGGTTTCTGGTGGAGATGCTGGGAACTGGGGGGAGATCTTCTCCCTGCTTTTTGGCTTTTCCCGGGCTGAACCATTTTAATTTTTACAGTTACATTGGCTGGAACTCTGGTGCTGCTGAGAGGAGTTTCTCACTCTTGGACTTACTGTTCCATTGAACTACCTGCTGGAGCATTTTCACTCCTGAGTTATCTTACTGTCTCTTTACTGACCTCCTGCATGGTCCTGGTGGTGCTTTTATTAGCCCCCATTATCTAGCTTGGTGGTGGGGATTAGTTTTTTTTTTTTATGGCTGGTGTCAGTAACTTAAATGCTTTAATATCTTATGCTTCAGCTGTCAGTAAAGGGCTTCCTTCTACTAAGACAGCTGAACAATTAATTTTTCCCCAATGCCTTCATGATGCAGCTGCTGGAAAATCTGCCTGCCCATTTATCAGACCTCTAAGATATAAGGATGGTCGATCACCAAAAAATTTCTCTTCCCAGGAAAGGAATGCACTAGCTAAAGCCATTAAATTCACTATAGTGGGACAGTTTCAGTTGGGTCACCCCAAAATGGAATTTGTCAGAAACCAGTTTGTGCAACTCAATTTTGTGGGCCAATGGAAATTAGGTGTGATGGATGGTAGGCATCTTTTAATCAGACTTTCACATGAAGAAGATTATGCCAAATTACTGGATATCCAAGGAATGCAGATGGCTAACTCCTATATTAAATTCATTAAATGGTACACTGGGTTTGATCCAACAAAAGAACCCCCACTGAAACCTTTATGGTTTAAGTTTCCCAATTTGCCCATCCAATTATATCACACACATGCTATATTCCAAATCAGTAGGGCCTTGGGTACACCTTTATGATTTGACCCTTCCACTTTTGATATGGGAAGTCCAAATGGTGCTAGAGTTATGATAGAGAGAGATGTATCTCTTCCTGAGTTAGATATAATTTGGATCACCACATCTGATGACGGAGAAGGCTTCTGGCAAGAAGTCCAATTAGAAAACAAACCTTTGTTTTGCCAACATTGTAGAATGTTTGGACATTCTAAGGAGAAGTGATATAGACTGAAACCTACTTTTGAAAAGCCATCTAAATCCAAAACAGTGGAGAAACAGGCCACTGTTACAGTTCAGGAATTCTCCGTGGGGGAACAATTGTGCAAGAGACAGTGGCAGAGTACCCCAATATATCTGATGATGGTTTCCTAATAATGTTGAAATTGATAATCTAGAAAAATAAATTAATGAAGAAATAGTAGAATCAGTTCCAAAAATTCCAGTAACTGAGCAAAGTAATGAAGAAGAATTGGAACAGCAGATTACCCACTCCACAAACCATATGGATAAAACGCAGAATAAAATGGAAGTTGTTTAGTAGGAGCAGAATTCCAAGAAAAAGAAAATGGTCATCTCTGAGCTGCAGAAGCCAACCCATACTCCACAAACATTTGAGATAGAAAACAGATCTCATGGCTCCCCATGGCACCAGAAGGGGAAGAACTAGATCAAGATCAAGATCAATTCCTGCCCACTCCCCACCCCAAACCAAACTACCAGATGCTTAACTTCTTATGTTGGAATATTAGGGGGGTGGCCCACCCCCTATCATTTAAAAGACTTTTACATCGCTATAAAAACATCAACTTTGGTGCATGTTGACCTCATTTTTGATGAGATCTTCTCTTCTTCTTTTTAGTACTTAGGATCTAGCCTTAGACTTTTCCTTTGAGTATCTTAGAGGACTAGAATTGGGACCCACCACTTAGAAATTCAAACCACTTCTTAACTCGCTACAAACTCCACAAACTTAACTGTAGACCCCTAATCACCTAGAGGGTTGAGATCAAATGTGGAAGTTTAAAGGATGGGTTCCTATAGGACTCTTTGGCCTTAGGGCCGCCTTACAGGTGGCACAGTGCAGTGAAGGGCTGACTTACACACACACTACACTCATACACTACACTTTCACACACCTCCTAAAACACACCTATACCCGACTTGATCTCCGACTCATAAAGGTGATTCACATGGATGGTCCTTAACCCACTAAGCCCTTGGCACAGAGGGTTAGGAACAACATATTGGATGCCTCAAATGAGTCCCTTCAAGGCTCATGTGGGCTTGATATGGCTTCATGGCTCAACCAAAATGATTTCATTCCACTTACATTCACCCAATCTTCAATTTTCCAAATTTTTAATTTTTGACCCCCGGGACCCTACACTCGTCTAGCATACCCAAAACCCTTGAAACTACCCAAAATTTGCAAAATCACCTAAATTACCCAAAATTCCTCAAAACCAATCCCAAAAATTTCCTCACCACTCAAATTGATCATCCATAGCCAAAAATACCAAAAATTCCAAAAATACCTCCCAATACCCTCCAAATACCATAAATACCCCTCTTGACCCAAAAATCCAAAAATTCAGAAAATTCCTAAAAAATTCCAGAAACTCCCAAATATTCCTAATTTCATTTTGTTCAACTACACCATGGGCCAATTTTGGCAATTCACCCCACTTTTATCAAAACCCCCAATTTGACCCATTTTAACCCAAAGTGAACCCAATGTCAAATCAAACCTACCCAATTGACCCAAATTCTGGTCCAATTCAATTCTAAACTTCAATTCAACATTCCCAACACCAATCTAGACCAAATCCAAGTCCAATTTTGTTGACATTTTGATCCAAGTTCACTTTTGGCCTTAAAGCCCAATTTTGACCTAAACCCAAACCTAACCCAAATAAGCCCAAACCCCAAAATCAAAACCCAAACAAAGCCAAAACCTCTTTGAAACACTCCCATAAACATTTCCCAACATTTATTTTACATCAATTTCAACCCTAGCTCAACATTGGCCCAAGTTAACCCAATTTGACCTACATTGGCCCATTTACCAAAGAAGCCCAAATCCAGCCCGATTCGAACCCAAATCACTCCAAACTTATTTCAAAACACTCATGACACATCCATAAGCTAAACCCAACATTTGTTTGGCCCAATCCTTCACAAAAATTCCCATCCATAAATTTATTTTTAAACCAAAAGCCCACTTACAGGAAACCTTCCTAAAAGCCCAAATTCCATGGTAAAGCCCATATGACAAATTCTTCTCATCATACCCTTAATTAAAATCAATCCCTAAGTTTCAAAAACTAATCATGAAACCATTCCAAATTAAGCCCCATACAAATTCCCATCAAAATACCAAAATTTTCTTAAAATCCATTTCCATGAAATTGACTTGACTTTTCCCATGCCAAAGGTGAGCCATGAAGCCATGCATGAGCCACATGGGAGCCATGAGAGCTATGGAATCTACTTTCCACCTCACCATACCCAAGATGGCATGAGGAGGAGGCCCTTTCCATATTCTCTTAAGGGGGATTAGCCACTTCCATGACTCCACTAAACCATGCTTAAGCTTAATTGTACTTGGATGGTGACCCTTCCCCACTGATTAAGCTGACCTAAATCACTTTCCCTTCAGCCCAAATTGGTCTTGGAAAGTGGACTTAACCCAAAACTATGGGTTGACCCATTTAGACCCAAAACTAACCCTTTCCCATTCCACTTTGATTCAAACCCTTTACACATGTCCATGGCCAATTGATTGCACAAACCTCCAGCTACGACCCACTCGGACCTAAGGGTGACCCATGCCTGCAGGCCAGCCGCCTGGGTCGCCGGAAAACACCATGGCCGAGACCTTGGGAGGAGCCAAACTTTGGAATTCCACCTTGCTGAGCTGTCCCATGCCCAATTGCCACCATGGCTGTTCTTCCCATGCCAGAGCACCTGATCCCAACCCTTGGCCATCCTCGTGAGGCTCTCCGACCACCTCTATTTAAACCCGACCCCCTCACGACCATGGAAGAGAGTTGCACAAACCTTGTCGAAACTATGCCAAAATTGTTCCAAACCCTACTCCATACTTAGAGCGGTTGATCCCAGGTGTCAGTTGCCCTAATCCCCACCGACGAATCCGATTTCTCAGCCGAAATTTCACCCAAAACCAGGACACTTTGCCACGGTGAGCCAATCCTCGAATTGACTGGTCCTACACCTTCATCTGGACCAAGAGGAGAAGTTTCCACCGAAAGCCCCATCTCCGGAGCCACCCGGTTGTTCCGGCCTCCGAAGCTTTGTGATCGGGCTGTGGTCACTTTCATAGCTAGGCGATTCACCGGACCGGGAGACTTCTTCGGAGCTTGCCGGGATCCAATCGAAGGTTACACAACCCTCGGATTGAAGCCACACTTCTCCGAGCAAAGGTATGAGCTAATTCTTCATCCCGAGCTTCGGAGATTCTCCATTTCAAATGCTTTAATTTCGATGCATGATCACCATATAGATGTGTTCGTCTCTTGAAGACGAATCCATAGAAGCACAAAAACACGAAAATCCGTTAAGTATTGAGTGAGATATTAGGGATTTAGTGTGGACGGCTCTCGGGTGAGGACGCTTGGGGACGATGAACGGATGCCGTTCATTTAATACACGCACGGATGGACGGCCAGGATCACGCCGGATGAGGAAATGGAACGATACAGCGGGCCCCGGGAGCGCTGAGTCGGATGGAGGCGTCGAATTGGAGAGCGCCACGCGGCGTTTCGGAGCTGCCGAGGTTGACGCGGCGCCGCGTGGATAAATAAAAAATTAGGGTATTTTCTGATTTATTTAATTCCCTAAACTTCAAAAATCCATAACTTTGTGTAGAAAAATCAGAAAAATAAAATAAAAATACCCTCTTGCTCAGTGAACGGAGGAGAATAATGTGGAAAAGAAATCATTTAATTTCATCAAGTATTTTATTTTTAATGATTTATTTCCCCTCTGAATTATTTTAATTCTCCATGCATATAGGAAATTCACCATGACATGAGACCATAGGGCTTTTGAAGCCTCTAAATTTGGGAACATTCCCTGAATTTTCCAAAGTCAGAGGCCATCCCTATGAGAAGTTATTGATTTTTCAAATTCATGTTACTGTTCTGAGTATTTTAAATCTAATAGTTAGCATGTTGTGAAATAAATTCTAGGAAAATTTGGTGATGTTTCTTATGACCAGAGGAACCTAGGAAAAATATGTTTTGAACTAATTCATTTAAAATAACCCTAATTGGCTTAAACACCCAAAATAGGTCCCTAATTAATTAGAGCTTATCATACATCAAATTGACTTGAAATTAGTTCTCCACTAACCGTTAGGATCAGAGGAGCTCACAATAAAAATTTGAAGTCAGTTGGATTTGGTTAGCCCTACTAAATGGGTTGATTAAGCCATTTAGTCAATTTGAACTTTAAAAATTCATAACTTTAAAAATACTTTTCAAAAATTCACCAAATTGGTTTTGGAGCCTCTCTGATATCAGGGGAATTTAAGAAAATTAAAATTTCAATTTTCTAAAAAAGTTGATTTTTTGGTATTATTTTAATATTTTAATAATTAAAAAATAATAAAAATTACAAAAATAATAAAATTCACAAAAATGTCACATTTTGAATTTTAATCATTTAGGAACAAACCCCATATTTTTCTTAGGTCTATTTAATGAGATATTAAATTTTAAAGTCCTAAGGTAATTTTAAAATTAAAAAAATGTATTTTTTTAGCATTTCCACTAAAATAATTCTAATAGATCAAAGAAAAATCAAAAAATTGTAAACATTGATTCTCTGATTTCCTTGATATCAGAGAGAGTTTTGAAAAATATAAATTTCATTTTTCAACCTTTATTTTATTTTTAAATTAATTAATACTCCAAAACTTAAAATAATTATAATAAAAATAATATAATTCAAAAAATCACCAAAATTGGTCCACGTGGTCCTCTGGTCATTAGCAATGTCCCATAATTTTCTTAAGGACAGAAACTTTCCCTTGGTCATGTTATTAAATTTTCCTTGGAAATCCCTATTTTCTACCACAAATAATTACATAAATAAACTAAATACAGAAAAATCACATTTTCTCCTCTCATGTCTTTATTGACATATGCGTGAAGTCACATAAAAATTTAAAGTTCATTTGAGCTCAATTTAGTGAATTATGGAATTATTAAGCTTGAAGGGCAAAGTGGTAATTAAAATTTTAACCCTTAATTAAAACCTTAGGTTTAATAAAATTAACAAATAAAATATTTGATCTTAATCTGATTTGGATGATTGAAATTTAAATAATTAAGGGGTAGAAACCTACTAAACAATTTGAAAATAATTGAAATAAACCTTAATTAAATAATTAATTAAATTTGGAAGAATAATAAAGTTGAGATTATTAAAATAGGGATATTATTAGGAAGATATTTGTTCTCTAATCTAAGGGTCCCTAAATTAATCATCTCAATAATATTTAATTCCTAATTAAAATGATAATTCAAATTTAAGTTTTAAAATGTTAAAGGACTTAATCATTAAAATTAAATTAAAAATTGAATTATTAAACTCTTTTTAAATTTTCAATTAAATGAAAATAAAAAATAAAATTAAATTAAAGATTAAATTAAATAAAGTCAAACAAATTAAATTAATTTAAATTAAATTAAATCAAATAAATTAAATTAAATTAAATTGAACAAATTAAATTAAATTGAATTAAATTTAATTAAAATTAAATTAAATTTATTAAATAAAAATTAAATTAATTAAAAAAATAAATAATTAAATTAAATTAAATTAAATCATATTAAATTAAATTAAATTAAATTAAATTAAAATAAAAATAATAATAAAATCTAGTTAAAATTAAAATTAATTTAAATTAAATAAATTAAATTAAAATTAAAACCAAACCAAATCAAATTAAATTAAAGTTAAATTAAATTGAATTAAAAATAACATCACCTAAGACATAAAGAAATTAAAAATAAAGCAACTTGAACACTATTCCAAATTTAAATTCGATAACTGAAATTAAACTAAATCACAAACCATTTGAACACCAATTTGCCCTCGAGAACTTTTATTTGCCATAACTCCTAAACGGAACATTAAATGAAATGTTACTTCACCTATAGGATATTCAAATGTCCTAGTTCACTGTGCAAGAAAACAAAACTTGAATTCCCGGACGATTAATTCATTTTTATGATTAAATCCATTTGGACTTAAAACAATCCTATCAGTATTGAGAAGATGTTTAAGATTTTTCTTAAGCACTTCCTCAATATGATAGGATACTTATAAGAACAATTGAACTTAATTATTCTTTGATGAAGAAAATCGTCCTCAAACCAAAACACAAGAACCTAGACGTCATAGGAAATGACTAACTATAGGATTAGGAATTTGGTAGAAAACCATAACCCTTCCCTTAGCTTTACCTAGGAACTTGCTTAAATTTTATAATTGTGTTTTAAGTGCAGCTTAGGATGACGGGAAGACCCTTCAGGTACGCTTCTATTTTATTGCAATTTACCTTATTGCAATTTATTTAATCGCATTGCACTTACTTTTCTTGCATGATAAACAACTGTTGCATGAAAACCCACACCTTTAGGATAGTCCCTAAAGCTGAAACCAAAACTAAATTAAAAGTCATTGCAAGATAAAATTCACCGCCACAATATTTCAAAATATAAAACAACTCAAAATTTAATCTCAAACGAGAACACAAAGCTGCAATTACAACAAAATTAAGACGTCTCGTTGGATGATCGGGAATACCTCGGATGATGTAACCTACGTGTTGCTAAGCTGGATTTCCCACGGTCTAAATGAAAGTGTGGAACTCATTCGGTTGAGTTTAGCAAATTCATACTGGACTAAGTGAATCCGATAAAAATAACGATGCCGGAAGGATGGAACCGTGGGATCTTAACCGGTGTTGTTATAATCAACTTTAAGATTTGTTTTAAATAAAACATAAAAAAATACTTGGAAATTAAGAAATTTCTCTAAACCAAAACACTTTTCTCATCTCCTGATTTATGATTTCTAAAAGTAAACCTCTGCAACAACAAGGAACTTGGAGCACGGTGGGCAGCACGGCCATCTTCGTCAGCAAAACAACTCTACATCAGCTAAACATTCCTAGATTTAAACAACAAAGCCATAGGATTTCGAGGTAGTTTGCCTAGTGCAACATAAATCCTCAACCTCTTTGTTAGGCATTTGCATGATCATGTCATATAAATTAAGCCCTAACCGGTTTTAGGATTCTGAGGTAGTCGTCCGATACGACATAAACCCTCACATCTTCAAGGCTACTTGTTTGATTTTACCATACAAATATAAGTCCTAATAAATTAAAATTGGCAAGATCAAAACATTAAATAAATATTAGGACTTTCCTAAATTCAAGCCAAACAATAGGATAGTCGGGAAATTACCGTAGTTCACTTCGAATCTGTGATTTCTCCTACCTTTCTTCCTTTGAATTCCCAAAATAAAATCTTCCAAATTTGATCCATTCCCTATTGAAATTCCAAAATTCAATCCCTTGAAAACTTAAACTTTGAAATTCTTGAGAGCAGAATTATTGATTATTGTCGAGAGTTTTCTTAGGTGATTCTCGTCACTTAAGATGTAATTAACTATAGGGGCTTGCCCTTATAGGGAATTTTAAAGAACCCGAGTAATATAAACCCTGTTTAATGCTTTCATATTAATCAGGGGAATTTGTCGGCTTATAAAATTGGTTCGCAGACCAAACAGATGTCACAAATCTTTTAGTTTATTTAATCGATCCCCACCATCAAACAGTGTGTCTATCCTTAGGGATAAATACACGGTTTGTAGTGCGGTGCTCGTTTATATAAACTATTTGGGATGTGAGATCAGTTTGATTTCATATCTTAAAATTTTTAAACTTAAAATTATTTTCAAAATCAAATGCTACTTTCTAAATTATATATATATATATTTAAATCAAATTTATAATCTAAAATTCGCCGACAATTTCTGTTAGGCGACCCCTTTTTCAAAATAAAACACACAACCTAAATAAGTCGTACAGTGCATTGTCCTTTTGGAGTCCATGGTGTACAAGAATCAATCTAAGTTTTTAACCAGGTTTCCTGGCTGTTCATTTTTTGCTAACTCCTCTAATAAAATTTAGATTATCTGTAGGAAGGAAATCCAATGGAAAGTAGTGGTGGACCATCAAAAATTGGTTCATCTCCATTGCACTTTGAGTGGCCTCAATTTTGCAGCTACATTCATCTATGCTGGCTGCACCAAAACTGCTAGCAAAGAACTCTGACAACAGATCCACTATATTAATTCTAAGGAAGATCACAGCTTAATTGTTGGTGGTGATTTCAACAATATTGCATCCCCACATCTTACCAAACTTACTGAAATTAATGATAACATACAAAGAGCTGCATTGTTTGACCTGGGTTCCAAGGGAAATCTTTTCACATGGAAAAGGGGCAAAATTTGGGAGAGATTGAACAGATTTTTGGCAAATAATGCTTGGCATCAAAACTTCCTTCAAACCATAAAAACCCACCTTAATTTTGTTGGGTCTGATCACAGACCATCACTTATCATTATTTCTACCCCCTCTACTCAAACCACCCCCCCCCCTTCAGATACTTGAACTTTTGGTCCTCCCATCCTGGTTTCCAGTTAATTATTGCTGAACATTGGACAGGTTGCTCTCACTCTAACCCTTTCATCAGATTAAAGAACCTTCAGAATAAATTGGCTGGCATTTTTTCATATTGGAGTTGGGAATCTATTTGAGATATTTTCCATGTTGTTTCTAAGGCTGAATTGGAAGTCAATGCTTTCAAAGTTGCTGCAAATTCAGATGATGATTTGTATAGACATTTTTTGGATGCTCAGGAGAAATTACTTACCTTAATTGATTGGCAGGACTAACTATTGAGACAAATGGCAGTTATTAACAAATTCAAGGAAGGGGATAGAAATACTAAATTCTTTCATGCTTGGATCAAATACAGGAGGAAATGTAATGCCATCCACTCCATTATGAATGACCAGGGGGATTTGCTAAGAAATGGAACAGATATTGCCAATGATGCAGTCAATTACTTCCATAGGCTTCTCACATATACACCTTACTCTAGGCCTCCTATTGATGGTAGCATTTTTAGAAGGGAGTACAATTTACTAGATCTCTTGTTTTAGCTGACACACCCTCTCAAGAGGTAATTTGGGTGGCACTTAACTCAATTGACAACTCTAAGATAGCTAAGCCTGATGGCTTTAGTGCTGATTTTTATAAAAAGACTTGGGCTACTTGTAAGGCTGAAGTGTCTACTGCTCTCTAAAGCTACTTTCAGGGCAATGACATCCCACAATATTTTCATGCTTCCACTACTGGTTTAATACATAAGAACAATGCTCCCAAAAACTGGAATAATTCCAGACCAATCAGCCTTACTACTGTTATTAGTAAAATCATTATTAAAATCATTTTAAGAAGGCTACAACCTCACTTGGACAAGCTTATTAGACCTAACCAATCAGCATTTGTAAAAGGGAGATCCAAAGCAGATAATGTCCTCCTTTCTCAAGAACTTTTACTTGACTTGGATAAACCTTGTGGGGGTAACCTCATCAACAAACTTGACATTCAAAAAGCTTATGATACAATTGACTGGAACTTCATCCTTTAGCTCCTGCATGCTAGAGGCTTCACCAATGCTTTATGTCTTCTAATCAAGAGTTGGCTGAAACATAATAATCATTCTATTCTCATCAATGGGCAAAATTGGGGAGACTTCTATGCCACCAGAGGACTCAAACAAGGGAATCCACTCTCCCCTACCATCTTTATTATTGTAATGGATTACCCTTTTAGGCTGCTGGAGACTCAAGTCACCTCTTCCCCTTATGCTAGATACCACCATAAGTTAAATTTGGTTATATCTCACCTTATGTATGATGATGATCTTATGTTTTTTTCCAGGGCTTATAAACCAGCTGTTAAAATCCTTAATTGTCTCAGTCAATTTCAGCATGTTTCTGGTCTTCAGTTCAACCAAGCCAAGTGTGAATTGTTCTTCACCAACCATATCCCACATAATATTTTCAAATGGATAACCAATTTCACTGGTTACACCAATGTCAGCATCCCATTAATATACTTAGGGGTGCTCCTCATCAAAGGCAGATCTAAACAGGTTCATTTTGAAGAGATTATTGGGAAACTCAATGCTCATTTATCAAACTGGACAAACTCAATTTTATCCACTGGTGGCAGAATCACCCTTCTCAATAGTATGTTAACTACTTTCCCCTCATATATACTTTAGATTACATGCATGAAGAAAAGTACTAGAATCCAAATTGAGAGGATATTCAATAGATTTCTCTAGTCTGGGCAAACGAAGCAATCTCATTGGTCTAGCTGGCAAAACTTAGCCAAACCTATGGAAGCTGGAGGATTGTGATTCAGCGGGCTAAAGCATCTTCAGCAAGTTAACTTCTACAAGCTCTGGATTCACATCAGGCAACATAATTCTCTTTGGGCCCAATACACGAAAGGAAAATACTGTAGAGACATCCACCCAACCACTTCTCAAGTAAAAGCTGACATCTCTAGAATCTGGAAGCACATGCTCTTAAATAAAGATATTGCTGATTCCCTTTACTTATGGGAACTGGGAAAAGGAGATATTTTGTTCTGGCAAGACCATTGGTGTCCTGTGGAAATTCTTGTGCCTCCACCAAATATTGATAAAATCCTATTTCCAGTGTCCAGCTGCTGGAACGATATGTATTGGTCTATTCCTAAACTCTAACAACTTCTCACTGAGTCTTTTGTTAATTAGGTGGCCAATATTACTTTTGACAGATCCCATCCTGACAAGATTAACTGACAAGTTGGTAAGAGGCATAGCCTTACTAAGCAGATTTATCTCAGTCTCCACACTTAGCCATCAGCTAGATGGGGAAAGAAAATCTGGAACAGCTACCTTACCCCTTCCATGTCCTTCCTGATTTGGAGAATTTTTCATGGATACATTCCAACTGATGACATCCTTAAGTTGAAAGTCCTGAGAGGTCGTTCCAAATGCTATCTGCGTGGTTCCCATTCCGAAACAGTGCAACATCTCTTCTTTAATTGCTCTTTCTCCCAGGAAGTATGGTCTGGTGTTATCAGCTTGCTTAATATCAATCATTTACTGCTTGATTGGTATGATCTGTCCGGTTCTTGCTGATCCTGGCGATGGACCAAAGCAGGTGATATTCCTTTCATAGTGGCTTTGTTCATTTGGATGCACAGAAACAGTGTGATGTATGATGGAATGGTCAGCAAGGCTACAACTGTGGTGGGCCACTGTCACTCATTCATCACCAAGCTAAATAACTTTAAAGAAATTTCCCAGTATTCTAAACCCCCTGACCAATTTAAGCACTCTAGAATAATTCAAATTCACTGGAAAGCCCCTACAATCCCTTACATCTAGGTAAATACTTATGGAGCCTTCTCTGAACAAAGTGCAGGTATTGGTGGTATCTTCAGGAACTATAAGGGGAAATGCTTCTTATTTTTCCAATCTCCAACTATTGCTGCTGACCCACTAGAAGCAAAATTAGCTACTGTCTATTGGGCCATCTACCTTGCTACTTTTAAACAATGGTTCAACATCATTGTTGAGGGAGACTCCTCAATCCAAATACAATACCTGCAGAATGAACTCCCCCCCCCACCTGGCACCATTCTATTTGGATTAACCAAATCAGGGAACTAACTCAAAATCTCACTACACAATTTGTTTTCATATACAGGAAAGGAAATAGGCCTGCAAACTGGATTGCAAGAAGAGCTTATACCTCACAGGAAGTAATTGTGTCTTCTACCCCCCTCCCCTCAGTTGCAGTTTCTCCTGTAAACAGATATGTATCAGGCACCCCACTTCAGAATTGTGGATGTTTGAAACTTGAGCAACACCTACAAGCCTATTTCAACTCCATAGTTTCCTTAGGACAGTCCCAACATAATGAAATTTCGGTGTATTTTCTTTTTGGATTAAGTTTTTCTTTTGGTTACACTTTGGGATATGTTGTTTACATTAAGTTTTGTTACTTTTTCTTTTAGTGTGGAGTTATATAGGGTTGGGTTTTTCCCCTTGGGAAATTCCTCTAACTTCACTCTTTTGAATCAACATGTAGGGAGCCAAAAGTAACTCCTTTCCCCATATATATATATATATATATACACAAAAATCTCCCGGGATGGTGGCGGCTACCTTGGCTCTGCTAGGGTTTGGGCAGTAATGGCCCTGTCTGGGCGGCGGCTGGTGTCATCTGAAGGCTTCCTGTGGTGGTGTGGTACATTGGTGGGCTGGTAAGTGGTGGTTTTTCACTGTGGTGTTGGTTTTGTGAAGAAAGTTTTGAAGGGGAGCTTCCCGGGCTACATCTTTTTTGAATTTCTGTTACTGTTCCATTGGTTTGGTGGACTGGTGACCCTTGTTGTCTCTTCTTCCTCCTTCTGTTGGAACTGTTTACTTGCTAATGGCTAGTTCCAGTGTCTTTAAGGACTCTCCCACTTATGCCTCAACTCTCAGTAAAGGCATAGTACCTAAGTCAGTGGAACACCTGACCTTCCCTCAAATCTTGCATGATGTTGCTGCTGGAAGAGCAGATTGCCCTTTGGTCAGACCTTTGGGTTCTAAAGATGGTCGAACAGCAGAATTTTTTACCTCCCAGGAAATGAATACCCTTGCTGATGCTATCAAATTTACTCTTGTTGGACAATTCTAGTTTGGTCATCCCAAAATGGAGTTTGTCAGGAGGCATTTTGAGAACTTTCAGTTGGTGGGTCAGTGGAAGCTAGGGGTGATGGATGGTAGGCACCTGCTCATTAGGCTTTCAAAGGAGGAAGATTATACAAGAGTTTTTGGTTTGCAAGAGATGCAGATTGCAAACTCCTCCATGAAGCTAATTAAATGGTATCCAGGCTTTGATCCAGGTAAAGAGCCCCCATTAAAACCTTTATGGTTTACTCTCCCAAATCTATCAATCCAGTTATACCATACACATGCTATATTTCAGATTAGCAGGGCATTGGGAACACTCCTTAGAGTTGATTCCCCAACACATGATATGGGCAACCCAGCAGCAGTAAAAGTTCTGGTAGAAAGAGATGTTTCTCTACCAAAGATTGACAAAATATGGATTACCACTTCTGATGATGGAGAGGGGTTCTGGCAAGAGGTAGTCTTAGAAAATAAGCCTGTCTATTGCCAACACTGCAGGATGTTTGGCCATCCGAAGGAGAAATGCTATGAGTCGAAGCCACCTTCTAAGAAGCCGGCTAAAGAGAAAGCAGTGGAACTTCAGGCATTAGATATTAATCAGGTTGAAACTTCAGCACCCCAGGTGATTTCAAGTGACATGGTATCACTGCCAGATACTTCTAATGATGTGGTTCATCTCCAAGGAGAAGAGTTGGGCTCTCTGGAACCTTTAGGGGATAGTGAGCTTTTGCCAGGTTCTGTTACTTTACCTCATTCACACATAGAGAAGGAGCGAAAGGAAAATGGAATCGATCGGCAAATACAAAAGTCAAAGAAAAAGAAAAACCGGTCCATTGAACTTCGGAAATTTGCGGCTCGAGAATGGAGATATCTGATAATAAAAATTTCATTGGCTCCCCTAGGGACTCCTCAAGGGGGAGAGTCAGGACACGTTCTAGATCTATCTCTAACCACTCATCACCAAATCCAAAACCCCCTGATAATCAAATGTCTATGTTGGAACATTAGGGGGGTGGCACACCCCCATTCTATTAAAAGATTAATTCACCTATATAAGAAACACCAGCTTTGGTGTATGATCCTTTTGTAACCTATGGTATACAGAAAACAAGATAAAATTCTTTCCAAATTCCCTGGATGCACTTTATTTGCTAACTCCACCAATAAAATCTGGTTAATCTGCAGAAAAGAGCTCCTCTGGTCTGTCCAGGTTGATCATCCACAGCTTGTACATTTCCATTTCAGTTTAGTTGGGAACAATTTTGCTGCCACTTTTGTTTATGCTGGCTGCACCAAAACTGACAGAAGAAACCTTTGGAATGAGATTATTGAAATTAGTAAGGGGAAGACACTTAGCTGGATTGTGGGAGGAGACTCAACAGTATTGCTTCAACTTGTGAAAAGCTGGGAGGAAGAGTACCAAACCAGAATATGCTTACTGAATTTAATGACAGGATCAACAAGGCAGGTTTATTTGATATGGGTTTTCTGGGCAGCCAATTTACTTGGAGGAGAGGAGCCATTTGGGAGATATTGGATCGTTTTCTGGCTAATGACTCATGGCATCAAAACTTCCTAAACACTACCATCACCCACCTCAACTTTGCTCGTTCTGACCATAAACCACTTCTTCTCACCATCTCCACACCTAAAACCCATCACACTCCTCCCCCATTTAGATATATGAATTTCTGGTCCAGTCATCCTAAATTCGATTCTATAATTCGGGAAAGCTGGAGAGGTAGCTCCAGCTCTAATCCTTTTATTAACCTACAAAACCTATAACTACGAGTAGCTAGAGCTTTGAGAAAATGGAACTGGGAGACTATTGGTGATGTTTTTCAGGGGGTCATCAAGGCTGAAGTGGAAGTTAATAATGCTGAACTTGAAGCCCAAGGTGATGAGAATAAGTTTAAAGACTTTGTGACTGCACAAGAGAAGTTGCTTACTTACCTAAACTGGCAGGACCAAATACTTAGACAAAAAGCTTCTATCAACAAATTTAAGGAGGGAGATAGGAACACTAAGTACTATCATGTTTGTATCAAGTATAAAAGGAAGTGTAATTCCATCCTCTCTATCATGACAGATCAGGGGACATTGCTCAGGGATGGCACAGATATAGCAAACAATGTTGTCACATTTTTTCAAAAGCTTCTAACTTTCAAATACTGCTCCAGCCATTATATTGATAGCAACTTGTTTAATGATGTCTACCATTATACCAACACTATTAAACTCACTGATATCCCCTCACAGGATGAAATTTGGATGGCTTTACAGTCCATTGACGACTCTAAGAGCTGCTTGGCCACGATGGGTATAATGCGATTTTTATAAGAAAACACTAGGTAGTTTGTAAAAATGAGGTTTACTGCTGCTATCCAAGGCTTTTTTAAAGGAATTGATCTCCCACAGTACTTCCACTCATCTACCACTGTGCTTATCCCCAAAACCACTGCACCAAAAACTTGGAACCATTATCGACCAATAAGTCTCACCACTGTCATCAGTAAAATGATTAGCAAAGTGATTGTTGGGAGATTACAGCCTCATCTAAATAATATTATCAGTCCTCACCAATCTGCTTTTGTTAAAGGAAGATCCATTGCTGATAATGTCCTTCTTCCTCAAGAATTAATGCTTGATCTAGAAAAAACCTGCAGGGGTGGTAACCTAATATATAAGCTTGACATTAAGAAAGCCTATGATACTATGGATTGGAATTTCATTTTCCAGGTATTACATGTAAGGGGTTTCACTGCTGATTTCTGTATGCTGATTAAGAGATGGCTGAAATTTAATAATCACTCTATTCTGATTAATAGCCAGAGTTGGGGTGGGTTCCAAGCAACTAGAGGTCTGAAACAGGGAGATCCACTATCCCCTTCCATTTTCATCATTGTTATGGATTATCTTTCAAGTCTAATTGAGGCTCAGGTTTCCCCTTTTCAATATGCCAGATACCACCACAAGTCCAATGTGATTATTTCTCATCTTTTATATGCTGATGATCTAATGATTTTTTCTAGGGCTTCAAAGATTGTTGTTAAAAAGTTATCAATTGCCTTAAACATTTCCAACTGGTTTACGTCTGCATTTCAACAATGCTAAGTGCGAGCTGATTTTTCCCAAGTAGATTACTGCAGATTTGTCTCATTGGATTACTAATTACACTGGATTCTCTAAAGCTACTCTTCCATTAAAATATTTGGGGGTGTTGCTGATTAAGGGCAGATCCAAACAGCTACACTTTGAGGAGATTATTGGAAAACTCAATACCCAGTTATCTAACTGAGCAAACTCTTTCCTATCTTCTGGTGGGAGAATTACATTGCTTCATAGTATACTCACAACATTCCCAAATTATGTCCTCCAAATGACCTGCATGAAGAAGAGCTCTAGAATCCAAATTGAAAGAATCTTTAACAGATTCTTATAGTCTGGACAAAGAAAGTAGATGCACTGGGCTAGCTGGCAGAAACTTGCTAAACCTATTGAGGCAGGTGGCTTGGGGTTCAAGGCATTACACCACCTGCAGAAAGTTAATTTCTGTAAACTATGGATTCAATTCAGACAACAAAATTCCTTGTGGGCTACCTTTATGAAAGGAAAATATTGTAAAGATAGCCACCCCAATTTGGTACAAATCAAACACGGAACCTCCAGGATGCGGAAACATATGCTTCGAATAGAGACCTTGTTGAATCTCTTTATTGCGGGAACTTGGGCATGGGAAAGTGCTCTTTTGGCAAGACAACTGGTGCCCCCCTGAGATGAAGAATGCCCTCCCTAATATTAATAAACAGCTTTTCCCAATAGCCAACTGCTGGGATATTCTTCATTGGTCACCCACTAAGCTTCAGGAGCTGCTCATTGAGTCTTCTGCTCATCAGGTGGCCTCTATTCCTTTTGACAGTACTAAACCTGATAGGATCATTTGGCAAAAGGGTAAGCTCCACAGTCTCACCAAGCACATCTACCTGAACATTTTCAGCTGGCCATCATTCGATTGGGGTAGGAAAATGCGGAACAAGTATCCGACACCCTCCATGTCCTTCTTTATTTGGAGAATTTTTCACGACCTCCTTCCAATCGATGATATTCTCGAACTCGAGGGGCTTAGAGGGCCATCTAAGTGCTACTTATGTGGGACTGATGCTGAAACTATTCAGCACTTATTCTTTAGCTGCAGCTTCTCACAGGAGGTGTGGAAGGAGGTCCTTAATTTTATTAAGATCAACACACTTATTCTTGAGTGGCAGGAGTTATCAAATTGCTGGTTGTCCTGACATAAAGCTAAAGTGGGAGATATTCCTTTCATCCTTGCTTGGTTTATATGGATGCACAGAAATAGTGTGAAATACGAAGATAAAAGGTGTAAAGTCCTAACTGTGGTGGGAAACTGCCACTCATTCTTAAGCAATCTCATCCAATTGAAGAAGTATCATAACATCTTCAACACTCCTCGACAAGACTACCCAAAGCGAGTCTAAAGTTATGTTAATTTACTGGAAAGCTCCAACCTATCCAATTATTAAAGTTAATACGATGGGGCATTCTCGATCGGGGATCCGGTTGTGGGGAGTCTTTTCGGGGACTAGGATGGTCGGTGTGTAAGTTTCTTCCATACTCCATTGTTCTTCGCTGATGCCACGGAATCCGAATTAGCTGCTGTTTTTGGGCTCTCGGCTGGCCACTTCTTGGCATTGGTGTGATGTTGTTGTTGAATGTGACTCGGCTTCCCTTATTCAGTATATGATGAATAACCTTCACCCTCCGTGGCACCATGCCATCTGGATTACTAGAATCAAGACACTAGCTCAGCAGATTAATACCAATTTCAATTTTATTTATAGAGAAGGCAACGAGCCGGCTAATTGGCTTGCTAAGACGGCTCTTCACTCCCGGCAAGTTCTTATCTCCCCGACCCCCTCCTCGGTTATCTTATCTTATTGAACCTGATCGAATTAAGGCTCCTCATTTTAGAGTGGTGGACATCTAAGGATTACTTTATTGATGTTCCTCACTTCCACCCTTTTGTCCTATCAGCTTTACATTCTGGGTTTTTGGCTTCTGCTGGAAATTGTTTTTGGTGGGGCATTTTTGCTGGTTTTTTTCAGATTTTGCAATTGAGAATGAGTTTTAGAGGTTTTATTGGGATATTGGGTTGCTATATATATATATATATATATATATATATATATATATATATATATATATATATATATATATAAACACTAAATTTTTGTAACTTTAGTTAGGATCTTTGTCGAGTTTTGTTGTGGGTTAGGTGGTGTATTCTCCTTTGTTTTTGGAGATCCCCCTTACCATGTTTTGTATCTCCTATTTGGTATTAACAAAGTTGGAGCTCGTTGAGGCTCCTTTTCTAAATATATATATATATATATATCGTCGGCATAAAAATTCGACCAGCTAAAGTCTTTGGCGCCGTTGCGGGGAAAAGAAATTTAATAAAGAAAAGAATGTAAAGAAAAATTAATTTTTACTTTTCGAGTCTTATTTAAACTTGTATGATTTATTCCAATATGTTGTTGTTTTTATTGTATTTTATTTAATTGTGTATGCATAGTTCAGGTTCTGAAGGACTTATGCCTTATGATTCTAAATTAGAAAGAATTATAAGAAAAATCAAAAAAATTAAAAATACAGAAAAAAGATAAAAATATTTAAGTAATGGAAATTCAAGATAATCAATATACTGAAATCCATTAATCCCCGATAGATATAAGTGCAATGGATGTCAGAAACTTGGTTCCGCTGGATAAATGCGCTGATGATTTATGATATGAACATAATGATTTTATAATATGGGATACTATGCAAGTATACGTATCGTTTATCAAGCAATATAGGACTTTTTGATTAAGCCTCGAGATATCAAACCCACAGGGAAAATGTAAAATCTTTAGAGGAATCAGAGAAATTATCTTTTTACTTTCTTTAATTTTTTTCGAAAAGTATGTCTTAATTTTGAAAAGTTTTTAAGGTTGATATGTCTTTTGAAATTTTTTTAATAAAATGCTAAACAAGAAATTAAAATTAAAATAACTAATAACACTGAATGTAAAATACTTTTAACTAGACTATCTTTTTCTTTCCTTAAAGTATTGTTGTAGAAGTATTGTTGTAGAAGTATTCAAATTTTTGTTGCAGCAGATAGAAGCAAATGTGTTCTTTACCGTTACTTGGTTCTATAAAGAACATAGGTTAATTTGAGATTTATATAATTTAAAATGTGGTTAGGCAGAGAAGATACCAGTCTCTCACGCTAAAGCTCCCTCAATTTCCACCACCTGTGGGCTAACTTTTCATAACAAAACTCAAAACTTCAAACCAAATTAGTGAGTTTTAGCCTGACACTCTAAAATCCTCTAATTTTACTTCCTTTCATAAAAATATCATCTAATATTACATTCAATTATATGGACTACAATTCTCACCCATATAATTGCATGTGATTCCTACTAACTTTTATGAGACAATACAACATTGGATCTTACATAATCTCAAGAAATTTTACAACTTAACAGGCCAAATTAAAAAGTAAACAAAGTTTTTAGAATCAATGTTCACAACTTCTTCCAACTTTTAAACACTTATACTTTCCAGAACAATTCTCTCTAAATTAATTACTTCTCCATTTAAGAAAAAAAAAAGATAAAGTAAACTACTCTAAAAGCATTGAGAAAATATAAAAACACATTGATTTGAAATTAAAAAAAATAAGAAAAATAACAATGAAAAACAAGTATTAATAAATTAAATAAAAGTAAACACTTATCTGAAAATCCTCTACACAAGAATAAGGAAGTTCCTCTGAAACATTGACTCTTTGTTGAACTACTCCTCATAGCAAGTCTCCCAACTTTGATGACTCAGAATACAGACTTCAGACTTCAATAAAAACGAAACTTAAAGAAAGAAACGATGTGGGAAGAAGAATACTTCACTCCGACCCTTTTCTCCTTTCTACTCTCTACTCCTACTCTAAAATAAAAACTCTTAAAAATGCAGTTGAAGAACAAAAGAAAAAAAAAGAACCCTTTAAAATGAAAAGGAAGAGTCTCTTAATCTTTCCTAAGAATCTCTTTAAATAGTAAACCAAAAGGTTCCTTGGTGTCTCTTCAAAAAGCGTCCAGATTCGATGTATCTACCAAGGAACGCACCCCTTCATTCAAACTTGCCGCCCAAAGGAGGTTATGGACGTTACCACCATGAGTTGCATCCCATCCCCTTTGAAATTGGTGCCAAATCCATTTGAAATTTTATTTTTAAATGTGGCGGCTAAGCGCCGGCCCAGCGGCGCTTAGCCGCCATTGCCAAATTTTTGACTTTTCATTTTTTTGCTCCAAATTTGATCTAATTTTGCTCCTTTCATCATGACCATCCATTTTCATCATACCTGCAAGAAAAATACAAAATACCTTCCATTAAAGTGCAATATCATTAAAAATAGGTATAAAAATGTGCATAAAAATTCAATATATTTTAGGTGTATCAAAATCCCCCAAACTTAAAATGTTACTTGTCCTTAAGTGATAGTTAATCTCATAGAACATTTTAGAATGCAAATTATCTAATGAGTTTCTTAGGAAGATAACAAAATTTTGTTCTAGAAATGGAATAGTCCAATTTAGAAAAAATTTCAGTAATTAAAACTAACTTAAAGTTCAAAAACTTCTTAAGTAAAAGAAAAATGATAAATATAAGTTTCTATCTAATTCAGAAATATTTGTAGATTTTTCAAAATATAGAATTCAAACATTTATTTTTCTCACTTACAAATCTTTATTTGAAAAATGATTTTACTTAATATATTACAACTTTAAGCTTTAGATTTTTTTCTGAACTTATATCTTTAACTTTAGGTATGAAACCAATTTTTGATTAGGCCCTTAAATCCTCAAGCTTCTCCTCCCTTTTCATATACTATATTTTTCACTTTTTTTCTTTTTTTTGATAAGGCAAGGATTAATATATCTGGATAGACCTTTAATAATTTTGAATTCCATCCTTCCATTTAAAATAAAGATCAGATATACATCTTTCACTTAAAAATCATAATAATAGTATCTGAAAATTACTCTTCGATAAAAGAAATTTATGCTTTGAAGAGTGAAAGTCAAATCTTCTATTTATCCAAAAATACAAAACTTCTTACTAAAGATAGTTTAACTTTATTTAACACCTCTTCATTAAGAAAATTTTTAACTTTATGTTTTTCATGATTACATTAAATTTTAACTAAATTCTTTTATTCATTTCTATATTCAAAATTTTGTTCCCCTAATATAACTTTATGTACATAATTGTTCTCAATCAAAAATAAGATTTATTTTTAAGTATTCTTTAGAATCAAATAAAATTTTAGGTTTTTTGAAAATATTTGTTTTTTAAAATCCCCCCAAAACATTAAATTTTTAATTATGATAAAACATTTAAGCATAAGAAATGATACAGGGTGAGAAATAAAAACTAACATATCATGCTTGTAGGAATTTTTAATATCCTAATATGCAAGTATAACAATTTAAATACAGGAGTAAAATGAAATCAAATTTTGTTTTCTTTTTTTCAAAACATTTTTCTCTTTTTTTTTTAATAATAAGAAAAGTAAAAATTTCAGAAGACTTCTACAATAGTGGAGGTTTTCAAAGCAAATACACACCAACTAAAATAACACACCGATACAGATAACAAATGATAGTGGAATTTGAAGAATTTTAAACATGTAGTTTTCCTAAGTAGAAGTTCCTAATTGAGGTTTATAACTTCCTAACAGTTTTTGGAATTAAAGTACACACTACTAAAAACTCTGACATAATATACACATAAAACATTTACTATTACACACTACCACACAGCAACATATAGATCTACAATAAAACAACAACAATATCTGAATATGCATAACAGATAAACAGTACAACTATAATCTGTATACTATTAAGTTCACATCACAACACAATCTTCAAATAAAATACTAGATAAAGTACACAGTGACACAACACATCAATACAACTAAAACAAATAATATACATGTACTCTTCACCCTCATCATCATCATCATCTTGCTAGTTCCAATTTCTGGATGACACATAAGGTATATAGAATTGATGAGGTGGCATCTCAGCACACTGATCTCCTCTAATCAGTCTATCTAAATATTGCTGATAATTCTCTTCATATTCATTATGTTTTACAATATATCTCTCAACATTATCTAGCTTACCATCCATATCTCTCACATGCTCTCGAGCAAGACTCACTTTTTTTAAAATCTTTCTTAATAAACCAGTCTGTGAAATAGTAGATGAGGAAGCACCTGAAGTAGTAGCCCGAGAAACAGAAGCAGAAGCAGTAGAAGCCCCACCAAATCCTCCTCTCCAACTAAACTCTGAAAGTACAGTGTAAGAACCAATGTTTACAACGGTAATAGGTCTCAATGGCTGAAGTACCCTTCCCAAGTCTCAAATTTCACTCCAGATCTTTTAGAAAGTGAATGAATCAAAGAAGGAAATCACATATCTGCAGTCATGGTTGATCTAGCACAGTTCAAAACATAATCATAAATTATACTTCCAATATCAATAGGCTTCCCTTGTTGAATAGAATGGTTCAACATCGCTCTTTCTCTAGTCACTTCACTGGTATGACTCGAAGGTAAAAACTTAGACGAGATAAAATAATGCCATGCCTTAGAAATAGCATTTAATTTGGAAGCAGGAAAGCTTCTATCATTTGTAATTTTCTATAACCCTCTTTCATCAGTCAGATATTCCATAATCTCATCTAATTCTCCTTCCGAAGGATGATAGTTAGAATAAAAACAGAACATATCAGGAGGTAGTCCATAAAAGGTATTGATTGCACTTGAAGAGAAGTTTACTTCATGCCTCCTAACCATCACCTCATTTTCCTGTAGCAGGTAAATTTGCATAAAATTCTATTACCACAGAAACAACAACAACAACAACTGAGAAGCAACAATAATTCTGCCAGTTTCTTCTTGCAATCATATCTTCAATCACCTATCCTGGCTTAATAAACACTCGCTGAGGAATCAACTTACGTGATTGCAATGCATCGACATATCCTTCCTCAGCCCTCAAACTAACAAATTTGTCAGAATCAAACTTCGTCTTTTCTCGTGCATGCTTTGACTTTGGAGCCATCTCTAAAAATTCACGAAAAATTCACCATAAATTTCAAAATCAAACTAAACTTGCTAAATTATCTTCCAAAAGATATTTTCACTAAATCCAAGCAATTTATCAAGCTTTTCCTCAAATTTTCACCATGAATAGTGATTTTAAGATTTTCCATAATGTACTCAAAATACATGGTGAAAATAAAAAATTGTAACTTAGGAGTAGTGCTCTTACCTCAAGGAATCCAGATCTAACAATTTTTGTTGAGATCGATTCTTAAATGATCCACAATATGATACCCTATTCTCCTCTTTCGCGACAAAACAAAGGTTGAAGACGATGGGGCGATTGGAAATGGAAATTTTTGGGTTTTTAACTTTCGGGAATCAATTTTCGCGAACTGGCACCTAAGAGCGAACTATCGGCGCTTAGCCGCAAAATCTGGTGCGTAAGCGCCGGCATTCTGGCGCTTAGGCGCCAGTTCCTAAATTTTTATAATTAAGGTATATGCACTAAATCACTTTGTTAATTACCCTTAATTACTCCAAAATAATTATTTCTCCCCACAAATCTTCTAATACTCGAAATCAAAGTAAAATAACCAATGATTCCACACAAATTTCACAAAAACAAACTTATATTAAAACAAACATAATACTTAATATAGTACTAGAATTTTCATCCAAACATAAAGGATAAAATTCTCAAAATACAATACACTATAATCTTAAACTGATAAGTGTACATCTCTAAGATGTACCCATCACATCATCAGGCATATACTTAAACATTAAACACAACAAACATGAACTCACAAGAACACTAACATAAAACATAAGACACTAAATAAATAGAAACAAAACACTTTTAATTCCACTCTCCATAAGGCAGAATATAACCAGGACCACTATTATTCTCATTTGACCCTTCGGGAATATAAATTTGATAAAACAGGCGATCATTGTTCATTCTTATATTATCTTCTTCAATCCATTTATTCTTCACAAACATCGCCTTATCTATTTCTTCCACAAACCTTGAATGATTGAATTGCATCTTGAGTTGCCATCCCATGTGATCCAGATGTAAAGTAATATCATTGATCTTTGCTTCCACTGAAGTCACTCGGGCATCAATTTTTGCAATCATCTCTGCAATACCTTGAATGCTAACAGCCAGATATCCATTAAGTAACTCCTTAGCACTATCACTAATGTACTTAATTTTATTAGAATTTTTCTTCTTCTTCATCTCGTTCTCCCAGGAAGACATGGTGCTCAAAATTCTCTTCTTAGACTTCAGAAATGAAAATAGGACTTGGGGCAAGTGTTTTCCTTAAGTCGAGACCTTTTTATAGACTTAGGAGATGCTAGAATATTCTCCAACACGTTTAGAATCTCCTAAATAACTCCCACAAATTTGCCCCCACAATCTAGGCTCTAAATTCACGTTTTTCACATTTTTTATAACTGTGACGCCTAAGCGCCAACTAGTCGGTGCTCAGCCGCCAGTGCACAATTTAGCACAGGTCTGCTAAGTGTCCAAATTCTCATTCTAACTTCTCCAAATCATAATTAAGGTCAAATAAACTCCACTTAAGTTTAAAAACTCCAATTTACTACCACTAAAAACATAAAAACAAACCAAACAAAGAAAATAAAACACATAAAACAAACATAAAGCAAAGCACACCGATAAATATGGGTTGCCTCCCACAAAGCACTTGTTTTAACGTCTTCAGCCTGACATACCCAGAACTCATTCTGAGTGACCCAACATTAAATTCTCATCAGATTTAGATTTATTGACAGAAAAATATGGTTTAAGTTTATGTTCGTTAACTTTAAATATATTTCTAGTCTTAGGATCTTGAACATTTACAGCTCCATAAGAATAAACTTTTGTCACAATGAATGGACCCATCCACCTGGACTTAAGTTTTCCAGAAAATATTCTCAATCTAGTATTATATAGTAAAACTTGTTGTCCTGGTACAAGATTTTTATTAAGAATCTTCTGATCATGCCCTAACTTCATCTTTTCCATATAAATCTTAGCATTTTCATATGATTCATTCCTTATTTTTTTAAGCTCATTGAATTGCAATAATTTTTTTTCAACAGCATCTTTCAAATTATGATTGAACTCTTTAATAGCCCAATATGCTTTATGCTCAAGTTCAAAAGGTAAATGACAAGCTTTTCCAAAAATCTGCATATATGGTAACCTTCCTATAGATGTTCTGTAAGCAGTCCTATAGGCCCCCAAAGCATAATCCAGTTTTCTTGACTAATCCTTTCTATTTTGATTAACAGTTTTTCCAATATTCTTTTAATTTCACGATTGGATAATTCAACCAAACCACTTATTTGTGGATGATAAGCAGTAGCAATGCGATGATTAATATGAAATTTCTTTGCTAACTTCCCAATAATTGCATCTCTAAAATGACTTCCCCCATCAGTTATAATTACTCTTGGTATTCTAAATCTGCAAAATATATTATTTTCTAAAAACTTTGAAACACTTTGAGCATCACATCGAGGTAAAGCAATAGCTTCAATCTACTTGGAAACATAGTCTACTACTATCAAAATATAAACATTTCTGAAAGATGGTGTAAATGGTCCCATAAAATCTAATCCCCAAACAACAAATATTTCAATTTCCAACATATAATTGAGGGGCATCTCATTTCTTTTAGAACTATTGCCTACACGCTGACATCTATCACAATTTTTAATATAATCATTCACATCCATAAAAATTGTGGGCCAATAAAATCCTGATTGTAATATTTTATATGCAGTTTTATCACTTCCAAAATGTCCCCAATAATCAGAATCATGACATTTTTGAATAATTTCATAAGTCTCTTCCAAAGGTACACATCTTCGAATTATAAGATCCTTTCCTTGTTTATATAAAAATGGGTCATCCCAAAAATAAGTCATAGGATCAGACAAAAATTTCTTCTTTTCATGATATGTCAAACCATAGGGTATAATATTACTAACAATAAAGTTTACTATGTCTGCATACCATGGAACACTCCATTCTTTAACACTGAACAGTTTTTCATTACGAAAATGTTCATTAATTTCTTCAATGTAAGAGAAAGATTTTTCAATTTCAAGCCTGGACAAATGATTAGCAATTTGATTATCAAAACCTTTCTTATCTACTATCTCAAAATCAAATTCTTGCAAAAGAAGAATCCATCTTATAAGTCTCGGTTTTGCCTCATATTTCTTCATTAAGTAATTGATAGCAAAATGATCAGTATGCACAACACATTTAGTTCAAATTAAATATAATCAAAATTTATCAAAGGCAAATACTATAGCTAATAACTCTTTCTCACTAGTGGTATAATTAGTTTGAGCTTTATTAAGAGTTTTACTAGCATAATAAATTACTTTGAAAATTTTATCATATTTTTGACCTAAAACAGCACCAATAGCATAATCACTAGCATCACATACTATCTCAAAAGGTTTTTCCCAATTTGAAGAAATTATTACAGGTGTAGTGATTAATTTTTCTTTTAATGTTTCAAAGGCTTTACGACAATTATCACCAATATTAAAAATTGCATCCTTTTCCAGTAAACGACATAAAGGTTTTGTAATCTTTGAAAAATCTTTGATGTAAATCCTGTAGAATCCAGCATGTCCTAAAAACTTCTAATTCCCTTTACATTGGTTGGGCAAGGTAAATTAAATATAACTTCAATTTTTGCAGGATCTACCTCCAAACCTTTTTTTGAAATCCGATGTCCCAAAACAATTCCTCCTGCTATCATAAATTGGCATTTTTCCCAATTAAGGATGAAATTAGTTTCTTTACAGTGTTTTAGAGCTTTAGATAGATGTTCTAAACATGATTCAAATGAAATTCTAAACACTGAAAAGTCATCCATAAAAATTTCAATCCCTTTTTCAATTAAATCATAAAAAATAGCCATCATACATCTCTGAAATATATTAGGGACATTACATAAACCAAAGGGCATTCTTCTAAAAGCAAACATACCATAAGGACTGGTAAACGTAGTTTTGTCTTATCCTCAGGAGCGATTTGAATTTGGTGGTAACTAGTATATCCATCCAAAAATCAAAAGTATTTATGTCCAGCCGGTCTATCCAACATTTGATCTAGAAAATGGAGTGGAAAATGATCTTTCCTTGTGGCAAGGTTTAATTTTCTGTAATCAATGCATATTTGCCACCCTGTAACTTGTCTTGTTAGTATCATTTCATTCTTTTCATTAACAATCACAGTTACTCCTCCATTCTTAGGAACACGATGAATAGGACTAACCCATGCACTATCTGAAATAAGGTAGATAATTCCAGCATCCAACCACTTTAAAATTTCTTTCTTAACAACTTCTTTCATGATAGGATTTAATCTCCTTTGGGGATCAGCTCGCAGTTTTCTATTATCTTCCATAAGAATTCTGTACATACAAATTGAAGGGCTGATTCCTTTAATATCAACAATTGTACATCCAAAGGCTTTATTGTGCTTCTTCAGAATTTCAAGCAAACTCTCTTCTTCTTTTCAGTTAATTGAGATGAAATTATAACTAGCAAGGTTGAGGATTTACCTAGAAAAACATACTTCAAATGATCAGGAAGCATTTTTAACTCAAGTTTAGGAGGTTTTTCAATTGATGGACCATAAAATTTATCTTTTTCAGTCATGTCCAACAATTCAAAACTTTCATGAACATACTTTAAATTTTCTTCTTGAAAATCTTCAAAATCAAATAGCTCCTCTTCATGCTTATATTCAAATTCTTCTCTTTCAGCTTTTTCTTCATAAGTTGACTTGAAATGACATTCACTTAAATATTCGATAACATCCATCCTAAAACACTCATCTTCTTTACCTCTTATAGGATATTTCATCGATTTTGAAATATTAAATGTAACAGTCTGATCATTAACCCTCATCGTTAATTCCCCTTTTTGCACATTTATCATGGCTCTGCCTGTAGCTAGAAAAGGTCTCCCCAAAATTATGGGTATCTCTTTGTCTTCCTCCATATCTAACACAATGAATACACAGGAAAAATAAATTAATCCACTTTTACCAAAACATCTTCTATAACTCTTTTAGGATATGTGATCGAACGATCTGCTAATTGTAGAGTTACAGTAGTCGTGGTTATTTCTCCTAATCCCAGTCTTTTGAATATTGATAGAGGCATAAGGTTAATGCTTGCACCAAAATCACATAAAGCTTTTCCACATAATCTTTCTTCGATTGCACATGGAATTGTGAAACTACTAGGATCTTTAAGTTTTTCAGGAAGATTTTTCTGAATTTTCGTACTACACTCCTCACTAAGTGCAACAGTCTCATTTCCTTCAAACATACTTTTTTTATTAAGAATATCCTCCATAAATTTCGCATAGCTTAGCATTTGTTCTATGGCTTCAGCAAATGGAATATTAATGGTAAGCTTCTTTAATATCTCCAATAATTTTTAAAATTGTTTATCCAACTTTTGTAGACGAAGTCTCTGAGGAAATGGAGGTGGTGGTTTTTCTAAATCAACCTTATGTGGATAAATAGGTCTTTCAAAACCTTTTGGGGCATCCTCTTTAGGTCTTTCAATCTCTTCTTTCACTACTTATGTTTTTTTTGAACTCTACCTTCCAATTCTTTTCCACTTCTCAGTTGAATTGCTTTCACTTGTTCTTTATTCTTTTCTCTTGGATTCACTTCAGTATTACTTGGAAGCATTCATTGGGATCTATTACTTAAGGCATTAGCAATTTCTCCCAATTGATTTTCAATATTTCACATGGTTGCTCCTTGAATTTGTAATTGATATCCCATAAGTGATACTACTTCTTCCATAGACAACTTCGTCTTCTTAAATTGTAAAGCATTGTTATAACCTGAAGGATAAGTTAATCTATTATTATTATTACCTTGGTTATTCCAATTCCCCAATGGGTTTACTTGGGTGTTCCCCCATTGTTGACTAACACCACCCTGATTATTGTTATTCCAGTTAAAATTTGGATGATTCTTCCAACCTGGGTTATAATAATTAGAATATGGGTTGTTAGGTTTGATTATATCATTCACAGTTTCTGGTGAAGAATAAGAATCAACCATTTGGCCTAATGAATTTTCTTCAATCATGAGATTTGGGTGAGAAAAATTCATCCCAAATTGGTCTATCTTCCTCGATACAACGAAGCAACTTGATTTGCTAACATTGTAAAAGCATCATTTTCATAAACACTGGCTACCTTTTTAAGATTTAACCTTTGAGAAGGCCATTGAAAATTATTAGTAGCCATTTCTTCAATTAAAGCATAAGCATCAGAAAATGGTTTAAACATTAATGATCCACCAGCAGCAGCATCGATGATTGATCTAAGAGATCTAACTAATCCATTATAAAATGTTTGAATTATTAACCAATCTGGCATGGCATGATGTGGACATTTCCTAACGAGATCTTTAAATCTTTCCCATGCTTCATATATTGATTCTCCTTCAAATTGACAAAAAGATGTTAGATCATTTCTTAATTTCACAGTCTTAGATGGTGGAAAATATTTTGTAAGGAATTTTTGTGACAGTTCACCCCAAGTTCTAATTGATCCAGGTGCTAAAGAATGTAACCACATTTTAGCTTTATCCCTTAGTGAGAAAGGAAAAAGTCTAAGTCTAATAGCATCATCTGAAACACCATCATATTTAAAAGTAGTACACAACTCTAGAAAATTAGCAAGATGGATATTAGGATCTTCAATTGTTGCTCCCCCAAACTGATTATTTGACACCATTTAAATAATAGCAGGTTTAAGCTCAAAAGAATTAGCAGCTACAGCAGTGGTTTGAATACTACCACGAAGTTCATCTATTGTAGGATTAACATAATCTCTTAAAGGTCTTAATTCTTGATGGATGCCTACATTTTGATTTTGATGATTTGCCATTTCTTGAATATTTTTTATTTTTTCAGTATTTTTTATTTTTTTGATTTTTCTGATAGCTCATTCTAATTCAGAATCGTAAGGCACAAGTCCTTCAGAACCTGAACTACGCATAAAATACTAAAACAAAACAAAATACAACACACTAACAAAAATAAAGAAATGTAAAAATTTATAATTTCTTAATTCCCTTTAAAATGCAATTTAATTAATTTTTCCCCGGCAACGGGTCGTCCAAAAACATGGGCCTCAAGGAATATAAGTACAACAAATGCCAGAAACTTGGTTCCGCTGGATAAATGCGCTGATGATTTAAGATATGAAAATAATGATTTTATAATATGGGATACTACGCAAGTATATGTATCGTTTATCAAGTAATACAAGACTTTCTGATTAAGCCCCAAGATATCGAACCCAGAGGGAAAATGTAAAATCTTTAAAGTAATCAGAGAAATTATCTTTTTACTTTCTTTGATTGTTTTCGAAAAAGTATGTCTTGATTTTGAAAAGTTTTGAAGGATGATATGTCTTTTGAAATTTTCTTAATAAAATGCTAAACAAGAAATTAAAATTACAATAACTAATAACACTGGATGTAAAATACTATTAACTAAAATATCTTTTTCATTCCTTTCGTGAAGTACTAATAATTCTTAAAGTATTGTTGTGGAAGTATTCAAATTTTTGTTGTGACAGATAGAAGCAAATGTGTTCTTTACCCTTACTTGGTTCTATAAAGAACATAGGTTAATTTGAAATTAATATTATTTTGAACATGGTTAGGCAGGAAAGATACCAGTCTCTCACTCTAGAGTTCCCTCAATTCCCACCACTTAGGGGCTAACTTCTCATAACAAAACTCAAAACTTCAAACTAAATTAGGGGGTTGTAGCATGTCACTCTAAAATCCTCTAATTTTACTCCCTTTCATAAAAATATTTTCTAATATTACATTCAATTATACGGACTACAATTCTCACCCATATAATTGCATGTGATTCCTACTAACTTTTATGATACAATACCGCATTGGATCTTACATAATCTCAAGAAATTTTACAACTTAGCAGGCCAAATTAAGAAGTAAACAAAGTTTTTAGAATCAATCTTCACAACTTCTTCCAACTCTTAAACACTTACACTTTCAACAACTATTCTCTTTAAATTAATTACTTCTCCATTTAAGAAAAAAAAAGATAAAGTAAAATACTCATAATGCATTGAGAAAATATAAAAACACATTGATTTCAAATTAAAAACAATAAGAAAAATAATAAATGGAAACAAGTATTAATAAACTAAATAAAAGTAAGCACTTATCTGAAAATCCTCTCCACATGACTAAGGAAGTTCCTCTGAAACTATGACTCTTCGCTAAACTACTCCTCATAGCAAGTCTCCCAACTCCGATGACTCATAATACAGACTTCAGACTTCAATAAAAACTAAACTAAAAGAATGAAAAGAAGTTGGAAGAAGAATACTTCACTCCGACCCTTTTCTCCTTTCTACTCTCTACTCCTACTCTAAAATAAAAACTCTTGAAAATGCAGTGGAAGAACAAAAGAAAAAAAAGACCCCCTCAAAATGCAAAGGAAGATTCTCTTAATCTTTCCTAAGACTCTCTTTAAATAGTAAACCAAAAGGTGCCTTGGTCTCTCTTCAAAATGTGTCCAGATTCGATGTATCTACCAAGGAACGCACCCCTTCATTCAAACTTGCCTCCCAAAAGAAGTTATGTACGTTACCAACAAGATTTGCATCCCATCCCCTTTGAAATTGGCTCCAAATCCATTTGAAATTCGATTTTTAACTGTGGCGGCTAAGCGCCGCTGGGCCGACGCCAGCGGCGCTTAGCCGCCAGTTCCAAATTTTTTATTATCCATTTTTTTGCTCCAAATTTGATCCAATTTTGCTCCTTTCATCATGACCATCCATTTTCATCATACCTGCAAGAAAAACACAAAATACTTTCCATTAAAGTGCAATATCATTAAAAATAGGTATAAAAATGTGCATAAAAATACGATATACTTTAGGTGTATTATCCATCAAGAAGTTTGACCTTTAAGAGATTATGCTAACCCTATGGTAGATGAAATTCTGGTGGTATTCAAAATCTTGCTGTAGTGGCTATTTCATTTGAATTTAAACCTACTATTATCCAAATGGTATCTAAAATTAGTTTTGGGGAGCACTAACTGAAGATTCAATTTTACAACTTGGCAATTTTCTAAAATTGTGTGATACATTTAAATATGATGGTGTTTTGGATGATGCTATAAGACTTATACTTTTTCCATTTAGTTTAAGGGGTAAAGCTATGATGTGGATAAATTCTTTAGCACCTGGACATATCAAAACTTCGGGTGACTCAGCGTAAAAATTACTTGCTAAATAATTTCCACCCTCAAAGACTGGTAAACTTAGAGATGACATCACATCTTTTTGTCGGTTTGAAGGGGAATCTATTTATGAAGCATGGGAACGTTTTAAAGATCTCCTGAGAAGGTGTCTACATCATTCGGTACCAGATTGGTTAGTAATTCAAACTTTTTCTAATGGATTAGCTGAATCTCTTAGATCTATTATCGATGCTGGTGGTGGTGGTTCATTGTTGTCTAAACAATAAAGATGCTTATGCTTTAATTGAATAAATGGCTACAAATCATTTTCAATGGCTTTCTTCGAGGGTAAATCCTAAAAAGGCATCAAGTATTCATGAATTTGATGCCTTTACTATGTTAGTAAATCAAGTTGCTGTAATTTCAAGTAAGATAGACCAATTTAGAATGAATTTTTCTCAATCAATTGAAGAAAATTCATTAGGACAAATGGTTGATTCTCAATCATTTTTAGAAGCTTTGAATGTAATTAACAAGCCTATTAACACACATTCCAATTATTTTAACTGAGGTTGGGAACTATCCAAACTATTACTGTTATACCAATAATCAGGGCGGTAATGCTCAACAATTAGGGAACTATCAAGTAAACCCATTGGGAAATTAGAACAACCAAGGAAATAGTAATTATAGACCTACTTATCCTCTAGGTTTTAACAATGCTTCACAATTTAATTAGAAGAAGTTATCTATAGAAGAAGTGCTGTTACAAATGAGAAATCAATTGCAAAGTCAAAGAGCTACAATTAGAATTATAGAGAATCAATTGTGATAGATTTCCATATCACAAAGTAATAGATCCTAAGGAATGCTTCCTACAAAAACTGATATAAATCCAAGAGATAAAGATAAAGAGAATGTGAAAGCTATTCAATTGAGAAGTGGAAGAGAGTTGGAAGGTAGAGTTCAAAAAGAGATTGATGTAGAGAAAGAAGAGATTGAAGAACTAAAAATGGACGCTCAAAAAGGTTTGGAAAGACATATTTCTCCACCTAAAATTGATTTAGAAAGACATATTTCAAAGTTCGTCAAGATTTTTAAGAAACTTACAATTAATATTTCATTTGCTGAAGCCTTAGAAAAAATACCAAGCGTTTTGAAGTTTATGAAGGATATTCTAAACAAGAAAAGGATGTTTGAAGAAAATGAGACTATTGCACTCAGTGAAGAATGCAGTGCAATAATTCAGATGAAGCTTCCTAAAAAGCTTAAAGATCCTGGCAGCTTCACAATTCCATGTGCAATTGGAGTAGATATTATGGAAAAACTTTATATGATTTGGGTACAACCATTATTCTTATGCCTTGATCTATATTTAAAAGACTGGGATTAAGAGAAATAAAGCATACTACTGTAACTCTGCAGTTAGCAGATCGTTTGATAACATATCCTAAAGGAGTTATAGAAGATGTTTTAGTAAAGGTGGATAAATTTATCTTTACTGTTGATTTCATTGTGCTTGATATGGAGGAAGATAAAGAGATGCCTATTATTTTGGGGAGACCTTTCCTAGCTACATGATGAGTAATGATAGATGTGTAGAAAGGGAAATTAACTATTCATGTTAATTATCAAACAATTACATGTAATATTTCAAAATCAATGAAATATCCTACGAGAGGTAAAGACGATGAATGTTTCAGGATGGATGTTATAAGATATCTGAGTGAATGCCATTTCAAAGCAACATATGAAGAAAACTATGAAAGTGAACAGTTGAAACTTGAGCAAGAAAAGGAAACACAAAATTCTGATTATTTTATTGAGGAAGACTTAATTATATTCAAGAAAGTTTTGAAGTTTTGGACATGACAAAGAAAGATGAATCTTCTTGTCCATTAATTGAAAAACCTCCTGAACTTGAATTGAACTTACTTCCTGAACATTTAAAATATGTATTTTTAAGTGATTCTTCAACTTTGCCTATTATAATTTCTTCTAAATTAACTACAGAAGAAGAGAGAGTTTGCATGAAATTCTAAAAAAATATAAGAAAACCTTTGGATGGACTATAACTGATATTAATGAATAAGTCTTTCAATCTATATGCACAGAATTCTTAAGGAAGAGAACTGCAAGCCCAGGGTTGATCCTCAAAAAAAGATTAAATCCTATTATGAAAGAAGTTATTAAGAAAACAATTTTAAAGTGGTTGGATGCTGGAATTATCTACCTAATTCAGATAGTGCAAGAATTAGTCATATTTACTGTGTTCCTAAGAAATGATGAGTAACTGTAACTATTAATGAGAATAATGAACTAATACCAACAATACAAGTTATAGTATGGAGAATATGCATTGATTATAGAAAATTAAATATTTCTACAAGGAAAGATCATTTTTCACTTACCTTTCTTGATCAAATGTTGGATAGACTTGCTGGGAATAAATACTTTTATTTTATGGGTGTATAAACTTGTTTCACCAAATACAAATTTCTCTTGTGGATCATGAGAAAACAACATTTTCGAGTCTTTATGGTACATTTACTTTTAGATGAATGCCTTTTGGTTTATGTAATGCCCCTGCTACATTTCAAAGATGTATGATGACAAATTTCTGTGATTAAATTGAAAAAGCAATTGAAGTGCTTATGGATGATTTCTCAATGTTTGTAATTTCATTTAAATCATGTTTAGAATATTTATCTAAAGTTCTTAAATGTTGTGAAGAAACAAATCTAGTCCTTAATTGGAAAAAATGCCAATTTATGGTAGCAGGAGGAATTATTTTGGGACATCAAATTTCAGAAAAAGGTATGGAAGTAGACCCTACAAAAATTCAAGTGATCGCTAATTTACCTTGCCCAACAAATGTAAGGGAGATTAGGAGTTTTTGGGACATGCTGGACTACAGCCGTTATATTAAAGATTTTTCAAAAATTGATAAGCCTCTATGCAAGTTATTGGAAAAAGAAGTCATCTTTAATTTTGATGAAGTTTTCCTAAAAGCTTTTGAATTATTGAAAGAAAAATTAATCACTACACCAGTTATTGTTTGACCAGATTGGAAAAAACCTTTTGAATTAATGTGTGATGCAAGTGATTATCCTATTGGAGCAGTTTTAGGTCAAAAATATGATAAAATTTTCATAGTGATCTATTATACTAGTAGAACTCTTAATGAAGCTCAAATTAATTATACCACAACAAAGAAATAATTCATAGTTACAGTATATGACTTCGATAAATTCAGATCATATTTTATTGGGACTAAATGTGTGGTGGATACTGACCATTCTGCCGTTAAATATTTAATTAAAAAGAAGGATGCAAAACAAAGACTAATAAGATGGATTCTTCTTTTACAAGAGTTTAAGTTTGAGATACTAGATAATTGACAAGATGATTTGCAGAATTTTATATTGCAAGAATTTATGAACTCAAATTTATATATGATTATAATGATTTTGTAAAGTCCAAGCACTCAACGCAAGTATACATATCATATCAAGTAATACAGGGCTCTAATGGAGTTCTGGTTATCGATCTCACAGGGAAGCTACGAAGTAGAAGAAAGTGTTTCACAATAGATAATTTAGCATTGAAATCCGATAATCAATTTGCACTTAAAGTTTAATACTTACTTCTACTACCACTACGTAGAAAATAGTAACAATTAATCAAACTACAATTACTTCTAATAACTTTGAAAACAGAATTAACTAACAGACACACTAAACTATGTATTTGAAAGGTTTTTGATATATGAGAAAAGTATCTTTCCTCTAGCAATGAGAATATGATGTGTGGGTGATATGGAACAAATATCTATGTTATTGTGCCAAATAAAATGATTCTTTAACCTTAAAATAGTACCCCCTCTTCTAAGCAAGAGAATAACATTGACATATCCTAAGTTTTGTCACTAAATGTAAGGCTAGACTGGGAAGATACCGGCTCTCACTTTGGAGCTCCCGCTCACCCTTCACCCGAAGGCTAACCTTTGATATTAATTGTTAATCTTAGAACCATTTTGGGGATTTCAGACTGTCACCCTGAAATCTCCACATTGAAGTCCATCAAAACACATTTCCCTATTTATTTCCACTCAATTCCCATGAACTACGCAATTCATCCATGGAAATTGAATGTATCTTTTATTATTGTTGTAGGACACTAAATCCTTTCAGAATTAATGTTCAAAAACATATTTTAACAATTCAATTGGCCAAATTGAAAAGTAAATTAAATTTGAAATGAAAAACCATCACAATATCTTCAACACATTAAAAGCACGTCAAATCCACATCAATCCATCACTTTACTTTGATGTGGATTTGATGTGCTTTTAATGTATTGAAGAAATTGTGATGGTTTTTCATTTCAGACTTAATTTTATTTTCGATTTGGCCAATTGAAATGTTAAAATATGTTGTTAAACATTAAGTTTGAAAGGATTTAATGTCCTACAACAATAATGAAAAGTCCATTCATTTCTATGGATGAATTGCGTAGTTCATGGGAACTGAGTGCAAATAAATTGGAAAATGTGTTTTAATGGATTTCAATGTGGAGATTTCAGGGTGACAGTCTGAAATCCCCAAAATGGTTCTAAGATTAGTAACTAATATCAAAGGTTAGCCTTCGGTTGAAGGGTGAGTGGGAGCTCCAAAGTGAGAGCCGGTTTCCTCCTAGTCAAGCCTTACATTTAGTGACTAAACATAGGATATGTCAATGTTCTTTTTTTGCTTAGAAGAGGGGGTACTCTTTTAAGGGTAAAGAATCATCTATGCTCCTATTTGGCACAGTAACACAGATAATTGTTCCATATCAATCCACACATCATTTTCTCATTGCATGAGGAAAGATACTTTTCTCATATAACGAAAACCTTTCAAATACTTAGTTTAGTGTGTTTGTTAAGTTAATTCTTTTTTTTTAAGTTGTTAGAAGTAATTGTAGTTTAGTTAATTTCTACTGTTTTCTGCATAGTGTTAGTAGGAGTAAATGTTAAACTTTAAGTGCTATTTAAATATCGAATTTTATTGCTATATTATTTATATTATGAACGCTTTCTTATACTTCGAACTTCCCTGTGGGATCGATAACCAGGACTCTATTAGAGCCCTATATTACTTGATACGATATGTATACTTACGTTGAATGCTTGGACTTAACAAAATCATTATAAATATAAAAATTTGACTTCATAAATTCTTGCAAAATATAAGACCCGTGCATCAAGTTTTTGGTGCAGTTGCCGGGGAAGGTAATGAAGTAGTAAGCAAGAAAGTATAAACGGTATTTATTCATAATATAGTAACATAAAATCTTTACTTTGTAGTGTGTAATTGTGTGTTTGTTTACTTTTTAAAAGAATTTGTGTGATTGTATATGCGTCGTAGTGGATATATAGGTTTAGTGCCTTGTAATTTGGAGTTAAAGCGTACTGTCAGAATAAGTAGAAACTAACAAAAACAATTTGAAAATCCTTGTTAAATGGCGAATAATCATGATAATCAGAGAAATGATATTGGAAATTTTCCAAGACCTTTAAGAGATTATGCTAATCTAACAGCAGATGAAATTCATATAACTATTCAAAATCCTGATGTTGTTGCTAATTCATTTGAACTTAAACATGCTATTATCCAAATGGTACAAAATAATTAATTCAGAAGAACACCTAATGAGGATCCAAATTTACATCTCTCTATTTTTCTAGAACTGTGTGCTACTTTTAAATATGATGGAGTGTCTAGTGACGTTGTCAGACATAGACTTTTTCCTTTTTTTATAAGGGATAAAGCTAAGGCGTGGTTAAACTCGTTAGCACTTGGATCTATTAGAAATTAGGGAGAATTATCTCATAAGTTTTTATCAAAATATTTCCCTCCATCAAAGACTACTAAACTATGAAATGATATTACATCCTTTTGTCAGTTTGAAGGAGAGTCAATATATGAAGCTTATGAGAGATTTAAAGAACTTCTTAGGAAGTGCCCACATCATGCTTTACCAAATTGGTTAATAATTCAAACATTTTATAATGGATTAGTGGGCTCATTGAGATCTATTATAGATGCTGCTGCTGGTGGATAGTTAATGTTAAAACCTTTTGATGAAGCATACACAATAATTGAAGAAATGGCTACTAATAATTTTCAATGGCCCTCTGAACGAGTAAATCCTAAGAGAGTAGCTAGTGTTCATGATTCAAATATGATGACTATGGTAGTTTCTCAAATTGCAGCCCTTTCCAATAAAATAGATCAATATGGAATGAATTATTCTTAACCACCTCAAGTGTGGGAGGAAAATTCATTTGGACAAATAATAGAATCTCAAACACCTTATGAGACTTTAAATGCTATTAATAGAATTAACTATCCTTATTGGAATTAATATAATCCTGGTTGGAAGAATCACCGAAACTTTAATTGGAATAATAGTAATGCTAATATTAACCAGCATTGGGCTAACAGCTCTATAAATCCAATTGGAAATTCGAACAATTAAGAAAATACCAATTTTAGACCATCTTATCCTCCTAGATTTAATAGTAACAAAAAATTTAAGGATAAGAAGTTGTCTACTAAAGAAATGATTATGAATATGGGAAATCAATTACGAGCTCAAGGTGTTGCTATGAAAATTATTGAAAATCAATTGGGACATATTTTAACTGCACTTAATAATAGACCTTCTGGAACACTTCCAAGTAATGTGGAGATCAATCCAAAAGATCAAAACAAGGAACAACTTCAGGCTATTCAATTAAGGAGTGGAAAAGGATTGGAAACTAGAGTGCAAAAAGAAGTTAAAATAGAAAAGAAGAAGGAGGAAATCAAAAAAGGTTCAAACAAAATTTATCCAGACTTGGATTTTCCTCTTGAGCCAATGAAGATAATTGTTGAAAAACCACCACCTCAATTTGCTCAAAGATTGAGGAAACAAAACATGGATAACAGATTTAGAAAATTTTTGGAGATCCTTAAGAAATTAATGATAAATATTCCTTTTGTTGAAGAATTAGAATAGATGTCTAACTCTGCCAAGTTTATGAAGGATATCATGAGAAAGTAAAGGAAGTTTATAGATCATGAAATTGTTACACTTAGAGGAGAGTGTACTGCAATTATTCAGAAGAAGCTTCCGAAAAAACTTAAAGATCCTGGTAGTTTCACTATTGCATGTGCTATAGGTCAAAAATATTTCTGAAAGACTTTATGTGATGTGGAAGAAAGTATTAATCTTATGCCTTTATCAACTTTTAAAAGGTTGGGAATATGAGAAATTTCTCCTACATCTGTGATTCTTAAGTTGACCGATCAATCCATTACTTACCCTAAAGGAGTAGTGGAAGATGTGTTAGTGAAAGTGGATAAATTTATCTTTCCTCTAGATTTTATTGTACTTGATATGAAGATAAAGAAATTCCAATCATTTTGGGAAGATCATTCCTTGCTACTGAAAGAGCAGTGATTGATGTTCAAAAAGAAGAATTAATTATGAGAGTTAATGATAAAGAGGTAACCTATAATATTTTAAAATTTATGAAGTATCCCTCAATGGAAAAAGATAATGAATGTTTTAGGATGGAGGTCTGTGAATATTTGAGAAATGGTCATTTTGAGAATATATTTGAAAAAGAAGTGGAATATAAAAATATATTTGAAGAAGAAATTAAAGGTGATGAAAACTCAGATATTGAGAAGATTGAAGATTTCGAGTATGTTCAGGAGAGATTCGATGTATTAGACACTATGGAAAGGGAAAAAAAGTTTAATTCCATCTATAATAAAACCTCCTGAACTTGAGATGAAAATTCTCTCTAATCATTTAAACTACATGTTTTTAGGAGAATCATCTACCTTGCCAGTTATTATATTTTCAGAGTTAAACGATTATCAAGAACAGAAGTTGTTGGAAACTTTGAAAAAATACAAGAAAGCTTTTGGATGTACATTGGGACATATTAAAGGAGATAGTTATTCGATTTGTATGCATAGAATTTTATTACATGAAGAACATAAACTGAGAGTTGATCCGTAAAGGAGATTGAATCCTATATTGAAAGAAGTAGATAAGAAAAATATTTTAAAATGGCTGGATGCTGGAATTATTTATCCTATTTCGGATAGTGCTTGGGTGAGTCCAATACATTGTGTACCGAAAAAGGAAGGAGTGACTGTTGAAGTAAATGAATGTATTGAAATTATACCCACAAGACAAATTAATGGATGGCGAATTTGTATTGATTATAGGAATTAAATGTCCCCACCAGAAAAGATCACTTTCCTCTTTCTTTTCTTGATCAAATGCTAGATAAACTTGCTGGACACAAGTACCACTGTTTTCTGGATGGATATATTGGTCACCATCAAATGCCTATTGCTTCTGAGGATCAAGAAAAGACAATATTTACTAGCCCTTATGGAAACTTTGCTTTTTAAAGAATGCCTTTTTGACTGTTTAACGCACCTGCAACATTTCAGAGATGTATGACGTCTATCTTCAGTAGTATGATAGATAATGAAATAGAAGTTTTTATAGATGATTTCTCTGTATTCGAGATTTCATTTGAAATTTGCCTGGAAAACTTAGTAAAAGTTTTGGAGCTCTGTGAGAAAACAAATCTAATTCTGAATTGGAAAAAATGTCAATTTATGGTTGTAGGAGGAATTGTGCTTGGGCAAAAAATTTTTAAACATAGTATGGAGGTCGACCCTACTAAAATTAGAGTGATTGAGAGATTTCCACCACCCACTACTGTGAGAGAGGTGAGGATTTTCTTAGGACACATAGGATTTTACAGGCGATATATTAAATTTTTTTCTAAAATTACTTAACTTTTGTGCCAAATTTTAGAAAATGATAGAAAATTTGATTTTATTGATGAATGCTTGAGTGCTTTTGAATTATAGAAAGAGAAAATAATCACTACACCTATAATTGTTTCACCAGATTGGGAGAAACCATTTGAACTTATGTGTGATGCTAGTGATTATGCGATCGGAGTATCATTGGGGCAAATGCACGATAAAGTTTTCAAAGTCATTTACTATGCTAATAAAGCTCTGAATGAGGCTCAAATTAATTATACCACTACTGAAAGAGAGTTATTAGCTATAGTATTTGCTTTTGAAAAATTTAGACCTTATTTAATTGGAGCTAAAAGTATTGTGCATACAGACCATTCGGCTATCAAATATTTAATGTAAAAGAAGGACGTGTAACCTAGACTTATTACAAGGATACTTCTTCTGCAAGAATTTGATTTTATGGTAGTTGATAGAAAGGGAGCTGATAATCAAATAGCTGATCATCTCTCAAGAATAGAGTATGATAAATTACCTGAATTTGAAAAGGAAATTACTGAAATTTTCCTTGATGAGCAACTCTATACTATTATGGAAAGTAATTTGCCTTGGTATGGTGAATTATATTGTAAGTGATATTGTACCACCTGATTTAACAAGGCAACAACAAAAGAAGTTCAAATATGAAGCAAAATTTTATTTTTGGGATGAGCCCTATCTATATAAATAGTGTAAGGATCTGCTTATTAGAAAATGTGTGCCATAAGAAGAAATGAATTTGATGATTCAACGATGTCATGATTCTGAATTTGGATGTCATTTTGGTGTTGATAAAACTGCTTTTAAGATTCTAAAATCTGGATTTTATTGGTCTACTCTATTTAGAGATGTTTATAGATATATTAAATCATGTGATCAATGTTTGAGAGTAGGTAATATCTCTAGAAGAAATGAAATTCCTCTAAATTATAATTTGGAAGTTGAAATTTTTGATCTATGAGGATTAGATTTTATGGGACCATTTACTCCTTCATTTGAAAATTTATATATATTGGTTGCTGTTGATTATGTCTCAAAATGGATTGAAGTTATTGCTTTACCTAGATGTGATGCTCTTAGTGTTTCAAAATTTTCAAAGAAAAATATATTTACAAGATATTGAATGCTGAGAGTGATCATAACTGATGGTGGATCCCATTTCAGGAATAATCGAATTAAGAGATTAATTGTGAAATATAATATTATTCATATAATCTCTACTTCTTATCATCCCCAGACTAGTGGTTTAGCAGAAGTGTCTAATCATGAAATTAAAAGAATTTTGGAGAAAACTGTAGATAATCATAAACTATATTGGTCTGCTCGATTAGATACTGCTTTATGGGCTTATAGGACTGCTTATAAAACCCCTATTAGAATGTCTCCTTATAGACTAGTGTTTGGTAAGACTTATTATTTACCAGTTGAATTTGAGCATAAAGTATATTGGGTGATAAAAGAGTTAAATTTTAATTTGAAAAATGCTAGAGAGAAAATATTTATGCAATTGAATGAATTGGAAGAGATTAGAAATGCATCTTATCATAATGTTAGGATCTATAAAGAGAACATGAAATTATAGTATGATCTGAAGATATTAAAAAAGAACATGGAATATGGACAAAAAGTTTTATTATATAAAACAAGATTGAAGTTATTTCTTGGAAAGCTCAAGTCTAGATGGTTATGACCTTTTACATTTGTAAAAGTTCATTCTTTTAGAGCTGTTCATAATAAAGATCATGATACTAGAAAGATTTTCAAGGTTAATGAGCATCGACTAAATCCTTCCTTTGACGGGTTTCAACCTGACTTCAAAGAGGTTTTAATACTGAGTCATCTCGATTAACCGAATGGTTTGTCAGGCTGATGATGTTAAAACAAGCGCTTTATGGGAGGCAACTGATCCAGTTGATTTTTATACTTACAAATTTGGTATGAAAATTGGTAACGACACCAAAAACGTGAACCCACCGGATATATATATACTTATGATTTTGATTTGTAATGTGGATACTGTGCAAATATACGTATCGTTTATCAAGTAAAATAGGACTTTCTGATTAAGCCCCGAGATATCGAACCCACAGGGAAAGGATGAAAATCTTTAAAGGAATCAGAAAATTATCTTTTTACTTATTTTAATGGTTTTTCAAAAGTATGTATTGATTTTGAAAAATTTTGAAAGTTGATTTGTCATTCGAAATTTCCTTAAAAAAATATTAAGCAAGAAATTAAAATTATAATAACTAATAACATTGTATGTAAAACACTAATAACTAGAATGTCTTTTTCTTTCCTTTTATGAAGTAGTAATAATTATTCAAGTATTGCTGTGGAAGTATTTAACTTTGTTTTGACAGATAGAAGCAAATGTGTTCTTTACCCTTACTTGGTTCTATAAAGAACATAGGTTAATTTGAAATTTTTATCATTTTGAACATGGTTAGGCAGAGAAGACACCAGTCTCTCACTCTAGAGTTCCCTTGATTCCCACCAATTGGGCGCTAACTTCTCATAACAAAACTTAAAACTTCAAACCAAATTAGAGGGTTTTAGCATGTCACTCTAAAATCATCTAATTTTACTCCCTTCCATAAAAATAACTTCTAATATTACATTCAATTATATGGACTACAATTCTCACCCATATAATTGCATGTGATTCTTAATAACTTTTATGAGACAATACCGCATTACATCTTACATAATCTCGAGAAATTCTACAACATAACAGGCCAAATTAAGAAGTAAACAAAGTTTTGAGAATCAATCTTCACAACTTCTTCCAACTTTAAACACTTTTACTTTCCACAACAATTCTCTATAAACTAATTATTTCTCCATTTAAGAAAGAAAAAGATAAAGTAAACTACTCATAATGCATTAAAAAAATACAAAAACACATTAATTTGAAATTAAAAGCCATAAGAAAAACAACAGACAAAAACAAGTATTAATTAAAAAAAAAAACTAAATGTAAGAACAAAAGTAAACACTTATCTAAAAATTCTCTCCACAAGACTCAGGAAGTTCCTCTGAAACATTAACTCTTCACTAAACTACTCCTCAGAGTGGATCTCCCAACATTGAAGACTCGGAATAAACTTCAGACTATAATAGAAACTAAACTAAAAGAATGAAAAGAAGTGGGAAGAAGAATACTTCACTCCGACCCTTTTCTCCTTTCTACTCTCTACTCCTACTCTTAATAAAAACTCTCACAAAATAAAAGTAAAATACTGTAAAAACTCTCTTCAAAATGCAAGTGGAAGAGCAAAAGAAAGAAAGAAACCTTCAAAATGCAAAGAAAGAGCCTAAAGAAAGAAAAACGCAATGGAAGTGCCCCCTAATTTTTCCTAAAACTCTCTTTAAATATTAAAACAAAAGGCACCTTAGTATCTCATCAAAATGTGTCCAGATTCAATTTATCTACCAAAGAATGCACCCCGTCATTCAAACTTGCCACCCAAAGGAAGTTATGGAAGTTACCACAAAGAGTTGCATCCCATCCCCTTTGAAAATGGTGCCAAATTTAATTTAATCTCGATTTTTAACTGTGGCTTGATTTTTCACTTTTTTTTCTTCAAATTTGATCCAATTTTTCTCCTTTCATAATGACCATCCATTTTTATCATACCTGCAAGAAAAGCACAAAATACCTTCCATTAAAGTGCAATCTCATTAAAAATAGGTATAAAAATGTGCATAAAAAAACTATATATTTTAGGTGTATCAAAATCCCCCAAACTTAAAATGTTACTTGTCCTCAAGTGACAGTTAATCTCATATAGAACATTTTAGCATGCAAATTATGTAATGAGTTTCTTAGGAAGATAACAAAATTTTGTTCTAGAAATAAAATAGTCTAATTTAGAAAAAAATTCAGTAATTAAGACTAACTTAAAGTTTAGAAAGTTCTTAAATAAAGGAAAATGACAAATATAAGTTTCTTTCTAATTCAGAAATATTTGTAGATTCTTCCAAATATAGGACTCGAACACTTATTTTTCTCACTTAAAAATCTTTATTTTAAAATAATTTTACTTATTATATTAAAACCTTAAGCTTTAGATTTTCTCTGAACTTATATTTTAAAATTTAGGTATGAAACCAATTTTTGATTAGGCTCTTAAATCCTCAAGCTTCTCCTCTCTTTTTATATACTATTTTTCACTTTCTCTTTTTTTTTCTTTTTTTTTTCTTTTTTTTATAAGACAAGGATTACTATATCTTGACAGGCCTTTAATGATTTTGAATTCCACCCTTCCGTTTAAAATAATGGTCAGATATACATCTTTCACTTAAAAATCATGATAATAGTATTTGAAAATTATTCTTCAATAAAAGAAATTTAAGCTTTGAAGAATAAAAGTCAAATCATCTATTTATCCAAAAATACAAAACTTCTTACTAAAGATAGTTTAACTTTATTTAACACCTCTTCATTAAGAAAATTTTAACTTTATGTTTTTCATGATAACTATAAATTTTACCTAAATTCTTTTATTCATTTCTATATTCAAAATTTTTGTTCCCCTAATATAACTTCTTGTACATAATTGTTCTCAATCAAAAATAAGATTTATTTTAAGTATTCCTGAGATTAAAATAAAATTTTAGGTTTTTGAAAATGTTGGTTTTTAAAAATCTCCCCCAAACATTTATTTTTAGTTAAGATAAAACATTTAAGCATAAGAAATGATACATGGGAGAGAATTAAAGACTAACACAAGATGCTTACAGGAATTTTTAATATCCTAATATACAAGTATAAAATTTGAAATAACAAGAGTAAAATGAAATCAAATTCAGTTTTTTCAAAATAATTTTCTTTTTATAACAAGAAAAGTAAAAATTTCAAAAAGACTTCTACAGTAATGGAGGTTTTCAAAGAAAATACACACCAACTAAAATAACACACTGATAGAGATAACAAATGCTAATGGAATTTGAAAAAATTTAAACATCTAGTTTCCCAAGTAGAAGTTCCCAATAGTGGTTTATAATCTCCTAACATTTTTTAATTTAAAGTACACACTATTAAAAACTCTTACATAACATACACATTAAAACATTTACTGCAACACGCACTACACTTAAAGCAACATATAAATCATCAATACAACAACAACAATACTTCTGAATATACATAACAGATAAATAGTACAACTACAATCTGCATACTATCAGAATTCACATCTCAACATAATCATCAAACAAAATACTAGATAAAGTACACAATAACACAACATAACAACACAATAACTAAAACAAACAACATACATCTACTCTTCATCCTCCTCATCATCAGCATCCTGCTCGTTCCAATCCCTGGATGGCATATAAGGTATGTAGAATGGATGAGGGGGCATCTCAGCACTCTGATCACCTCTAATTAGTCTATCCAAATATTGCTGATAATTCTCCTCATATTCATCATGTTTTACAATATATCTCTCCACATTTTCCATCTTACCATCCATATCTTTCATATGCTCTCGAGTAAGATTCACTTTTTTCAGTATCTTTCTTAACAAACTAGTCTGTGAATCAGTAGATGATGAAGCACGTGGAGTAGTAGCACGAGAAGTAGATGCAGCAGAAGCAGAAGAAGTAGAAGCCCTACCAAATCCTCTTCTCCAACCAAACTCTGAATGTAAAGTGTAAGCACCAACATTGACACTAGTAATTGGTCTTAATGGCTGAAGTACCTCTTCCCAGGTTTCAAACTTCACTCCAGATCATTCACATAATGAATGAATCAAGGAAGGAAATCCCATACCTGCAGTAGTGTTGCCTTAGCACAGTTTAAACATAATCATAAATTATACCTCCAATGTCAATAAGCTTCCCTTACTGAATGCAATGGTTCAACACAGCTCTTTCTCTCATTAATTCACTAGTATGAATCAAAGGTAACAATTTAGATGAGACAAAATAATTCCACACCTTAGAAGTGGCATTCAATTTGGAAGCAGGAAAGTTCACTCTTCTATCATTTGATATTTTCCAAAATCCTCTTCCATCAGTCAAAAATGCCATGATCTCATCTAATTCCCCTTCCATAGGATGATAGTTATAATAAAAACAGAACATGCCATGAGGTAGTCCATAAAAATTTTTGATTGCCCCAGAAGAAAAGCTAACCTCATGCCTCCTAACCATCACTTGATTCTCTTCTGCAGCAGGCAAATTTGCATAAAATTTTTTGACCACAGAAACAACAGCAACAGCGGAGAAGCAACAGTAATTTTCTCAGTTCCTTCTAGCAATCATATCTTCAATTACTTCTCCTGGCTTACTAAATACACGCTCAGGAATCAACTTATGTGACTGCAGTGTGTCAACATATCGTTCCTCAGCCCTCGTGATAACAAATTTGTCAGAATCAAATCTGGCCTTTTCTCTTGCACGTTTTGACTTTGGAGCCATCTCTTAAAAATTCATGAAAAATTCACCATAAATTCCAAAATAAAACTAAACTTGCTAAATTATCTTCAAAAAGATATTTTCACTAAATCCAAGCAATTTCTCAAGTTTTTCCTCAAATTTTCACCATGAATAGTGATTTTAAGATTTTCTAAAATGTACTCAAAATACATGGTGAAAATCAAAAATTTTTGCTTAAGAGTAATGCTCTTACCTAAAGGAATCCAAATCTAACAATTTTTGTTGAGATCAGCTCTTAAATGATCCACAATATGATGCCCTAGGCTCCTCCTTCACGATAAACTGAAGGTTGAAGACGATGGGGTGGTTAAAAAATGACAATTTTCGGGTTTTTAACTGCTAGGAATCTATTTTCGCGAACAAGCACCTAAGAGCGAACTCTTTTGTGCTTTGCCGTGAAATCTGGCGCTTAAGCGCCGACACTCTGGCGCTTAGCCGCCAATACACAAATTTTAACAATTAAGGTATATGCACTAAATCACTTTGTTAATCACCCTTAATTACTCAAGAATAATTATTTCTCCCCACACAAATCTTCCAATATTCCATATCAAAATTTAATATCCATTGATTCCACAAAAATTTCTCACAACCACAAACTTATATTAAAACAAACATAACAGTTAACACAATTCTAGAATTTCTATCCACACATAAAGGATGAAATTCTCTAAATACAAGAGACTTTAATCTGAAACTAATAAGTATACATCTCTAGGATGTAACCATCACATCACCAAGCTTAGTTAATACTTAAATATAAACACTAAACACACCAAACATAACACACATCAACATTAAACATAACACATAAGAACACTAAACAAATAAGAACAAAGCACTCTTAATTCCATTCTCCATTAGGCGGATTATATTCTGAACCATTATTATTCTCATTTTACCCTTTTGGAATATAAATCTGATAAAACGGGCGATAACTGTTCATTCTTACATCTTCTTCAATCAATTTGCTCTTCAGAAACATCGCCTTATCCGCTTCTTCCACGTACCTTGAATGATTGAATTGCATCTTGAGTTGCCATCTCATGTGCTCCAGATGCAGATTACTTTCATGGATTTTTGCTTCCATTGAAGTCACTTGGGATTCAATTTTTTCAATCATTTCAGCAATCCCTTGAATACTAACAGTGAGGTATCCATTTAATAACTCTTTAGCACTATCACTAACGAACTTACTCTTGTCAGAATCTTGCTTCTTCTTAATCTCATTCTCCCACGAAGACATGATGCACTCAAAACTCTCTTCTTAAGATTCAGAAATGAAAATAGGACTTGGGGCAACTGTTTCTCTTAAATTAGGTCCTTTTATAGACATGGGAAGTGCTAAAACTTTCCCAAGATGTTTTAAAACTCCAAAATAACTACCAAAACTAATCCCCCACGATCTAGGCTTCTAGAACCTCATTTTTCATGTTTTTTATAACTGTGGCGCCTAAGCTCCAACCAGTCGGCGCTTAGCAGCCAGTGCTTAATTTAGCACAGGTCTGCTAAGTGTCCAAATTTTCATTCTGACTCCTCTAATTCATCAAATAAGGTCAAATAAACTCTACTATAGTTTAAAAACTCCAAACTAATACTAATAAAAACATAAAAACAATCCAAACCAAGCAAACAAAGCACACTAAATAAACATTAAGCAAAGCACACCGATAATAATGAGTTGCCTCCCACAAAGCGCTTGTTTTGACTTCCTCAGCCTAACATACCCAAAACTCATTCTAAGTGACCCAACATCAAATTATTATCAGATTTAGATTTATTGACTGAAAAATATGGTTTAAGTCTATGTCCGTTAACTTTAAATATTTTTCCAGTCTCATGGTTTTGAATATCTACAGCCTCATAAGAATAAACTTTTACCACAATAAATGGACCCATCCAACTGGACTTATGTTTTCCAGAAAATATTCTCTATCTAGCATTATACAGTAAAAATTTTTGTCCTGGTACAAGATTTTTAGTAAGAATCTTCCGATCATGCCTTAACTTCATCTTTTCCTTATAAATCTTGGCATTTTCATAAGATTCATTACTTATTTCTGTTGACCTGCTTTTTGGTGAGGTCTTTTCTCTCCTTAGTGCTTAGGATCTAACCATAGTACTTCTCCTTAACTATACTAGAGGACTAGAAATGGAACCCACCACTTAGAAATTCAGACACCTCTTAACTCTTCTTGAACCCCATAGATGACCATAAACCTCCAAAGCCATTTGGAAGATTGAAAGTCAAGTGTGGAGATGTAAGGATGAGTTCCTATAGGATGGTCAAGCCTTAGAACAACCTTGGGTGGCTTGGTCCTGGTGATGGTTAGCCGGCACACACCACACTCTCACACACATCCCAAACCCTGAAACCACTCTTACCCAACTTGGCTTCCTGACTCATGTAGGAAATTCATATGGATGGACCCAAACCCTGCTTGCCACAATGTCGCCAGCCGAGTTAGCAGCCAACTCGGTAGATACCGCATGGATCGACACGCAGTCTGAACGAGCTTTTGAGTAAGGAATACTCCTTTAAGAATGAAACAATTGACAAAATGTTTCGTAGTCTAATGAAGAAGGACGGAGTCCAGTTGCCAGAGCCTAGGAAACTAGAGGATGTGGATAAGAAAGATCATCCAAACTACTGCCCCTACCACCGGATGATTGGACACAAGATAGAAGACTGCTTCACTTTCAAGGATTGGCTCAAAAAGAATTTTGAAAGTGGGAACATAGCATTCCCGAAGGAATATTTAAAGGAACCTGAAAAAGGTTCTGTGAATATGATTTTAGATGTTTCGCTTGGCTTCTATACGATGATGCCAGTGCTCGAGGGGATAAGTGATGTTCCTCAAAATTCCCCGGTTGACCTAAAAATTCTCAAAGGAAGTTCGATTGAGTCCTCCATAGAGAAGCTCTGGGTTGACATTGCACAACTATTTGAAGACTAGAAAGAAGATGATGAAAATGGAAATTACAGCCTACTAGATTACATGGAAGGTGGTTTTGCAGAAATCAACGTCATCGAGACAGAGTCCACACCATCCTCGTGCGATGCTCCTTTAACCACTAAGGAGAACACCGCAGATGAGTTTCAAATGGTTATTTAACAGCAGGATGAGCAGATAGGTCAAATGAAGAAACAACTGGAGGAAATAATGATTGTCATGGCTACAATTCAAGGGCAGTCGCAGTCGTTACCAATAATAACTTTGGAAGCAAACCAACCAGAAATTGTTCATGTTACGGATGAAAGAAAGGAGTCCACCTTCGACAAACAATCGAAGAAGGATCTAGTTCTGGGTCAGATGCTGGAGAGTGACATTAAACAGATAGTAGAACAACAGGTGAGAGAAGCCCTGGTCCAATCAGAAATGGAGGAATCAGTTTCAAAGGGTAGACCTTACGCCAGAAGAGTTTGATACCATTCAGTACCCCAGAGGTTTCGTATCACCGTTGTTCAAAACTTTTGATGGAACTGGAAATCCCAGACAACATCTTGCACACTTCCGAGCAAGCTGCTGCAACGCGGGGGGTAGCGAAGCACTTTTATTCCACCAATTTGTGAACAACCTCACTGGAGCTGCCTTTAATTGGTATGCAGAGTTACCAAATGGTTCGCTAAGAACATTTACAGAAATGGAAAATCTTTTTGTCAAACGGTTTGCTAGAGCTCAGCACCACATCACCGTTGGTGATCTTGTGGTAGAGAAACACAAACCAGATAAAACCTTGGTGGAATACATCCTGCGTTGGAGAAATCTCAGCATGAGATGCAAGCCACAGTTGCAAGAGCAACAAGCAGTTAAAATTCTTCTAAAAAGCATTCATGGTCCAGTTGGTTTCTTGCTCAAGGGATTCACAATCAAAACATTCGAGAAGTTACTTAATAAAGCTGGAAGACTTTAGGAAGAAGCTAAATAACTTGGTTTTCTTGGAAAAGCCAACGAGCTAGAGCCAACAAAGATATTCGAGAAGGAATCTGAGACAGTTGTTGTGGTTAGCAGGGGAAAGCTAATATTACAAGTACAGGCTGAACAACACCAGCGGACCTTCCAACATCCCAGGCAGAACTCTCAGCAATCCTTTCAGCAAAGACACTACCAGACAAATGAAGGACAAGTTCCAACAATGGTTGCTCGAACAAACAAGGTGTACTCTTCTAAAGACGAAGCAGCAAGAAAGATGTTCCACAATCTAATTAAGAACACTAAATTTCGGTTACCTGAGCTAAAAAGACCTGATGAAATCAATAAGAAAGGACATCCAAGATATTGTCCGTACCACAGGTTCGTTGGACACACCCTAGAAGAGTGTTGCAATTTCAAAGACTGGCTCGAAGAAAATTTCAAGAGTGGGAACATAACAATCCCGGAAGAATATTTGAAAAGAACCTGAAAAGGAATCTATCAATATGATTTTGGTCGATCTGTTTGTTCTAGCTGACTCCTACGTAATTGGCAATAAAGAAGACACTTCTTGACTATCATTGTACTACATCTACCAATGTAAAGGGAAATTTGTAGGATTGATGTATATCTGTCACATCCCTCCCATTGCTATGAATGAAAATGAACGGAAAAAGTTTTTTTTTTTTGTTGAGAATTGTTTGATATTTGGAAAGCTCAAAGTTAAGTATTTTGATAAGACAGTAACTTCAAGAAAGAATGAAATTTATGCCCTAATGACTGGGTCCTTCACTTTAAGAAATTCGGACTGAGTCCTAAGTAAATTTTGGAATAAAGCAGTGTGGTTGAAATACGAGTAATTTATCTGGGATATCAAGGGTCTTTTCATTTTCTGCCATGTGACTGGGTCCAAACTTTTGAATGAGTTATAATATCCTAGGATTCATGTTAAGAAACATTTCAGATGGAGCGAAAAAAAAAGAAAAAAAAAGAGAAGTATTCATGAGGAGAAGCTTGAGGTGAGCACAAAATCAAAAATTGGTGTCACAATCTAGACATTCAAAATCTTTAACATGTGCTCCACTAGATATAGTAATCCTGAATAGAAAAAAGAAAAAAAAAGAGAAAAAAAGAGAAAAGCTAAAAAAAAGAAAAGAAAAGGAAATAAAAAGGCTCCCTGAGAAGAAGCTTGAGGCAAGCATATAATCAAAAATTGGTGTCTTATTCCTCCCCCGATTAATGAAACTTGAAAGACTACCTTTAAAAGGTTTCTCTGATATTATGCTTTGAAAAGAGTCAAGTGATTTTATGTCTTTTAGTCGATCATTAATTGACTCAGAAATATCTTTGACCAATGAAAAATATTTCTATCATACGAGCATAAATTTTGAATCTACTTTGGCACATAATGAAAGAATTGAAGTAAAAGGGCCCAGTTATTAAAAAATAATAGAAATTCAAACCTGATGTCATGTCTTCAGTGCTCGACAAATACTTATCCAATGTCAGATCAAAGAGCATCAACTGTACCTAGCAGATACAACTCTAACATCAATTCGAAGGGCGTCAGGGCAACTTCACAAAGACAGCCTATACAATCCTCCTGAATAAACGGTAAAGAGTGATGACTGTTACAAAATGAAGCTACAAAGTTCCTGTCCCTTCAGCTGTGGTGTAGAAATAACACATCTTTCTAGGTACTTGAAAGGATATAATTCTAATAGTACCTCGAAGACTAGGTCATTTTCTACAAATGTCTTCGGTCAGTGGACGATACGTTAAGGAAAATTGCGCATCGTGATGTTTCAAAGACAACCTCATTCTACGAAGCACAGATGTCGCACTTTCTTATGACTGGGACCAAACCCTAACTAAAAAAAAAAAAAATAATAATAATAAATAAATATAAAAAAATAAAAAGTTATGAAACATAAATGAATAAAATAAAACTTCAGAAAAAAACCCACAATAAATCCCTTAACGAATGACAACAAATAAATAAATAATGAAAAATGAAAACTTTTCTTTAAAAAAAAGATCGAATAAGATAACAAAGCAAACCTTAAGTCAAAATGAAACTTTAAATCAAAATGAAATCCGAAATAAAATTCAAATCTAAATCAAAACAAACTTAAATCATCGAAACAAAAAAAAAGAATCTCAATATTAAAAATAAACCTCAAATGTGAATCTCCAATCTGTACTTTCAAATCCAATCTCAATTTGAATCTCTAATCAAATCCCAATTAAATTCAAATTCAAACTTCCAAATCTAAAATCCAATCCCTTCAATTCTCTTCCTTGTTTGAGATAGGAGCAGTCGATTCCATTGACACGGAGCCACGAGGTTTTCGATTTGGTTCTGATGGAGAAGAATCGTATCCAATCCAAACCAGTAACTTTTCGATCAACTCTTTTGAATTGGATATGTGACATCCTCATATTCCCTCCTAATCTGTTTCTTTCCACAAAAATCTTTTACAACTTTCATGAAATTCTCAAACACCAAAATTCTACAATTTGCAAATCAACACTACCAATCTTTACAAATCAATCGTGAAATCGAAAATCAAACTTTAGAGTTTGAGGATTTTACATCCGATACCGTATTGCTTTAGGATCTTTACTTATTGTAATGGTTCAAATCGAAAATCAAACTTTAGAGGTTGAGGATTTTACATCCGATATCGAATTGCTTTATGATCTTTCCCTATTGCAATGGTTCATATCAAAATAAAATTTTAGAGGTTGATTATTTTACATCCGATACCGCATTGCTTAAGGATCTTTCCCTATTACAATGGTTCAAAATCAAAATCAAATTTTAGAGGTTGAGGATTTTACATCTGATACAACATTGCTTTAGGTGCTTTCCCTATCGTAATGGTTTAAATCAAAAATCAAATTTTAGAGGTTGAGGATCTTACATGTGATACCGCATTGCTTTAGGTTCTTTCCCTATCGCAATGGTTCAATTCAAAAATCAAAGTTTAGAGGTTGAGGATTTACATCTGATACCACATTGCTTTAGGTTCTTTCCCTATCGCAATGGTTCAAATCAAAAATCAAATTTTAGAGGTTGAGGATTTTACATCCGATACCGCATTGCTTTAGGATCTTTCCCTATCGCAATGGTTCAAATCAAAAATCAAATTTTAGAGCTTGCGGATTTTACATCCGATACTGCATTTCTTTAGGTTCTTTCCCTATCGTAATGGTTCAAATCAAAATTAAATTTTAGAGGTTGAGGATTTTACATCCGATACCGCATTGCTTTAGGTTCTTTCCTTATCGCAATGGTTCCAATCAAAATCAAATTTTAGAGGTTGAGGTTTTTAAATCCGATACCGCATTTCTTTAGGTTCTTTCCCTATTGAAATGCTTCAAATCAAATATCAAATTTTAGTGGTTGAGGATTCTACATCCGATACCGCATTGCTTTAGGTTCTTTTCCTATCGCAATGGTTCAAATTCAAAATTTCAAATTTTAGAGGTTGAGGATCACAGCATCCGACACCGCATTGCTTTAAGATCCTTTCTTATCACAATGGTTCAAGTCAAAGTTCTCATCGTAGAACATCAATTCTCAAGGCTGGAGCTGAACTTCAAGTTCTCATTTCAATTCGGAGGCTGGTGCTGAGCTTCCATCTCTCATTCAAATTCGATCAATTCATCTTACCAAGTTGAAACTTTTCTCGCGAACTTTTATAGAATGGAATTATTTGAAAACCTCAAATTCAGATTCAAAATCAACATTTTCAACTTAAATGAAATCACATATAAATTAAACCAAAATTCCAAATTTCAAATTCAAACTAAAATTTCAAACTCCAAATCTTCAACTCAGATCTTGAAATTTTCAATCTTAAGCTCTAAATCAAATCCGATTGTGTCCCCCTTTGTAATGTGGAATTTTAAATTCTTTTGCTTCATTTTGAAGGATTTCACATTTCATCCCCAGCGAGAGCCCGGTATTCTTCCATAGTGAAAATCCACCGGATACTCCCCAACGAAAACTTTCTTCGCTTCCTCTGTTTATTCTGAGAGAGTTGTTTTGGTGTATGTGTTGGTTCAGTTGATCTCTTCGGCAATGCCAATACTCGCGGTGTGATCCTTCAGCACACCACACCTATTGGTGGTCAATTTGTTGACCTCATTTTTGGTGAGGTCTTTTCTCTCCTTAGTGTTTAGGATCTAGCCATAGGACTTCTTCTTGACTATCCTAGAGGACTAGAAATGGAACCCACCACTTAGAAATTCAGACACCTCTTAACTCTTCTTGAACCCCACAGATGACCATAAACCTTCAAACCCCTTTGGAAGATTGAAAGTCAAGTGTGGAGATGTAAGGATGAGTTCCTATAGGATGGTCATGCCTTAGAACAACCTTGGGTGGCTTGGTCCTGGTGATGGTTAGCTGGCGCACACCACACTCTCACACACATCCCAAACCCTAAAACCACTCTTACCCAACTTGTCTTTCTGACTCATGTAGGAAATTCATATGGATGGACCCCAACCCCTAAGCCCCTGGCTAAGAGGGTTAGGAATAACATATTGAGTGCCTAAAATGAGTCCTCTCATGGCTCTTGCGAGCTTAACATGGCTTTATGGCTCAACAAAAATGGTTTCAATTTACTCACATCTAATCAATCTTCATTTTTGCCAAAATTTCAATTTTTGACTCCCGGCCCCTAAACTTACCCAAAATTTCCAAATTGCCTTAGAAAAGGGCCCTGACACTCAAAACTTCACGATCACCTGGGCTCTAAAAAAAATCATTCCAGAATGTTCCTCTCATTAAACTGAGAAGTTTGACTGTAAACATGCCATACTTCTGAACTACCTTTGGGCCCCTCGCGGCCAAAATAACCGATACTTAAAAAACGCTCTAGTATTCATAAAACCTTCCACATAAATCAAAAATGACCCCGAACACTTTTGTTAGGCTCCAAATTTCTTTCTAAACCACCTTGAGCCTTTAATTCAGCCTTTTGACCACTTACCCCCAAACTCCCCAAAATTACCAAAATGCATTCATAGCTAAAAATTTCAAAATATCAAAAAAATCCCACAAAAACCCAAAAATTCCAAAATATTATCCACATCATTTTCTTCAACTGCTACATACCCCAATTTTGTCAATTTAACCCAATTTGATCAAGAATTCCAAGATTACCCTTAAGGCCCAAAATTGACCAAGTAACCCAACCCATCCCAAATTGAAGCCAAATGTCATCCAATTTTCCCCAAATTTGTTTTGAAACCTTCCTAACAACCCTAAAAATAAAACTCTACATTAATTTGCGACCAATTTGATTCCTAAATCCACCAAAGTCCAACCAAACCTAATTCACCCGAAATTGATCCTATGTCCAAATCCATCAAATTGATCATCCAATTTAATTCAAAATCACTCCAAATCTTTTCCAAACTCTTCATAACACCTTCCTAAGACAAGTTCAACATTCACTTAGCCCAAATTTTGACCCAAACCTAACCCAAACTCAAGCCCAAGTTCACCCCAAATTTAAAGGTCCAAAATCAAGCCCTTGAGCTAAATCACTTCAATTAGCCCAAATCCACTCAAAAGCCCACATCCCAATTATCATTTTGTTATCCCTTTAATCAAATTCACTCCCTAAGTTCCAAATCAATCATCAAATAATTCTAAATGGAGTATCATGCCAAATCATCTCAAAATAACCAAAGAATTCAAAAATACCTTTCTCATACAAATTTACCAAGCCTAGCTAAGCCAAATGTGAGCCATAGAACTTTATTTCAAACTAAATGACAAGCCATGCTTGAGCCACATGAAGCCATGAGGGCCTTTGCCATGTCACCAAACCATTAAGGGCAAATGAAGGGGCCACTTTCCAACCTCTTTAAAAAAGTTTTTAACCACTCTAATGACACACTCTAACAAAGATTAACAAAAATACCTTGGATGGAGACTTCTCCACCTAAAGGAGGCTGACCCAATTGATCTTCCATCAGCCCAAATCAAGCCTTGGTGAGTGCACCAAGCCAAATCCATGCTTTGACCCAAATTGACCCGAAAATTGCTCTTACACCCATACCACTTAAATCCATGCCTTTACACATGGCATAACCCAATTGATTACACCAAAATCAAACTCTGAACTCTCCTCCACCTAAGCACACATTTTGAGCCCACTAATCAACCCCCATGGCCACCCAAGCTCCACCATAACCTTCCTTATTTAAACCCCACCTCTCATGGCCAAAAGAGAGGAGATGAAAGATTACCTTGGGGAGACCATGCCAAATTGTTCCCAAAGCTTCTCCAAGCATTTCTAAGCTCAATCAAACTATTTCCAATTGAGGCCTCACCTCTTGGACAAAGGTATTGAATTTTTTTCCCTCCAACCGAGCATGTTTTAATTTTTCTGTAAATACTTACATGCTTTAAGTATATCATCACCATATAGATGTGTGCTACTCGATTATACGATCATTTTAAAAAACAAATCACTCAATTTCATTAAGATACGAGTGAGATATCAAGGTTTGAAGGTGGACGCCAATCATGGAGCGACACTTGGCCCCCTTCATAGCAATAGTTTGAGAGGGAAATTGGATTTTTGATTTATTTTTGAACATAAACTTCAAAAAATCAAAACTTTTCATAGAAAAATCCAAAAAATAAATTAAAAATACCCTCTTGCTCATTGAAATGTGGAGAATAATGTGGAAGTAATTTCATAATTATTTGATGTATATTTTATTTTTAATTAATTAAATAGTGTTTTCAATCTTTCAATTCTTCATGCATGTAGGAGCTTCAACATAACTTAAATTTTTGATATGTTATTCTGTGCATAATGGTGGATCTTTCCTGATTTTTCCAAAGTCAAGGAAGATTTCCATGATGATTTATCTATTTTTCAATATTATGCATCAGTTTTACTATAATAATTATAAAAATTATCATGTTGGTTCGAAAAATCTAGAAAAATTAGAGTGTGTTCCCTTGGAGCAGAGAAACATTAGAAAATTATCTCATGATTTATTTCAATCAAACAAACTCTAATTTGGCCAAAACATCAAAACTAAGTTTTAATTAATTAGGAATAACCACACATCAAAATCACTTGAAAACAATTCTCCACAGTCACTTAGGATGTAAAGAAACTCACACAAAAATTTCAAGTCAATTGAAAATAATTTAACCCATTAAATGAATTATTTAAGTTGTATGGCCATTTTTAAAATAAATTTTGTGGGCTCTCTGATATCAGAGGAGTCTAAGAAAATTTAAATTGGAATTTTCTAAAAAAAATTTATTTTCAATCATATTTTTAAAATTTTAGTAATTAAAAAATCATAAAAATCACAAAAATATTAAAAATCATAAAAATATCATATTTCACCTCCTAATCACTTAGGAACAAACCAATATTTTTCCTAAACATCAAAGTAAATATATTGAATTTTAAAACCTTAAGATAATTTTTAATATTAAAAATGGATTTTTCAACCTTTTCACTAAATTAATTATAGTAAATCAAAGAAAAATCATAAAAATATAAAATTTGTTTCTGTGAACTCCTTGAGGTCAGAGAGACTTAAGAAAAATATAAAATTCATTTTTTGAGTTTAATTATATTTTATAATTAATTAACACTCAAAAACTCAAAATAATTATAATAAATAAAATATAATTCAAAAAATCACCAAAATTAGTCCATGTGTTTCTCTGGTCAGTAGAAACATCCCATAATTTTCATAAGGACAGAAACCTTACATTGGTCATGTTGTTGAAATTCCATTGAAAACCATTATTTTTCACAAAAATAATTATATAAATTAAATTAAATTTAGAAAAATCACATTTTCCCCTCTAATGTCTTAATTGATATATGAGTGAAGTGACATAAAAATTTTAAGTTCATTTGTGCTAAATTTGATGAGTTATGAAATAAATAAGCCTAAAGGGGCATAAAGGTAATTAAAGGATTTTATCCCAAATTAATATTTAGGTCTAATCAAAGGGAGGGTAAAATATCTGATCTTAATTTTTCTCATAGATGATTGAAACCTAGGGAATTAAGGGGTAGAACCCACTAATTATCTTGAAAATATTTAAAAGTAAACCTTAATTAATTAAATAATTTAAAATTTGGAAGAATATATTAAAATTTGGATTATTAAGGTTAGGGATATGACCTAAGAAGATATCAATTCTTTAATTTAAAATTCCTAAATGAATTATTTTAATATTATTTAACTCTTAATTAAACTTAAGATGATAATTAAAAGAAAGTGACCTTTAATTAAATTAAGCTTGAAACATTAAGTAATTTAATAATCATATTCAAATAAATTTAAAGCATTAAATTTAATTTCAAAATCACTTGAAAGCAAATCTAAAATAAATTTGAAATATTAAAATCAATCTAAAAAATAATTCATTATTAAAATTCAAACCAATTAAAAGTTGACCTAAAATATTGCAATTAAATTAAATTAAAATTAAATCAATAAAATTTAATCAAATTGAATTATCTAAATACCTTTTTCAACCCTAGTAGACTTAAAAAATTAAAAATCAATTTAAAAATATAAAGATGTAATTGAATTAAAATAACTTCAACACAATTCCAAACTTAAAATTATTAATTAAATTTTTCTAACTAAACCAAATCATCTTAAATCATCAATCCAATTGAAACGGTTAAATTCATTAATAAACCAATTTGCCCCTAAAGGCTTCCATTATTATAACTCCTAAATAAAGCATTAAGTGAAATGTCACTTCACTCCTAGGATAATCAAACATCTTGGTTCACTGAGCAAGCAACAAATTTAACTAGAACCTTGGATGATTAATTCATCTGTACAATAAAATTCATTTGGATTCGAAATGATCCCAGAAGTATTGAAAAGATGTTTAGGACCCATCCTAAACACTTCCTCAATATGATTGGATATTTTAGAAGAAAATTTGAACTTAATTGTTCTTTGATGAAGAAAATCATCGACAAAACACAAGAACCTAGACGTCATAGGAATTGACTAGCAATAGGATTAGGATTTTGGTAGAAAACCAAAACCTTACCTTAGCTTTACCTAGGTACTTGTTGCAAATTATTTAAATGCTCTGACATGTGTTTTAAGTGCAGCTTCGAATGATGGGAAGACCCTCCCGGTACGCTTTTATTTTATTGCAATTTATTTATCTGCACTGTACTTTACTTCTCTTGCATGTTAAACAAGAATGTCACCATGCATGAAAACTGAAACCTTTAGGATAGTCACAAAACTGAAACCCAAAACTAAATTAAAAATCACAACAATATAAAATTCACCGCCACAACATTCTAAATATAAAGTAACTCAAAATTTAATCACAAACAGAACAACAAAACTACAATTACAATAAAATTAAAATGTCTCGTTGGATTATCGAGAATACCTCGGATGATGTAACCCACGTGTTGCTAACGGGATTTCCCGCAGTCTAGATGAAAGTGTGGAACTCATTCAGTTGAGCTTAGCAAATTCATTTGGACTAAGTGAATCTGATGAAAATAACGGTGCCGGGATGACGAAACCGTGGGATCTTAATCGGTTTTGTTTAACCAACTTTAAGATTTGTTTTAATTAAAACATTAAAGACATTTGGACTTTAAGATTTCTCTAAACCAAAATGCTTCTCTCATCTCTTGATTATCATTTTCTAAAATTAAACCTCTGCAACAACAAGGAGCTTGGAGCACAGTGGGCAGCACGACCATCTTCATCAGCAAAACTTGTGTCTACATCAGCTAAACCTTTCTTAGAATTAAATAACCAAGACATAGGACTTCGAGGTAGTTTGCCTAGTGCAACATAAATCCTCTACTCTTCATTAGGCATTTACATGATTATGTCATGTAAATTAAGCCCTAACATGTCTTAGGACTCCGAGGTAGTCGTTCAGTACGACACAAACCCTCACATCTTCAAGGTTATTTGTATGATCATATCATAAGAATATAAGTCCTAATTAACTAAAATTGGTAAGATTGGAACATTAAATAAAATTCTCAAATTGAAGCCAAACAATAGGATAGTTTGGGAAGTTGCCAAGTTCTTCTTGGATCCTCAGCTTCTCCTACTTTTCTTCCTTTGACTCTTAAAATAAACTGTTCCAAATTTGATCCATTTCCTATTGAAATTTCCAAAATTCAATCCTTTGAAAACCTTAAACTTTGAAATTCTTGAGATCAAAACCACTGATTATTATTTAGAGATTTCTTAAATGATTCCCGTCATTTAAGATGTAATTAACTATAGGGGCTCGCCTTTATAGAGAACTTTAAGAACCCAGGTAATATAAACCCTGTTTAATTCCTTTATATTAAACAGAGGAATTTATCGTCTTATAAAATTGGTTCGCAGACCTAACTGATGTCACAAATCTTCTAGTTTATTTAATCGAGCCCCATTATCAAGCATTGCTTCTATTCTTCGGGATAGATACACGGTTTGTGGTGCAGTGCTCATTTATATAAACTATTTGGAATATGAGATCGGTTTAATTTCATATCTTAAAATTTTGAAACATAGAAATATTTTCAAAATCAAATACTACTTTCTATATTATATATATATATTTAAATTAAATTTAAAATTTAAAATTCACCGACAATTTTTGTAGGCGACCCCCTTTTCAAAACAAATAACCTAAAAATATGCCGACAATTTCTTAAAGCTCATTCAATTGCAATAATCTTTTTTCAGAAGCATCTTTCAAATTATAATTGAACTCTTTAATAACCCAATATGCTTTATGCTCAAGTTCAAAAGGTAAATGACAAGATTTTCTAAAAATCAGCCTATACGGCGAGATTCCTATAGGTGTTCTGTAAGCAGTCCTATAGGCCCACAAAGCATAATCCAGTTTGATTGACCAATAATTTCTATTTGGATTAACATTTTTTCCAATATTCTTTTTAATTTAACGGTTGGATAATTCAACCAAACCACTTGTCTATGGATCATAAGTAGTAGCAATGCGATGATTAATATGATATTTCTTTTCTAACGTTCCAATAATCGAATTTCTAAAATGACTTCCCCCATCAGTTATGATTACTCTTGGTATTCCAAATCTGAAAAATATATTCTTTTCTAAAAATTTTACAACACGTTGAGCATCAGATCGAGGTAAAGCAATAGCTTGAATCCATTTGGAAGCATAGTCTACTGCTATCAAAATATAAACATTTCTGAAAGATGGTGTAAATGGTGTCATAAAATCTAGTCCCTAAACATCAAATATTTCAACTTCCAACATATAATTGAGGGGCATCTCATTTCTTCTAGAAATATTGCCTACACGCTGACATCTATCACAATTTTTAATATAAATATTCAAATGCTTAAAAATTGTAGGCCAATAAAATCCTTATTGTAATATTTTATATGCATTTTTATCACTTCCAAAATGTCCCCCAAAATAAGAATCATGACATTTTTGAATAATTTCATAAGTCTCTTCCAAAGGTACACATCTTTGAATTATAACAACATTTCCTTATTTATATAAAAATTGGTCATCCCAAAAATAAGTCTTAGCATCAGACATAAATTTTTTTTTTTTTTGGTATGTCAAATCATAGGGTATAATATTACTAACAATAATGTTTACTATATCTGCATAGCACGGAACATGCCATTCTTTAATAGTGAACAGTTTTTCATCAAGAAAAAGTTCATTAATTTCTTCAATATCACAGAGAGATTTTCAATTTCAAGCTGGACAAATGATTAGCAATTTGATTATCAGAACCCTTCCTATCTACTATTTCAAAATCAAATTCTTGCAAAAGAAGAATCAATCTTATCAGTCTCAGTTTTGCATCATTTGTCTACATTAAGTATCTAATAGCAGAATGATCAGTATGCACAACACATTTAGTTCCAATTAAATATGATCGAAATTTATCAAAGGTAAATACTATACCTAATAACTCTTTCTCAGTAGTGGTATAATTAATTTGAGCTTATTTAAGAGTTTTACTGCATAATAAATTACTTTGAAAATTTTATCATATTTTTTACCTAAAACAACACCAATAGCATAATCACTAAAATCACGCATTAATTTAAAAGGTTTTTCCCAATTTGGTGAAATTATTAGAGGTGCAGAGATTAATTTTTCTTTTAATGTTTCAAAGGCTTTACAGCAGTCATCATCAAAATTAAAAATTACATCCTTTTCCAGTAAACGACATAAAGGTTTTGTAATCTTCGAAAAGTCTTTGATGTAACGCCTATAGAATCCAACATGCCCTAAAAAACTTCTAATTCCCCTTACATTGGTTGGGCAAGCTAAATTAGATATAACTTAAATTTTTGCAGAATCTACCTCTAAACCTTTTTCTAAAATCTGATGTCCCAAAACAATTCCTCCTGCTACCATAAATTGGTATCATTCCCAATTAAGGACCAAATTAGTTTTTTCACAGCGTTTTAGAACTTTAGATAGATGTTCTAAACATGATTCAAATGAAATTTCAAACACTAAAAAGTCATCCATAAAAACTTCAATCCCTTTTTAATCAAATCACAAAAAATATCCATTATACATCTCTGAAATGTAGCAGGGCATTACATAAACCAAAGGGAATTCTTCTAAAAGCAAACGTACCATAAGGACTGGTAAATGTAGTTTTCTCTTGATCCTCAGAAGCAATTTGAATTTGATGGTAACCAATATATTCATCCAGAAAACAAAAGTATTTATGCCCAGCCAGTCTATCTGACATTTGATCTAGAAAAGGGAGTGGAAAATGATCTTTCCTTGTGGAAAGGTTTAATTTTCTATAATCAATGCATATTCGCCACCCTGTAACGTCTTGTTGGTATAATTTCATTCTTTTCTTTAACAGTCACAGTTACTCCTCCTTACTTAGGAACACAGTGAATAGGACTAACCCATGCACTATCTGAAATAGGGTAGATAATTCCAACATCCAACCATTTTAAAATTTCTTTCTTAACAATGTCTTTCATGATAGGATTTAATATCCTTTGGGGATCAGCCCGCAGTTTGCAATTATCTTCCATAAGAATTCTGTGCATACAAATTGAAGGACTGATTCCTTTAATATCAGCAATTGTCCATCCAAAAGATCTTTTGTGCTTCTTCAAAATATCAAGCAAACTCTCTTTTTCTTTTTCAGCTAATTAAGAGGAAATTATAACAGGCAAGGTTGAGGATTCACCTAGAAAAACATACTTCAAATGATCAGAAAGCATTTTTAACTCAAGTTCAAGAGGTTTTTCAGTTGATGGACCATAAGATTCATCTTTCTCAGTTATATCCAACAATTCAAAACTTTCATGAAAATACTTTAAATCTTCCTCCTTAAAATCTTCAGAATCAAATAACTCTTCTTTTTGCTTATATTCACATTCTTCTCTTTCAGCTTTCTCTTCATATGTTGATTTGAAATGTCATTCACTTAAATATTCAATAACATCCATCCTATAACACTCATCTTCTTTTCCTCTAGCGGGATATTTCATCAATTTTGAAATATTAAATGCAACAGTCTGATCATTAACCCTCATTGTTGATTCCCCTCTTTGCACATCTATCATGACTCTGCCTGTAGCTAGAAAAGGTCTCCCCAAAATTATGGGTATCTCATTATCTTCCTCCATATCTAACACAATGAAATCCACATGAAAAATAAATTGATCCACTTTTACCAAAATGTCGTCCATAAATCCTTTAGAATATGTGATCGAACGATCTGCTAATTGCAGAGTTACAGTAGTTGGGGTTATTTCTCCTAGTCTCAGTCTTTTGAATATTGATAGAGACATAAGGTTAATGCATGCACCCAAAATACAAAAAGCTTTTCCACAATATCTTTCTCCAATTGCACATGGAATTTTGAAACTACCAGGATCTTTATGTTTATCAGGAAGCTTTTTCTAAATTATGGCAATGCACTCCTCACTAAGTGCAACAGTCTCATTTTCTTCAAACTTCCTCTTTTTATTAAGAATATCCTTCATAAATTTTGCATAGCTTAGCATTTGTTCTAGGGCTTCAGCAAATGGAATATTAATGGTAAGCTTCTTTAATATCTCCAAGACTTTTGAAAATTGCTTATCTAACTTTTGTTGACAAAGTCTCTGAGGAAATGGAGGTGTTAGTTTTTCTAAATCAACCTTAGGTGGAGAAATAGGTCTTTCAAAACCTTTTGGAGCGTCCTTTTTAGGTTTGATTATAGCATTCACAGTTTCTGGTGAAGAATAAGAATCAACCATTTGGCCTAATGAATTTTCTTTAACCATGAGATTTGGCTAAGAAAAATTCATCCTGAATTGGTCTATCTTCCTTAATACAACGGCAACTTGATTTGTTAACATTGTAAAAGCATCATTTTCATAAACACTGGCTACTTTTTTAGGATTTAACCTTTTAGAAGGTCATTGAAAATGATTAGTAGCCATTTCTTCAATTAAAGCATAAGCATCAGAAAATGTTTTAAACATTAATCATCCACCAGTAGCAGCATCGATGATTGATCTAAGAGATCCAACTATTCCATTATAAAAAGTTTGAATTATTAACCAATCTAGTACCGCTTGATGTGTACATTTCCTGAGGAGATCTTTAAATCTTTCTCATGCTTCATATATTGATTCCCCTTCAAACTGACAAAAAGATGTTATAGCATTTCTCAACATGGCAGTCTTAGATAGTGGAAAATATTTAGCAAGGATTTTTTGTCACAGTTCACCTTAAGTTCTTATTTATCCAGGTGGCAACGAATGTAACCATATTTTAGCTTTATCCCTTAGTGAGAACGGAAAAAGTCTAAGTCTAATAGCATCATCTGAAACACCATCATATTTAAAAGTAGCACACAACTCTATAAAGTTAGCAAGATGCAAATTAGGATCTTCAGTTGTTGCTCCCCGAAACAGATTATTAGACATCATTTAGATAATAGCAGGTTTAAGCTCAAAAGAATTAGGAGCTAGAGCAGGGTTTTGAATACTACCACGAAGTTCATCTACTGTAGGGTTAACATAATCTCTTAAAGGTCTTAATTCTTGATGGATGCCTACATTTTGATCTTAAGGATTTTCCATTTCTTGAATATTTTTGATCTTTTTCTGTATTTTTAATTTTTTTTATTTTTCTGATAGTTCTTTCTAATTCAGAATCGTAAGGCACAAATCCCTTAGAACCTGAACTACCCATACAATAATAAAACAAAACAAAACACAACACACTAACAAAAACAAAGAAAAGTAAAAATTTAAAATTTCTTAATTCTCTTTAAAATACAATTATTTTTCTTTCCCCGACAACGACACTAATAACTTTAATCTGCACTGATATTTATACTTACAAATATGATATGAAAATTGGTAACGGCACCAAAAACTTGATCCTGCCGGATTTATATATGCTTATGATTTTAATTTATAATGTGGATACTACGTCACTATACGTATCATTTATCAATTAATATAGGACTTTCTGATTAAGGCCCGAGATATCGAACCCTCAAGGAAAGGATGAAATTCTTTCAAGGAATCAGAAAATTATCTTTTTACTTTTTTTTAATGGTTTTTGAAAAGTATGCCTTGATTTTGAAAAGTTTTGAAAGTTGATTTGTCTTCTGAAATTTCCTTAATAAAATGTTAAGCAAGAAATTAAAATTATAATAACTAATAACACTGTATATAAAACACTATTAACTAGAATATCTTTTTCTTTCCTTTTATGAAGTATTAATTATTATTAAATTATTGTTGTGGAAGTATTTAAATTTGTTGTGAAAGATAGAAGCAAATGTATTATTTACCCTTACTTGGTTCTATAAAGAACATAGGTTAATTTGAAATTTTTATCATTTTGAACATGGTTAGGAAAAGAAGATACCAGTCTCTCACTCTAGAGTTCCCTCGATTCCCACCAATTGGGGGCTAACTTCTTATAACAGAACTCAAAACTTCAAACCAAATTAGGGGGTTTTAGCCTGTCACTCTAAAATCCTCTAATTTTACTCCCTTCCATAGAAATATCTTCTAATATTACATTCAATTATGTGGACTACAATTCTCACCCATATAATTGCATGTGATTCTTACTAACTTTTATGAGAGAATACCGCATTGGATCTTACATAATCTAAAGAAAATATAGAACTTAACAGGCCAAATTAAGAAGTAAACAAAGTTTTCAGAATCAATCTTCACAACTTCTTCCAACTTTAAACACTTTTACATTCCACAACAATTCTCTATAAACTAATTACTTCTCCATTTAAGAAAAAAAAAAGATAAAGTAAACTACTTAGAATGCATTGAGAAAATACAAAAACACATTGATTTGAAATTAAAAACCATAAGAAAAACAACAAAAAAATAAGTATTAATTAAAAAAACTAAATGTAAGAACAAAAGTAAACACTTATCTGAAAATTCTCTCCACTAGACTTAGGAAGTTCCTCTGAAACATTAACTCTTCACTAAACTACTCCTCAGTGCGGATCTCCCAACTCCGATGACTCAGAAAAAACTTCAAACTTTAATAGAAACTAAACTAAAAGAAATAAAAGAAGTGGGAAGAAGAAGACTCCACTCCAACCCTCTTCTCCTTTCTACTCTCTCTCCTACTCTTAATAAAAACTCTCACAAAATTATCGGCATATTTTTAGGTTATGTGTTGTATTTTAAAAATGGGGTCGCCTACAGAAATTGTCGGCGAATTTTAGATCTTAAATTTAACTATATATAAATGATTTAGAAAGTAGTATTTGATTTTTTTTAAATAATTTTTAAATTTAAAGATTTTAAGATATGAAATCAAACGGATCTCGCATCCCTAATAATTTATATAAACGAGCACCGCATCACAAACCGTGTATCTATCCCTAAGGATAGACACACTGCTTGATGGTGGGGCTCGATTAAATAAACTAAAAGATTTATGACATCCGTTTGGTCTGCGAACCAATTTTATAAGCCGACAAGTTCCCCTGCTTAATATAAATGAATTAAACAGGGTTTATATTACCCAGGTTCTTAAAGTTCCCTATAAGGGCAAGCCCCTATAGTTAATTACATCTTAAATGACGGGAATCATTTAAGAAAACTCTCGATAATGATCAGTGGTTTTTCTCTCAAGAATTTCAAAGTTTAAGGTTTTCAAAGGATTGAGTTTTAGAAATTTCAATAGGGAATGGATCAAATTTGGAACAGTTATTTTCAGGAGTCCAATGGTAGAAAAGTAGGAGAAGCTGAGGATCCAAGAAGAAATCTTGGCAACTTCCCAAACTATCCTATTGTTTAAATTTAATTTAAGAGTATGTTTAATGTTGTAATCCTGCCAATTATAATTAATTAGGACTTATATTTGTATGACATAATCAAACAAATAGCCTCGAAGATGTGAGGGTTTATGTCGTATCAAACGACTACCTCAGAGTCCTAAGACCGGTTAGGGCTTAATTTACATGACATGATCATGCAAATGCCTAACAAAAAGTTGAGGATTTACGTTGCACTAGGAAAACTACCTCGAAATCATATGGTTTGGTTGTTTAATTCTAGGAATATTTAGATGATGTAGAGTTGTTTTGCTGACGACGATGGCCGTGCTGCCCACCATGCTCCGAGCTCCTTATTGTTGTAGGGGTTTAGTTTTAGAAGTCATAAATTAGGAGATGAGAGAAGTGTTTTGGTTTAGCGAAAATCTTAAAATCTAAGTGTTTTTTAGTGTTTTAATTAAAACAAATCTTAAAGTTGTTTAAACAGAACCTATTAAGATCCCACGGTTCCGTCATCCCGGCACCGTTATTTTCATTGAATTTACTTAGTCCAGATGAATTTGTTAAACTCAACTGAATGAGTTCCATGCTTTCATTTAGACCGTGGGAAATCCCATTAGCAACACGTGGGTTACATCATCTGAGGTATTCTCGATCATTCAACGAGACGTTTTAATTTAGTTGCAATTATAGTTTTGTTGTTCTGTTTGTGATTAAATTTTGAGTTGTTTTATTTTTTGAAATGTTGTGGCGGTGATTTTTATTTTGTAGTGTCTTTTAATTTAGTTTTGGTTTTAGTTTAGGGACTATCCTAAAGGTTTTGGTTTTCATGCAACAGTTGTTTATCATGTAAGAAAAGTAAAGTACAGTGCATGTAAGTAAATTGCAATAAAGTAAATTGCAATAAAGTAAAAGCGTACCTGGTGAGTCATCCCCTCATCCCAAGCAGCACTTAAAACACATGTTTAGGCATTTAAATGTTTGCAAGTTCAGAGGCTTTAAAAGCCCTATGGTCTCATACCATGGTGAAATTGTCTATGTGCATGGAGAATTAAAATAGTGCAAAGAGTAAATAAATTATTAAAAATAAAATAAGTGATGAAATTAATTGATTTATTTTCCACAATATTCTCCTCTGTTCACTGAGCAAGAGGGTATTTTTATTTTTATTTTTGTAATTTTTCTACAAAAAATTATGGATTTTCTAAGTTCTGGTAATTTAATAAATAGGAAAATAACCCTATTTATCTACTTATCCACGCGGTGCCGCGTCAACCTCGGCGACTCTAAAGAGGTGCGTGTCGCGCTGTGATTGGGCACCGCCATCTGAGTCAGCCGTCCCGGGACCCGCATTTCACGTAACATCTTCTGGTCCGACGTGATCCGAGCCGTCCATCCGATACACGTGCGATCCAATGGCTCCTGGTCATCGTCTACGTCTGGTGTGCACCCGTGACCGTCCACACTAAAACCCTAAGAACTCACTAGATTCTCAATGGATTTTTGTGTTCTTGTGCTCTATGGATTTGTCTTGAAGAGAGGAATACATCTATACGGTGATCATGCATTTAAATTAAGGCATTTGAAATGGAGAATGTTCAAAAGCTCGGGAAGAAGATAGAGCTCATACCTTTGCTCAGAGAAGTGTGGCTTCGATCTAGGAGTTGTGTCACGTTCGATTGGGTCCAAGCAAGCTCCAGATGAAGTCCCTTGGCCTGGTGAATTGCCTAGGTACAAAAGTGACCACAGCCAATCACAAAGCTTGGAGGCTGAAAGCAATGGCTGGCCTGGTGAAGGGGCTTTTACTGGGAAACTTCTCCTCTTGGTATGGTGAAGGTGTAGAGTCAATCAATTTGAGGATTGACTCACTATGGTGAAGTGTCCTGGTTTTTAGCTTAAATTTCAACTCTGAAATTGAGCTTACGGAAAGGAAATGGCAGGGGGATTTCAGTTGGGATCAAGTTCTCCAGGTGTGGAGGAGAGTCTAGAATGATTTTGGCAGAGTTTCTGTGTGGTTTTGTTTCAGTACCCTTCATGGCCGAGAGAGGTGGGGTTTAAATAAGAGAGGCTGGAGGGCCTCCTAGGGGGGTTTGAAGGTTTGGATCAGCTGCTCAGAGGAAGAGAAGAATAGCCATGGTGGCCATTGGGCATGAGGCAGCTCAGCAGGGGAGAATTTCAATGTTAGGCTCACATGGTGCTCTAGGGTGTGGTGTTTTCCGGTGATCCAGGTGGCTGACCGGCAGGCATGGGTCACCCTCTAGTTCAGGTGAGTCAGGGCTGGGGTTTTGTGTACTCAATTGGTAGTTGCCAAGTGTAAAGTGGATGGATCAAAATGGAATGGGGCCATGGCTAATTTTGGCTCCATTTGGTAAACTCATGTATTTGGGTTGGGTTCACCTTCCCATGACTTGGTTTTTGGCTGAGGGAATGAGTTAGGTTAGCAGGTCAGAGGTGGTGAGGTCCCTTTCTAAGAATATTTAAATTAGATTTGCGTTTAAGGGAGACATGATTAAGGCTAATGACTTTTAAGAATTATGGAAAGAGCCTCCCTCCTTTCCTATCTTGGGTATGGTGAGGTGCCCAAAGCCCTCATGGCTCCCAGGTGGCTCATGCATGGCTTCATGGCTCACCTTTGGCCTGGAAGAAGCTAAGTCATCTTTCATGAAAGAGGATTTTAGGAATTTTTGTAATTTAGGGGTGATTTGATAGGATTTGGCATATGGCTTATTTTAGAAAAATTTGATGGCTTAATAAGAACTTATGGATGATTTCAATTAAAGGTATGATGAGAAGAATTTGTCATATGGGCTTTAGCATGAAGTTTGGGCTTTTGGAATCATTTTGGAGTGGGCTTTTTAGGAAGGCCTAAGGATGTGGGCCTTAGGTTTTAAAATAAATTTATGGATGGGAATTTTGTAAAAGGTTGGGCCAAATAATTGTTGGGTTTGATTTAGAGATGTGTCATGAGTAATTTGAAATAAATTTGAGGTGGTTTGGGTTTGAATTAGGTTGGATTTCGGCTTCTTTGGTAAAGGGGCCAACATAAGTCAAATTGGGCAAATTTGGGCCAATGTTAGGATAGGGTTGAAATTGATGTAAAATTAATGTTGGGAAATGTTTATGGGGGTACTACAAAGAGTTTTCGACTTTGGTTGGGCATTAACTTTGGGGTTTGGGCCCATTTGGTTTAGGTTTGGGTTTAGGTCAAAAGTGAGAATTTTCACTTTGGGTTGGATTTGGGTGGAGTTTAGGTTCAAATTTTGGGCAAATCATGTTAGTGTTTTGTTTTTGGGGATGTTAGGGAAAGTTTAGAAAAGGTTTGGGGTCAATTGGAGTTAAATTGGGTTAGTTTGGGCTAAGTTTGGGTCATGGGTCCAAATTGGGCTTTAAGGTCAAAAGTGAAATTGGATTCAAATGTCAATCAAATTGGGCTTGGATTTGGTCTAGATTGACGTTAGGGATATTGAATTGAAGTTTAGAATTGAATTGGACCGAAGTTGGGGTCAATTGGGTTGATTTGGTTTGACATTGGGTTCACTTTATGTTAAAAATGGGTCAAATTGGGGGTTTTGGTAAAAGTCGGGTAAATTGGCAAAATTGGCCCATCGTGTAGTTGAAAAAAAGAAATTGAGAATATTTGAGAATTTTTGGAATTTTCTGGGAATTTTTGGAATTTATAAAAGTTTGGCCAAAAGTGTATTTTTAGTGTATTTGGAGTGTACTTTTGGAAATTTTGGTATATTTGGCTATGGATGATCAATTTGAGTGATGTGGAAATATTTGGGATTGGTTTTGAGGAATTTTGGGTGATTTGGAGATTTTGGAAAATTTGGGCAATTTCAAGGGCTTTGGGTAGGTTTAATGGGTTTAGGGTCCCCGGGGTCAAAAATTGAAATTTTGAAAGAATGAAGATTGATCAAATGTGAGTGAAATGGAATCACTTTGATTGAGCCATGAAGCCATATTAAGCCCATATGAGCCATGAGAGGACTCATTGGAGGCATTCACTATGTTGTTCCTAACCCTCTTAGCCAGGGGCTTAGGGGTTAAGGTCCATCCATATGAATTACCTACATGAGTCAGGTAGCCAAGTTGGGTATAGGTGTGGTTTTAGGATTTTGATTGTGTGTGTGAGAGTGTAGTGTGTGGGTGTAGTGAGTGTGTAAGTCAACCCTCACCAGATCAGGCCACCCAGGGTAGTCCTAAGGCCAAAGAGTCCTCTAGGAAACTCATCCTTTAAACCTCCACATTTGATCTCAACCCTCTAGGTGATTAGTGGTCTACAATCAAGCTTGTGGGGTTTGCAGGGAGACAAGAAGTGGTTTAAATTTCTAAGGGATGGGTCCCAATTCTAGCCCTCTAAGATAGTCAAAGGAAAAGCCTAAGGCTAGATCCTAAACACTAAAGAGGTAAGAGAAGACCTCATCAAAAATGAGGTCAACAAAAATAAAATTAAAATACTGTAAAAACTCTCTCCAAAATGTAAGTGGAAGAGAAAAAGAAAGAAAGAACCCTTCAAAATGCAAAGGAAGAACCCAAAGAAAGAAAGAACCCTTCAAAATGCAAAGGAACAGCCCACTAATCTTTCCTTAAACTCTCTTTAAATATTAAACCAAAAGGTGCCTTGGTGTGTCTTCAAAATGTGTCGAGATTCAATGTATCTACCAAAGAATGCACCCCTTCATTTAAACTTGCCGCCCAAAGGAAGTTATTGAAGTTACCACCAAGAGTTTCGTCTCATCCCCTTTGAAAATGGCACTAAATTCAATTTAATCTCAATTTTTAACTGTGGCGGCTAAGCGCCGGCCCAGCGGCGCTTAGTCGTCAGTGCCGAAATTTTTATTTTTCAACTTTTTGCTCCAAATTTGATCCAATTTTGCTCCAAATTTGATCCAATTTTGCTCCTTTCATCATGACCATCCATTTTCTTCATACTTACAAGAAAAACACAAAATACCTTCCATTAAAGTGCAATATCATTAAAAATTGGTATAAAAATGTGCATAAAAATACTTTATATTTTTGGTGTATTAGCATCCCATATGTATATTTGTGGTGTGTTTGCTTGTTCGATGTAGTTGTGCTTTTTATATAGTTGTTTTTGAATACTTATTACTCCTAAATACTTTAAAAATTGATAAATGATGGATTGAATCGAGATATTGGAATATTTTAAGCAAAACGAAGTTCGATGAGAATTTTTTACCAATGGAGCCGGCAGTGCCAGAATGGGCGCCTCAGGCGTCCTTCACATATATAACACTGAACTTACCTGTTTGAGCGCCGTCGGTGCCCTATTGAGCGCCTCTGACGCCCAAAAACCTATTGACGGTTTTTAAGTTTTAAAATGCATGTTTTGGCAGTTTTTGGCTGGATCTTCTTCCTTATAACTCCCTAAACTCCATTTTTGACTTCTTAACTCCAGAAAAACAAAAACCACCAGTCCCAATTCGTATCCTATGGATTCCTACCCCACTGAAACCCCTCGATTTCCTGTTTTCAACCAAAGGAAGTTCAAAGGTTTCGAAGTGCAGCTTTGTTCAACAAAGTGATGATGAAAAAAAGGATTATCAAGGAAAGAGGCTTCATAAACCGAGGTATGGATAATCCTACTACTAGAATTGAAGTATTTATGAAGGGGAGATGTTGGGAAGTGTTTTGCTACACTACCGTTGCCGTTGTTGTTTCAGTCGTGAAAGAGTTTTATGCAAATCATCACGAAATCAAACAAGAGTTTGTATTTGTGAGTGGTAGATTTGTAAAATTCACTCCTGCACGAATTAATGATCTCTTTATGATTGAGAAAATACCTATTTTCCATTATTCTAATTTCAATGCCACGAGGGATAATATGAATGATATGTATCGATATTTGACGAATGAGAATGAGGAATGAGAAATTATAGAGAATGGATACATTAGTTTCCCATCTGCATCTCTAAATCCAGTGTCGAAGCAGTGGCACTACTTTATTTCAGTAAAGTTATTTCCAACATTAAAGATTAGCAAGGTAACCAAGGAAAGTGTCATTTTGAATTTATGTATTCAAACTGGAAGGCCGATTGACATTGGTAATATCATTGTGAAATCAATTTTCGGATTAATTGTTCATGGATCTAAATATGGGATTGGACACTCATCCACCATATTTATGTTATGTAGTCAATCACAAGTTCCTTATGAAAGTTGGGAAAAGGTTCTTCTTCCATGAAGTTCTATTGATCCAACTAATCCTTATGACTATCAGACAGTTGGAGAAGAAGATGACATGAATTTGCTTGTTGGTCAACCAACCCAGACTTCACAACCAATTCAATCGTATCTTCCTGAAGGTACCAGAATGACATTGAAGAGGATAAAATAGTTGCAGAAAGAGGCACGTAACGTTATGAATGCAATCAATAACATTTCTGATTTATTCAATCATATATATTGGAGAATGAAGGAATAATTCAATCACACTGGTTGAATTGAGATGGGCTTGATTAACTTGATGAAGAAGAATGCGGTGATTACTGAGGAATCATCTGACGAATTTCAATTTCGCCCATTATATAATTTTTTTGCACATGAGTAATCGATTAAGGATATTTGAGGAGAGGATAGTTCTGAAACTGATCTAGTGTAATTAATGGATTATACTTCTGTTTGTTGTGTGTTTGATTTACTTTATTTAGTTATGTTTGGTTTGTGTAGAATTTACTTTGTAATTTGAATTGGATTTGGATGCGCTTACTTTCATTGTGTGCTTAGATTTTAGTGTTTTCCTAGAGTACTTGCTGCACTAAATATCTAACAGTAGTTGGTTTGAATGAACATATTTGGAGTTTATGATGTAACTTAGATTTTATATTTATAAGATTGTTGTGTATTGTTTGTGTAAAGAATTGTGTTAATTATTGCTTATGAGATGATGTAGATGCCTATTGAAGTGTTAAACATTATTGTGGATATTGAAACGATCGAAATTATGAAAAAAATTTTGGACCGAAAAAATTTTTTAAACTGGCGCCACCGGCACCAGAATGGGCGTCGTTGGCTCCCAAATCCGAAAAGTTTGGCTAATATTTTAAATTGAGTGCCGTTGGCGCCCTATCAAGCATCGCTGGTGCCCTATCGAGCGTCGTCGGTGCCCGAACCAAGTAAAAGGCCAAAAACACTCATTTTCGAACTTTTTACCCTGAGACCCGCAAATTTTTCCATTGCCTTCATCTTCCTCCTCCATTTTTACGCTTTTAAAGATCTAAGGCTTGCTAGATCTTGGATTTGACTTGATTTCAAAGATTTTCAAGGCCGGATCTACATTACTCTTGGTAAGAGCTTCACTTCAAGTTAAACATTTTTTGTTTTCACCATGGAAATAACTCACATTGCTTAGGTTAGAATGTTTGGAGTTTTAAAGAAATTTTATGTTTTCCATGATGAAATTTGCTCTTGCTTGTTTAGAATAGTATTTGGAATTTGTTACATTGTGAATTTTGGATTTTTTGGAATTTTCTTGCAAATTTTAGAATTTCACATGGCTCCAAGGATGAGTAAAGGGAAGAGAAAATTGGATTTTGATGAGGAAAAGTTTGTTAATATTAAACCCCAATTTTGCTTTAACTCTTACCTTTACAATAAGAAGTGTATCCAGGATCGAGCTTCTGATAGTCCTGGTGGATCTGTAGAACAGTTAGTTGCAGAGCGAACTGGGAGCGATTTTGTTATTTTACTGCAAATGCTATTATGAGAGTTGTTAGAGAGTTTTATTCGAATGTACCCTGGACCAAGACAGAGTATGTGCTAGTTAAAGGAAAAATGGTTGAGTTTACTCCTCAGCGTATCAATGCTTTCTATCAGACTTAGGAACCATTTGTTTGTGAATATGAAAACTTTGACACTCAAGGGGAGAATATAAGAGAAGTGATTGCATTTCTGACTGACGGGCAAGGAGAATGGAAAGTAAGCCAAAACAGTTGATAAACTTCCCTGCCTCTACATTGAATGTTGCTTTAAAAGTTTGATATTATTTCATTTTTGCAAGACTATTACCATCTTATCACCACATCGAAGTTACAAGGGATAGAGCGATTCTAAACTATTGTATACAAAAGATGAAAAAGATTTATATTGGAGCTATTATCTACAAGAACATTCAGACTATCGCTAGAGGTGAGACCACTAGTGGATTAGGACATCCTGCTATAGTCATGCCTTGTGTGTTCAGTCTGGAGTGGAGTTTAATAGTTCTGAAGAAGTGGTTATACCATTGAGACCAATTGCAAAGACTATTATCTGTACATATGAGTCTCATGTGGGAGCCCGAGTTTAGCGTAGGAGTACTGATATTCCTATTACGAGTTATGACGTTCCATCTACATCTGAGCCACCTACCTTATCTGATATTATGGAGCAGCTGAGATTACAGAGTGTTGGTGTGGATAGACTCCATGGTAGGATGGATGTGTTTGAGGCGAGGAGTGATTTGAATAAATATTATCTACAGAGGAGAGTTGAGTTCAATATTGCTTATTATGATGCTCATGTTAGATTTATGAGGGGGGAGTCTGATGTGATATTTCCTACTTGCCCCAGTTATACACCATATAGTCCTGACCCTGCTGATGACCCTACTGATGACCCTACTGTTGATCCTGGTGATGGAGATTGGTAGATTGTTTATTTCTATTTCTATTGATCTTTTTGTGTTGTGTTGTACTGTTGTGATGTAGAAGTTATTTATTTTTCATGTTATGTGTAACCCCATTGGTGTACTGTTATGTTGTACTGAAACATTGAGATTGTTAGCTGGATTGTATAATAATGTGATAGTTTCTTTCATGTTATAGTGTTTTGTTGCATGTCTAGCTGTTTAAAGTTAATTTCTATTTACCCATGCAAATATTTTAAATTTTTATATCTCTGCTACTAATTGTTTCATGCCTGCTAGTTGTAAATGTTGACTAATACCAGATAGCTGTTGAAGATTTCAAGATCCCAGCACAAAAAGATTAGTTTTCTTTTACTCTCAACTGTTTCAAATTTATTGAAAAATTTTAGTTTGGGGGATGGTAGAGATATACTAACTTTTATTTGTTCTCAAATATTATATTTTCAAAAATTATTAGCAAAACTTATGGTAGTTGAACCTCATTGTAAGATAACTAAAATGTTTTTTTTAGTTGAATAATTTGGAAGGATTTGATGGAAATTTTTAGTAATAAAGGTTGATTTTATAGAAGTAAGATATTTGGTATGAAAGAATTTAATTATAGTAAACTATTTAAAGTTAAGAAAACTGTATTTTTGAAATGTTAAGGGACTTAAAGTACTTTGTGTTAAGAAGAGATTGTGACTTTATGATGAATAATAATGCTTGTACTTAACTATAAAGTAGGGAGGTGTCTCAAGTTTAAAATTTGGAAAGAGGAGAGTGAAGATCAAAATCATTAAAGGCTATCCAGATAAAGTAATCCTCATTAAGAAAAAGAAGAAAAAGAAAGGAAAAGAAAAATAAAGAAAAATATTTATGAGGAGAAGCTTCAGGAGATGCTTAATAAAAAATTGGCTTCAATTGAGTCACCCTAAAGGGAAAACTTGATTTCATTTCTGAATTTATGTTTAAAGTACTGGCCTACACTATAATGAAGTTTGCATGAACTCCTTTTTCACATAGTCTTTTAAGGCACTCTTAATGTGACAAATCATAGTTCAACTTGAAATAAATAGATGGCTAGAACTCTTAGACTTGATTGTTAAATATTCTTATACCTGTAGTGTTGACCTGAGTTACTAAATTTTTTTCTGAAGATCTAACAAATATATTCTTTTGAATGAAAAATTTTAGTGTCCTAGAGTTGAAAAGTACAATGCCTAGAGTTATAATTTTATGTAGTAAAACGATTACTTGAGGACAAGAAATAGTTAAAGTTTGGGGGATTCTGATGCACCAAAATTATATACGATTTTTGTTATTTAATTTTACCCATTTTTGGTGATATTTCACTTTTAAAAAAGGTATTTTTCATGATTTATTGCAGGTATGATGATTTTAGGTGATTGGAGCAAAAAGAAGCAAAAAGTAACGAATTCAGAGCAAAAAAGAGCAAAAAGGAGCAAAATGTGGAAAACAGGTTTTGGCGCCGCCAGCGCCATTTTCCAGAGACTTCAGAAATAATGGCACAATAGAGCGCCGCCGGCACCCGAGGTTGGTGGAGTTCTAATTTGAAGAGTTTTGGTGACTTTTTGAAGGGATGCCTATGGAAACTCTTGGGATTTCATCCCTATCTTATAAGTAACTGTTTTTGGATGAAAATGGTGTGCTTCTTTAGCGGTTCTAGTGTAGTTTTTGAGTGTGTTAAGTGTTAGGGTTTAGGAGATAAGTGTGTAGAAGTGAGGATTTGAGAGGGATTCCTCTCTAAGGAGTGAAGGAGAAGAGGTAAAGTGAGAGATTTCTTCTTCCTTTCCATTCTTAAGAGAGAATCTAGTGTTGTAATGAAGAGAGAAGATGATTCAAAGGAACTTCAAGGGAATTGCATTGGGGAAGAGAAAGAAATAAGTTGTATTTTCTTTTGGGGTTCATATGAATTTTCTTTTATATATAAAGTCCATGTTTTATTGTATCTTCTCCATGAATTCTGAGTAGTCTCCCTTGTCTTTCTTCTTGTATAGAGATGTGGTGATGGACTGATGTGGATTTAATGTGCTTTTAATGTATTGTTGAAATTGTGATGGTTTTTCATTTTGAACTTAATTTACTTTTTGATTTAGCAAATTAAAATTTTAAAATATGTTGTTGAACATTAAGTTTGAAAGGATTTAATGTCCTACAACAATAATGAAAAGTCCATTCAATTTCTATGATTGAATTGTGTAGTTCATGGGAATTTAGTGTGAATAAATAGGGAAATGTGTTTTGATGGACTTCAATGTGGAGATTTCAGGGTGACAGTCTAAAATCCCCAAGTTTATTCAAAAGATTAGTAAGTAATATCAAAGGTTAGCCTTCAGGTGAAGGGTGAGTGGGAGCTTTGAAGTGAGAGCCAGTGTCCTCCCAACCTAGCCTTAGATTTAGTGACTAAACTTAGGATATATCAATGTTCTTTTATTGCTTAGAAGAGGGGGAGCTTCTTTAAGGGTAAATAATCATCTATGGTCCTATTTGGTACAATAACATAGAGAATTGTTCCATATTAATCCATAAATCATATTCTCATTGCAAGAGGAAAGATACTTTTCTCATATATCGAAAACCATTCAAATACTTAGTTTAGTGTGTCTGTTAGATAATTTTTTTTTTAAAAGTTGTTAGAAGCAATTGTAGTTTAATTAATTGTTGCTATTTTTTGCATGCTGTTAGTAGGATTAAGTGTTAAACTTTAAGTTTTATTTAAATATCGGATTTTAGTGTTATATTATTTATATTGTGCATGCTTTCTTATACTTCAAGCTTCCCTGTGGGATCGATAACCAGCACTCCATTAGAGCCCTATATTACTTGATACGATACGTATACTTGCATTGAATGCTTGGACTTAACAAAATCTTTATAAATATATAAATTTGAGTTCATAAATTCTTGCAAAATATAAGTCTCGTGCATCAATTGCTGAGGAATCATCTGACGAATTTCCATTTCGTTCATTTTATAATTTGTTCGTGCATCAGCAATCGATTGGAGACATTAGAGGAGAGGATAGTTCTAATACTGATGTGGGGTAATTAATGGATTCTACTTATGCTTTTTGTGTGTTTAGTTTACTTTGCTTAAGTATGATAGGTTTGTGTAATATTTGTTTTTCTTTGTAATTTGCATTTGGATTTGGACATGCTTACTTTCATTTTGTGCTTAGATTTTAGTTTTTGCTTATCGTAGAGTATTTGCAAAACTAAAACATTTAAGAGTTGGTTTGGTTTGAATGAACATATTTGGTATTTATGTTGTAACTTGGATTATATATATATATAAGTTTGTTGTGTATTGTTTGTGTAAAGAATTCTGTTAATTATTACTTGTGAGATGATGTAAATGTCTATTGAAGTGTTAAACATCATTGTGGATGTTGAAATGTTCGAAATTACAAAAAAATTTTCGGACCCAGAAAATATTTTTGACTGGCGACGCCGGCCCTCAAATCCAGAGAGTTTCAAATTTATTCTAAATAGATCACCGCCGGTGCCCTATCGAGCGCCACTGGCGCCCGAACCCAGTAAAAGGCCAAAAACCCTAGTTTTTGTGATTTTTACCCTGCGGCCCACAAAGTATTCCATTTTCTTCATCTTCCTCCTCCATTTTCACGATTTTGAAGATCTAGGGCTTGCTAGATCTCAAATTTATGGAGATTTCAAAGATTTTCGACACCAGATCTACACTTCTCTTGGTAAGAGCTTAACTTTAAGTTAAAATTTTTTTATTTTCACCATGGAAATCTCTCACATTGTTTAGGTTGGAATTTTTGGAGTTTAAAGAGATTTTGAGATTTCAATGATGAAATTTACTCTTACTTGTTTAGAATAGTATTTGGAGTTTGTTACATTGTGAATTTGGGATTTATTGGAATTTTCTTGTAACTTTTAGAAATTCACATGGCTCCAAGGTTTAGTAAAGGGAAGAGGAAATTGGATTTTGATGAGGAGAAATTCGTTAATATCAAAGCCCAATTTCGTTTTAACTTTTACCTTTACAAAAAGAAATGTATCCAGAATCGAGCTTTTGATAGTCCCGGTTGATCTGTAGAATAGTTAATTACAGAGCAGAACTAGGAGAGATTTTGTTATTTTACAGCGAATGTTGTTATGGGAGTTTTTAGAGAGTTCTATTCAAATGTACCTTGGACTGAGACTGAGTATGTGCTAGTTAGAGAAAAAATGGTTGAGTTTACTCCTCAGCGTATCAATGCTTTGTATCAGACTTGGGAACCAATTATTTGTGAAATACTAAAACTTTGACACTCGATGAAAGAATATGAGAGAAGTGATTGCTTTTCTGAATAACGGCAAGGAGAATGGAAAGTAAGTCAAAAACAGTTGATTAATTTCCCCGCTTCCACATTGAATGTTGCATCAAAAGTTTGGCATTATTTCATCTCTGCGAGACTATTACCATCTTATCACCACAGCGAAGTTACTAAGGATAGAGCAATTTTGAACTACTGTATTTAGAAGATGAAAAAGATTGATATTGGGGCTATTATCTACAAGAACATTCAGATTATTACTAGAGGTGAGATTACTAGTGGTTTAGGGCATATTGCTTTAGTTCATACTTTGTGTGTTCAGTTTGGAGTAGAGTTTAACAATTCTGAAGAAGTGGCTATACCGTTGAGACCAATTACAGAGACTATTATCTGTACTTATGAGTCTCATGTGGGAACCCGAGTTCAGAGAATGAGTACTGATATTCCTATTACGAGTTATGATGTTCCATCTACATCTGAGCCTCCTAACTTATCTTATATTATGGAGCAGCTGATATTATAGAGTGCTTGTGTGGATAAACTCCATGGTAGGATGGATGTATTTGAGGCGAGGAGTGATGTGAATAAAGATTATCTACAAAGGAGAGTTGAGTTTGATATCAGTTATTATAATGCTCAGCTCAGATTTATGAGTTGGGTGTCTGATGTGATATTTCCTACTTACCCCAGTTATACACCATATAGACCTGACCCTGCTGATGACCCTGCTGATCCTGGTGTTGGAGATTGGTAGATTGTTTGTTTCTATTTTTGTTGTTCTTGTTGTGTTGTGTTGTACTATTGTGATGTAGTAGTTATTTATTTTCATGTTATTTGTAAAACTATTGTGTTGTACTGTTGTGATGTAGTAGTTATTTATTTTTCATGTTATGTGTAACCTAGTTGGTGTACTATTATGTTTTACTGAAACATTAAAATTGTTAGCTGGACTGTGTAGTACCGTGATAGCTTGTTTCATGTTATAGTGTTTTGTTGGATGTTTACATGTGTAAAGTTAATTTCTCTTTACCCATGCAAATATTTAAAATTATTATATCACTGCTACTAATTGTTTCATGCCTGCTAGTTGTAAATTTTGACTAATACCTTGAAGATTTCAAGATCCCAGCACAAAAAGTTAGTTTTCTTTTACTCTCATCTATTTCAAATTTACTGAAAAATTTAAGTTTAGGGGAGGGTAGATAAATATTAATTTTTTTTTGTTCTCAATTATTATATTTTTAAAAATTATTAGCATAACTTCTGGCCTTTGAACCTCACTGTAAGTAAATTAAACATTTTATTTCAGTTGAATATTATGAAAGGATTAGATGGAAATTTTTAGTAATAAAGGTAAATTTTATAGAAGTAAGATATTTGGTATGAAAGGATTTGATTATAGTTAACTATTTAATGTAAAGAAATCTGTACTTTTGAAACGTTAAGTGACTTATTGTATTGTGTGTTAAGAAGAAATTGTGACTTTATAATGAATAATAAAGCTTATACTTAACTATAAAGTAGGAGGTGTCTTAAGTTTGAACTTTAGAAAGAGAAGAGTGAAGTCCAAAATCATTAAAGGCTATCCTGATATAGTAATCCTCATTAAAAGAAAAGAAAAGAAAAGAAGGATTGAATAAAAATCCCAAAAAGAAAAAGAGAAAGAAGAAAAAGAAAAGGAAAAGAACGAAAAATATTTATGAGGAGAAGCTTGAGGAGATGCCTAATAAAAAATTGGCTTCACTTGAGTCACCCTAAAGGAGAAACTTGATTTCATTTCTGAATTTATGTTTAAAGTATTGGCCTACATTCTAATAAAGTTTGCATGAACTCCCTTTTCACTGTCTTTTAAGGCACTCTTAATGTGACAAATTATTGTTCATCTTGAAATAAATATAAGACTAGAACCCTTAGACTTTATTGCTAAATATTCTTATACCTGTAATGTTGATCTAAGTTACTAAACTTCTTTCTGAAAATCTAACCAATGTATTCTTTTGAATGAAAAATTTAGTGTCCTACAGTTGAAAAGTTGCCTAGAGTTATAATTTTATGTAGTAAAAGGATTACTTGAGGGCAAGTAATAGTTAAAGTTTGGGGGATTTTGATGCACAAAAAATATATACGGTTTTTGCTATATATATTTACCTGTTTTTGGTGATATTGCACTTTAAAGAAAGATATTTTTCATGATTTGTTGCAGGTATGATGATTTTAGGTGATTAGAGTGAAAAGAAGCAAAAAGGAACGAATTCGGAGCAAAAAAGGAGCAAACATGATCAAAAAGGAGAACAACGTGTTCTGGCACCGCCGGCGCCATTTTCCAAAGACTTTAGAAAATATTTGTAGGATAGAGCACTGCCAACGTCCGAAGTCGGTGGAATTCAAATTTGAAGAGTTTTAGTGACTTTTGAAGGGATTCCTATGGAAACTCTTGGGATTTCATTCCTAACTTATAAGTAATTGTTTTTGGATGAAGAGTAGTGTGTGTGAGTGAATGGAGAGGGACTCGCTTGGTTTCTCTTTGTGTGTTAAGTGTTATGGTTTAGGAGAAGAGTGTCGGAGAGGGACTCTCTTGGTTTCTCTTAGTGTGTTAAGTGTTAGGGTTTAGCAGAAGAGTGTGTAGAAGTGAGGATTTGAGAGGAATTCTTCTCTAAGGAGTGAAGGAGAAGAAGTAAAGTGAGATATTGCTTCTTCCTTTCCATTCTAAAGAGAGAATCAAGTGTTGTAAAGAAGAGAGAAAGGATTCAAGGAAACTTTAAGGGAATTGCATTGGGGAAGAGAAAGAGATAAGTTGTATTTTCTTTTGTGGTTTGTATGACTTTTCTTTTATATATAAAATCCATGTTTTATTTTATCTTCTTAATGAATTCTCAGAAGTGTCTTTTGTCTTTCTTCTTGCATAGAGATGTGAAGATGGATTGATGTGGATTTGATGTGCTTTTAATGTATTGAAGAAATTGTGATGGTTTTTCATTCTGAACTTAATTTACTTTTTGATTTGGCCAATTGAAATGTTAAAATATGTTGTTAAACATTAATTCTGAAAAGATTTAATTCCCTACAACAATAATGAAAGATACATTCAATTTCCTTGGATGAATTGCGTAGTTCATGGGAATTTACTGAAAATAAATACGGAAATGTGTTTTGATGGACTTCAATGTGGAGATTTCAAGGTGACCGGCTGAAATCCCCAATTTGGTTCTAAGATTAGTAACTAAATATCAAAGGTTAGCCTTCGGGTGAAGGGTGAGAGGGAGTTCCGAAGTGAGAGCCAGTGTCCTCCTAGCCTAGCCCTAGGTGTAGTGACTAAACTTAGGATATGTCAATGTTCTTTTCAAGCTTAGAAGAGGGGGTACTCTTTTAAGGGTAAAGAATCATTTATGATCCTTTTTGGCACAATAACATAGATACTTGTTCCATATCAATCCACACATCATATCTCATTATAAGAGGAAACATACTTTTCTCAAATATCAAAAACCTTTCAAATATATAGTTTAGTGTGTCTGCTAGATAATTCTGTCTTCAAAGTTGTTAGAAGTAAGTGTAGTTTAATTAATTATTACTGTTTTCTGCATAGTGGTAGTAGTACTAAGTAGTAAACTTTAAGTGCAATTCAAGTATTGGATTTTAGTGTTATACTATATATATTGTGAAACACTTTCTTATACTTCATACATCTCTGTAGGATTGATAACCAAGACTCCATTACAGCCTTGTATTACTTGATACGATACATATACTTGCTTTGAGTGTCCAGACTTTACAAAATCATTATAAACATATATAAATTTGAGTTCACACATTCTAGCATATCTAAAGTATGCCGGTCAGCGGAAATCTCTCAATCACTCTAATTTTAGCTGGATCGATCTCCATATCATGTTCAGAAATTTTATGCCCAAGCACAATTCCTCATGCAACCATAAATTGACATTTCTCTCAATTGAGGACTAGATTTGTTTTCTCGTAGAGCTCCAAAACTTTTGTTAATTTGTCTAGGTAAATTTCAAATGAAGTCCCAAATAAAGAGAAATCATCAATAAAAACTTCTATTCCTTAATCTATCATACTGCTAAAGATAGACATCATACATCTCTGAAATGTTGCAGGTGCATTACAAAGTCCAAAAGGCATTCTTCAAAAAATCAAAGGTTCCATAAGGCCCAGTAAATGTTGTCTTTTCTTGATCCTCAGGAGCAATAAGTATTCGATAGTAACCAGTATATCTATCCAGAAAGCAGTAGTACTTATGTCTGACCCAACCGCAAATAACGCTGTAATTTATGCTTCCAAAAATATGTTATAGCCAATACTTTGACCCAAATAATAATAGCGGCTAGTGTATATAAATATAATTTTATGGAAAATATTTTACACACTAGAGGTACTACGCAAGTATACGTATCGTTTCAAGTAATAAATGGCTTTAAATAAAGACCCCAGTATCGATCCCACGAGGAGATTTATAGATTTTAAAATATTTTAATTTTATTTTTATGTATTTCTTTTAAAGTTACAAATTTAATATTTAATTTACTAAATGCAGAAATAAAGCAGTACTAAAATAATGAGTGATGTAAATAATAATAAGCAAACAACTTTCTTCCTTTCAATTAATCCAAGACTTTTTAGATAATGTAATATTCGTGGAGAATATAAATTTATGGTATTGTTCCAAATAGAAGCATTCATATTCCTTATCTTCACTCGATAGTATAAAGAACATTGGTTAATCTATAGATCAGGTCTGTATGTATTGTTAGTAGAATGGGTTAATCTAGGCTCACACTACTAGATGTCCAAGGGTAACTATGGTCAGCCCTACTAGTGACCCCTTCCCTTTCTATAAACCAAATTAAAAGAATTTAGTCTGTCACTCTAAAAAATTATTAATTCTACGCCCATTGAATAATATTTTCCTATTTATTTACACTTCACCTTAAATAACCCGCACAAGGCCTTCGACTACCCAAGGATTCATGTAATATCTACTAGTTAAGAATTCATCTCCTTCTAGGTCTCAAAATTCTTCATCAGATTTTAAAAACTTAAATGGCCAATTTAAATAGTAAATTAAGATCTGGTATTAATATCATCACAATATTTAAACATATTTAGTTTTTTTATTCTGTAATGAATTTTATATTATCTTATTTATCTTCTCATAATTGAAAGAAGAAAGTAAAGTAACTACTCAGAACACATTGAAATTAAATAACAAAATGTATAAGTAAAACTTTGAATCAATTTACAAATACTTATCTGGAGTGTTTCACCAACTGAACCTCTGATTCCTCCTAACTCCAAAGCGAAATAGACATCAAAAGCACCAACTCTTCCAAACTCTCATTACAAACTCTAAATAAAATAAACTCACTAATTTATGAAAGAAAGTAAAATAAAAGTGTGGCCCCAAATTTAAAATTGTCTCTCTGGTTGGGGGGACTCTTTTCTATAGAAATGGCCTCCTATTTATAGGCTTCAAGGGTTTCCTAAAGCACCTCTTCAAAATGTGTCCAAGTTCAATGAATTTTCTAGAAACTGTGTCTTGCGCCTAGGCGCCGGATTGTGGATACAATGTATCACATGTCCTATAATCCAGTTCTTCACATCCAGTTCTTTGCATCTAATCACTTTGGATCGCACCTCTTCGCGATCCAAACCATTTCCAAGCGTCTAGATACAATGTATCACATGTCCTATAATCCAGGAATAACTTCCAATCTTCTTAAAGGTCCAATAACCGCTCTAACCGTCAAAATAACTGCCCAAAGTAGTTACAAAATCGTAACTATTTTGGTATCGAGCTGGCGCTTAGGCGCCAGATTTTCGTGCCTTGGCGCCAGACCCATTATTTTGGCAATTTTGTATTTTGGCTTTATTTTTGCACCTTTTTGCTCCTTTTTGCTCCTTTTTCCTTGTTGAACATTTTTCTATCACCTATATCCAAAAACACAAAAATACCTTTCATTAAAGCATAATATTCATAAAAATTTAATAAAAATCAAGACATAAAAATAGGTATTTTTTTCATGGATCAAAATCTCCCAAACTTAAACGTTACTTGTCCTAAAGTAACCCTTTTTACTATATAAAATGTATGACAATTGGAATAAAAGGTAAATATTTAAGATTCCTTATAACTTTTGATTTTATAAACGCTTTAGTAAATCATTAACCAAATTTCACTAACTAAGTTTAATATTAAGAATTTAAATAATATTTAACTACCAAATCGTAAGACTTCAAAAAGATCTTCATGAAAATATTTTCTAATAAAGATGCAAGCATAAAAATTAAGTAAAATATGTAATTAGTTTTCTTCTTATAAGATAATTCAAGTGAAGCCAATTTTTGATTAGGCATCTCCTTAAGCTTCTTCCCTTTTTTTTTTAGTGAGGATTACTGTATCTGGATAGCCTGTTAATGATTTTGAACTTCACTATCCTTAACTTATATTTACAAACTTATACATCTTCACTTAGTCACTATAACATGAATAGTTTTCAAAAAGACTTTCAATCTTTTCTTTTTCAAGTTATAATTCTTGATTTCTTAATACTTCTAAAATTCAATTATCTCTACCATGAATAGAAAAAATTCTTAATCTTACTCTTCTTTAAGTTGAAAATTTATATTCTTAAAATAAATCAAAGTTATTAAAATTTTGGTTAAGTCTACTAAATTATTTATAATTTCAAAAATTTATGTGATCTTAAATGGATTCTTCATTCCTTAAGCTTCTTCTCTTTTTTTTCAGTGACGATTACTGTATCTGGATAGCCTGTTAATGATTTTGAACTTCACTATCCTTAACTTATATTTACAAACTTATACATCTTCACTTAGTCACTATAACATGAATAGTTTTCAAAAAGACTTTCAATCTTTTGTTTTTCAAGTTATAATTCTTGATTTCTTAATACTTCTAAAATTCAATTATCTCTACCATGAATAGAAAAAATTCTTAATCTTACTCTTCTTTAAGTTGAAAAATTATATTCTTAAAATCAATCAAAGTTATTAAAATTTTGGTTAAGTCTACTAAATTATTTATAATTTCAAAAATTTATGTGATCTTAAATGGATTTTTCATTCCTTATGTTATATTATTTTTTTAAAGGAAAATATTAGCACTTAAGGACAAATAAAATTTAAATTTGCATGTATTTTCCCTTCCCCCAAACTTAAGTTTTGGTATATCATGAAAAATTCTAAAGTATGAGAGAAAGAAAGGCATAATTTAAAAAGGAATTTTATAAGTATGTAAAAACAGTCTACAAAGAAAAATCTACTTCTACACATGCTTTTTATGAATATCACTGAAATAATGAAGCATATATAAAAGTAAGCAGGTTCAATTTTTATATCAGTAGCTAAGTTAAACGACTATACTAATCACAATAACAGAAACAAAACATCATAAATAACTAAATAGTACGATAATCATCAGTACAACTAACATCAACAAAACATCAAACAGACATAAACCAATCATACTAATAAGTCTAACACACAGATAAATAAAACAAGAACATAATCTCGACAATCTAATCATCACTCGTCGTCTCCTCATCATCATCATCATCGACACCAAAGGAAAAATCCTCAGACTTCTTCGGATCATATGGTGTGAATCTAGGACAAGTAGGGAACTGAATAGACTGTTCTCCCTTTAGGAATCTAACAAGAGCTTTATCATACTCAGCATCATAATTGCTCTTCATATGGGTAAAATTAGCAAGATGACCAAATTTCGCATCGATCTCATCTATGTGAAAATTAGTTAAGAGTAACGCATTCTGCTGCTCTGAATAACTCTCATCCATAGTCTCCCAAAAACTAGGTGCTGGTGTAGCAGAAGTAGAAGATCTAGAAGTAGAAGCTCTACCTGGAGCAGGTATAGAACTAGAAGGAGCAGTATATCTCTTCCAGTGAAGAAAATCATAAATACTAACACTCTCTTGCCCAATAGGCTTTGTAGTCTTCAGCTTCTCCTCAGAAATATCAGCAATAACTCCATCGCTCACGCATAAAGAATATATAAAAGATGGGAATCCTAATCCCACAGAAGTGTTGGATCGTGCAATCAACTCCACAGAATCATAGATAATGCTGCCAACATCTATTGGCTTCCTTTCCTGAATACAGTAGTTCAGAATAGCTCTATCTCTGGTAACTTCACTCAAGTTGTTGGAAGGAAGTAGTCTAGTAGAAATAAAATAGTGTCAGGCCTTTAAAATACCATTCAGCTTGAAGATTTAAAGTTTACCCTTTTGTCGTTCCGGATCTTCCAAGCTCCAGTGCCGTCAGCCAGATATACAATGATCATCTCCAGATCACCTTCAGATAGAGATAGACCAGAATAGTAGCACTCGATGGTAGGTGGTAGGCCGTAGAAAATGTTGATCCGTTCCGAACTGAATCCCACTCTGACACCTCTAACGAAGACTTCATAGTATTCTGTATCCATAAAGTTGGCATGAAGCTCTCGTACAATAGGAATAACAGCAACGACAGTGAAATGACATAATCGCTGCCAGTTGTGTGCAACTATCGTGTTCTCGATCATCTCTTCAGGATTGTAAAAATTTGTGTTACTTTAATTAAACAAATCTTAAAGTTGATTATAACAACACCGGTTAAGATCCCACGGTTCCATCCTTCCGGCATCGTTATTTTTATCGGATTCACTTAGTCCAGATGAATTTGCTAAACTCAACTGAATGAGTTCCACACTTTCATTTAGACCGTGTGAAATCTCGTTAGCAACACGTTGGTTACATCATCTGAGGTATTCCCGATCATCCAACAAGACGTTTTAATTTAGTTGTAATTGTAGTTTTGTATTACGTTTGTGATTAAATTTTGAGTTGTTTTATATTTTGAAATGTTGGCGGTGAATTTTATCTTGTAATGACTTTTAATTTAGTTTTGGTTTCAGTTTTAGGGACTATCCTAAAGGTGTGGGTTTTCATGCAACAGTTGTTTATCATGCAAGAAAGGTAAAGAGCATTTGCAATAAGTAAATTGCAAGAAGGTAAATTGCAATAAAATAAAAGCGTACCTGGAGGGTCTTCCCGTCATCCCAGGCTGCACTTAAACACAATTTAGAATATTTAAGAATTTAAAGCAAGTTCCTAGGTAAAGCTAAGGGAAGGGTTATGGGTTTCTACCAAGTTCCTAATCCTATAGCTAGTAATTTCCTATGACGTCTAGGTTCTTGTGTTTTGGTTTGAGGACAATTTTCTTCATCAAAGAACAATTAAGCTCAATTGTTCTTATATACATCCCATCATATCGAGGAAGTGCTTAAGACGAGTCATAAACATCTTTTCAATATTTCTAGGATTATTTTTAAGTCCAAGAGAATTTAATTATACAAATGAATTAATCGTCCAGGAATTCAAGTTTTGTTGTTATCTTACTCAGTGAACTAGGACATTTGAATATCCTATGAGTGAAGTAACACTTCACTTAACGTTCTGTTTAGGAGTTATGACAACAAAAGCTTTCGAGGGCAAATTGATGTTCAAATGGTTTATGACTTAATTTAATTTCAGTTAATGGGTTTAAGTTTGGAATAGTGTTCAAGTTGCTTTATATTTATTTTTGAATTTCTTTATGTCTTAGGTGATGTTATTTTTAATTCAATTTAATTTAACTTTAATTTAATTTAATTTGGTTTAGTTTTAATTTTAATTTAATTTATCTAATTTTAATTTTTAAATTGATTTTATTTTTTTATTTTTATTTAATTTAATTTAATTTAATTTAATTTAATATGATTTAATTTAATTTAATTTAATTTGATTTAATTTAATTTGTTTTAATTTAATTTAGTTTAATTTAATTTAATATGTTTTAATTTAATTTTATTTAATTTAATTTAATTTAATTTAATTTAAATTTTAATTTAATTTTATTTTTAATTTTAATTTAATATTTTATTTTTTCAGTTTTAAAGATGATTTAATTTTAATTGTTAAAGTATTAATTTTATTGAAATTTTAAAAGGATTTAATTTAAATAATTTAACTTTAATTTAATTTAATGATTAAGTCTTTTAGCATTTTAAATCTTAAATTTGGATTATCATTTTAATTAGGAATTAAATATTATTGAGATGATTAATTTAGGGATTCTTAAATTAAAGAACAAATCTCTTCCTAATAATATCCCTATTTTAATAATTCCAATTTTATTATTCTTCCAAATTTAATTAATTATTTTATTAAGGTTTATTTTAATTATTTTTAAATTGTTTAGTAGGTTTCTACCCTTTAAATTTCAATCATCCAAATCAGATTAAGATCAAATATTTTACTTTTTCATTTTATTAAGCCTAAAGTTTTAATTAATGGTTAAAATTTTAATTACCATTTTGCCCTTCAAGCTTACTAATTCCATAACTCACTAAATTGAGCTCAAATGAATTTGAAATTTTTATGTGACTTCACTCATATGTGAATAAAGGCATTAGAGGAGAAAATGTGATTTTTCTGTATTTAATTTATTTATGTAATTATTTTTGGTGGAAAATAAGGATTTCCAAGGAAAATTTAACAATAGGACCAAGGGAATGTTTCTGTCCTTAAGAAAATTATGAGACATTCCTAATGACCAGAGGATCACTTGTACCAATTTTGGTGATTTTTTGAATTATATTCTTTTTATTATAATTATTTTGAGTTTTGGAGTATTAATTAATCTAAAAATAAAATAAAGGTTGTAAAATGAATTTTATATTTTTCAAAAATCTCTCTGATATCAAGGAAATCAGAGAACCAATTTTTATAATTTTCTGATTTTTTTTTGATTTATTAGAATTATTTTAGTGGAAATACTAAAAAAAATACATTTTTTTAATTTTAAAATTACCTTAGGGCTTTAAAATTTAATATCTCATCATATAGACTTAATAAAAATATGGGGTTTGTTCCTAAGTGATTAAAATTCTAAATGTGACATTTTGGTGAATTTTATTATTTTTGTGATTTTTATTATTTTTTAATTATTAAAAATATTAAAATAATGCAAAAAATCAACTTTTTAGAAAATTGAAATTTTAATTTTCTTAAATTCCCCTGATATCAGAGAGACTCCAAAACCAATTTGGTGAATTTTTGAAAAGCATTTTGAAAGTTATGAATTTTTAAAGTTTGAGTTGGCTAAATGGCTTAATCAACCCATTTGGTAGGGCTAACCAAGTCCAATTGACTTCAAATTTTTATGGTGGGTTCCTCTGATCCTAAAGGTTAGTGTAGAATTGATTTCAAGTTAATTTGATGTATGATTAGCTCTAATTAATTAAGGACCTATTTTGGGTGTTTAAGCCAATTAGGGTTATTCCAAGTAGATTAATTCAAAGCCTATTTTTCCTAGAGTCCTCTGGTCATAAGAAACATCCTCAAATTTTCCTAGAATTTATTTCACAACATGCTTATTATTGGAATTAAAATATTCAACATAGCGATCTAGAATAGAAAAATCAATAACTCTTCATAGGGGTGGCCTCTGACTTTGGAAAAATCGGGGAATGTTCCCAAATTCAGAGGCTTCAAAAGCCCTATGGTCTCATGCCATGGTGAATTGTATACATGCATGGAGAATTGAAATAGTGCAGAGAGTAAATAAATTATTAATAATCAAATACTCAATGAAATTAAATGATTTCTTTTCCACATTATTCTCCTCTGTTCACTGAGCAAGAGGGTATTTTTATTTTATTTTTCTGATTTTCCTACAAAAAGTTATACATTTTTGAAGTTTAGGGAATTAAATAAATCAAGAATTACCCTAATTTCCTACTTATCCACGCGACGCCCTGTCATCCTTGGCATCTCCGAACGGCCACGCGGTGCGCTCCCATTCGACGCCGCCACTTGAGTCAGCAGCCCGGGTCCCGCCTTCCGCGTATCATCCGCTGATCCGACCTAATCGGAGCCGTCCATCCGCGCGTGTATTGAATGAACGGCATCCGTTCATCGTCCCCAAGCCTCCTAGCCCGAGAACCGTCCACACTAAAACCCTAAGAACTCACTCATTTCTCATCGGATTTTCATGTTCTTGTGCTCTATGGATTCGTCTTGAAGAGACGAACACATCCATATGGTTTATATAGCATGAAATTGACTCAATAAAAATGGAGAATGTTCAGAAGCTCGGGAAGATGAGTGAGACCATACCTTTGCTCAGAGAAGTGTGGCTTCGATATGAGGGTTGTGTAACCTTCGATTAAGTCCAAGCAAGCTCCAGATGAAGTCTCCTGGCCTGGTGAATTGTCCAGGTATGATTTTGACCAAGCCCGATTTCAACCTTTGGAGTCTGGAATAGATGGGTGGCCTAGAGAGGGGGTTTTCACTGGGGAACTTCTCCTCTTGACCTTGTGCAGGTGTAGGTGAGTTTAATTTGACTTTGGTGGAGGATTTGGGAATGTCCTGTTCTGGCCTGAGAATTGAGCTCCAAAATTGAGCTCAATTAGTAGGGATTAGGGCAGGAAGACAGTGGGGATCAAGTGCTCTAGGTGTGGGGAGAGTCAGAGTGATTTTGGCGGAGTTTCCTTAGGGTTGATTCAGCACCACTTCCATGACCGAGAGAGGTGGTGTTTAAATAGGAGAGGGTGGAGGGCTTCCCAGGGGGAGTTAGCGACTGGGATCAGCTGCTCTTGGCAAGGGAAGAATAGCTGCAATGGCCACTGGGCATGGGGCAACTTAGCAAGGTGGAATTTCAATGCTTGGCTCCTTCCCATGTCTCGGCCATGGTGTTTTCCGGCGGCCCAGGTGGCTGGCCGGCAGGCATGGGTCACCCTCAGGGTCAGGAGGTCCAGGGCTTGAAGTTGGTGAAGGCAATTGGGCTTGGACATGTGTAAAGTGTTTGAATCAAAGTAGAATGGGGTAAGGGTATATTTTGGCTCAAATTGGTCAAATGCATGGATTGGGCTAGGTGCACCTTCCCATGGCTAGTTTGGGCTGAAGATAAAGTGGTTTAGGTCAGCTTAATTAGTGGGGAAGGGTCACCATCCAAGTACAATTAAGTTTAATCATGGTTTAGTGGAGTCATGGAAGTGGCTAATCCCCCTTAAGAGAATATGGAAAGGGCCTCCTCTTGCCATCTTGGGTATGGTGAGGTGGAAAGTAGATTCCATGGCTCTCATGGCTCCATTTGGCTTGGGAAAAGTTAAGTCATCTTTCATGGAGAAGGATTTTGTGAATTTTGGCATTTTTATGGGAATTAGCATATGACTTGATTTGGATTTATTTTATCATGGATTTAGAACTTAGGAGATGGTTTTATCAAATGGATGATGATAGAGGATTGTCATGTGGGCTTTGGGCCTTTTGAAATTTAGTGAAGATGGGCTTTTAAAATGGTTTAGGGAAGTGGGTTTTTGGATTTTAAAATGGATTTTAGGATGAAAGTTTGGTAAAGGCTTGGACCAAATAATTGTTGGGTTTGGTTTAAGGATGTGTCATGATTGATTTGAAACAAGTTTGGAGTGATTTGGATTTGAATTGGGTTGAATTTGGGTTGATTTGATAAATGGGCCTATGTAGGTCAAATTGTGCTAACTTGGGCCAATGTTGGGCTAGGGTTGAAATTGATGTAAAATTAATATTGGTAAATGTTTATGGGAGTGTTTGAAAGAGGTTCCAACTTTGGTTAGATTTTGATTTTTGGGATTTAGGCTAGGGTTAGGGGTGGATTTAAGTCAAAATTGGGCCTTTTGGTTTTATGTTGAAGTTGAGTGGGGTTTGGATCCAAATTTTGGGCAAATCATGTTAGTGTTTTGTTTGTGGGGATGTTAAGGAAGGTTTAGAAAAGATTTGGGGTTGATTGGAGTCAAATTGGTTTGGTTTGGGTTAAGTTTGGGTCATGGGTCCAAATTGGGCTTTAAGGTCAAAAGTGAAATTGGATTCAAATGTCAATCAAATTGGGCTTAGATTTGGTCTAGATTGGTGTTAGGAATGTTGAATAAAAGTTTAGAATTGAATTGGACTAGAATTTGGGTCAATTGGATAGGTTTGGTTTGACATTGGGTTCACTTTGGGTTAAAATGGATCAAATTGGGGGTTTTGACAAAAGTGGGGTAAATTGTCAAAATTGGCCCATGGTGTAGTTGAACAAAATGAAATTGGGAATATTTGTTATTTTCTGCAATTTTCTGGGAATTTTCTGATTTTTTAGGTTTTTTGGATAAGAGGGGCTTTTTGGGTATTTGGAGAGTATTGGGGGGTATTTTTGGAATTTTTGGTATTTTTGGCTATGGATGATCAATTTGAGTGGAGGGAAATGTTTAGGAATGATTTTAGGGAATTTTGGGTGATTTGGAGATTTTTGGAAAATTTGGGTAATTTCATGGGTTTTGGGTAGGCTAAGCAGGTCCGGGGTCCCGGGGGTCAAAAATTAAAAATTTGGAAAATTGAAGATTGGGTGAATGTAAGTGGAATGAAAGCATCTTGGTTGATCCATGAAGCCATATCAAGCCCACATGAGCCATGAAGCCATATCAAGCCCACATGAGCCATGAAGGGACTCATTTGAGGTATTCACTATGTTGTTCCTAACCCTCTTAGTCAAGGGCTTAGGGGTTAAGGACCATCCATGTGAATCACTTTCATGAGTCAGGAGGTCAAGTTGGGTATAGGTGTGGTTTTAGAAGGTGTGTGAAAGTGTAGTGTACAAGTGTAAAGTGTGTGTAAGTCAGCCCTCACCAGACCAGACCACCCAGGGCAGTCCTAAGGCCAAAGAGTCCTACAAGAACTCATCCTTTAAACTTCCACATTTGATTTCAATCCTCTAGGTGATTAGGGGTCTAGAATCAAGTTTGTGGAGTTTGCAGGGAGTTAAGAAGTGGTTTGAATTTCTAGGTGGTGGGTCCCAATTCTAATCCTCTAAGATAGTCAAAGGCAAAGCCTAAGGCAAGATCCTAAGTACTAAAAGAAGAAGAGAAGACCTCATCAAAAATGAGGTCAACATCAAGCTTCTACTGTTTTAGTCTTTGAGGAAAAGGTGGTGGTGGTTTTTCATCTTCCACATTAATATGAATAATAGTCTGATCATTACTAGGATAAGGAGTTTCTTTAGGTTTTTCAATCTCTTCGATCTCAATATCATTTTCAATTTCATCCTAAATTCTTTCTTTTAATTCCTTTCCCCTTCTAAGTTGTACAGCTTTATCATGTTCATGTTCTTTTCCAGTTTCTTTTGGATTGATTTCAACATTACTAGTAAGTGTTCCTTGAGGTATGTAATTAATTAAATTAGCAATTTGTCCCATTTGATTCTCAATATTACGAATAGTAGTGTTTTGATTTTGTAATTGATTACTCAGTTGTAAAATTAATTTTTCCATAGATAACCTTTTCTGTTGATTATTAAATCCAAGATGTTTATAGTTTGAATTCACATGATTGTTCCAATTTCCAGTTGGATGAGATTGATTATTACCCCATTGTTGTTGTGAATTATTTTAGTTAAAATTAGGGTGATTTTTTCATCCAGGATTATAATAATTTGAGTAAGGGTTATTTTTACTAGTAATAGATTGTAAAGTTTTGATAGTTTGAGAACCTTCAATATTAGCAGAGTTGTTATGTGATATATTGATAGCAAAAATATCTAATTTCTTAGATATTGCAGCCACTTATGAATCTAAGATAGAAAAGGCTTCGTTATCATGAATACTTGCCATTCTTTTAGGATTAACCCTTTCAGAAGGCTATTAAAAATTATTGTTATCCATTTCTTCAATTAAAGTAAAAGCTTCTTCAAATGATTTAGCCTTTAAAGAACCTCCAGCAGCAGAATCAATAATTGATTTCATTGATCCAATAAGTCTGCTATAAAATGGTCGAATAATTAACCAATCAGGTAAAGCATGATGAGGACACTTTCTTAATAGTTCTTTAAATCTTTCCCAAGTTTCATAAATTGTCTCCCCGTCAAATTCACTAAATGAAGTAATATCATTTCTTAATTTAGTAGTTTTAGAAGGAGAAAAATATTTAGTAAGGAATTTTTGTGCCCTTTCAGCCCATGTTTTAATAGAACCTGTTGCTAATGAGTTCAACCACATGTTTGCTTTATCTTTTAAAGAGAAATGAAAGAGTCTAAGTCTAACAGAATCATCAGAAACATTGCTATATTTAAAGGTAACACAAAGTTCTAAAAAACAAGCAAGGTATAAATTTGGATCCTCATTTGGTGTTTCCCCAAATTAATTATTTTGAACCATTTTAATAATAGACAGTTTAAGCTCAAAAGAATTAGCATCTAAAACAGGTATTTGAATACTATTATGATGTTCATCAACTGTAGGGTTAGCATAATCACTTAATGGTTTATAAATATTTTGTTCACTAATTTCAATTGGATTCTATAAATTGTTACGTAAATTAGCCATCTCTTGATATTTTTGAATTTGTTTTCCTTTTTTAATTCTACTAACAGTTCTTTCTAATTCAGAATCTAAAGGTAATAATCTTTCCGATACAGAACTACACATAAAAAGTAAATAAAAATTAAAATAGCAAGAAATATAATCTCTAAAATATTTTTGTATTTTATATTTTTGTATTCTGACAATAAAAGAAATAAATAAAATAAAATAATTAAAATCTAAAAATTTGTCTCCCCGACAACGGCTCCAAAAACTAGACCCGACCCAAAATAACGCAGTTATTTATGCTTCCAAAAATATGTTATAGCCAATATTTTTACCCAAATAATAATAGCAACTAGTGTATATAAATATAATTTTATGGAAAATATTTTACACACTAAAGGTACTATGCAAGTATACATATCATTTCAAGTAATATAGAGCTTTAAATAAAGACCCTAGTATCGATCCCACGAGGAGGTTTATAGATTTTTAAATATTTTAATTTAATTTTTATGTATTTCTTTTAAAGTTACAAATTTAATATTTAATTTACTAAATGTAGAAATAAAGCAATACTAAAATAATGAGTGATGTAAATAATAATAAGCAAACAACTTTCTTCCTTTCATTAATCCAAGACCTTTTAGATAATGTAATATTCATGGAGAATATAAATTTATGGTATTGTGTCAAATAGAAGCATTCCTATTCTTTACCTTCGCTCGATAGTATAAAGAACATTAGCTAATCTATAGATCAGGTCTGGATGTATTGTTAGTAGAATGGGTTAATCTAGGCTCACACTACTAGATGTCCAAGGGTGGCTATGGTCGGCCCTACTAGTGACCCTTTCCCTTTCTATAAACCAAATTAAAAGAATTTAGTCTGTCACTCTAAAACTTATTAATTCTACACCCATTAAATAATATTTTCCTATTTATTTGCATTTCACCTTGAATAACCCCCACAAGGCCTTCGACTACCCAAGGATTCATGTGATATCTACTAGTTAAGAATTCATCTCCTTCTAGGTCTCAAAATTCTTCAATAGATTTTAACAACTTAAATGGACAATTTAAGTAGTAAATTAAGATCTGGTATTAATATGTTCACAATATTTAAACATATTTAGTTTTTAATTCTCCAACGAATTTTATATTATCTTGTTTATCTTTTCATAATTAAAAGGAGAAATTAAAGTAACTACTCAGAACACATTGAATTTAAAAAAAAAACATATAAATAAAACTTTGAATCAAATTACAAATACTTATCTCAAGTGTTTCACCAACTGAACCCTCATTCCTTCTGACTCTAAAGCGAAATAGACTTCAAAAGCACCAACTCTTCCAAACTCTCAATACAAACTCTAAATAAAATAAACTCACTAATTTATGAAAGAAAGTAAACTAAAAGTGTGGCCCTATATTTAAAATTATCTCTCTAATTGGGGGTGGGGGGGCCTCTTTTCTGTAGAAATGGCCTCCTATTTATTGGCTTCAAGGGTTTCCTAAAGAACCTCTTCAAAATGTGTCTAAGTTCAAGGAATGTTCTAGAAACTGTGTCTGGCACCTAGGCGCCGGACTCCGTGTCTAGTTCTTCGCACCTCTTCACTTTGGATCGCACCTCTTCGCGATCCAAACCTTTTCCAAGCATCTAGATACAATGTATCACATGTCCTATAATCCAGGAATAACTGCCAATCTTCTAGAAGGTCCAATAACCGCTCTAACCGTCAAAATAACTGCCCAAAGTAGTTACAAAATTGTAACTGTTTTGGTATCGAGCTGGCGCTTAGGCCCCGAATTCTGACGCCTAGGCGCCAGACCCATTATTTTGGCAATTTTGCATCTTGGCTCCATTTTTGCTCCTTCTGGTCCTTTTTTCCTTCTTGAACATTTTTGCATCACCTATATCCAAAAACACAAAAATACCTTTCATTAAAGCATAATATCCTTAAAAATTTTAAAAAAATCAAGGCATAAAAATAGGTATTTTTTTCATGGATCAATGCCCATCAAGTCTATCTAGCATTTGATCGAGATAGGGAAGAGGAAAGTGATCTTTTCTGGTGGCGGCATTTAATTTCTTATAGTCAATACAAATTTTTCATCCATTGGTTTGTCTTGTGGGTATAATTTCATTACATTCATTCACTTCAACAGTCACTCCTCCATTTTTCGGAACACAATGTTTTGGACTCACCCAAACACTATCTGAAATAGGATAAATAATTCCAGCATCCAGCCATTCTGAAATCTCTTTCTTAACTACTTGTTTCATTATTGGATTCAATCTCCTTTGCGGATCAACTCTCTGTTTATGTTCTTCATCTAATAAAATTCAGTGCATACAAATCGAAGGACTAACTCCTTTAATATCAGACAAAGTCCATTCAAAAGCTTTCTTCTATCTTTTAAAAGTTTCCAATAACTTCTGTCCTTGATAATCGTTTAACTCCGAAGATACAATAACTGGCACGGTAGATGATTCTCTTAAAAATATATACTTTAAATGATTAGGGAGAATTTTCATCTCAAGTTCAGGAGGTTTTATTATAGATGGAATTAAGCTTTTATTTCCACCTTCCATAGTGTCTAATACTTTGAATCTCTCCTAAACATACTCCAAATCTTCATTCTTCTTACTATTTGAATTTTCTTCATTTTCAATCTCTTATTCAAACATATTTTCATACTCTACCTCTTTTTCAAATATACTTTCAAAATAATCATTTCTCAAATATTCACAGACCTCCATCCTAAAACATTCATTATCTTTTTCCATTGAGGGATACTTCATAGATTTCAAAATATTAAAGGTCAAGTCTTGATCATTAACTCTCATGGTTAATTCTCCCTTTTGAGCATCAATCACTGCTCTTCCACTAGCAAGGAATGGTCTTCCCAAAATGATTGGAATTTCTTTATCTTCCTCCATATCAAGTACAATAAAATCCCCAGGAAAGATAAATTTATCCACTTTCACTAACACATCTTTCAACACTCATTTAGGGTAAGTAATGGAACGATCAGCCAACTGAACAGTCACGGATGTAGGAGAAATTTCTCCTATTTCCAATCGTTTGAAAGTTGATAAAGGCATAAGATTAATACTAGCTCCCAGATCACATGAGGCATTTCCGAAAAAATTTTCACCTATAGCACACGGAATAGTGAAACTACCACGATCTTTAAGTTTTTCCAGAAGCTTATTCTGAATAATTGTACTACACTCTCTGCTAAGTGCAACAGTTTCATGATCTGTAAACTTTCTTTTCTTTCTTAAGATATCCTTCATAAACTTGGCATAGTCAGGCATTATTCTAATTCTTCAACAAAAGGAATATTTTTCGTTAATTTCTTAAGGATTTCCAAAAAATTTCCAAATCTGTTATCCCTATTTTCTGTCTTCAATCTTTGAGGAAATAGAGGTGGCGGTTTTTTAATAGTTATCTTCATTGGCTCAAGAGGATAATCCAAGTCTAGATAAATCTTGTTTGAACCTTTTTCGATTTCCACCTTCTCCTTTTCTGTTTCAACATCTTTTGCACTCTAGTTTCCAATTCTTTTTCACTCCATAATTGATTAGCCTTAAGTTGTTCCTTGTTTTGATCTTTTAGATTGATCTCAACATTACTTGGAAGTGTTCCAGAATGTCTATTATTAAGTACAGTGAAAATATGCCCCAATTCATTTTCAATATTTTTCATAGCAACACCTTGAGCTTATAATTGATTTCCCATATTCAGAACCATTTCTTCAGTAGATAATTTCTTATCCTTAAATTATGGGTTAATATTGAATCCAGGCAGATAAGATGGTCTATAATTGGTATTTCCTTTATTGTTCGAATTTCCAATAGGGATTACAGAACTGCTACCCCAATGTGGGTTAAAATTGGCATTGTTATTATTCCAATTGAAATTTGAGTGATTTTTTCAACCAGGATTATAATAATTCAAATAAAGATTGTTTGGTCTAATAATATCATTTAAAGTCTCATAAGGTGTTTAACATTATTTATCTGTCTAAATGAATTTTATTCCAACACTTGAGGTGGTTCAGAATAATTCATTCCATATTGATCTATTTTCATAGAGAGGGCTGGAATTTGAGAAACTACCATAGTCATCATATCTCAATCATGAACACTAGCTACTCTCATAGGATTTACCCCTTCAGAGGGCAATTGAAAATTATTAGTAGCCATTTCTTCACCTAGAGTGTATGCTTCATCAAAAGCTTTTGACGTTAACGAATCACCAGTAGCAGCATCTATAATAGATCTCAATGATCCCCCTAATCCATTATAAAATGTTTGAATTATTAACCGATCTGGTAAAGAATGATGTGGGCACTTCCTAAGAAGATCTTTAAATCTTTCCCAAGCTTCATATATTGACTCTCCTTTAAACTGACGAAAAGATGTAATATCATTTCTTAGTTTAGCAGTCTTTGATGCAGGGAAATATTTTGATAAAAACTATTGAGATAATTCTCCCCAAGTTTTAATAGATCCAAGTGCTAATGAGTTTAACCACGCCTTAGCTTTATCCCTTAATGAAAAAGGAAAAAGTCTGCGTTTAATAGTGTCACTAAACACTCTGTCATATTTAAAAGTAGCACACAGTTCTAAAAAACTAGCGAGATGTAAATTTTGATCCTCATTAGGTGTTCCTCCAAATTGATTATTTTGTACCATTTGGATATTAGCAGGTTTAAGTTCAAATGAATTAGCATCAACATCAGGATTTTGAATAGTTATGTGAATTTCATCTGTTGTTGGGTTAGCATAATCTTTTAAAGGTCTTGGCAAATTTCCAATATCATTTCTCTGATTATCATGATTATTCTCCATTTCACAAGGATGTTCAAGTTGTTTTTGCTGTTTTCTAATTTTTCTGACAGTATGCTCTAATTCCGAATCGTAAGGCACTAAACCTATAGATCCATTACTACGCAAATACAATTACACAAATACTTTTAAAAAGTAAACAAACACACAATTACACCTATAAAGTAAAGGTGTTCTACTACTATATTATCAATAAATACAATTTATACTTCCTTCCTTACTTAGTTACTTCATTACCTGCCTCGGCAACGGTGTCAAAAACTTGAACGAATGATTTAGAGACTTTTATATTGCAAGAATTTATGAACTCAAATTTATATATGTTTATAATGATTTTGTAAAGTCCAAGCACTCAACGCAAGTATACATATCGTATCAAGTAATACAGGGCTCTAATGGAGTCCTGGTTATCGATCCCACAGGGAAGTTTCAAACTAGAAGAAAGTGTTTCACAATAGATAATGTGGCACAGAAATCCGATACTCAAATTGTACTTAAAATTTAATACTTACTTCTACTACCAATATGTAGAAAATAGTAACAATTAATCAAACTACAATTACTTCTAATAACTTTGAAAATAAACTTAACTAACAGACACACTAAACTATGTATTTAAAAGGTTTTTGATTTATGAGAAAAGTATGTTTCCTCTGGTAATGAGAATATGATGAGTGGATGATATTGAACAAATATCTATGTTATTGAGCTAAATAGGAGCATAAATGTTTCTTTACCCTTAAAAGAGTACCCCCTCTTCCAAGCATGAAAAGAACATTGACATATCGTAAGTTTAGTCACTAAATATAAGGCTAGGCTGGAGGACACGGGCTCTCACTGCGGAGCTCCCACTTACCCTTCACCTAAAGGCTAACCTTCGAGTTTAGTTACTAATCTAAGAACCAATTTGGGGATCTCAACTCGTCACCCTGAAACTTCCACATTGAAGTCCATCAACACATTTCCCTATTTATTTACACTCAATTCCCATGACTACACAATTCATCCATGAAAATTGAATGAATTCTTCATTATTGTTGTAGGACACTAAATCCTTTTAGAATTAATGTTTAACAACATATTTAAACAATTTAATTGGCCAAATCAAAAGGTAAATTAAGTTCGAAATGAAAGACTTTCACAATTTCTTCAATACATTAAAAGCAAGTCAAATCTACATCAATCTATCATCACATCTCTATGCATGAAGAAAGATAAAGGAGACTACTCAGAATTCATGAAGAAGATATAATAAAACATGGATATTATATATAAAAGAAAATTCATACAAAACCATAAAAGAAAATACAACTTATCTATTTCTCTTCCCCAATGCAATTCCCTTGAAGTTCCTTTGAATCCTTTTGTCTCATCTTTAGAACACTTAATTCCCTCTTTAAAATGGAAAGGAACAAGCAATCTCTCACTTTGCTTCTTCTCCTTCACTCCTTAGATAAGAATTCCTCTCCAATTCTCACTTCTACACACTCTTCTCCTAAGCCCTAACACTTAACACACACCAAAACCACCATAATGCACAAGACACACACCAATTTTTGTCCAAAAATAATTACTTATAAGTTAGGAACAAAATCCAAAAAGTTTCCATAGGCATCCCTTTAAAAAGTTGCCAAAATTCCTCAAATTTGAATTCCACCGACATTGGGCGATAGGGCGCCGACGGTGCTCTATCATCCCAGTAACTACATAAGTCTCTAGAAAATGGCGCCGGCGGCGCCAGAACTTGTTTTACTCCATTTTGCTCCTTTTTGCTCATTTTTGCTCCAAATTCGTTCCTTTTCACTTCTTTTCTCTCCAATCACCTAAAATCATCATGCCTACAACAAATCATGAAAAATACCTTTCTTTAAAGTGTAATATCACCAAAAATGGGTAAAATTATATAGGAAAAATAGTATATATTTTTGTTGCATCATTAATAAAAATGGTAATCATCTTTCCATGTTTGATAATGAAAAATCTCTCTTTTCTGATGAAGAAATTAATGAATATTTTCCTGATAAAAAACTTTTCACGTTTAATGAGTGGTGTGTTCCATGGTATACCGACATTGTCAACTTTATTGTTAGTGACATATTACCCTATGGATTAATATACCAACAGAGGAAGACATTTTTATCTAAAGCTAAGACTTATTTATGGAATGACCCATTTTTATATAAACAAGGAAAGGATCTTATTATTCGAAGATGTGTACCATTAGAAGGAACTTATAAGATTATTCTAAAATGTCATGATTCTGATTTTGTGGGACATTTTGGTGTTAATAAAACTTCATATAAAATTCTACAATCTAGATTTTTTTGGCCTAAAATTTTAAGGATGCTAATGCTTATATTAAAAATTGTGATCGATGTCAGCGTGTAAGTAATATATCTAGAAGGAATGAGATGCCCCTCAATTTTATGTTCAAAGTTGAAATATTTAATGTTTGCGTATTAGATTTCAAGAGAACATTTATACCATCTTTTGGAACTTTATACATATTGATAGCAGTAGACTATGTATCAAAATGGATAGAAGTTATTGCTTTACCTTGAAGTGACGCCTGAAGTGTTATAATTTTTTTAAGATAGAACATATTTTACAGAATTGGAATGTAAAGAGTAATCATAAATGATGGGGGGAGTTATTTACAAATACAATTACGGAAAAAGTAGTAAGGAAATATCATATCATCCATAAAATTTCTACAACTTATCATCCTCAGATAAGTGGTTTGGTTGAATTATCCAATCATGAAATTAAAAGAAGCTTGGAAAAATCAATTAATCCAAATAGAAAGGATTGGTCAATCAAACAACATTTTGCTTTGTGGGCTTATAGAACTGTTTACAGAACTCCTATAAGAATGTCCCCATATAGATTAATTTTTAGGAAAGCTTGTCATTTACCAGTTGAACTTGAGCATAAAGCATATTGAGCTCTTAAAGAGTTCAATTATAATTTGAAGGATGCTGGTGAGAAAATATTATTGCAATTAAATGAGCTTGAAGAGATAAGGAATGAATCATATGAAAGTTCTAACATATATAAAGAAAAGATGAAGATGTAGCATGATCGTATGATTCCTAATAAAGTAATTGAACCAGGACAACAAGTTTTACTATACAATTCCAGGTTGAGATTATTTGTTGGAAAACTAAAGTCCAGGTGGATAGGCCCATTTATTGTAATGAAAGTTTATTCCTATGAAGATGTGGACATTAAAGATCCTAAAATAGAGAAAAAATTTAGAGTAAATGGTCATAGACTGAAACCTTATTACTCAGTTGATCAGCTTAGACCTGATGAGAATTAAGTTTTGGGTATGTCAGGCTAACGACATAAAACCATGCGCTTTGTGGGAGAAAACTCAAAATTGTCGGTGTGCTGTACTTTAAGTTTGTTTTGTGTGTTTTATTTAATTTGAAGTGAGTTTTATGTGGCAGTATTTTTCCTTTATTATGATAGTGGAGATTAATGTCACCTTAATTTACCATTTAGAGTTAAAATGAGTTTTTGGACGTTTAGCAGATCTGTGTTAGAATTAGCACTAGCATCTAAGAGCCACTGGTTGGCGCTAGGCGTCATAGTTATCAAAAATGTGATAAATGAGTTTCTAGAAGCCATTATCATGGGGAAGTTGCATGGTACGTTAAGGAGTGGTTTATGAATGTGGGAGGATGGTTTTAAGCCATCTAAACTCTATAAATAAAGAACAGATTAAAGGAAATTCATCCCATTCCAAATATCTATCCCAAAACTCTTAAGAAAGAGTTTAATAGTTGAAAACGTGTTCTTGGGAGAATGAAATGAAAAAGGAGGATGCCAACAAGATGAAGTTTGTTAGTGAGAGTCCGCAAGAGTTATATAGCATATTTCTGGATGTTAGTACTCAAGGAATATTAGAGTTGGAAAGATCGAGGTTAATGTTGCATCAATGGAAGCAAAGGTAAATAAAACTAATGCACATTTAGCACATATTGGTTGGAAATTGAGAAATCAATTCAGTCATATAAGTTATGTTGAAGAAGAAGACAAGGTGATGTATCTACAAAATAAGTGGATTGAAGATGATTCTATCAAAGGTCTTCATCATTATCCGTTTTATCAATTCAATATACCAAATGTTTCAGATGGAACTAATGAATGTACTAGACATGACCCACCTAATAGAGATTGGAATTAAGTTCTATAGTGTTTTCAGAGTTTGTTATTTGTATTGTGTGTTTAATTAATTATGTTAAGTGTTTGATGTTTAATGTTTATGTGTGTTATTTGTTTTACCTTTTATGTTAGTGTTTAGTTTTTTGTTTGAGTGTTTTATTGAGAGTAGAAAAGATGAGATCTTATCCAAGAATCATGGATTAAAGACTTGTGATTTGTACTTATAATTTGTATAACTTTAATTAAGTAAAAGTTTGTGTTTGTGTAAAATTTGTTTAAATCGATCTTAATCTAAAAGAAGTGTAATTTTGGAGATAATAAGATTATAAGGTGATGAGATACTCATTAAATCAATTTAGGGTTGATTAGAGGAGCGAGAATGTTTATTTAAAGAAAATTCAAAAATCAAAATCAGCGAGTTGGTGACTATGAGCTGGGACCCTGCGCATATGTGCTAGAGCTATGCGGCTAAGCACCATACTTTCGCGCTTAGGTGCCGGTTCACGAAATTCAATTTTCAGGTTTAAAAAAACCTAAAATATTACAAAATTTTCACCACTGTCATCTTCTTCATTCGACATTTCAAGATTAGAAGGGCTAGGGCTTCACTACATTTGCTAATCTTGAGTTGTTTCAAGTAAAATTTGATAGATTCGATCTTCTTGAAGTAAGAGCACTTCTCCTAAGTAAAAACTTTGATTTTCACCATATACTTTGAGTGTATTTTAGATAAATCTGAAAATCCCTATTCATGATGAGAATTTGAGAAAATGATTGAGAAATTACTTGGATTTAGTTGTTTATGCCTTTAGGAGTTGAGTTTAGTGATTTTAAGTTCAATGTGGAATTTATAGTGATTTTTATGCAAATTTTAGAGATGAAAACAAAGAGAAGAAAATTAAGAGCTATGTTCGATTCTAACAAGTTGGTCGGTTCGGAAGCTTAAGATCATTACGTGCAAGCGTTACAGTTACGTAAATTGATTTAAGAGCAAGGATTCGATAAAACAGGTGAAGAAATTGAAGATATAATTGTGAATCACCTTTGGGATAAGTTCTGATGTTTTACTTTTATTGTTGTTACTTTTATTGTGCAGTATTTCTATGTGAATCACTCAGAATCAGAAGATAACATTGTTTTTGTGCGAGGGCAGCTAGTACTTTCTCTACGAAGGTAATTAGTGGAATTTATCTACTACTGCCTGTTATGCTTTGTTTTTATTCAAACTACAATCCTACTGAGGAGGAGTTAGATGAGATTATCGCTACTTTGAATAATGGGAGGGGATTATGGAAAATAACAAATGAGAGAAGAGTTAACTTCCTTGCATAAAAGTTAAATGCCAACTCCAAAGCATGACATTACTTTATATCATCCAAACTGCTTCCTAAAAATCATCTAAGTGAAGTAACTAGAGAGAGCCACTTTGAGCTACTGTATTCAGCAGAGGAAGACTATAAACATTAGGAAGATCATTTATGATTGTATCTGGAATTCTGCTAAAAATGTCACTATTGCAGGTATGGGTTTTGCTTCATGATACACCTAAAATATATAGTGTTTTTAATCACATTTTTATACCTATTTTTGATGATATTGCACTTTTTTTGAAGTTATTTTTAATTTTTTCTTGCAGGTATAATGAAATGAGTGATTGTGATGAAAGGAGAAAAAAAGATCAAATTTAGAGCAAAAGTTGAAAGGTATGCAAATTTGGCCTCTGGCACATATGCGCTGGATGGCTAGTGCATAGGTGCCACAATTAAAGTGACGAATTTTAATTAATTTTGCCACAAATTTGAAGGGGTTTTTGAAGCATCATTTGGTTTAAACTTTATTAAATTCTCATTCGTTCCAAAATTCATTTAAAATTTAAATAGATGGATGCATCTCTTTGTAGATTCATTGAATTTGGACATAATTGAAGAGACACAAAAGCACCTTTTGGAGAATTATTAAAATGAAGAGTAAAAGATCATAAAAGGAGTGCCACAACCAAGAAAAGATTTTAGAAGAAAATTTTGGTGGGAGAAGTTGGAGAAAAGCTTGAAGTGGATCGAGGGAAAGAGGAAGAAAGAGAGCCTTCTTCTCTCAAGATTTTTTTATTCTTCTACTTTACTTTATCATAGTTTGTATTAGAATTTAGGAGAGTCAATCCTTAGAGTTGGGCGCCAACCTCTAAGGAATTTTCTAGTGGAAAGAAAAGATTCAGAGGAACTTCCATAGTCTTATGGAGAGGATTTTCAGATAAGTGATTATCTTTGTTTTTACACTTGGTTTTTAAGTAAGACTTGGTGTATTTTCACTTTGTTTTCTTCTTTCAAATCAAATTTTATTTGTGTTATCTCCATGAGTTATGAGTAGTTTTATTTATCTTTTTCCCTTAAATGAAGAAGTAATTAAATTATAGAAGGAATTTGTGTGAAGTGTAGATGTTTAATGTTGGAAGAAGTTGTGAAGATTCCACTACCTTGCACTTCATTTACTTCTTGATTTGGCCAATTAAGATGTTAAAATTTGTTGTGAGATCATATAAAAACCAATGTGGTATTATCTCAATTAACAACTGGAGTGAACCACATGCATTTATATGGGTGAGAATTGTAGTCCATATATTTGAGTGCAAATAAATAGGGAGATATGCTTTTATTGGGGAGTAATATTAGAAGACTTTAGAGTGACAGGCTAAAGCCCCCTAATTTGGTTTGAGGTGAAAATTTTTATTATGAGATGTTAGCCCCAGGTGGAGGGAATAGAGGGAACTCTAGACTGAGAGGTTGTATCTTCTTTTCCTAACCCATCTACAAAAATTCATATCTTCAAATTAACCAATTTTCTTTATAGAACCAAGTAAGGGTAAAGCATATAATTGCTCCTATTTGGCACAATGATATACCTAAAATATATAGTATTTTTAAGCACATTTTTATACTTATTTTTTTATTATATTGCACTTTAATGGAAGGTATTTTTGTATTTTTCTTCTAGGTATGATTAAAATGACTGGCTATAATGAAAGGAACAATAAAGTATCAAATTTTGAGCAAAAAGTTAAAGGTGTGCAAAATTGTCCTTTGGCGGCTAAGCACCAGACACTTGACACATAGGTACTACATTTAAAGTGACGAATTTTATTTTATTTTGGCGTAAATTTGAAGGGGTTTTTGAAGCATCCTTTGGTTTAAACTTCACTAACATCCTATGAGTGTCGCAACTCATTTAAAATTTGAACGGATGGATGTATTCTTGATGGATACATTAAATCTGGACATATTTTGAAGAGACACCAAGGCATCTTTTGGAAATTTTTAAAAAGAAGACTTGATGATCAGAAAAATGGTTGTTGTTGGAGGGTGTGATTAGTGTTAAGAGTCAAGTTTATGTTAGAGAGTTATTGAGAGCACACATTTCCACTTCACCACTTTTATTATCAATTTTATCTAGTTTTTATTAAGAGTAGAATAGAGATTCAGAGTCTACAGAGTTGGGAGCCAACCACTATTGTGTCTTTTAAATGGAAAGGAAAGTTTCGAAGGAACCTCAAGAGTCTTATGGAAAGGTTTTTCATATAAGTGTTTAACTTTGTTTTACATTTGGTTTTAAAGTAAGATTTGTTGTGTTTTCAATATGATTTCTACTTTCAAATCAAGTTGTGATTGTGCTTTCTCTATTGATTTTGAGTATTTTTCTTTATTTTTTTCCTTTTTAATGATAAAGTAATTAAATTATGGAAGGAAGTTGTGTGAAGTATAGGATTTAAATGTAGGAAGAGGTTGTGATCATTCACTACCTTGCACTTCATTTACTTCTTGATTTGGCCAATTAAGATGTTAAAATTTGTTGGGAGATTATGTAAGATCCATTGTGGTATTGAAAAGAATCACATGCAAATGTATGGATAAGAATTTTAGTCCATATGGTTTGGTGCAAATAAATAGGAAAATATTCTTATAATGGGGAGTAAAATCAGACGACTTTAGAGTGACAGGCTAAAGCCTGCTAATTTGGTTTGATGTGAAAATTTTGTTATGAGATGTTAGCCACCAGGTGGAGGGAATCGAGGGAACTCTAGAGTGAGAGCTATGACCCACGCTAAATATATGCGTACTAAAAATTCAATCCCCGGCAACGGAGTCAAAAACTTGACCTGTAATCCGCTGCTGACAAATATAATAATTAATGCTTTCAAATTTAATAGATAATAATAACAATTAGTGTATATGAATATAATTTTATCAAAAATATTTTACACACTAGGGATAGTACGCAAGTATACGTATCATATCAAGTAATATAGGGCTTTGAAACAAAGACCCCAGTATCGATCCCACGAGGAGTGAGTTATGGATTTTTAAATATTTTAATTTTATTTTTAAGTATTTCTTTTATAGTTATAAATTTGATATTTTTAAATTACTAGATGCAATAATAAAGCAGTAATGAAATAATTAATCTAAATAGCAATAAGACAACAACTTTCTACCTTTCAATTAATCCAAGATTTTATAAGATAATGATAGTATTCATGGAGAATATAAATTTATGGTATTGTGCCAAATAGAAGCATTCATATTCTTTACCCTTTGATCCAGATGTAAAGAACATTGGCTAGCCTATAGATCAGGTCCGCATGTATTGTTAGTAGAATGGGTTAATCTAGGCTCACACTACTAGATATCCAAGGGTGGCTATGGTCGGCCCTAATTGTGACCATTTCCTTCTCTATAAACCAAATTATAAGAATTTAGTCTGTCACTCTAAAAACTTATCAATTCTACGCCTATTATATAATATCTTCCTATTTATTTTCACTTCACCTTGAATAACCCGCACAAGGCCTTCGACTACCCAAGGATTCATGTGATATCTACTAGTTAAGAATTCATCTCCTTCTAGGTATCAAAACTCTTCAACAGATTTTAACAATTTAAATGGCCAATTTAAATAGTAAATTAAGATCCGGTATTAATATCATCACACTGTTTTAAATTATAAATAGTTTCTAATTCTCCAACGAATTTTATATTGTCCTACTTATCTTTTCATAATTGGAAGGAGAAAGTAAACTAACTACTCAGAATACATTGAATTTAAACAACAAAACATGATAATAAAACTTTGAATAAAATTACAAATACTTATCTCAATTGTTTCTCCTACTTAATCTCTGAATTCATCTGACTCCAAAGTAAATAATCTTCAAAAGTGCCAACTATTTAAACTCTCAATACAAACTCTAAATAAAATAACTAACTAATTTATGAAGGATAGTAAAATGTGACCCTAAAGTATCTCTCTAATTCTCTCTCTAGATAAGGCTCTAGATAGGGGGACTAAGTTGGGCGTTGGGCCCTTTTCTCTGAAGGAGTAGCCTCCTATTTATAGGCTTCAAAGGTTACCTCAAGGAACCTCTTCAAAATGTGTCCACATCTTCAAGGATTACCTCCTATTTAAACTCTGCGTCCAGTTCTTCGCACCTCTTCGTGATTAAAACTGTTTCCAAGCGTCCAAATACATTGTATCACATGTTCTATAAACCAGGAACAACTGCCAATCTTCTAGAAGGTCCAATAACCGCTAACACTGTTAAAATAACCGTCCAAAAGTTGTCAAAATTTTTGACAAATCCCGTATCGACCTGGCGCTTAGGCGCCGGATTCTGGCGCTTAGGCGCCGGATTCTGGCGCCTAGGTGCCAGATCAATAATTTTGTCAATTTTGCATTTTTTGCTCCACTTTTGCTCTATTTTGCTCCTTTTTCACCTTTTTTTTCCTTCTTGAACATTTTTTCATCAATTATAGCCAAAAACACAAAAACACCTTTCATTAAAGCATAATATCCTTAAAAATTTAATAAAAATCAAGGCATAAAAATGGGTATTTTTTATGAATCAAGCTAGTATATTCCTTACCTAACCCATCTATAAGATTCCAAAGCATCAAATTAACCAATATTCTTTATAGAACTAAGTAGGGTTAAAGAATATAATTGCTTCTATTTGGCACAACACATTTTAGATACTTCCACAACAAAATTTCATAATTATTACCGATTCATTGAAAGAGGAAAAAGATATTTTATTCTCATTTATTTACATACTATTGTATAGTTGTGTTAACTTTATTTGTTTACTTTAATTTTTATTCAGAAAATACCAAAACAAATTTGAAAAGCTTTATATGTTAAAACATAGTTTACAAAATCACTTTAGAAAGTAAAAATTTATTTTACTTATTTCTTTAAAATTTTAGACATTTCCTTGTGGGATTGTTGACCTCACTTTTGGTTGAGGTCTAGTTTCTCTATAGATTACCTAGGGCCTAACCATGGGACCACCTAGTGACTTTTCTTAGAGGACTAGCAATGGAACCCGTCACATAGAAAATCCACATGCTTGCTTATTTCAACTTAAACTTTCATATGTTAAGGTCTAACCTCTAGGTTTTGGCTTTAAGAGACCAAGCATAAGAAAATTCCAAGTGAAATCCCTATAGGTGACTAAGCCAAAGGATTAGCCCTCGGGGAGCCTGTGTCACAAACTGACATTCACATTTACCCATTATATTCTACACTCATATCCTAAAAAAAATACATTTCACTTCGATCTTAGGACCTTTGGAAACTCATGTGAGTGGTCCCACTAACCTTAAGCCTATGACCAAAAGAGCTAAAATCACCACATAGAGGACCAAAGGAGGCTTTCCTTAGCCTGTAACCCATCCAGAATGATTCCATTCTTCATGGTCTGACAATACCTCACTTTTCTCAAAATTTTAATTTTTACCTCGAAATTACCAAATTTCCCATGAAAAGGGGCCCAAAACCAAAATTCCACAGAGTCAACCGGGGTTCCCAAAAATTGTTCCAGAGCATTCCTCTCGTCAAATTGAGAAGTTTGACTGTAAACATGCCATACTTTTGAGCTACCGACAGACCCCTCGCGGCTTAAATAGTCACTAGTTGAACAAGATTTCAGGCCCCAGAAAACCCTCCACAGTGGTCAGAAACGCACCCGGATACTGTCATTCAATTGAAAATTTCATTTTACACTACCCCGTGCCATTAATTTGGCATTTTGGATATTTTCTCAAAATTTCCTCAAAATGACTAAAATACCCCTTCGAGCCCAAAATTTCCAAAATTTTAGATATTTCGACATTTCACATCCATTTCCACGACGTTGACATTTAAATTTTAAAATTGGTGGTAGCAACCCAAAATTTTAGACGGATCAAATTTGACATTTTTTGACCTACTCGACGACAAAACTTGCTTGAATGGCCTCGAATCGCAAAATGGACTTCACCAAGCGTTCAAGACGTCGAAATTGCTATAAATATACATATAACTTGCTATAATTTTTTAAACATGAAAACAACGCGAGAATTGGCGAGATTTCAGTTTATTTTGCGGATTCGACACTTAAAATCACACCCCAGCTTGACACAACCCAAACCCACGCCAAAATATGGTTCGGCCGAACCCTAGCCACTGGCCCCCCTCTCCTTTTCTCGAAAATAAGAGGCTGAGCCCCGCCATTTCATGAATCATCTCCATGGCCGAGCCCTAGCCGAGTAATCTGCCTCCTCCTTACCCTAAAGAAGGTGTGGCCTCCGCCTCCATGTAATCTCTACCATGGGGGAATCTTCTTCCTCCAAATCACATCTATGGCAGCCCCTTATCACTTCTCTTGTGCTTTGTCACTTCTTCATGGCTTTCTTTCACATCCATAATCTAAAAGATGAGTAAAGGGCTGCATCTTCTTCCTACCATTAGGTACTATCCATGGGTACGTTTCAAGCTTCTTCTTCCTTCTCCCTTGGCTATAAAATAGCCGTTTTCCTTCTTGTTTTAAGCTTGGAAAAATTTTCTAAGAGGAAGGGAGGTGCTGCCATTTTCTTGCCTTGATCAAAATCTTAGGTAAAGATTTTGATTACTCTTTGTTTGGGCTATTTATTTTCATATACATCCATTTCCTAGGGCTTCGATGGCTTGCTTTAGTCATTTAGGTGAAGTTTCCCCTCCCATGGCTTAATTTTTTAATTTCTTTTGACTAAGGAATTACATGGTGTAATTTGGAAATTTCCCTTGAATCTTATGATTATTTTACATGCCAAAGTTTCAAATCATTCTACATGTGAAACTCTTGAGTTTGTGGTTTTATGGCCATCATTTTACATGCCAAGATTTAGGATTTTATTTTTGATATCGAAGTCACTTTTACATACCAAAAACATCTAAACTTTGTGGGGCTTTAACATACTGAAGTTTGGGGTTTTTATGTGTGGCTTAAAGGCCACCTTTACATGCCAAAATTTGAGCTTTATGTTTGGCTTTGAGCCCACTTTTATATGCCAAAAATCTGAAGTTTACATATGGCTTTGAATTCATGTTCACATGCTAAAATTTGAAACTTGGGTTTGCATTCTAAGGCCACTTTCACATGCTAGGAATTTAATATTTGTTTTATGGATTAAAGCCACTTTCACATTCTAGGAATTTGATATTTATTTTATGGATTAAAGTCACTTTCACATGCTTAAAATGTTGGATTTCTTTCTATGTCAAAGGCTAGCTTCACATCCTTAAAATTTGGGTTTATGCTTATGTTCAAAGTGGGTTTATGCTTATTTTGAAAGCCCCGTTCATATGCTTAAAAGTCTAGGATTTATGTCTATTCCTAAAGCCTTTCTTGTATGCCAAAACAATGAAGTTTATGTGTGGTTTTGGAGTAGTCTTCACATAGTAAGTTTTCTTTTAAGCTTATGGTGGAATTTTGAGATGAAGACATACTCTACTTTTTTTACATTAAGTTTTAAATTGGTATCCTTACATAACATTCCTTAGTTGGTTTGTACCTCTTTATGTTCAAGGAGATGTACTTGGGAAGGTGAACATGCTTTTATTACGTGTGGCTTGCTCCGTTTTAAGAAAGTTTACTATTTCTTGATGAAGAAATATGGCTAGTCATTCATGCTTCTCCTTCTCTTTTCTTTACTTTCATTACATGCTCCCTTACTAATTATTTCATGAAAGAGGCACCATGTACATGTGGCCTCTATTGAGAGCTTTGAAATGATGATTTTGATGAGGTAAGCTTCGTGTGGCATGTTCTATCTTATTTCCTTATGTCTCTTTATGATTCAATAAGAATCATTTGGAAGAGCATATATGCTTAGTCTCTTTTGTTGGCATACTGCGGGGATGGTTTCATGACTTTTTTTCTTCCTCCTTTTCTCATTATTGTTTCCTTTCTCAAACAAGAAGAAAAAAAGAAAAAGAGAGAAAAGAGGGAAAGAACATGCTTACTTGTTGAAAGGCATGGGCTCATCATATAGGCTTTGTAGTATGTGGTTCCTCTCTTGTTCATGTTACTTATGGGCTAAAATATGTGGACCTCTCTTTTTCAAAAATCAAAAGCATGTGAAGTTTTCTTTTACTTTATGAAACATGGGAAATTTTAGCCTCTCTTCTTTTTGTTCAAAATAAAGAGTAGTGTGCTTGCTTTACTCATGTTTTCCTAAACTAAGCATGCTTCATTTGGAAAGTCTGGCATGTGTTGTACGCCTTATCAAGCATGTTTTATGTCTCGGGGCTTTACATTTTGGAACCATGAAAGAAATTGTTTATTTCATGCAATTTTTTGGATTTCAAGATGACACCACTTTTGGCACCTCAAATATGAAGGTATATGTGCCCCTATTTGCTTATTTCACTAGCCTTTTGCATACATAATATCTAGGCCTTGTTTTCTCATACACATTTCACCTTACCACATACATAAAGTGATATTTTTATGGCAAAGATGTGTAAGTTTCATACACTCATTACTTGTTTCTTAGGGTGCCTCTATGGTCGAAAGTCTTGCAAACTACATGTGACTTTAAAGTCACTTGCCTTATTGCACCATATGTAAACTTGTTACCCTTCTATTTACACTTGTTACATGAAATTGTGAGAATTCAATGGTGCCTTGCACTTATGAGTATGCTTTGTGAAACATTTGGTGAAAATTTTTCAACTTTTGTATTCAAATTTGGTCACTTTTGAAACACTCATAAATGAGCCCATACATGTTGAACCACTTCGCGCACTTAGCGTAATTTTAAATTTTATAACAAGTATATAATATATTTTATAATCGCAGAGTTACAATTCAACGCAAGTATATGTATTACTCAAGTAATACAAGGCTCTAGTGGAGTCCTGGATATCGATCCCACAGGGAATATTTTAGAGGCTACGAACTAGGATTATAGAAAACAATTCGGAATCACAACTTGAAAATCAGAATTGTCTATCTGTCACTAATATGCAATTGAAAATAATATGAAGACTTAATAAACTAGTACTACTTACAGATAATTAATTGTACTAATAAAGTGAAGTTCAAATATATAAGCAAGAATCTTTCTCCTTTATTAAAAAATTTAAGTGAATGGATAATTAGAATTAGTTTAAAATGTGTTGTGCCAAATAGGAGCATACCTACTCTTTACCCTTTGGTCCAAACATAAAGAACATTGACTAATCATATGCTTGGTTACTGAATCTGCAGCTAGGCTGGGAGGATACCGGCTATCACTTCGGAGCTCCCACGTTCCCCTTGCGTGAGGGCTAACATCTACACTTCATCACCCAAATTATAGGACCGAATTAAGGATTTTAGTCTGTTACTCTAAAATCTCCAATTCTACACCCGATGAATATAATTTCCCTATTTATTTGAACCCACTTCCAAGGACTTTGACATCCCTGAATCTCAGATGTAATCTTCACTTTATTTTTAAACTCAATATATTTTAACTAATCAATTGGCCAGATTGAAAGCAAATTAAGATTTAAGTGACAGATTATCACAACTTCTTTTATGATTTTCTTGGCACACTAATTCAAATCACAATTTCACGAAAATATCAAAACAAGGAGAAAGACAGAAAAACTACTCAAATTTTATGGAGAGGATACGATAAAACTTGGATTTCATATATTAAAACAAAGTTCTACAAACTAAAATAAGTAAATACAACTTATCTTAAATTACTCCCAAAGCAAACTCCTTGAAGCTCCTCTGAATCTCTTCCTTTCTTTTCAGTACACAGAATTCTCCTTCAAAATGGCAATGAGGAAGAAATATCTCTTCCCTTCTACTCTTACAATCTCTCAAAGAATCCCTCACTAATATCACTATCTGAACTAAGTAACTAACACACTTTTTACTCTTTTGACTCACTAGACTCACACACTTGACTCTCTAGTTGACTACATGACACGTGGTGGACACAAATGGACGCTAGTGGACCCCTTTTTTTGGCCCCAAATTGTTTCTTCTAAAGTAGTTGAAGAGTTTCCAAGAGTTTTCCAAGCATCCCTTAAAAAATCTTCCACATTTAATGCACCTTGTGAGAGAACTGACTTTCCCGCCGTTGGCGGCCTCAAGCTAGCCGTCGGCGGCCTTCTAGAATACTTAGCCTTGAACCCTCTTGCATAAGGCCCTCTGTTCGCAGCCTCGATCTATCCATCGGCGGGCTTCCTTGTAATATTTTTTGAACTCTCAGGAAAAATACACTGTAGGCGCCCTCGAGCTCGCCGTCGGTGCCTTAGATCAAATTTTCTTATTTTTGGACCTTTTTGCTCCAAATTTTCTCCTTTTCACATTTTTTCGCTCCATCCTCCATGAATCAACATATCTGCAACAAATCATCAAAAATACCCTTCTTTAAAGTGCAATATCATCAAAATCAATATAAAATAAGCATGAAAATCATTACATATTTTCAGTGGGTCACATGTTCGTTTTACATTTTTTTCATCATGTTTTCATACATATAACACTTGGGCTTTGAATCCACATACATTTCACTTCTTTCCATGCATTTAGAGTGCCTTGCATTAGTTGGCTCACACATGAAACAATTTTGCAAAGTTTTGGCAATTTTCGGATTTGGACATGCTCACACCTAAAACGCCCAAATTTAAAGTCATGAGCACTTGTTTTTCATCCATTTCAACATGTATTCACATACATAACATTAAACCCATATTTTCACACAAGTCTCACTCTATTTCATACCATAAAAATGATGTTTTTCATGAAGGAATCCAAAGCTCTTTTATACACCCACATGTTCACATCCATAAAACCCCACACATTCATTTCACCAAACTTTTAACATACATACACATTACCTACATGAAAACTCTACACATACTCACTTTCCCAAAATCCAACATACCTACACATTACCTACATGAAAAACTCCACTCATACACTTACTTTCCAAAATTTTAAGCAAACATGCACAATACACTCATGAAGATTTCACATTCTTATACTCACTTTCACAACTTTCGACAAACCTAGATAACACCTACATGAAAATCCCAAATTTCATCAAACCTACATAACACATTCATGAAATTTCACACTCTTGCTCACTTCACCAAGTTTTAACATACCTACATGCTACATCGATGACACCTAAACTTCACACATACTTCACATCATCCCTATGTACCACCTACATCAAAATCGACACTCACACACTACTTTGGGAGTGATTCACATCATCCCTACACTTGCTAAAGTGCAAAATTAGCACCTACACATTAATTTGGGATCGTTTCACTTCGTCCCTACACTTGCTAAAGTGCAAAATCGGCACATACGCATTAATTTGGGATCGTTTCACATCATCCCTACACATCATCTAGATAAAATCAACACTCATACACTATTTTGGGAGTGATTAACATCATCCTTACACTTGCCAAAACAAAAATCTACACCCACCCTTAACTCCAGAATTGATTTGCATCAACCCTACACTTGCTAAATGTCAAAATCTACACTTATACATTAGTGTGGAGGTGTCTTACATCATGCCCATGCATTTTCAAAGCAAAAAATCTGCACTTATATGTTATATTGGGATTGGTTTTGGACATGTACTTGCTGTCTCCACATAAGAAACTGCATTGGTAGCTATTTTATAAGTGTATTTAAGACTTCTCTTTGCTGCCCTTGTGTTAAATTTACATGGCTAAGTATTAAATAAGTTGTTTTCAAGTGAGAATAAGAAAAAAGTAAAAGAGGCGGCAAGCTTACCACCTCAAAAAGAGAGAGTTTGGAGATGTAATTTATGCTTGGCTTATCTTAGATTTACATGCTCATGCTTTGGTGCGTTAAATCTTACATGTGAACGAGAGAAGCCTTTCTTTTTACACTCTTCTACTTGCTTAATATGCTTGGATGCTCTTAAGTCTTACATGTTAATGAGGGATGCCTCTCTCTTTACACTCCTTTACTTACTTCTAATTCTTGGGAAATGATGGAAAATGTTGGATGTTGCTACATATATAAGCTTTTGTACTTCTTGGATTGCAAATTGTAGGTGTGGTAAATTGAATTTTTATGCCATTATGCTGTCAGATTTTTCTTATTCGAATTAGATTTTTCTATCCCTTTTTGGGCATGTTTCCCCCTCACTTTCCTAGCTTTTGGTTATGATTTCACATATCTCAACCTGTTTTTGCTCCACATACTTTATAATTATCCCCCGCACCATGATGGGGGGATTTGTTTTAACTTCCTACATTTTCTACGCCACATTACCCCACATCTTACACATCACATTACCTTACTTCCTCACATCACTACACGTCCTACATTATAACTTTACACACCACATTTTGTAGAGGTTTAGTTTTCCTCCTAGATTTAGGATTCTAGCCTCAGGAGCTTCCCCGACGATCCTAGATTCCTAGCGATGGGACCCACCTCATTTTAGAGAGTCTGAAGACACTTCATTACTCTATGAGATCCTACACGAGATTTGTATCGCTAGTCTGTAGCCGATCGGAGTTGACGTCAAGAATTCAAATTGTGTCCCTCTAGGAGCCCTGGACATTAGGACAGCCTCGTGCACATCTTACACACCTGAATGCACAGATTCTAAGTTGACGGCCTTGACGCCTTCAATATCTCTGCAGTGGATGGGAGCTGGAGTCAGAATGCCAGGACGATCGACATCAATGTCAAAATTCCTAAAAGAGCCAGATTTGACGCATTTTCGTTGCGACCGTCAACGAGGTTATCCGAACGACACAGATGACAAAATTGACTGTGCCGATGCGTCGGGAACGTCGATTTTGCCTAAAATCGATGTTCGTTTTTCGATGATAGCTCGTCGGGAGAAAAATGCTGAAATATATATAATAATAATCATTATAATGATATTTTTCACTATCATTATTATATATATTATGTTTTTCTTAATATCCTAGCCCTAAATCCTCCCCGTTGGATCGGCCCTCACGCCTCTCCCGCACAACAACAGGTCACCCGACCAAACTCTCCCACTCTTTCCCCCATCTTTTTTGCAGTAATAGGTGCCCCATCCCCCGCAACATCTTCCTTGAGCCGCACACACATGCTACCATCTCCCATTTGGATCATATCTCTACTGCGATTCTTATCACATGTTGCATCCCATGTTGTGACCTGGACCACTTGTACATATTCCTTCTGATTACACGAACAGAAGCCTCATGTCTCTCTCTTGTAGGTTCTCTCCCCGTCTCTTTTCTCTCTTTCCTATATGAAGCCCTATTTTTAAGGAGTTGGGTTTGGCCGAAAGTTTTAGAGGGAGGGAAACTCTGTCATTTTTCTTTCTCTCTTACTTCTTTAGCTGCATGTGCTTGGGTTGGCTTTTTCTTGTTGTTGGAGGGGGAGTTGGAGTTGGATAGTACCTTTAAAGTTTATTTATTGCTCATTTTTACTACAGGATGGTACCATTTTTTTAATTCCTTGTGCTTTGCTGCTTCTCGTTATTCTCTGTCGAGCCATTAAAGATGGTTCTGTGAGGTAGTACAGCATGCTAGCTTACTACTGTAGCTTTATTTGGGAATGCTCATTACTTAAGCATGTTAAAGATATAAATATGAGCATGTTCTAGAGCTGGATTTAGTTACTTGCTTAAAATGGTGGAAATATGGCATGATATCAGCTCTTCACTTTTCTCTACTTGTATAAAATGATAAAACTGCTGCATACTCCTATTTTCTGCAATTAAGGAGGTTGAAACATGGCTTGGGAATAATGTTAGCTTTCCTCTTCTCGTTTGTTCAAAGCAAGTTGGAATGATTGGATGTGTGGCCTTAGGACCATGCTAGCTCTTCTTATAAGCATGTTTCGATATGTCTTATGTAAACTTTCATTTATTCTTATCTAGCATGAGATATTAAAAGGCTCATTTGGGTCTTACAAGCATATGGAGGGTTTGGTTTCAATGCTTTAAGTTTTATTTGGTTCAAAAATACATGCTACAATTGATTGAGAAAGATTCTATATTTGTTTTTATTTTAAGCATGTGTTAGTTGATCCACCCGAATTTATACTTACAATTATGATATGAAAATTGGTAATGGCATCAAAAACTTTATCCCGACGGATATATATGCTTATGATTTTGATACAAAAATAATGATTTATATTGTGGACACTACGTAAGTATATGTATTGTTTATCAAGTAATATATGACTTTCTGATTAAGCCCCGAGATATCAAACCCACAGTGAAAGTGAAAAATCTTTAAAAAAATAAGAAAATTATCTTTTTACTTTTTTTATTTGGCTTTTGAAAGAATGTTTTGATTTTGAAAAGTTTGATTGTTGATTTCACTCTTTAAATTTTCTTGTAAAAATTAAACAAGAAATTAAAATGATAATAACTGTAAACACGGTATGAAAAAAAAAACTATTAACTAGAATATCTTTTCTTTTCCTTCATAAAGTAGTAATAATTAAGAAAGTATAGTTGTGGAAGTATTTAAATTTGTTGTGTTAAATAGAAGCAAATGTATACTTTACCCTTACTTGGTTCTATAAAGAACATTGGTTAATTTGAAATTTTATCATTTTGGAACATGGTTATACATGGAAGATACCAGCTCTCACTCTAGAGTTCCCTCAATTTCCTCCACCTGGAGGCTAACTTATAATAACAAAATTCGAAACTTCAAACCAAATTAGGGGCGTTTAGCCTGTCACACTAAAAATCCTCTAATTTTCTCCCCTTGTAAAACATCTTCTAATATATTGCATTCAATTATATGAACTACAATATTCACCCATAAAATTGCATGTGATTCTTTCTAACTTTTATGAGACAATACCACATTGGATCTGACATAATCTCACCACATATTTTACATCTTAACAGGTCAAATTAAGAAGCAAATAAAGTTTATAGAATCAATCTTCACAACTTCTTCCAACTTTAAACACATATACATTCCACAACAATTTTTCATGAATTACTTACTTCCTCATTTAAGAAAGAAAAAGATAAAGTAAACTACACAGAATTCATTGAGAAAATAAAAAAATAGATTTATTTGAAATTAAAAACATAAGAAAAACAACAAACAAAAATAAGTATTAATTAAAAACAAAATGTCAGAACAAAAGTAAAAAGTTATCTGAAAATCCTCTCCACATGACTCAGGAAGTTCCTCTGAAACTTTGACTCTTCACTAAACTTCTCCTCATAGCAGGTCTCCCTATTCTAATGACTCAGAAACAGACTTTAGTCCTCAATAAAAACTAAACTAAAGGAAAGAAAAGAAGTGGGAAGAAGAATGATTCAATCCTACCCTTTTCTCTTTTCTACTCTCTACTCCTTCTTTTAATAAAATACTCTGTAAAAACCCTCTTCAAAATGCAATGGAAGAGCCCCTAATCTTTCCTAAGATTCTCTTTTTAAATTAAACCAAAAAGTATCTTGGTGTCTCTTCAAAATGTGTACAGATTTCATGTATCCACCAAAGAATGCACCCCTTCATTCAAACTTGCCGCCCAAAGGAAGTTATGGAAGTTACCACAAAGAGTTGCATCCCATCCCCTTTGAAAATGGCGCCAAATTCAAGTTAATCTCGATTTTTAACTGTGGCGGCTAAGCGCCGGCCCAGCGGTGCTTAGCCGCCAGTGCCCAAATTTTCATTTTTCATTTTTTTGCTCCAAATTTGATCCAACTTTGCTCCTTTCATCATAATCACTCATTTTCATCATACATGCAAGAAAAACAAAAAATACATTCCATTAAAGTGCAATATTATCAAAAATAGGTATAAAAATGTGCATAAAAATATTATATATTTTAGGTGTTTCAAAATCCCCTAAACTTAAAATGTTACTTGTCCTCAACTGACATTTAATTTTATAGAATAATTTTAACAAGCAGATTATGTAATGAGTTTCTTAGGTAGATAACAGTATTTTATTCTAGAAATGGAATAGTCCACTTTAGAAAAAGATTCAGTAATTAGCACCAACTTAAAGTTTAGAAAGTTCTTAAGGAAAGAAAAATGACAAATATAAGTCTCTATTTAATTCTGAAATATTTGTTGATTCTTCAAAACATAGGATTCAAACATCTTATTTTTCTCACTTAAAAATCTTTATTTGAAAATAATTTTACTTACTATATTTTAACCTTAAGCATTAGATTTTCTCGGAACTTCTATGTTAAACTTTAGGTATGGAACCAATTTTTTATTAGGCCCTTAAATTCTCAAGCTTCTCCTCCAGTTTTGCATACTATTTTTCATTTTTTTCTTTTCTTTTTCTTTTTTTTAAGGCAAGGATTACTTTATCTGGATAGACCTTTAATGATTTTGAATTCCACCCTTCCATTTAAAATAAAGGTCAGATATATATCTTTCACTTAAAAATCATAATAAAAGTATTTGAAAATTATTCTTCAATAAAAGAAATTTAAGCTTTGAAGATTAAAAGTCAAATCTTCTATTTATCCAAAAATATAAAATTTCATACTAAAGATAGATAGCTATACTTAACAGCTCTTCACTAAGAAAATTTTAACTTTTTCATGATTACTATAATTTTTAACTAAATTCTTTTATTCATTTCTATCTTCAAAATTATTTTCCCCTAATATAACTTCATATACATAATTGTTCTCAATCAAGAAATAAGATTTATTTTAAGTATTCATGAGAACAAATAAAATTTTAGGTTTTTGAAAAATTTTTGTTTTTAAAATTCCCCCCCCCCAAACTTTAATTGTTAGTTAGGATAAAATATTTAAGCATAAGATATGATACATGGGTGAGAATTAAAGACTAACATAACATGCTTGCAGGAATTTAAATATCCTAAATATGTAAGTATAACAATTTAAATAACAGGAGTAAAATGAAATCAAATTCAGTTTTTCAAAACATTTTCTTTTTATAAAAAGAAAAGTAAAAATTTCAAAAGACTTCTACAGTAGTGGAGGTTTTCAAAGCAATACACACCAACTAAAATCACACTAATACTAGATAGTAAATGGTTGTGGTAGATTTTTGTAAGTGTTCTCTAATCTCCTAACAATTTTAGAATTAAAGTACACCCTAAAAACAACTCTAGTACAACATACACATTAAAGCATTTACTACCACACACACTACATTCAAAGCAACATATAAAACATCAATCCAACAATAATACATCTGAATATGCATAACATATAAATAGTACAACTACAAACTGCATATTGTCAGTGTTCACATCACAACACAATCATCAAACAAAATACTAGACAAAGTACACAATAACACAGCACAACAATACAACAACTAAAACAAATAACATACATCTACTCTTCATCCTCATCATCATCATCCTGCTCGTTCCAATTCCTGGATAGCACATAAGGTATGTAGAATGGATGAGGGGCATCTCATCACTCTGATCACCTCTAATCAGTGTATCCAAATATTGCTGATAATTCTCCTCATACTCATCATGTTTTACAATATATCTCTCCACATTATCCATCTTACTATCCATATCTTTCATATGCTCTTGAGTAAGACTCACTTTCTTCAAATTTTTTATTAATAAACCAGTCTGTGAATCAGTAGATGATGAAGCACGTGAAGTAGTAATATGAGAAGTAGATTCAACAGAAGCAGAAGCAGAAGCAGTAGAAGCCCTACCAAATCCTTCTCTCCAGCCAAATTCTGAATGTACATTGTAAGCTCCAACGTTTACACAGGTGATAGGTCTCAAAGGCTGAAGTACCTCTTCCCATGTTTTAAATTTCACTTCAGACCATTCACATAATGAATGAATCAGGGAAGGAAATCCAATACCTACAGTAGTGGTAGATCTGGCACAATTCACAATATAATCATAAATGATCGCTCCAATATTTCTTAGCTTCCCTTGCTGAATGCAATGGTTCATAACAGCTCTTTCCCTCATCACTTCCATATTATGACTTGAAGGTAACAGTTTAACAGAGATAAAGTAATGCCATGCCTTAGAAGTTGCATTTAATTTGGAAGCATAAAAATTCACTCTTCTATCATTTTTTATTTTCCATAATCCTCTTCCATCTGTCAAAAATCCCATTATCTCATCTAATTCTCCCTCCGTAGGATGAAAATTAGAATAAAAACAAAACATAGCAGGAGGCAGTTGATAGAAAGTGTTAATTACCCCAGAAGAAATGTTCACATATTGCCCCCTAACCATCACTAAATTCTCTTATGATGCAGGCAAATTCGCATAAAATTCTCTAACAACAGAAACAACAGCAACAACTAAGAAGCAATAGTAGTTCTTCCAGTTCCTCCTAGCAATCATATCTGCAATTTCTTCTCCTGGCTTACTGAACACTCTCTCAGGAATCAATTTACGTGACTGCAACGCATCGACGTATCATTCATCAGCCCTCACACTAACAAATTTGTTGGAATCAAATCTAGGATGTAACTATCACATCATAAGGCTTAATTAAAACTCGAACATAAGCACTAAACACACCAAACAAAACACATAAGAACACTAAACATATTAAACAAAACACATAAGAACACAAAACTTATAAGAACTATTCACACTTAATTCCACTTCCCATTAGGCGGATTATATCCAGAACCACTATTATTCTCATTTGACCCTTTTGGAATATAAATCAGATATAATGAGTGATAATTGTTCATTCTTATATATTCTTCTTCAATCCATTTGTTCTTCAAAAACATCGCCTTATCTGCTTCTTCCATGTATCTTGAATGGCTTAATTTCATCTTGACTTGCCATCCCATGTGCTCCAAATGTATGTTAGTTTCATTGATCTTTGCTTCCATTGAAGTCACTCGGCCTTCAATTTTTGCAATCATTTCTGCAATCCCTTGAATACTAACAACGAAAAATCCATTGAATAACTCATTAGTACTGTCACTAATGAACTTACTCTTGTCAGAATCTTGCTTCTTATTAATCTCATTCTCCCAGGAAGACATGATGTACTCAAAATACTCTTCTTAAGATTTAGAAATGAAAATAGGACTTGGGGCAAGTGTTTCTCTTAAATCAGGTTCTTTTTATATACTTGGGAAGTGCTAAAACTACCCTAAGGCTTTTTAAAACTCCAAAATAACTTCCAAAACCACTTCCCCACGATATAGGATTCTAGAATCTCATTTTCACGTTTTTTGTAACTCCGGCGCCTAAGCGCCAACTAGGTGGCGCTTAGCCGCCAGTGCTCAATTAAGCATAGGTCTGCCAAATGTCCAAATTTTCATTCTGACTCCTCTAAGTCATCAAATAAGGTTAAATAAAGTCTATCTAATTTAAAAACTCCAAATTACTACCACTAAAAACATAAAAACAAACCTTACAAAGAAAAAAAAGCACACAAAACAAACATAAAGGAAAGCACACCGATAAAAATGGTTTGTCCCCCACAAAGCGCTTGGTTTAACGTCTTCAGCCTGACAAACCCAGAACTCATTCTGAGTGACCCAACATCAGATTCTCGTCAAACATAGATTGCTCGACTGCAAAATATGGCTTAAGTCTATTTCCATTAACTTTAAATATTTTTCCAGTCTTAGGATCTTAAATATTCACAGCTCCATAGGAATAAATTTTTATCACAATAAAAGGACCCATCCACCTGGACTTAAGTTTTCCAAAAAAAATTCACAATCTATCATGTTACAACAAAACTTTCTGTCCTGGCATAAGATTTTTAGTAATAATCTCCCAATCATGCCATAACTTCATCTTTTCCTTATAAATTTTAGCACTTTCATAAGATTAATTCCTTATCTCTTCAAGCTCATTTAATTTCAATAATCTCTTCTCAGCAGCATCTTTCAAATTATAATTGAACTCTTTAATAGCCTAAAATACTTTATGCTCAAGTTCAATAGGTAAATTACAAGCTTTTCCAAAAATCAGCCTATATAGGGACATTCCTATTAGAGTTTTGTAGGCAGTCCTATAAGCCCACAAAGCATAATCCAGTTTGATTGACCAATCCTTTCTATTTGTATTAACGGTCTTTTTTCAATATTCTTTTAATTTCATGATTGGATAATTCAACTAAACCGCTTGTCTGCGGATGATAAGTAGTAGCAATGCGATGATTAATATGATTATTCTTTAATAACTTTCTAATAATTTCATTTCTAAAATGACTTCCCCCATCAGTTATGATTACTCTTGGTAGAGTTTTGTTAAGCTCTGGTTCATCACCTCATTTGGCCAAGAGGGGGTGGAGTTTAAATAGAGCTGGCTGGAGGGCTTCCTAGGGGGAGTTAGGGTTTGGGATCAGCTGCCTTGGTCAAGGGAAGAACAGTCACAGTGGCCATTGGGCATGGGGCAGCTCAGCCAGGGAGAATTTGGGAGTTTGGCTCACATGGAGCTCTCGGCCATGGCTTTTTCTGGCGACCCAGGTGGCTGGCCGGCAGGGTCAGGTCACCATCTTGACTTAGTGAGTCCAGGGATTGAGTTTGGTGCAAGCAATTGGCTTTGGCCATGTGTAAAGGATTTGATTTAAGTGGAAAGGGGGAAGGCTTATTTTGGCTTGATTTGGTCCAAGGCATGGTTTAGGCTAGGTGCACCTCCCCAAGGCTTGACTTTAGGCTGGGAGGAATCATTTGTGTCAGCTAAGAGAAGGTGGTGAAGCCCCCATCCAAGGTGAGGTGGCTAATTTTGGTTAAAGTGTATCATGAATGGGGTTAAAAAAACTTAATGAAGGCTTAAGAAAGGCTCCCCTCTTCTTGCCATAAGTGGCATGGTGAGGTGGAAAGGGCTCCTCATGGCTTGCATATGGCTTATGCATGGCTCCATGGCTCCATTTGGCTTGGGTCCAAGCTTAGTCAATTTCATGGAAGTAGGTTTTAGGGATTTTTGATGAATTTTGGGGAGATTGTCAATAGGCTTGATTTAGAATGATTTAACCATTGATTTAAAACTTAGGGATGGCTTCAATTGAAATGGATGATGGAATGAGATGCTAAGTGGGATTTAGGGTCAATTTTGGGCTTTTGGAATTGTTTAGGAATGGGTTTTTAAAGGCTTTAGGCAAGTGGGCTTTTAGATTTTAAATCAAGTTGATGGATGAAAATTTTGTTAAATATTGGGCCTTACAAATGTTGGGTTTAGTTTAGGGATGTGTCATGAGTGATTTGGAATAGATTTGAAATAATTTTTTAGTTGAATTGGGTTTAATTTGGGCTTCCTTAGTGACAGGGTCAAAGTGGGGCAAATTGGGCTAACTTGGGCTAATTTTGGGCTAGTGTTGGATTTGATGTAAAATTAAAGTTGAGAAATGTTTATGGGTGTGTAACAAAGAGCTTTCAACTTTGGATGGGCTTTGGTTTTGGGATTTGGGCCTATTTGGATTCATGGTGGGCTTTAGGCCAAATTGGGAATTTTTGATTTGGGTTAGATTTGAGTAAAGTTTGGGTTCTAATTTTGGACAAATCAAGTTAGTGTTTTGTTTGTGGGGGTGTTAGGAAGGTTTTAGAAAATATTTGGGGCTAATTGGAGTTGAATTGGAATGGGTTGGGCTAAGTTTAGGTCATGGGCCAAAATTAGGCTTTAAGCTTCAAATTGAAATTGGATTCACATATTGGTAAGATTAAGCTTGGATTTGGTCTAAATTGATACTGGGGATATTGAATTGAAGTTTAGAATTGAATTGGATCAAAAATGAGGTTAATTGGAGTGGTTTGGTTCGACATTGGGTTCACTTTGGATTAAGAATTGGTCAAATTGGGGGTTTTGGTAAAAGTGGGTTAAATTGACAAAATTGGCTTATGTTGTAGTTGAACAAAATGAAATTGGGAATATTTGGGATTTTTAGAATTTTCTGGGAATTTTCAGAATTTTTGGAATTTTTGGGTTAAAAGGGTATTTTGGGTATTTGAAATATTGGTGTATTTGGTCATGGATGATAAATTTGAGTGGGGGGAAATTTTTAGGACTGATTTTGGGGAATTTTGGGTAATTTAGTCAATTTTGCAAATTTTGGGCAATTTCAAGGGCATTTGGTAGGTTTGGTGGGTTTAGGGCCCCCGGGGTCAAAAATTGAAATTTTGGAAAAATGAAGATTGTTCAAGTGTGAGTGAAATGAAATCATTTTGGTTGAGCCATGAAGCCATATTAAGCTCACAAAAGCCATGAGAGGGCTCATTTTAGGCACTCAATATGTTGTTCCTAACCCTCTTAGCCAGGGGCTTAGGGGTTAAGGTCCACCCATATGAGTTACCTACATGAGTCAGGAAGACAATTTGATTAAAGGTAGTTTTAGGGTTTGGAATGTGTGTGTGTGGGAGTGTGGTGTGTGCAAGCTTACCCTTACCAGACTAGGCCACCCAGGGTAATTCTAAAGCCAAAGAGTCCTATAGGAAACTCATCCTTTAAACCTCCACATTTGATTTTAACCCTCCAAGTGGCTTAGGGGTTTACAATCAAACATATGGGATTTGAAGGGAGCCAAGAAGTGTTTGAACTTCTAAGTGATGGGTCCCATTTCTAGTCCTCTAAGATAGTCAAGGAGAAGCCCTATGGCTAGATCCTAAGTACTAAGAAGAGAAAACACCTCATAAAAAATGAGGTCAACACATGTTTCTATTGGAGATCTCGTGGTTGAAAAACAAAAACCTAACGAGACTTTAGTGGATTATATCTTAAGGAGAAGAAACCTTAGCATGAAGTGTGAACCACAGCTACTGGAACATCATGCGATTGAGATCTTGCTTAAAAGCATCCATGGGCCAATAGCTTTCATGCTTAAGGGTCTCACCATCAAGTCTTTCGAGAAATTACTCAGCAAAGCCAACAATTTACAAGAAGAAGTTAAGCATATTGATTCTTATGAGAAGGCCGAGAAGTCCATGAAAACCAAGACATATGAATGGAAATCTAGAACAGTTGCAGTAGTTGATAGGGGAAAGCGACCATTGCAAATACAAGCTGAACAACCTCAACAGACCTTCTAATGTCCTCGTCAGAATATTCAACAATCATCTTAGCAGAGACCTTACCAGACATACAAAAGACAATTTTAAACCATACCCCACAAAATGTACTCTTTTAAAGATGAAGCAGTGAAAAAGATGTTCCACAATCTGATCAAGAATCTCCAGTTCAGGTTTCTTAAGCCTAAGAAGCCTGATGAGGTCAATAAGAAAGGACATCCAAGATATTGCCCGTACCATAGGTTCATTGGACACACTATAGAAGATCGTTGTAGTTTCAAAGACTTTCGCGAGGAGAATTTCAAGAATGGGGACATAGCAATCCTGGAAGGATATTTGAAAGGAAACTGAAAAAGGTCCTATTAATATGATTTCGGTCGATTTATATGTTCTAACCTATTCCTACACGACTGCCAATGAATGAAATGCCTCTTAGCTACTATTTTACTACTTTTGTTGTTTTGTATGATCAGTATCAATCTGTACCATCCCTTCTAACACAATGAATGAAAGAAAAAGGATTTCATTTTTGTCCAGAATTGCTCAATATTTGGAAAGCTCAAATTTGGATGTTTTTCTAAGAATACGACTTCAGATAGAATCAGATTAATGCATAATAACTGGATCCTTCCTTTAAGGAATTCAAACTGGGTCCTAAGTGGATCTCAAAATGAAGCAGTGTGTTTGAAATATGAGTAATTGACTCAAGATATCAAGAGCCTTTTAAATTTCTTCCATGTGGCTGGGTCCAGACTTTCGAATAATTATAATATATCAGGATTCATATTAAGGGACATTTCATAATTATTAATCGGAGGAGTTTTGACATTCAAAATCTTTAACAGAAATATGTCTTACCAGATACAGTAATTCTCAGAAAACAAAAGGAGCAAAAGAAAAAAAAAGAAAAAAAGAAGGAAAATTTTTCTCTTGGAAGATCCAATTGAGAAGCTTAAGGTGAGACAAAATCAAAAATTAGTGTCCCAAGCCAGACATTCAAAATGTTTAACATGTGCTCCACAAGATATGGTAATCCTCAAAAGCTCAATAAAAAAGGAAGAAAAAGAAGAAAAAGAAAAGAAAAAACAAAAAAAAAGAATGCTCCCCGAGAAGAAGCTTGAGGCAGTCATATAATCAAAAATTGGTGTCTTAATCCTCCCCTGATTAATGAAACTTGAAAGGCAATATTATGAAGTTTCCTCTGATATTATGCTTTGGTGAGATTCAAGTGATTCTATGCCTTTTAGTTAGACATTAATTGGCTCAAAAATATCTTCAGACAATGAAAAATATTTTGATCACATGACCATAAATTCTGAAATCTGCTTAGGGCCAGAAAGAAAGAATTAAATGAATGATGATGATATTAGCAATTAATGGAAATTCGACCCTGAAGTCATATCTTTTAGTGTCCAACAAATACAACTCCAATGTCAACTTAAAGAATGTCAGAATGATTTCTTGAAAACAACTTCAACAACTATTACAGAATCTGCAACAAATCAAATGATGACTACTACAAACAAAGCTGCAAGGTTGTGACCACTTTAGCTGTGGCGTCCTTAGAGATAACACATCTTTATAGGTACTTGAAAGAATATAATTCTGATAGCACCTTAAAGAGTGAGTTATTTTCTAGCACTGGTCCTTAGTCAGTGGATGATACTTCAGGAAGCACTGTGCATTGTGTTTCAAAGACAAAGACTCGTTCTTAGAAGCTCAGATACCGCGCTTGTCTAAAACTGGGTCCAAATCCTAAAACAAATGCAACAAAATAAAAGTCAACATTCAAAAAAAAATTTGCTTGAAAAATTTTTTTTTCAAAAATCTCTGCACAGGCTTTTCAGCAAATTTCTGCACTGCACAAGTTGCACGAATTTCTCCCAAATTCAAATATCAAATTTAAAATCTAAAGTCTCCAGCCTGAAGGAATGATCAATATCCCTTGAATTCTTTCCCTCGTTTGTGAAAGGATCAACTGATTTTATTGACATGGATCCGTGAGTTTTGATTGGTTATGTTAGCGTGGAATCACATCCTTTCCCAAACAAACACCTTTTCGTTCAATTATTTGAGTGGGATATGGAATACCCTCATATTCCCTCTAAATCTGTTTCCTTCAATGAATATCTTTCAAGTATTAAATTTTAGAGGTGGAGGATCCCAGCATCCAATACCGCATTACTTTACCATGACTCCTGTCAAATTTTAGAGGTAGAAGATCTCAGCATCCGATACCGCATTGCTTTGCAATGATCTCTTATCATATTTTAGAGGTGTAGGATCCCAACATTCGATATCGCATTGCTTTGCAATGATCTCTTATCAAGCTTAGAGGTGGAGAATCCCAGCATCCGGTACTGCATTGCTTTTCAATGACTCCTATCAAATTTTAGAGGTAGAAGATCTCAGCATCTGATACCGCATTGTTTTGCAATGATCTCTTATCATATTTTAGAGGTGGAGGATCCCAGCATTCAATACTGCATTGCTTTGCAATAATCTCATTTTAATTTTAGAGGTAGAGGATCCCAACATCTGATACCACATTGGTCTGCAATGATCTCCTCTTAAATTTTAGAGGTTAAGGATCCCAGCATCCGATACCGCATTGCTTTGCAATGGTCACCTATCATATTTTAGAGGATGAGGATTCCATATCCAATTCACATTATTTAGCAATGGTTCACACTATATTTTAGAGGATGAGGATTTCACATCTGATCCGCATTGCTTAGAAATGATTCACACTATAGTTTAGAGGTAGAGGATCCCAACATCCGATACTGCATTGCTTAGCAATGGTTCACACTATATTTTAGAGGATGAGGATTTCACATCCGATCCGCATTGCATAGCAATGGTTCACACTATATTGTAGAGGATCAGGCTTTCACGTCCAATTCGCATTGGTTAGAAATGATTCACACTATACTCTAGAGGTTGAGGATTTCATATCTGATACCACGTTACTTTAGGATCTCCCCCTATCACAATCTTTCAAATCAAATTCTACTATATTTTTTAGGATGAGGATTTTTTATCCAATTCTTCGTTGCTTTAGGATTTCCTCCTATTGCGATCTTTCAAATTAAATTCAACGATATTCCTTAGGTTGAGGGAATAGATAGTTCGATTAATTCAAGACATCATATCCTCAATCTTCAAGACTGGTGTAAGACCTCCTTAAATGGAATATGACATCTTATTTTCAATATTTTTCGAGATCAGTATAAGACCCACTTAAATGGAATATGGCATCATATTCTCAATATCTTTCGAGATTGGTATAAGACCCCATAAAATAGAACATGACATCATTTTATCTTCCTTCCACCATAAATTTTAGCTATACTTCAATTCTCAACTCGAGAGCAATACCTAAATATTTATTCCCATTCTCGATAAAAACTGAAATTTGATAACTCAAAATCCACTCTCCAATCCCCAACGAGAGTTAATCCTCAATTTTGATTGAATATCCACTTGCAAATTCACTAGCGAGAGTTTCTAATCCTCAATTTTGATTGAATATCCATTTGCTAATTCCCCAGCGAAAATGACTAGCACATCACTCTACACTTTTTTCTAGGTCTGTCGACCTAAGATGTATTGGTTTTGTTGATCTCATCGGTCAACGCCAATATGCGCGGTGTGCCTACCCAGTACACCACACATTTTGGGGGTCTGTTTGCTGACCTCATTTTTATCGAGGTTTAGTTTTCCTCCTAGGTTTTAGATTCTAGGCTCGGGAGCTTCCCCGAAGATCCTAGAATCCTAATGATGGAACCCACCGCGTTTTAGAGAGTCTGAAGCCACTTCGTTGCTCTTTGAGATCCTGCACGAGATTTTGTACCACTAGTCTGTAGCTGGTCGGAGTTGACGTCGGGAATTCAAATTGAGTCCCTATAGGAGCCCTGGACATTAGGATAACCTTGTGCACGTCTTAAACACCTGGACACAGATTCTTAGTTCGCGGCCTCAACGCCTTCAATTTCTCTGTAGTGGACTGGAGCTAGAGTCAGAAAGCCGGGACGATCGACATCAAAGTCAGAATTTTAGAAAGAGCCAGATTTGATGCAGTTTTGATGTGAGTGTCAACGAGGATGTCCGAGCGACCCCGGATGACAAAATTGACTGTGCCAATGCGTTTGGAATGTCGATTATGCCTAAAATCGTTGTTCGTTTTGTGACAATAGCTTGTCGGGAAAAAAAGCCGAAATATATAAAATAATAATCATTATAATAATATTTTCACTATTATATATATATATATATATATATATATATATATATATATATATATATATATATATATATATATATATATATATATATGATGAAAGATGGGAGATCCGGATTTCCGGGAAGTGTTCTTGAGGCGATTTGCAATTTCTACTAAATTCTTCTGATTTTAGTTGGATTTTTCTCCTGTTTGATCCTTCTTTTCTTGTTTCCTGCTTAATTTCTGATGTTCGGGTAGGCTTCTGCATTTTGGATTGGAGGTTTTTTGTTTCTCTTGGTTTTCCCGGTTTCTTGAAATTCAAATCTTTTGAATTTTCTTGTTCTTCATCTAGTTCTCTTTTCATGGCTGATTCTTCTTCTATTTCTATTCCTGGCAAGTCTTCTTTTGTGGATGTGGTAAATGTTGCTTCGGATATGCCGGATAAATTGGTTTTTCCTAATTGCTATCATGAAGCTAGCTGCTTGGTAGAGGTAATTGCCCTTTTATTAAACAAGTAAGCAAGAAGGGAGGTAAGCTCTGCCTTAATCTTCACGGATTCGAGCTTGCTTCATTGGTTGAAGTTCATAAATATACTCTTGTGGGGAAATTTCAATATGGGCATCCTAAGATGGAAAGAATAAGGAAATGTTTTGAAGATTTGAAATTGTACGGTTCATGGAAGGTTAAGTTTGTTTGATGGAAGACACATTATGATTAAGCTTTCTAAAGATGAGGACTATGCAAATTTGTTCTCTAAAAAGTTCTTGATGATGGATGGAAAATATATGAAAATTCTGAAATGGTCTCCTGATTTTGATTCTAATCAAGAAGCTCCTATTATTCTGTTTGGTTTAGAATTCCTAATGCGAAATTACAATACTTCAATCATCAAGTGATCTATGCAATTGGTACTGCTTTGGGGAAGCCTCTAAAATTGGATATCTCTACTTTTAATTTGTCTAGACCTTCTTTAGCAAGGATTCTAGTTGAAAGAGACATTACTCTTCCTGATGTTGAGGAAATTTAGCTTGGATCTCCACATAATGGTTATTGGCAACCATTACTTATAGAACAAAGGCCTGCATACTGTTGTAATTGCAAGATGTTTGGTCATTGTAAAGACAACTGTTATAGGATTCATCCTAATCTTAGGCCAACAAATGATAAATTGGTTATTTCTACTGCTGATAACTCCATACCTGATGTAGTGCCTGCTGTAATGCCTGCTGTTCCTGATGTAGTGCCTGCTGTACCTGAGGTAGTGCCTGCTGTAATGCCTGCTATTGTGCCTGCTATAGAAGTTGGGAGGATGGTTTCTACTGATTCTGGCATTCTTCCTTCAATTCCTTCTGAGGTTCCTGAAATTACTTTATCTTTATCTAATCCTGCACCTATTTCTGATGATTCTAATTCAATCATGGTTCAAATTAAACAAGGAGTTACTTTTACCGATAATGAGCACAGTTACAAACAATTCCGCCATGGAAGTGATGGATCCTGTTGGTAATTCGACTTATATTTACGGAATGTTATTCGAGTGCAGTAATCGTTTCTAATGTACCAGATGTTCCATCTATTATTCATTCTGAAACTTCTTCTGAATTAATCATTCTTGAGAAAGAAGGCACTATTATAGAACATGTTGGAAGTGATTTAAACTTTTCAAATAATATACAGTATAATTCAGTTTCAACTATCCCCAAACCTGTTGATTATCCCATTTTTCAAAATGTTACTCAAGATGGGTTAACTTCTTCCTTGGATTATCTTGATGCTTGCTGCTAATGATCTTAAGGATGATTGGGCGATCAAGAAGTCTAAAAAGAAAAAGAAATTTGCTGATTTATTGTCTTTATCTGAAGCTAACATTATTCCTTCTTCCTCTTCTAGGCTTACTAGAAGTGGAAAGCTTGCCCTTCATGATTAAGTTCATATGCTGGAATATTAGTGGAGTGGCCAATCCTGGCTCCCTTAATAGAATTCGAGTCTAAACGGGATTCATAAGTTTTGGGTGATTGTGCTTTTGGAACCTTTGGTGAAATCCAATTTTGATAAATATATCGGAAAATTTCCTGGATTTTCTTTTTTATCAAATTGTTCTAATAAGATTTGGCTGCTCTATAGAAAGGAATTATTGGTGAATGTTCTTCTTGATCATTCCCAGATTTTACATTTTCATTTTCAGTTAGATCATTTTCAGGGTTTTGCATACTTTGTGTATGCTGCTTCGCTTCCTAATGACAGATTGGAGCTTTGGAATAAAGTTAATGAGATTAGTTTAACAATGTCAGAAAGTTGGATGGTGGGTGGAGATTTCAATTGCATTGCTCATCCTAGTGAGAAGAAAGGAGGCGAGAATCCCGGTTTAATAGAGATGCTTGAAATTTACTAATGATATTCATTCTGCCAAGCTTGTTGATATTGGCTTTGAAGGTTCTCCTTTTACTTGGAAGAGAGGATCTTTATATGAAAGGCTTGATAGAATATTAGTTAATCAATCTTGGATTAACATGTTCCCTATTTCCAAAGTTAAACATTTGGCTAGAATGGGTTCGATCATTCTCCTTTGCTTGTCTGCTGTGCTCCTTTTTCTGTGGTGAAATCTAATTCATTCAGGTATCTAAATGTTTGGCCTGATCACCCTGATTTCAGTAAAGTAATTGAGAGGAATTGGTGTGCTCCTATCACTGGTTTTCCAAATCCTATTATCAAATTATGGCTTTTACATAAAAGACTAGCTAAGGAACTTAAAGTATGGAAGCTGGAATGTATTTGGTAATATTCATCAAAAGGTATGTTCAATTTGAAGTTTTTGTGTCTGCTGTGGAAAAAGATGTTGAAGCTGGGAGAGCTTCTGAACAACAATTATCTGCTGCCTATGCCAATTTAAATTCTACTATTCATCAAGAAGAGTTATTTCTACAGCAGAAAGCTGCTGCAAATTGGTTCCATCATGGAGACAGAAATTCTAAATTTTTTCATGCTCTTATTAAATATAAAAGATCAGTCAACACTATCCTCCAAATTAAGACAATTGACAACAGATATCTATTAAATACTAATGATATTGCTGAGAATGCTGTTTCTTATTTCACTGAGTTGTTTGCTGCCCAGACCACTAAATCTAATATGTTTTCTGCCTCCATATTTTCTTCTTCTGGATTCATTAATCAATCATTGGATTTAGCTGCTACTCCTAATGAACATGTGATTTCTATTGCCATTAACTCTATGGAAAGTGATAAGGCTGCAGGACCAGATGGGTTCACACCTGATTTTTATAAAAAATTTTGGCATATTATCAAATGCGATATTCTGTCTGCTTGTTCAAAGTTACTTCCATGGTAATCAATTGTCTAAATATTTTGCTTCTTCAACTATTATTCTGATTCCTAAGAATACAATGAAAGCTTCTTGGTCCGATTTTAGACCTATTAGCTTAACTTCAACTTTTTCTAAGATCATAAGTAAGATTCGGTGGCCGATTACAACCATTCTCTGGAAGATTTAATTTCAGAAAATCAAACTGCTTTCTTAAAAGGGAGAAGTATTAGTGATAATGTGCTTTTGGCTCAAGAACTTTTAACTGATCTGGATAGAAAGTGTAGAGGCTCCAACATTATTTTTAAATTGGATTTGGCCAAAGCTTTTGATACAATAAGTTGGAAATTCATTATTGATGTATTGGAGGCAAGGGGATCAAAGCTGATTTCGTAATTTGATTGTTAGATGGCTTACCAATAATCATTATAGTGTTATGATCAATGGGAAGTGTCATGGTTTTTCTCTTCGGTAGAGGTATTAAACAAGGTGATCCATTGTCACCTTACATTTTCATTCTAACTTTTGATTATCTATCCAAGATGTTAAATCAAATTCAGCAGTCTCATCCATATACTCAATTTCAGCATAGATCTTCACAACTAATTTCCCATCTTGCCTATGCTGATGATGTCATTGTGTTCTCTAATGGAAGTAAGCAATCCATTAAATGTTTAATGAAAACTTTGGCTATGTTTGAAAGTGTTTCTGGTATGCTCTTCAACAAACCTAAATGTCAATTCCTAGCAGGATCTAAAATCAGCATATCTATTAAAAATTGGATTGCTGATTTCACTGGCTTTAAAGAGGCTCATTTTCCTTTGCTGTATTTGGGGTTTCCACTGATTAAGGGAAGAAGGAAGTTATGCCATTTTGATGATATTGTTGCTAAGATATCTTCACAACTTAACTGCTTGGTCTAACAAGTTTTTATCTAATGGGGGAAGAATAACTCTTCTTAAAAGTGTTCTAACATCTTTTCCCCTTTACATCCTTCAAATGATCAGAATGAAGAAGAGTACTCAGAAATTAATTTCGGTTATGTTCAACAAATTCTTATGGGAAGGTAATCACAAACAAATGCACTGGACAAATTGGGATAAATTGTGTAAGCCTGTTGATTGTGGTGGTCTTGGGTTTAAAAGCTTTCATCATCTAAGCTATTCCTTTTATTGTAAACAGTGGCTCAAATTCAGAGCTAATGATTCTCTTTGGTCTAAATTTATGCATGGTAAATACTGTTATAATACTCATCCTACTCAAGTTCGATATAAAGTGGGTGATTCTAGAACTTGGAAGGAGTTGCTTAAAATTAGATTGAAGGCTGAAGATCTCTTTACTTGGGATATTGGAAATGGCCAAATTAATTTTTGGTTTGATAAGTGGTTGTATGATGAATCCTTATCAAATCATTATAATTCCTCTTCTAATATTAAGATTGTTGCCGATTGCTTGGAAAGAGCATAAATGGAATTCGAAATGCTTCAACATCATCTTAATCCTGAAATTATTAACGAGGATTTTATCAATTCCTATTCAGGTTCTTGGAAAGGATAGATTAATACCTAAGAATTCATCTACTCGAGTTTTTCTAAATTTGTTTATCACTCTTGCTTCAACTGGCATAAAAATGATTGGGGTACTAAATTATGGAATAAATTTATCACTCCATCTATGTCCTTCTTTTGTTGGAAATTATTTAAGAAGCTACTCCCAAGCTGATGATATTTTGAAGCTTAAAGGTATTAGAGGTCCTTCTATTTTTCCTTTTTGTCATCTTGATGAGGAATCTTTATTCCATATTTTCCTTAATTGCAATAGAATTTAGCACATATGGAAGGAGATTCTATCCAGATTAGAACAAAATGGAAAATTTTTTGTGTGGTCTTCTATTGAGGCTTGTTGGCAGGATTGGAAAGATGGTTCTTACTACTACACTCCCTTGATTATCTTCTGGTTCATCTGGTTGGCTCGAAATGATGTTAAACATCTTAATATCTCTTTCTCTTCTCAATCTATTATTCGGAATTGCTGGTCTTATCTTAACAAACTGCAGAATTTTATTACTCCTTCTCAGACTCATAAGAAAAGGCAAATTGTTTTAGTACAATGGAAGGCTCCTATGCATCCTTGGTTGAAAATTAATACAGATGGCAGCCTAAAAGCTAATTCTGCTGGTATTGGAGGACTTTGCAGGGATTTTAGAGGACAATGTCTTTGGTTCTTTGCTGCCCTTGTCATGGCTTGTTCTGCACTAGAATGCGAAATAATTGCTTGTTTTTGGGGATTGAAAATTCTTTGAAAAAATGAACTTAAATTTTCTTCATTTTGAACTTGATTCATTGCTTCTCTTACGGATTCGACACGAAATCTGCTATACCATGGTTCCTTCATATATGGATTAAAAAGATCAAGGTTATTTCTTCTTCCAAGCATATTTTTTGGTCTCACATCTACAGAGAAGGGAATCAGCCTACAAATTGGCTTGCTTCTACTGCATCTTCTTCCTTTAATATAGTTTGTAGTTCTGATGTCTCTTCCTTTCCTTTTTTTAGTTCTCTATTACATGGGGATTTAATTATGATCCCTCATGTTAGATGTATCAACTCTTCTATTTAATATATTTTTGCTTCAAAATATATATATATATATATATATATATATATATATATATATATATATATATATATATATATATATAAGATGGCTGCTGGTTTGGAGGGAGGTGCTCGCTAGGGTTTGCTCTTGGCGGCTCGGAGGTTTGGATGGAGCTGGTAGGTTCTTTCTCCTGTTTCTGCTTCTTGGTGAGGCTTCCTCTTGGGCTTTTTGGTTGTTTGGAAGGGTTTTTTCTTTCCCGGGCTGGAAGTTTTTCAAATTTTTACTGTTTCATTGGCTGGTTTGGTGTGGGGGAGGGTTTCTCTTCTGCTGCTGTTCTATGGCTAACCCTGCTCGGCCATATCCTATTGATGCTGCAACTAATGCCTTGTGGGCTAAAGCCTCTTATGTTGGGGTTGTGGGTATGGGGATCTCTGCTCACAAATCCTTTGACCATCTGGTTTTTCCCCAAGCATTGCATGATACTGCTGCTGGTAGGGGAAATGCCCCTTTCATTAATCCTGTTGGAAACAAGGATGGCTCACCTGCTGTCTTGTTCTCCAAAAAAGACATGAAGTGTCTGAATGATGCAATTAAGTTCTGTTTGATTGGGAAGTTCCAAATGGGACACCCAAAAATGGAATATGTAAGGAAGAGTTTTGAGGATTTAAACCTTGCTGGCAGCTGGAAGCTTGGGCTGCTGGATGGTAGGTATTTGCTCATTAGACTCTCTAATGAGGAAGATTATGCAAAAGTTTTTGGCAAACAATCTATCCAAATTGCTGGTACATATATGAAGTTATTAAAGTGGACTCCTGAATTTGATCCACTAAAGGAGCCATCTATCATCCCCATGTGGTATAAACTACCTAATCTACCTATCCAATTATATGATCACAATGCTCTATTTAACATAAGTCAAGCACCTGGGAACCCCTTTAAAAACGGATACACATACTTTTGATCTAGCAAGACCAAGAAGCGGCAAGGGTTTTAGTGGAAAGGGACATTACACTCCCGGATATCCATAGAGTGTGGGTGAGAACAGATGAGGATATACCAGATGAGGGGTTCTGGCAGGAGGTGGAATTAGAATTTAAACCATTTTATTGCAAGCACTGTAGAATGTTTGGTCATGAGTTGGAAAATTGCTACAGACTTCATCCTCCCAGCAAAAAGAAATCTTTTGGTAAGCAGAAGGTTAACTTGGCTCCAGGGGATGAGCAGGGTCTGACTGCTGATATTGTCTCCAGGGAAGTGGTTAATATTGACCCTCCAAGGACTGAAAGAGGAAGTGCAGATTGTGAAGGGGAAAAAGAGGATGTGCAGACTGTGAAGGAGCAGGAAGGTGCTGTGGAGGGTGGTGTCACTACAAAATCCATGAAGATTATAGTAGATAATCCCCTCCCTGGGATAATCAGGGAAGTGGAAAATAGAATGGAATTGTCTGGGGGGAAGATTCAAGTGGTGAATGAAGAACTGAAGTCTGGTTGGCAAATTCAGAAAAACAGTAAAAGAAAGAAAAGTAAATCAGAGATACAAAGTCTGCTGGAATCCCAGCCCTTATGTGATCCTCCTGATAGCCCCTCTTCTGCCCCTAGGACTAGGGGAAAAGGGAAAAATCTTCTACTATGATAAATTTTTTTTGCTGGAATATAAGAGGGGCTGCGCATCCCTCCTCTCTTAGTAGAGTAAAATATATGGTTAAATATTACAAGCTATGGTGTTTTGCTTTACTTGAACCCATGGTTAATAAAAATTCTCACTGCATTATTAAAAAATTCCCTAACTTCCAATGTTGGACTAAGGTGAGTAATAAGATCTGGGTTTTTGCTAGAAAAGAGTTAAATTGTTCTATTTTGATGGATCATCAACAGTTTATGCACATTCGAGTTTCTATTGGAGACCATTTTGGTTTTGTCACATTTATTTATGCTAGCTCGGCTCCTGTTCATCGAGCAGAATCTTTGGAATAACTCTGGTTAACATTGCTCCCAGCATTAATTCCTTTTGGCTTGTTGGGGGGACTTTAACTGCCTTTCTTTTGCTGCTGAAAAGAAGGGTGGTGCTTCTCCTAACTGGGCTTCCATGAATAGGTTTAATCAGTTTATTGCTGATGCAGCAATCTTTGATCTGTGTTTTTGTGGTCCAGCATATACCTGGAGAAGGGGTAGAACCTGGGAGAGGCTTGACAGAGTGCTGGTGAACTCCTCTTGGCTTCAACAATTCCCATATACCATTGTTACTCATTTATCCATGGTTGGTTCTGATCACAGACCATTGCTCATCTCTATTAACAACACTGTTAATAGTATTGGTGGTATGTTCAGATTTCAAAACATGTGGACTAAGCACCCAGATTTTACAGTCTGAACTTGGGAAGGTGTGGGTATCTCCCATGGGAGGCTCCTCTTGGGGTAACCTATGGAAATTGCATAAAATCACTGCTCGGCATTTCGAAATTGGAATTGGACGGTTTTGGGAATGTACGGGATAATCTTAAGAAGGTTGAAGAGGATGTGGTACAGCTGCTTGAAGCTGGTTTTCTTACTTGGAGTGGGTAGTGAAGTTGCTCTTTATAATGCACATGATCGATTCTTGGTCCGGTTCAAGTACCGGGAGGAGTTTTATAAACGAGCGAGTGCTACTTGCCAAATTTATTGAAGGGGATAGAAACACCAAGTATTATCATGCATTCATTAAGTACAAGAGGAAGTGTGACATGATTCTTTCCATCACCGATGAGATCTGGAACTGTGCTTCATAATGCTTGAAGATATAGCTTTGGATGCTGTTAATCACTTTGCCCAAATGTTTACCTAACCCAATCTAAGCCCTACCCCTATTTATGAGAATTTGCTACAGACCCAAAATATGTATGTTCAGAATCTTAAATTAGTGGACATCCCTGGGGAGGAGGAGATAAAAAATGCATTAGACTCCCTAGATGATGCTAAAGCTGCAGGACCAGATGGCTTCTCTTCCAAATTTTATAAAGCTGGTTGGACAGTTGTTGGGAAGGAGATAATTCAAGCTGTACAAGACTTCTTCCAGGGTATTGATATTCCAAGGTATTTTTTTGCCTCTACTATTTTTTTAATCCCAAAAAATAAATTGAGAAAATCTTGGGGAGATTACAGACCTATTAGCCTTACTTCTGTAATGTCCAAAATTATGAGTAAAATCATCATGGAAAGACTGCAGCCACATTTGAATCTTCTGATTTGCCCCAGTCAGGCTGCTTTTGTGAAAGGTAGATCAATATCAGATAATATCTTGCTGGCCCAAGAAATGGTGTTGGATTTAGATAAGAAATGTAGAGGTAACAATGTGATACTCGAAATTTGGATATAAGAAAAGCTTATGATGCCATCAATTGGGGGTTTATTACCCAAACATTATGTGCTAGGGGTTTTCAGCCAGGTTTTGTTCAGCTCATCTATAGGTGGCTGAGCAATAATGCTCATTCAGTTATGGTGAATGGGAGATGCCATGGGTTCTTTAGAGCTTCTAGAGGTATCAGGCAAGGAGATCCTCTCTCCCCTACCATTTTTATCCTTGCCTTTGACTACTTATCCAGATTATTGGATTTTGTTTTCACCAAGCACCAAGTTCGACTTACCATCACAGGTCCAATTTCATTGTAAGCCATTTATCTTATGCTGATGATATCATTATCTTTTCTAAGGCCTCAAAAGTGGCTATTAAAAATGTAATGAAAACACTAGCTCACTTTAAGGAGGCTTCTGGTTTGGAGCTTAATCTTCAGAAATGCAATTTCTACCCTAGCTCTAATGTTAGTCTTATGATGAGAACCTGGATTGCTGAGTACACAGGCTTTCAGGCTGCTACTTTGCCTATCAGCTACCTGGGAGTACATTTGATTAAGGGAAGATCAAGACAAACTCATTTCCAAGAAATTACCGAGAAAATCAAAGCTCAAATTTACGGGTGGTCTAATTCTTTTTGTCGAATGGGGGAGGCTAACTTTCTCGAAGAGCATTTTAACTCGCCCTTCCCTCTTATGCTCTACGGATGTTTATAATGAAAAAGAGCACACAAACAAGCATTGGCGGAATCTTCAACAAATTTCTTTGGGGCCAGTCAACATAGGCGGATCCATTGGTCATCCCGGAAACAACTTTGCAAACCCCTTCGAGCTGAGGGGCTGGGGTTTAAAAGCTTTGAACAGCTTAGCTTCATAAATCTATGTAAATTGTGGATTAGATTCAGGGCAAATGATACCATTTGGTCTCAGTATATGCATGGTAAATACTGCAGAAAGGATCACCCTTCTCTGGTGGTGCCCAAACTGGGTGACTCTAGATTATGGAAGGAATTGCTGAAGGTCAAAGATAAGGCTGAACAGACCTTTATCTGGGAGCTGGGAGAGGGCCAAATCTATTTTTGGCTTGATAATTAGGTGTGGGGAGGGGAGAAAATCACTTGCCCACAAACTGTTGATGAACCTTCTATATCTAAATGCTATGTTAATAACTTTTGGTCTGAAAACCAATGGAATTGCAGAATTATGAGAAATATCTTAAACTCTGACCAACTACAGCAGGTTCTCTTGACTCCCTTTCATCCTGAAAAAAGAGATAAGATTATCACCAAACAGCAACTTCATCAAAAGCTGGGGACATTTATTTTCCAGAAATTTTATTCTTGGGATCACATCAGGTGGGGACCGGAGCTGTGGAGCAAGCTGCTGTCTCCATCCATGTCCTTCTTTTGCTGGAGATTAAGACATTTGCTACTTCCTACTGATGATATCCTCAAATTAAAGGGAATTAGAGGGCCTTCCTGCTATCAATTATGTATGCAGGAGGAAGAATCTGGGGATCATTTGTTCTTTAGGTGTACATTCTCTCAAGAGGTCTGGACTCATGTTATAAGCAGGATTCAGGTGGATACTTTGCAATTAAGTTGGCTGGACCTTTTGATGTGTTGGGGGGACTGGCATAAGGTGAATCTCCTGGTGGTTCCTTGTGTTGTGGCCTGGTTTATCTGGATGGGCAGAAATAAGGTTAGGTTTGAGGGGTGTTCGCCCTCGCTTCCCTTGTTGCTTGCTCATTGCTTATCCTACCTTAAGAAACTCACTAAATATCACAAATTCACTGATATCTGACAAGTAGGTTCTAAATTTTCCTCCCCCTTTTCTCTGGTTGCTGGTTGGTCCCCTCCCCCTTCCCCTTGGATCAAAGTGAATACTGATGGTAGCTATAAAACTCAGCAAGCTGGGATTGGTGGCATTTTTAGAAATGGGATGGGACAATGTTTATTATTCTTCTACTCTCCTGTTGAGGCTTGTGATGCTCTTGAGGCTGAAATGGTGGCCATCTTTTGGGCACTTAATATTGTCAGGATCTGTGAGGTGAGATTACTAATTGTAGAATCAGATTCTTCTAATTGCATTAGCATCCTGCAAGGGACTGAAGTTGCTCCATGGTACATTCAGAGATGGCTGAATAGAGTGAACGGAGTGGTTGAGAGTATAAATGTAATTTTTTCATATATACCTAGGGAGGGTAATGCTCCTGCACACTGGCTTGCATCTCAGGGTTATTGTAAAAGGGAAATTTTGGTAGAAACTACACCTCCCCCTTCCCTTGCAGTTTTGTTGCATGGTGATAGGATAGGCCTTCCTTTTGTAAGAACACGAATCATGCTCGATGATGGTGATTAATATACTACTTGCTCGTTAGGCAAGTCTTTTGAAATATATATATATATATATATATATATATATATATATATATATATATATAGAAAGAGCTACATGGGCCCCTTACATGTTAATACTAAATAGGGAATTACAATAAAAACACAAAATGGATTCCAAGCAAAAAGGGAAAAACAAAAACAAAACAATGATTACATCAAAATTTAAAGTTGTATGGGGGGGTCTTGACACAAAAGCAAGGTTGAAGTAGCTGGTTGAGCAGATTGTAGTCCTAATCCATGCCAGGAGAGTGTATCAAGAGGAACTGGACTGCCACAGAAGGAAATACTGAAAATTCAGATATATGAGTGGTTATGTTTTCCTTAATATCCTAACACTAAATCCTCCCCGTTGGATCAGCCCTCACACCTCTCCCGCACACGAGCAGGTCACCCAACCGAACTCACCCTCTCTTTCCCCCATCTTCTTCGCGACAACAGGTGCCCCATCCCCTGCGGCCTCTTCCTTAAGCAGCACACACGTGCTCCCTCTCCCGTTTGGATCCTATCTCTGCAGCCATTCTTATCACCTGTGGCATCCCATGTTCTGATCCGGACCACTTACACCGGTTCCTTCTAATTACGCGAATTGAAGCCTCATGTCTCTCCCTTGCAGGTTCTCTCCCCGTCTATTTTCACCCTTGCCTATAAAAAGCCCTAGTTTTGAGGAGTTGGGCTTGGCCAAAAGTTTTAGAGGTAGGGAAACTCTGCTATTTTTCTTTCTCACTTACTTCTTTAGCTGCATGTGCTTGGGTTGGCTTCTTCTTTCTGTTGGAGGGAGAGTTGGAGTTGAAGAGTGCCTTTAAAGTTTTTGTATTGCTCATTTTTACTTCAGGAAGGTACCCTTTTTTTATTCCTTGTGCTGTGCTGCTTCTCGTTTCTCTCTGTCGAGTCATTGAAGATTGTTCTGTGAGGTGGTACAGCATGCTAGCTTACTATTGTGGCTTCATTTAGGAATGTTCATTACTTAACCATGTTAAAGATATAAATATGAGCATGTTTTAGGGCTGGATTTAGTTACTTGCTTAAAATGGTGGAAATATGGCATGATATCAGCTCTTCTCCTTTCTCTACTTGTTTAAAATGATAAAACTGTTGCATACTCCTATTTTCTGCGATTAAGGAGGTTGAAACATGGCTTGGGAATAATGCTAGCTTTCCTCTTCTCTTTTGTTCAAAGGAAGTTGGAATGATTGGAAGTGTGGCCTTAGGACCATGCTAGCTCTCCTTATAAGCATGTTTAGATATGTCTTATGTAATTTCTCATTTATTCTTATCTATCATGAGATATTGAAAGCCTCATTTGGTCTTGCAAGCTTATGAAGAGTTTGGTTTCAATGCTTTAAGTTTTATTTGGTTCAAAAATACATTCTAGAATTGATTGAGAAAGATTATATATCTGTTCTTATTTGAAGCATGTGTTAGTCTTATATTTTGATATATTGAAAGTATGAGGATTTTGTTGTGGCTCAAGTTTGGCCCTTATACAGGCTCGATTTCCTTGCTGTAGCTCTTATCCGAGAGCCTACTTTGATCTATTATGTTTATCTTTGTTTAAAGGCTTTGCAAGACTTTTTTTGGCCTTGTACTGGCTCCGGTTTTGGTTTGTGCTAGCTGTGGTTTCCCCTCAATATTGGGCTCAGTCTTGGTTTGTTGTAGCTGCAGTCTTGCCCATATGTTGGGCTCAGATTTGCCTTGCCGTGGGCTTGGTTTTGCTCCTCTGTTACTGCCCCCTCTATCCAAACTATACGCTAAGTGGAAATTCAATTATTAAGTGTCTTCAAAGTTTGTTTTGGTAGCTTGGTTTTGCTTTATATTGTTGCCTTCTTATATTAAAAATATTTGTAAAAAAAAGAGAATTTTTATTTCTAAAGATCTCGAGGCTCAATTTGGTGGCTCGACTTTTGTCGCTATGCTTGGTTGAATTTTACTTCTATATCGAATTTGATTCAGCTTTGTGTTGGGCCTATTTTAGCCTCAAGCTTGGCTCAGTTCCAGCCTTATGGTGGCTCAGGTTATCGGCCTTGTGTTGGCTTGATTTTTGCCCTATAGTGATTCAATCCTATGGTTCTGTGTTGGGCTGCAGTTATGGCTTTGCGATGAGTACTTTTATACCTTATGATGGTTTTGAATCCCCTTGGCTTACTTATGGGGAGTGGTGATTGAGAATTATCTTTTGATGAACCTTTCCTATATGTCACATGAGAGGATTGGATCTAAGTTGGGAGATTTGTAAACTTGTCCATTCACATTCTTATGTGTTAAAAGCTTTATGTTGGGATGTCTCTCCTGTCATTCTGCTTTGGCCGTGAGCCTCCTTAGCCTTCCCCCTACCTTGGCCGAGAGCTTTTTTTTTGGATATATGGGAAATTTTTACACTTATGAGATATGTTAAGTTATGAATCAAGTTGAGAGTTGGAGAATTTCAATATTTGGGGTTTGGAAATACTAGTAGGAGTCTTTTCCGGATAACTTCTATTTGGTTTATTGTTTGTAGTTTGGAAATGCCTCAAGCCATATTCAGGGGTGTTTTAGACTAACCCTCCTACCATTTGGGCCCTTCCCTTTTTTAAAATAAAATTTGGAGGTGGTTTAGTCTCCTTTCCTTCCCCTTCTGCTCTTTGACTTGTTTTCCTTCAATTTTCTTTGTTTTAGTTTTTTTAATTGTGTTTTGGGTCATAGGGTGCTGATGACAAAGGCACACTGGTGCTAGAGTGAAATGATATTCCATCCTACGACACCAGGACCAACTCCAGGGACCTGGTGAACTGTAGGATGATAGTATCATTCACCGCTACAAGACAAGTTGGGCACCCGTACCTTCTTAGGTTGTTAGTGATCCTACGCTCAGTGAAGTGATCGACTTATAGACAACCATAATTTTTAAAAAACTGATAAGAATGAATTAGATAAGAACAGATACAATATTTACAACAAAACTATATTTTCACTACAATCAAAACATCGATATAAACTCTCTTTTGTATGCCTGAAATCCACGTGCATGCTAAAACTATAAATTTTAAAAAAATATTATAACTTGGTTGTCCACTTGTTGATTATCAGTACTAGGTTAAGGAACACCCTCCTGAGTTAGGTTTAGTAGGACAACCATGTTGTTGAGTGGCGGGCTCTATACATTAGGGTGACCGAGTAGCCTTCGACGACCCTCGAGAATAACTAAATAGTTTCTGAGCCTAGCCCCGACCCGAGTACTTGTGATTTTCTTTAGATTTTTTGTATGATTTTGGTGAAGCACTCGTTGTACTTTTTCCGGGACTTTCCTGAGGTATTGATGAATTTATTTAAACTGTTATTCATTTTCTCGAGTTTTCTATCGTGAGTCATTCACCGTCCTTTTTTGAGTTTTCTGGACGATATTTCTTTTTCTGCTTTTCTTTCGTGATGCATTTCAGCCTGCTACATTTTAAAAAATAAAGAATCTCTCTTTTGTTTATATATTTATAGCATGTTACTTTTTCGTACCTATTACTATTCTTTTTAGCATGTTACACCACACTCTCTTCTGCATGCTTTACTGTCTCCCTGTGCCATATACCCTATTATACACTGTACAACCTTAAACAAGCTTTTATAGGGTATTTAGGAGAACTACAACCATAGGGACACCTGATTTGACATCATAACCTGCCGCCCTAGAAATTTTGAACTCCTCACAGCATGGAGCTTGGAGCTAGCGCACTTGGCAACACGACCATCTTCAACAGTAAAACGTGTCTTCAGCAGCTAACCCATTCCATAGTGATTAAAGACAACCCATGGGATTTCAAGGTTGTTCGCCTAGTGTGACATAAATCTTCAACCTTTTTTGGGCCTTTGTATAGCTCTGTTGTACAATATAAGCCCCATCTCGTTTTAGGATTCCGAGGTTATCGTTCATTACGACCTGAATCCTCACATCTTCTAGACTATTTTTGTCATCTTTTCACACAAATGTAAGCCTTAATTAAATAAAGTTGGCAGGATGAAACATTTAAAGAATAACTCCCCTAAATCGAAGCCAAACCATAAGATAGCTTGGGAAGTCACCTAGCTTCGCTTCCGGATTTCCGACATTCCCTAGTTCTTCCTCCTTTGGATCCTACAATAAATGTTCCAAATTTGAGCCAATCCCCTTTCATACCTCTTTGTCCGATTTCGTTGAAAAGTCCTATCTTTTTTACCTTCTTAAAGATAATATTTCTTGATTTTTATCAAGAATTTTCTTAAGTGATTTTGGACATTTAAGATGTAATTAACTATAGGGGCTTGCACTTATAGGAAGCTTTTCCGAACCTAGTTTAAAATAAATCCTATTTAATTCATCATACTAAATAGGGGAACTTGTCGGTAAATAAAATGGTTTCGCAGACCAAACAGACGTCATATATTTCTTAGGTTATTTGATTGAGCCTCATCCTCAAGTCTTGTGTTTATCTTCAGGGATAAATATTGTTCTTGAGGTGTAGTTCTCTTTCATTTAAACTATGAAAAATATGGGGTTAGTTTGATTTCATATTTTTCTAAAATTATATATATATATATATATATACATATATATATATATAGATGTAAATTAAAACGTCCTTCCGAATAGGGCTATAGGATTTCGATTTCGGCGACTGATAGCGTCATACAGGCACTCTACACCAAAAATAACGCTGACAGTTACCCCACATCTTACATCACATTACCTTACTTCCTCACATCACCACACATCCTACATTATTACTTTACACACCACGTTACCCCACATCTTATACATCACATTACCTTACTTCCTTACATCAGCACACGTCCAACATTTTTACTTTGCACACCACGTTATCCCACGTCTTACACACTACATTATCTTACGTGCTACATTACCTCCCACCTTATATACTACATTACCTCTTACCTCACAAGCCACACTACCTCACATGCCACGCTACCTCACATGTCACACTACTTCATTACATCACTACATTACCCTACACATGTCACACTACCTCACATGGTTACACTACCCTGCCACACCACTACTCCCTCACATTTCCTCACATTACCTCGTTACTTTACTTTACTTCTTCACATACATACATGATAATCCTTAGCACCACGATTGCAAGGATTTGACACCTTTTTACATTACACACTTTACATGATAATCCTTAGTAACACAATTGCAAGGATTTGACCCTTTTACTCTACATGCTTTACCTGATAACCTCTCTGCACCATGTTGGGAGAGGGTTAGCTACTTTGACTTGTTTTCTGTTTACTTCGATTTTGAGAAAATAACTCACCTCCTTTCTGATATCATGTTAGATGGATTATTTTCTCCTCTTTCTTTTCCTTGACCTCTTGATCTTTATTTTTCACCTTGTTTCTTGGCTCAATTCATGTCCTTATGTAGGACACATAAGTGCGCATGTATAGCTTTCCACTATATGTGGGGCCATCAAACAAGGCTATAAGTGAGATGGTTGAGAGGGGATAATGATAGAATTGCAATAGAGAACCGACCCAAGAGAATCATAGAATAGTATCTCCTGACTCAAAGACCCTGGAGAGGAGAGAGAAAGGAAATTTCCAATACTACTCACCCTTCTTTGGGGTTTCAACCACCGACGATCTAGAGATTTTAGCAGTCTTAGTTTGATTAGGGTAGTCAACCTGTGGATCAAATTAAGTTACAAAAAATACACATACATATTTTAAAAAATAATACAAAATTACCTCCACCATAAACCAACCTACTTACCTATAGGTTTTTACCTGCATGCAAATCTGAAATGAAATGCATGAAAATTTACAAAGGTCCACAGTTGCCTACTCAAGTTAGGTTAGGGCTGCCTTCTGAAGAAAGTCAGTCTAGTAGTTAGTACCTAAGGCGGGACATACAACACAACTTTGAGTCCTCTGTGCCATCGCGCTTATGGTCCTCTTGGACTTGTAGTCCTTCATTTTCTATGGTTTATCCTACGTTGCCTTCTTCGGATTTACTACGTATTTTCTTTATATATTCATTTTCTACAAATTTTCTTTACGGATTTATTTTCTTGGATTTCCTACGAGACGTTACCTCTTTCGAACTTTTGGTTTCCCTTGTTATTCCCTTTTAGTCTACTGCCTCTATTTTACACTTGGCCTCTTTTGACATACACTCTGCCTCATGCATGAGCCTATTTTTTAGTCTTTCATGCTCTACTTTTAGTACGTATGCTTGGCTTTCTTATTTTTCTTTTTAGTACATACATACTTGCTTGTTTCAGTTTGCCTACCTTACATTACTGCACACATAGTGGCTTGTTTAGGTTTACCCGCTTTACTTTTTAGTACACATAACTGCTTGTTTCAGTTTACTCGCTTTAATTTTCAAGACTCATACCTACTTGAAATAGTTTCCTGCTTTACTTTTCAGTAACATTACTGTGAATATAACTGCTTGGGATGAAATAAATCACTTCACAACATTATAAATTATAAGACTACTCAAGATTTAATCACAAACAAAAAAAAACCGCAACTTCAACTAAATTAAATCACCCTTTTGGATGAAAGGGAGTTCCTTGGACAATGCAACCTATGTGTTGCTGATAAGGTCTCCCACGGTCTGAATGAAAGTACATAGTTTATTAAGCTGGATTTAGTAAACTCATCCGGACTAAGGGAATCTGACAAAATAATGTAACCGAAACGAGGGAGCCGTGGGGTCCTAACCGGTGGCATTATAATCAACTTTAACCTTTGTCTAAATAAAACACTAAGAAACCTTAATTTTCAACATTCTAAAACACTCTATTTCTCTCACCCCGCAACATTTTTCACCTCTAAAACTGAAACATCTACAACAACAAGGAGCTCAAGGCAACACACAGAGGGCAGCACGATCAAGGATTCAAAAGGACATGTTCGAGAGAGAAAACAACGAGTCTACAACAGCAACCATCTTTCCTTAGTAATAACAATAAGCCATAGGACTTGGAGGTATTTGCCCAGTGCAATAAAAACCCTCACCTCACCTTTTACGCCTTTGCACTGGTGCACAATAAGCCCTAACTCGCCTAGGTTTCTGAGGTTGTCATTTTGATACGACATAAATCCTCACATCTTCCAGGTTATTCACATGTTCGACATCAAGTGAATGTAAGTCCTACCTAATTAAAATTGCAGGATAAAACATAAATTAAATATTTCCTTAAATTGAGCCAAACAATAGGATATCTTGGGAAGTCGCCGAGAATCTTCTTGGATCCATGCCTTCTCCTAGTCCTTCCTCCGTTGGATTCTACAACAACTCTTTCTCAAAACTTGACACCACTCACCTATTGGATTCCGACAATCACATTTCGTTGAAGAGAACCTTAGCCTTTTGAAGTCGTAAGAATATATTTCCTGATTTGTATCAAAAGTTTTATTAGATGATCCCAATTATATAAGATGTAATTAACTATAGGGGCTTGCCCTTATAGGAAGCTTTTCCGAACCCAGTTTAATATAAACCCTATTTAATTCTTCGTATTAAATAGGGGAACTTTAGGCATATTTTTAGGTTTGTGTGTTGTATTTTAAAAAATGGGTCGCCTACAGAAGTTGTCGGCGAATTTTAAATTTTAAATTTAACTATATATATATATTTTAGAAAGTAGTATTTTATTTCGAAAATAATTTTAAATTTAAAATATTTAAGATATGAAATCAAACCGATCTCACATCCCAAATAGTTTATATAAACAAGCACCGCATCACAAACCGTGTATCTATCCCGAAGAATAGACACACTGCTTGATGATGGGGCTCGGTTAAATAAACTAGAAGATTTGTGACATCCGTTTGATCTGCGAACCAATTTTATAAGCCGACAAGTTCCCCTGTTTAAAATAAAGAAATTAAATAGGGTTTATATTACCTGGGTTCTTAAAGTTCCCTATAAGGGCAAGCCACTATAGTTATTTACATCTGAAATGACGGGAATCATTTAAGAAAACTTTCGATAATGATTAGTGGTTTTTCTCTCAAGAATTTCAAAGTTTAAGGTTTCAAAGGATTGAATTTTGGAATTTCAATAGGGAATGGATCAAGTTTGGAACAGTTAATTTCAGGAGTACAAAGGAAGAAAAGTAGGAGAAGCTGAGGATCAAAGAAGAATCTTGGCAACTTCTCAAACTATCCTATTGTTTGGCTTCAATTTAGGAATTTATTTAATATTGCAATCCTGCCAATTTTAATTAATTAGGACTTATATTCGTATGACATGATCATACAAATAACCTGGAAAATATGAGGGTTTATGTCGTACCGAATGACTACCTCGATGTCCTAAGACCGATTAGGGCTTAACTTGCATAACATGATTATGCAAATTCCTAACGAAGAGTTGAGGATTTATGTTGCACTAGGCAAACTACCTCGAAGTCCTAAGGCTTGGTTATTTAATTCTAAGAAAGTTTTGTTGAAGTAGATCCGAGTTTTACTGATGACGATGGCCGAGCTGCCCATCATGCTCCGAGCTCCTTGTTGTTGCCGAGGTTTAGTTTTAGAAGTCATAAATCAGGACATGAGAGAAGTGTTTTGATTTAGAGTAAATCTTAAAATCCAAGTGTTTTTAATATTTTAATTAAAACAAATCTTAAAGTTGTTTAAACAGAACCGATTAAGATCCCACGGTTCCGTCATCCCGGCACCGTTATTTTCATCGAATTCACTTAGTCCAGATGAATTTACTAAACTCAACTGAATGAGTTCCACACTTTCATTTAGACCGTGGGAAATCCCGTTAGCAACACGTGGGTTACATCATCCAAGGTATTCCCGATCATTCAACGAGACATTTTAATTTAGTTGCATTTGTAGTTTTGTTGTTCTGTTTGTGATTAAATTTTGAGTTGTTTTATATTTTGGAATGTTGTGGCGGTGAATTTTATCTTGTAATGACTTTTAATTTTGTTTTGGTTTCAGTTCAAGGACTTTCCTAAAGATTTTGGTTTTCATGCAACAGTCTTATTTATCATGCAAGAAAAAGTAAAGCACAATGCATGTAAGTAAATTGCAATAAAATAACAGCGTACCTGGAAGGTATTCTCGTCATCCCAAGCTACACTTGAAACACATGTTAGAGCATTTAAACATATTTTGCAAGAAATACCTAGGTATGTCGGCATATTTTTAGGTTTGTGTGTTGTATTTTAAAAAAAGGGTCGCCTACAGAAGTTGTCGGCGAATTTTAAATTCTAAGTTTAATTTAAATATATATAGTATTTGGAAAGTAGCATTTGATTTTGAAAATAATTTTTAAATTTGAAGATTTTAAGATATGAAATCAAACTGATCTCACATCCCAAATAGTTTATATAAACGAGCACCGCATCACAAATCTGTATCTATCCCGAAGAATAGACACACTGCTTGATAAAGGGGCTCAATTAAATAAACTAGGAGATTTGTGACATCCCTTTGGTCTGCAAACAAATTTTATAAGCCGACAAGTTCCCCTGCTTAAGATAAATGAGTTAAGCAGGGTTTATATTACCTGGGTTCTTAAAGTTCCCTATAAGGGCAAGCCCCTATAGTTGATTACATCTTAAATGATGGGAATCATTTAAGAAAACTCTCGATAAAGATTAGTGGTTTCGCTCTCAAGAATTTCAAAGTTTAAGGTTTTCAAAGGATTGAATTTTGGAATTTCAATAGGGAATGGATCAAATTTGGAACAATTAATTTCAGGAGTTCAAAGGAAGAAAAGTAGGAGAAGCTGAGGATCCAAGATGAATCTCGGCAACTTCCCAAACTATTTTATTGTTTGGATTCAATTTGAAAATTTATTTAATATTGCAATTCTGCCAATTTTAATTAACTAGGACTTATATTTATATGATATAATCACACAAATAGCCTCGAAGATGTGAGGGTTTATGTCGTACCAAACAACTACCTAGGAATCCTAAGACCGGTTAGGACTTAATTTGCATAACATGATTATGTAAATGCCTAACAGAAAGTTGAGGATTTATGTTGAACTAGGCAAACTACCTCGAAGTCCTATGGCTTGGTTATTTAATTCTAAGAAAGGTTTTGCTGAAATAGACCCGAGTTTTGCTGATGATGATGGTCGTGCTGCCCACCATGCTCCAAGCTCCTTGTTGTTGCAGAGGTTTAGTTTTAGAATGTGAAAATTAGGAGATGAGAGAAGTGTTTTGGTTTAGAAATCTTAAAGTCCAAATATTTTTGATATTTTAATTAAAATAAATCTTAAAGTTGGTTAAAAAGAACCGATTAAGATCCCACGGTTTCGCCATCCCGGCACCGTTATTTTCATCGAATTCACTTAGTCCAGATGAATTTGCTAAACTCAACTGAATGAGTTCCACACTTTCATTTAGACCGTGGGAAATCGCGTTAGCAACACGTGGGTTACATCATCTTAGGTATTCCCGATCATTCCACAAGATGTTTTAATTTAGTTACAATTGTAGTTTTGTTGTTCTGCTTGTGATTAAATTTTGAGTTGTTTTATATTTTAGAATGTTGTGGCGGTGAATTTTATCTTGCAATGACTTTTAATTTAGTTTTTGTTTCAGTTCAGGGACTATCCTAAAGGTTTTGGTTTTCATGCAACAGTTTTGTTTAACATGCAAGAAAAGTAAAGTACAGTGCATGTAAGTAAATTGCAATAAAGCAAATTGCAATAGAATAAAAATATACTTGGAGGGTCTTCCAGTCATCCTAAGCTGCACTTAAAACACATGTTAATGCATTTAAATATATTTTTGCAAAAAATACCTAGGTAAAGCTAATGGAAAGTGTTTTGGTTATCTACCAAATTCCTAATCCTATAATTAGTCATCTCCTATGACGTCTAGGTTCTTGGTTTGGTTTAAGGATGATTTTCTTCATCAAAGAACAATTAAATTCAATTGTTCTTCTAAAACATCCCGTCGTATTGAGGAAGTGTTTAGGACGAGTCCTAAACTTCTTTTCAATACTTCTAGGATTATTTTAAGTCCAAGTGAATTTAATTGCACAAGTGAATTAATCATCCAAGAGTTTAATTAAACTTTGTCTCTTGCTCAGTGAACTTAGGTATTTGATTACCTGATGAATGAAGTGACATCTCACTTAATACTCTATTTAAGAGTTATAATAATTAAAGCCTTTAAGGGCAAGTTGATTTATCGAGAATTTTAATCATTCTTAATTTAAAGTTTGAGCTTTAGTATAATGATTTTAAGTTTGGAATAGTGTTCAAATTATTTTAGATTTGATTTAAATTTTTACATTTTTAATTATCTTGGTATTTCAAATTGATGTTCATGTTTTAAATTTATTTAGATAGGAAGAGGTATTGAAATTATTGATATATTTTGATTTAACTCTTAATGATTTCATTTAGGTTTGTTGTTAAATGTTTTTTAATTTAACTTAATTTAATTAAATTTTAATTTAATTTAAATTAAATTAAATTTAATTTTATTTAATTTTTAACTTAATTTTAATTTAATTTGAATTTAATTTAATTTTAGTTTAATTTAAATTTAATTTAATTTTATTTAATTTTAATTTAATTTAAATTTAATTTTAATTTTAATTTAAATTTAAATTTCATTTAATTTAGTTTTAAATTTAGTTTAATTTAAATTTTATTTAATTTTAATTTAATTTTAATTTTAATTTTAGTTTAATATTAATTTAATTTTAATTTAATTTAATTTAATTTTAGTTTTAATTTTAATTTTAATTGTTAATTTGGATTATTATTTTAATTTTTAATTAAGAACTAAATATTGTCAAAGTGACTTATTTAGGGATTTTTAAATTCAAGAATAAATATCCTCTTAATAATATCCCTATTTTAATAATCCAAAGTTTAAATATATTCTTTCCAAAATTCAAATCATTTAATTAATTAGAGTTCCATTTTGATATTTTCAAAGTGTTTAATGTGTTTCTACCCTTTAATTTCCCTAAGTTTCAATCATCCAAGAGAAAGTTAAAATCAAATATTTTACCCCCCATTTTTTGATTAAACCTAAAGTTTTAATTAAGGGTTAAGGTTTTTAATTGCCTTTATGCCTTTTTAAGCTTATTTACTTCATAACTCACTAAATTGAGCTCAAATGAATTTGAAATTTTTATATCACTTCAGACATATGTCAATTAAGACATTAGAGGAGAAAATGTGATTTTTTTGAATTTAATTTATTTATATAATTATTTTTAGTAGAAAATAAGGGTTTTCAAAGAATATTCAACAACATGACAAAGGAAAGGTTTCTCTCCTTAAGAAAATTATGGGATAATTCTAATGACCAGAAGACAACTTGGACCAAATATTGTGATTTTTTGAATTATATTTTATTTATTATAATTATTTTAAATTTTAGAGTATTAATTAATTTTAAAATAAAATAAAAGTTGAAAAATGGATTTTATATTTTTCTTATATTTCCCTGACCTCAAGGAGTCCAGATAAACAAATTTTATAATTTTCTAATTTTTTTTTATTTATTAGAATTATTTTAGTGAAAAATGTTAAAAACTTATTTTTTAATATTAAAAATTACATTAAGCCTTTAAAATTCAATATCTTATCCTAGGGACTTAGGAAAAAAATTTAGTTTGTTCCTAAGTGATTAGGAGTCAAAAGGTGACATTTTTATGATTTTTAATATTTTTGTGATTTTTATTATTTTTTAATTAATAAAATATTAAAATATGGTGAAAAATCAACTTTTTTAGAAAATTCCAATTTTAATTTTCCTGAACTCCCCTGATATCAGAGAAGTTCCAATATCATTTTTGTGAATTTTTTAAAAGTATTTTTGGAGTTATGAATTTTTAAAGTTCCATTTTGCTTATGAGGATTAATCAATCCATTTGGTGGGTTTAATCAAGTCCAATTGGTTTCAAAATTTTATGTAAGGTTCCTCTGACCCTAAAGAGTAATGGAGAATTATTTTTAAGTCAATTCGATGTGTGGTTAACCCTAATTAATTTAAATTTAATTTTAGGTGTTTAGGCCAATTAGGGTTATTATGAATGAATTAACTCAAAATACATTTTTCATAGAGTCCTCCAGTCCCAAGAAATATCACCAAATTTTTCTAGAATTTATTTCATAACATGCTAATTATTGGAATTAAAATACCTAAAACAGTGACATGAACTTGAAAAATCAATAACTTTTCACAGAGATGGCCTCTGACCTTGAAAATTTCAGGGAATATTCCCAAGATCAGAGGCTTCGAAAGCCCTATGGTCTCAAGCCATGGTGAATTGTCTATGCAAATGAATAATAAAAATATTAAAAATAGTAAATAAATTCTTAAAAATAAAATACTCATCCAATTAACTTGATTTCTTTTCCACATTATTCTCCTCTGTTCACTGAGTAAGAAAGTATTTTTATTTTATTTTTGTGATTTTTCTAGGTAAAGATATGAATTTTGGAAGTTCAGGGTATTTAATTAATTAAAAAAATAGGGATTTATCTACTTATCCACGCAGCGCCGCGTCAACCTTGGCAGCTCCGGAGCCCCTATGTGTCGCACTGTGATTCGGTGCCGCCACTTGAGTCAGCAGCCACGCGTCCTGCGGTTCACGTACCATTGCGCCGTCTGACTTGATCTCAACCGTCCACTCGATACACGCGCGATCCAATGACTCCTGGTCATCTTCTACGACTGGTGTGCACCCGTGACCGTCGACACTAAAACCCGGAGATATCACTCGATTCAAATTGGGCCTTTAGGCATCAAATTGGAATTGGGCCCAAATATCAATCAAATTGGAGTTGTATTTGGTTTAAATTGATATTGGGGATATTGAATTGAAGTTTAAAATTGAATTGGACCAAAATTGAGGTCAATTGGGGTGGTTTGGTTTGACATTGGGCTTACTTGGGATAAAAATAGGTCAAATTGGGGGTTTTTGGTAAAAGTGGGATAAATTGACAAAATTGGCTTATGGTGTAGTTGAACAAAATGAAATTGGGAATATTTGGGATTTTCTAGATTTTTTTGGGAATTTTTTAAATTTTTGGATTTTTTTGGGAATTTTCTGAATTTTTAGATTTTTTGGGCTAAGAAGGGCATTTTGGGTATTTTTGGAAATTTGGGGGTATTTTTGAATTTCTAAAGGGTGGATTCCATTTCTAGTCCTCTAAGATTAGTCAAAGGAAAAGTCTAACGCTATATCCTAAGTACTAAAGAGAGAAGCAAAAGACCTTATCAAAAATGATGTCAACAAGGTAAAGCTAAGGGAAAGGGTTTTGGTTGTCTACCAAATTCCTAATCCTATAACTAGTCATTTCCTATGACGTCTAGGTTGTTGGTTTGGTTTAAGGATGATTTTCTTCATCAAAGAACAATTAAATTCAATTGTTCTTCTAAAACATCCCATCATATTGAGGAAGTGCTTAGGACGAGTCCTAAACATCTTTTAGAAAAGATTTGGGGCCAATTGGAGTTGAATTGGGTTGGTTTGGTTTGACATTGGGTTCAGTTGCGTTAAAAATAGGTCAAATTGGGGGTTTTGGTAAAAGTGGGGTAAATTAGCAAAATTGGCCCATGGTGTAGTTGAACAAAATGAAATTGGGAATATTTAGGATTTTTTGGAATTTTCTGGGAATTTTTAGAATTTTTTAGATTTTTGGGGTAGATGGGTATTTTGGTAGTTTTGGGGGAACTTAGGGGTATTTTTGGAAATTTTGGTATTTTTGGCCAAAGATGGTCAATTTGAGTGTTAGGAAGTGTTTAGGATTGATTTTGAGGGATCTTGCATAATTTAGGAAATTTTGTAAATTTAGGGTCATTTCAAGGGTATTTGGTAGGTTTGGTAGGTCCGGGCCCCGGGGGTCAAAAATTGAAATTTAGAAAAAATGAAGATTGATCAAGTGTGAGTGAAATGAAATCATTTTGGTTGAGCCATGAAGCCATATTAAGCCCAAATGAGCCATGAGAGGACTCATTTGGGGCATTCACTATGTTGTTCCTAACCCTCTTAGCTAGGGGCTTAGTGGTTAAGGACCATCCATATGAATTTCCTACATGAGTCGGGAGGTCAAGTTGGGTGAGACTGTGGTTTTAGGACTTGGAATGTGTGTGAGAGTGTAGTGTATGTGCAAGTCAACCCTCACCAAACCAGACCAACTAGGGTATTCCTAAGGCCAAAAAGTCCTATAGGGAACTCATTCTTTAAACCTCCACATTTGATTTCAACCCTCTAGGTGATTAGAGGTCTACAATCAAGCTTGTGGGGTTTGCAGGGAGTTAAGAAGTAATTTGAATTTCTAAAGGGTGGGTTTCATTTCTAGTCCTCTAAGATTAGTCAAAGGAAAAGCCTAAGGCTAGATCCTAAGTACTAAAGAGAGAAGCAAAAGACCTCATCAAAAATGAGGTCAACAAATGGACCCCCAATAGGTGTGGTGCACTAACCGAGCACACCGCGCGTATTGGCGTTGACCGAAGAGATCAACAAAACCAACACAGATGTCCAAGTGACAAACTCAGGACGAAGTAGAAGAATTTCCGCTGGGGAGTATCCGATATATTTCCAAGACTGAAGATTCCTGAACACTCGCTGGGGAATGGAAAAGGAGGTGAACTCCAAATCACAAGATCTGGGGAATTTGATTTAGAATTCATTTTAATTTTAAATTTCAAGTTTCAATGTGTGAGTTTAGATTTCGATTTGTTCTGAGTTACAATTTCGATTTAAGTTTAATTTAAAAATCAATTTAAGGAAATTTTGAATTTGAAATTTGGATTTGAAATGAGAATTGAAACCTAGGTTTCAACCTTGGGATTGCGAAGAGAACTGGAATTTAGGTACCAGCCTCGGAGTGAGAATCAGAGTTTAAGTATCGACGGAAAAAGGATGAGAATTAGAATTTAGGTACTGATCTCGAGAGAGTGAGATTTGAAATTTAAGTATCAAACCTGAAAGAGAATCAAAATTTAGGTATCGATCTTGAATGAGAGTCAGAATTTAGGTACCGACCTCGAAGGAAGAGAACTAGAATTTAGGTACCAGTCTCAGAAATATAGAATTGAAATTTAGGTAGCAATTCGAAAGAGAATCAAAATTCAGGTACCGATCTCGAATGAGAGTCTAAATTTAGGTACCGATCTCGAAGGAAGAGAACTGGAATTTAAGTACCAGTCTCGGAAATTTAGAATTGAAATTTGGGTATCAATTCGAAAGAGAATCAAAATTTAGGTATCGATCTCGAATGAGAGTCAGAATTTAGGTACCAACCACGAAGGAAGAGAACTGGAATTTAGGTACCAGTCTCGGAAATTTAGAATTGAAATTTAGGTATCAATTCGAAAGAGAATCGAAATTTAGGTATTGATCTAGGATGAGAATAGGAATTTAGGTACCGACCTCAAATGAAGAGAAATGGAATTTAGGTACCAGTCTCGGAAATTTAGAATTGAAATTTAGGTATCAATTTGAAAGAGAATCAAAATTTAGGTATCAATCTCGAATGGGAGTCAGAATTTAGGTACCGATCTCGAAGGAAGAGAACTGGAATTTAGGTACCAGTCTTGGAAATATAGAATTGAAATTTAGGTATCAATTCGGAAGAGAATCGAAATTTAGGTATCGATCTCGAATGAGTGTTGGAATTTAAATACCGACCTTGAAGGAAGAGAACTGGAATTTAGGTACCAGCCTCGGATATTTAGAATTGAAATTTAAGTATCAATTCGAAAGAGAATCGAAATTTAGGTATCGATCTCGAATGAGAGTCGGAATTTAGGTACCGACCTCGAAGGAAGAGAACTGGAATTTAGGTACCAGGCTCAGAAATTTAGAATAGAAATTTATGTATCAATTCGAAAGAGAATCAAAATTTAGGTATCGATCTCGAATGAGAGTCGGAATTTAGGTACCGACCTCGAAGGAAGAGAACTGGAATTTAGGTACCAGTCTCGGAAATTTAGAATTGAAATTTAGGTATCAATTCGAAAGAGAATCGAAATTTAGGTATCGATCTCGAATGAGAGTCGGAATTTAGGTACCGACCTCGAAGGAAGAGAACTGGAATTTAGGTACCAGTCTCGGAAATTTAGAATTGAAATTTGGGTATCAATTCGAAAGAGAATCGAAATTTAGGTATCGATCTCGGAATAAGAACTAGAATTTAGGTAACAGTCTCGAAATTTAATGAGAAATGGAAAATGGTTCCAATCTCGAAGATTTATCTGTATGAAGAGGGACCCATTCCTATGCCATCAGAACCCAATCAAACAAAGTTCGTGGCTTCATGTCAATAGAACTAATCAATCCTCTAAGACACAGCAACAAGAGAATTGAAACGAGTTGGTAAGTGTACCAAGCTGAAAAGACTTGACTTAACGACAAGTCGAAGAGAATATTCAAATTTCAAAAGAGTTTCAAACCGATTTCAATTGAGGAAAGAACTGAAAGGTACAAATCAGAGGTTTCAGATCAGAATTCAATTTGAGATTTAGATTCGTTTTGTTTGTCCTTTAACGATCCCATTTTTTTATATTTGTGTTGTTTATTTAGTGTTCATGTGAATTTGAAGTTCATTTTAATATTCAGATTTTTAGGAAAAGTTCTCATTTATTTTCTTTTCTTTTCTGTTCTTCGTTCAAAGTTCATTTAACTCTAATAGCGTTTCTCAGTCAATTTGCCCAAAAAGAGGTGAAGGCAAAATATGACGTAGTCATTTTCATTCCAACTTGCTGAAAATACATCATACAACTTGATCTAATCATGATGACATTTTCCTTAGAAATTTTATGTCTCATACAATCCATGTAAATCCAAAACGGATTGTGTAAGATTCTTGTTGATCCATCTAAAAGTGTCTGTCAAAAATCCATGTCTGAATAGTAAGAAGCATCGGTAATAACATCACCTTCCAAGCCACCCTTGGCAGGAATGCCGCATGGATGTGCATTGGAGGTGTGTTATTTTCCATGTAACTCACAACTCGTAGGGCTGGAGACTCTCCAATTCTAGATCTGGCTGAAAGTGGTAAGGCATTTTTCTGTCATCCATCCATCTAAAAGTAATTGAGATCCGTTCCACAGGCACTCCTGGAATGCAATGCTTCGCAACGTCTGCTCCGTTTCCTTTTAACACCAGGATGGAACCTACCGGTATTGGTATCTCCACCGGCCCTCGGAACTCACCTGGGCCTGCAATCTTGAGGTTAGATCTGAACATGATGTTGCGCTGGTTGACGAATGATACTGTGCAGAAGGGTCTAACAAAGTCATGATGGTCTATATGCGGAGGTATGCAGTCGCCTTCCTTGTAGATGTTAATAATGCAGCTGTTGGGTATGCAATCTGCAGGCATTACCCTCCATGTTATCATCCTTTTCACCATTCTCTTAATGATTCTTGGCATCGGATCCACCTCACTGCGACAGAGTATCCCTGGTGGATTTCATTTTCTATCTATGGGAAAATTGTAGCAACATCCGCATTGGATTGCAACTCTTTCTTTTCCTGGCATCCATCTTCGGGGTTCTGAATATGTCTTTTCTCTCAGGCAGCCACCTCGACCCATTTTCTGCAATTCAAGGATGCAATCCAAAATTTGTTGTTGCTCATTATCTGTGAAAACTACTGTATGCAGCTCGAGGCCTTCCAAGATGTTGACCCTCTTGTTTCTAATTCTTTCAAAGTATTCAAAGGTTTTCTTCTCAACTAATTACATTTTCTCCAGCTCGTATTCCAGGATTATCTGAAGTCCTCGGTGTCTAGTAACATACTGCGGGATGTATGGCTCAACCCCAGTACGTTCTTCTGCATGTCTCGGCTCCTCGGGGATAGTCTCTGTAGGGACATCCTCCGGGGTTGCTTTCGCAACAAGACTATTTAAATCCGGTACATATGCTCGGTGTCGATGTACTGACTCTATTTCTGCTTTTCTTGGTATTTCTTTTATCTCTTCCGACCTTCTTGGAGTTTACTTTCTTCTTTCTAGTTCCTGACGAACAGGTCTCCTTGGAGCATTTGCACTAACGGTATCCACAGTCTATTTATATTGATCTTCTGCTAACTTGGTCAACATTTTTGGGATGCGACGATTCTTATTTCTTCGCTGGGTAGCAGTGAGAGTAGCTCTCCTTACCCCTTGAATTTCTGCGGGCGCGGCACTGACAAGCCTACCTTCTGCTGTGGCGACCACGGACTTAATTTTCTTATCTTCTCCGGTTGTATGCGCGGCGTTTGCTTTTCTTTTCTTGTTGCTGGATTGGTGGCTTGGGCCACCCATTTTCATCACTGTCTGGCTGCGAAGTTCTTCTCGATCAACTGGGATCCAATAATTTTCTTCGTATTGTAAGCCGACTGGTGTGAAGTCTGAGTCAATCTCTATCACTGCTCCATCCTCACCCTCTTTTCATCAAGTGCTAGACTCACGCCATTTCTAAAGTTTAGAACCAACCGCCCGTTCGACATTTCCCTGTGAAAAAAATAAGGAAAGGATCAGGGGTTGTACTAAGAACAAGAATAATAAGAAAAAAACACTTAAAAAATCTTATTCACTTCTTTTAAATTTAAAGGAAGTAGGAAGATATGAGAAAATATCAGGAATGAATGGATTTAAAAGGAAAGATAGACATTTTATTATTATGATTTCCCATGTTTTCGTTTTAACATTTTTATTGATGAGATTTTTTTTATCATCTATTTTATTTTGTTTTAGGTTCGGACCCAGTCACAAAGTGATTACTTCACCCGTGTTTCTAGGGATAAGATTCTATTTTAGAGGCCATCCTTCGAAACATCAGGTTGTGTAATACTTCTTTAAATACCTTCCATTGATCGGAAGCATGAGTCGTTCTCCACGGCAATCCACCAGTTGGTAGGAACCTCCTGAGTAGACTGTCTCGACCACAAACGACCCTTCCCATGTTGGTTCAAACTTTCCTCCTATCTTGTGGTGTGGAAGAATAGGTCTTCTGAGAACCAAAACTAAGTCACCGACTTTGAAAGTTCTTGGGCGGACCAATTTATCATGGGCCTGTATCATCTTGGCCTGATACAGTTCCAAATTATGTTGTGCTGAAAGTCTTTTCCCTTCCAAGCTTTCCAATTCTTCCAGTCGAAGTCTGACATTTTCTTCTGTAGTGATATTTTATGCAACTGCAATTCGGAGTGACGGAAGCTGAACTTCCAGGGGCAAGACGGCCTCGGACCCGTACACTAAAGCCTAAGGCGTAGACTGAGTAGGAGTCCCAAAAGTCGTCTTGTAGGCCCATAAGGCTTCTAACAACTTCTCGTGCCAATTTCTCTTGTTGTCGTCCAAAGTTTTCTTTAAAATTTGAACGAGAGTTTTATTAAAAGCCTCGACCAAGTCGTTTGCTCTTGGGTAGTAGATCATTGAGTATCGCAAATCGATCTCGTGTCTTCTGACAAAATTGTTGATCTTTGTACTTTTGAATGAAGACCCATTATCTGAAATGATCCTGCGTGGTACCCCAGAACGGTAGATGACTTGGTTGTTAGAAAACTGTAGCACGTGGTGTGCCTTCACTTCTCTGAGTGGTATAGCTTATGCCCATTTAGAAAGGTAGTCTGTAGCTGCAAGAATGAAGCAATGTCCACTTGAAGGAGGCGGTTCTATCGACCCACTATATCTGTGCCCCCCACACTCAAATGGCCACGACGCGATCGTCGGATGTAGCACATTTGGAGGTTGGTGTAGAACCACTCCGTGCACTTGAGACTAGTGACAACTTTTGGCAACTTTCATACAGTCGGTCATCATTGAGGGCCAGTAGTACCCTAGTCTTTTAGTCTTCATTTTCATTTTCAGGCCCTACTGATGAGCGCCACAAAGTCCTGAATGTATTTCTTTAACGATTTCACGAGTTTCGGACCTGCTCAGGCATCTTAGGCACATCTGATCAAAAGACATTCTGTATAATGTATTGTTTATTAATGCGTAAGACAGAGTGTTTTTCTTGATTTGATGGGCTATCGACTTATCGTCCGGTAGGTTTCCTGTCTGCAAGTAGTCTATTATTGGCTGTTGCCAATCTTCTATATTTTCTGTCACTGCTGCAATTTTTTCTTTTGCTCTTTTTGATTTGTGTATTGTATCCATGTCGAGCTGTGATAGGACTTGTCGTCTTTGAACTGACACTTCAACTGACTCATCCTACAAGCAGGAAAATTCCTTTGCAATGCGGGCTAACGCATCGGCGAGAGCATTTTCTCTTCTGGGAATCTTGTAGATTGTTACGTTTGGAATTTTCTCCAGCAATTTCATGGTGTACTGAAAGTACTGCTTGAGTCTTGGCTTTAGAATTCTGTACTGTCTCACGACGTGTTGAATGATCAACTAAGAATCTCCGTAGATGTTGATGTCCGTTATTCCCATCTGGATGGTTAATTCCAATCCTGTTATAAGGGCTTCGTATTCTACCTCATTGTTTGTACACGGTTCTGTTAAGTGGTAGGAGTATCTTAACATTCCCCGCTCCGGTGTTATAAAGATTAGTCCTATTCCTGCCTTATCGGGCACTATCATTTGCAATTATTTGTTCTTCTGTGCTGAGAATGCACCATCGAAGTATAGTTCCCAACGTCAATCATCAGGGTCTTCTAGGCTCATTATCTGCTCATCAGGCAAATCGTCATCGAGAGGCGAATCTGCCGGTAAAGGGTGTGCTGCAAAGAAATCTGCTAGGAGTTGTCCCTTTACGGCTAGAAGAGGAACGAAAGTTATGTCGAATTGCAATAGTATCATCGACCACCTGGCAAGTCTGCCAGAAAGTGTCGGTCGGGTCATCAAGTATTGCAACGGATTAACTCTCGAAATAAGGTTGACCTTATGAGAAAGCATGTAATGCCTGAGCTTTTGAGCGGCGAAGATTAGGGCCAAACAATGTTTCTTAATCGGAGGATACTTTACTTTCTTCGGGATTAGACGATGGCTTAGGTAGTAGAGATCATTTTCTTTTCCCTCGTCATTGACCTGGGCTAGCAGGGCTCCAAGGGAGTCGTCTAAAGCTGCGGTATAAAGTTTCAACGGTCTAGCTGAGACTGGGGCTGCTAAGACATGAGGTGTCATTAAATATTGCTTAACGTCCTTGAAAGCCCACTGGCATTTCTCATCATAAACGAATTTGGCATCCTTTTTAACCAATGCCGATAAGGGCTGACACCTACCTGATAAGTTCGAGATAAAGCATCAAAGATATGCCAACTTCCCTTGAAAGGATCATAGTTGTTTCAAAGTTTTGGGAGGAGGCATTTCTAAAATAGCTTTAATCTTCTCCGAATCGATTTCAATCCCGCGATGTCGGACGAAAAATCCTAAGAATTTCCCGGAGGTGACGCCGAAGGCGCATTTCAAGGGATTCATCTTAAGGTTGTATTGTCTTAGTCGCTCGAAAATAATTCTCAAATCATACAGGTGACCTTATTTCAGTTTACTTTTGATGACCACATCATCCACGTAGCACTCGACTTGCTTGTGAATGAGATCATCAAAAATCTTCATCATCGCTCTTTGGTATGTTGCTCCTGCATTCTTTAGTCTGAATGGCATTACTGTGTAGCAATACACTCTGATCGGCGTTCTGAATGTCGTGAGCTTTTCGTCTTCTGGTGCCATCTTTATTTGGTTGTATCTCGGCGATCCATCAATAAATGAGAAGATTTCATGCATGGAAGTGATGTCGATCATTAGTTCTGGGATTAGAAGTGGAAATTTGTCCTTTGGGCATGCTTTATTCAAATCTCTGAAATCCACGCAGATTCTGATCTGACCATTCTTCTTTCTGACTGGTACCACGTTGGCTAACCAAGTTGGGTATTGTTCTTCATGGAAAAATTTAGCGTCTATTAGATTCCTAACTTCGGCTATTACTTGTTGCTAAATTTCTAGACGCATTCTTCTGGGGGCTTGTCTGACAGGAACAGCAGTGAGATTTACTCCTAGCCTGTGAACTGCGACTTCTGGAGCTAATCCTGGCATTTCATCATAGCTCCAAGGAAAACAGTCCTTGAATTCCCTTAATAGCTTGAATATGTCTTCGGAGTCTTCTTTATTGAGTAAGGAGCTAACAAAGGTAGGCCTAGGCTCTTTGCTAGTACCTAAGTTAACTTTCGTTAACTCGTCTATTGTAGATTTAATTTCTTCCTCAAATTCTGGTGGAGCGTTGGCGATTGGTAGATCCTCAAGATCTTCTGAAGCTTCAAGCACTCTTTATTAGGTTCGTAAGTGACAACCAAGCAAAATCCCGTATCATCAACTGATCCTACTGTGCCGAATCCGAGACCATGTTTTGAATTGGGAGGCCGACCGGCATTATTCCTTAATTTTTCAAAGTGTTGTGATCGGCCTTTTGTCCATTGTCGAGGTAAGACACCACATTGAATTAAATTTTGAATACAGGGAGAGTACCACTCAAAAGGTAGTTCCATTAATTCAGATGAAGTAACATCTTCAAATTGTACATCTTTTTCAGTATTGGAAGAAGAAGCACCATGGTAGAACTTAATTGGCTTAGCACCACAATCATGCACTTCCTTGACCACCATACCCTCGATCTTATTAGAATGGATCGGGGTCAGGGTCATAGTTTGTACATAATGGTTAATCTTCTCGTACATTAATTTATATTCTTCATTCTTTCATATTCGAGAGAAATCTAGAATTGTGGTTCCTTCTGACTTATTGTCGCTGCTTCTTTCTCAATTTCTTCTTTTTCTCCAGAACTGTTCTCCCAATCAAAATCGATGACTAGTTTCTTCTGTCCAACTGTTTCAACGTTTCTTCCGTCCAACTGTTCCAACGTTTCTTCCACGTCCTCGTCCCCAGCCTCAACCTCGGGTGCGAGTTCTGGAGAAATCTTCACCATCTCGCCTTAAGGGAGTGGTGAGTAACTGTTGGACTAGAACTTCAGGTTCTTCATCGTCTCAAATTTCTTTTGCTTCATTTGGTATGTTATTTCTGGAAAAGTTTGTTTTCTTCGGAGGCGCGTAGTAGGCCGCATCTTCATGAATTCCAATCTCGTGTACGAAGAATGGTTGCAAGTCACCTTTGATACACTGTTCTCCTCCTTCGTAATACTTTATGCACTAGTGCAGAGACGACGGTACCATCCAATTTTCATGGATCCATGGCCGACCCAGTAGAGAGTTGAACGATGTCTCAGAATCAATAATGTGGAATTTTAAGGTTGTCTTTGCTAAATCACCGGTCTTCATTAGTAGTGTTATCGACGAGCTCTTTCTCCTTTTTGATTGAAGCCTCTTAATAGCATCTTATCTGCTTTAAGCTCGCGAGCATCAATTTCCAAATATGCTAGCGTCTGAAGATTCATTATGTTGATTGATGCTCCCGGATCAACCAACACTCTGGAGAGCGTAAACTTTCCAATAGTGACTGAAATATATAACGGTCGGTTATGATCAGCTGTTCCTAGTAATAGATCATTGTCCGTGAAGGTAACACCTCGCTGTTCTCTTAACGAGCAAACCTCATCGAAGGAATTACCGGCCATTTGAGTTAAACAAATCTCTGGATCAAGTAAAGCCTTGATCAGAGCCTCCCTCATCTCCTTTGACAGGATCAGAGCATCGTATATGCTTAGTTTGGCTGGTAGCTTCCTAAGATGGGCTAGCACGTTGTAGTCTACTTTATTACCATGTTCCTCGGTTTCTTTCCAAATGGGCAGTTCCTCCGCTGGGGTTGGCTCTTCTTGAGCAACCACCTGCTTTCCTTTATCCTTTGGACCCATTGTCGGAGGTAGAACTTTTTCGCTTCTTAGATTGATCTTTGTTATCTCTTCTAAATCTACCGGTGTCTCCTCTTTAATCGGAACAACTGGCTCTTCTGAAGTTGCTTCGGTGTCTGATGGTTCTAATTCTGTCGTGATCGGAGCCCCTCGGAATTCATAAATGGACTCGTTGCTTGTTGAGCTTTTGTAGCCTCCTTTGTGAACATCTTCCTCGTCGTGGTCATCGAGGTTATGTATGATTTGAGAATCATTATTTGTATTGGAATCGAGATCCTGATTAAGCCGGTTGTCGCTAGTTATGTAATCGTTAGAAACAGTCAAAAGGTAGCCAACGCCATAACCCTTATCATTATAAGATCTCGCCGGGGCGAGCAGATAATCATACAGAGTCAGGAGTTCTAGGGATTTCTCCCCCGAATCAGAAACAACCATCCTAGGATAAGCAGCCCCTAGTCTACCCTTCGGAGCCTCGGTCTTCTTTTCTTCAACGATCTTCTCCTCCTTCTGGGGTGGTTCTTCAATCGCAAGTGATAGTGCCGGCTCGACAGGTTTTAAACTCTGAGTTGAAGTGTGTACCGAAGCGGTCTGGATGTGATCCAAAATTTTCTTCAATAATCTTGTCCAGACAGTACTCCATCCATCATCAGTCGTGTACGGGTTTATCGAAACAATGGATCCGTTGAAATAACATTGACGGAACCTCCTTTCTGGGGCTCCTTCATGTATTCCTTTGGGATCGTTATGTTCCCTTTCCAGAGATTGTCATCAAGCCAACTCTTGAAAATGATGCAATCCTCTATACTGTGTCCGAGCATCTGGTGGTAAGGGCAATAGTTCGGATGATCTTTCTTAATGACATCCTCCGGCTTCTTGGGCTCTTGCAGTTGAAAATCTGGTGTCCTCATTAAGCTGCGGAACATCTTCACTACTGCTTCAGTTTTGAATGGATATTCTCTTTTTAGAAGGTCTCTTAAGGTACGTGATGAACGAGGCGGTTGTTCATAATGTTGAGGTGACTGATAGCTCAGACGAGGTTGCTGATAGCACTGCTGAGGTTGCTGATAGATCTGTGGTGGTTGTTGGTAAGTCCGTTGCGGTGGTTGGTAACTAGGTTGTGGCTGCTCTGGCTGTATCTGAAGCGGCTGCTTGCCCTTATCTACTACCACGATCATTCGAGATTTCTTTTCAAATGTTTTCACGGGCTTCTGCTTATCGTTCTTATCCACGAAACTTAACTGCTTTGCCTCTTCTTGCAAGCTCCCGGCCTTGCTAAGCAACTTCTCGAAAGTCTTGATTGTAAATCCTTTAAGGAAAAGTGCTATCGGGCCATGGATACTTTTAAGTAGGATGTCGACTGCATGTTGTTCTTGAAGCTGTGGTTCACACTTCATGCTTAAGTTTCTCCATCGAAGTATGTAATCTACTAAAGTCTCGTTCGGCTTTTGTTGCTCCACCACTAGATCACCGATAGTGATGTGGTGCTGAGCCCCGGCAAACACTTAACGAAGAGATTCTCTAGTTCTGAAAATGTCTTTACTGAACCATACGGCAATTCTGCGTACCGGTCGAAGGCAATCCCCGATAAACTGTTGACGAACTGGCGGAAGAGTAGAGCGTCACTCCCACCGGTATTGCAGCAACTAGCACGAAAATGTGTAACATGCTGCCGAGGGCTTCCCATCCCATCAAAAGTCTTAAACATAGGTGGTACGAAGCCTTTCAGGTATTGGACTGCATCGAACTCTTCGGGTTAAGGTCTACCCGTCTGAATAGATGCTCCACTCTTGGATTGTGCTAGGGCTTCTCGCACCTGCTGTTCTACCATGCTCTTAATGTCCTTTTCTAGAATCATGCTTTGTGCAGGATCTTTCTTTGGTTGTTCATCTCCGTTGACGGATGTGATCTCTTTTCCTCCATCTACAATATGGATAATTTCTGGGGGTGTTTCTTTCTGAGGTTGTACCTGACTCTGGAGAGTGGCTAAGGCAGCAGCCATCTCTTCCATCCTCTTTGCCATCTGGGAAATTGTGTTATCTCTTTCTCGAAGCTGTGCCCTCATCACTTTCGGTTCATCTTTTTCCGCAGCTGCAGGAGCACCTTGCGAAGCTGATGATGTTCGCGTCTCAACCATGTTGATCTCAGTATATTCCTCATCCATGAACTCTGTTGAGTCAACTTCATCTTCTAGTTTTTCTTCCCTTTCTTTTGCTAACCGTTGGATGTCGATCCTTAACTTGTCTATGGCATCCTCTAGTGGCCTTTTCCGCATGGTCTCGCAGTTGTCTCGTGACGGTTGTTGAACTTCCTTTCCGGGAGTCCCCTTTATTGCAGTAGCACTTTCTTCTGAATCAAGTCTCCTGACGAGACTTTTCTTCTCAGGTCATTGTTTTTGTCTTAGCTCGCCAGTAGTAGGTTGCCATACCATCCTTCTCGCAGCCAGAAGCCTAGGACCGGAGGATCTATCGGTTATATGCTCGAAGGTGGTATCCTCCCTAATTTGTAGACCCGATACAACAACGGGTGAACTGGTATTTATCTTCTTCTTTGGTTTCTCTGCTTCAGCAACAGGCTCTATTTGCGGTCTGAGGCGGGATTTAGCCGGCAACCGTCCTATCCTTCTTAAGATTTCTGACACAGGACATCTTTATTTCTTTGCCAATCTTTCTATCACAGCTTGCAGTCGAGCCAATGCCATAATCTTATCCCTTTTCCTCTTGTAATTGTTGTAGTACACAGGTCGGGGTAACACAGTGGCGATCCTACGGACATTCTCTTCATCTGACGCGGAAGAGATAGGGTGAAACCTGCTCCCTTCCAACAGAGGTATATACTCAGTCAGTTCTTCTCTTTCCTCAGGGATTTCATCTAGAGAAGCAACTTCAGCAGCTCTGTCTTTCCCGATCTTCGCGATCTTTCTGCTTCTATTTCTCCTTTGAGTCCGAGTTAGGGGTGTTACTCTTGAACTGGACCCAATCTTAAAAACAGCTGGTATTGTAGCAAAATCTGTACCCTCCACATTGACAAGCTCATCACAGACTTGGATTTCCTTCCCCTTCAGTTTGGTAGAAGTCGGGGTAGGTGCAGAGATGACTAGACCAGTGGGGGTAGAGACAACAGTCCTCCTACGAACAGTAGTACCTCTTTCAGCTGGAATCTTTTGCAGGGGAGGGAATTCTTGAGTGGATTTCAGGTTGAACTCAATCATAGGTTTCTCAGTTTCTGACACTTTGTCCATTAGTGTGAAGAGAGTGACATCAGCGAACTTGACATCTGTGTTGCCGAATCCTTGTCTGAAACGGATGATCCCATTGTCGGGCAGCTCATCCTTGTAAACGGCGAAGTCCATTCCATTGGTGAAGGAGAACATTAACTTTGGGGTAGTCATTTTCTTGAGGGCAAATTCTGAATGTCAGTCCTGAATTATACTTCCTTTCGTCGTAAAGTTTAGGACGAAAAAAGAAAGTGTCTGAACACATTTTCATTTATCTTAGTCTATTTGTGATTTTTTTAAAATAGATTGTTTATTAGAAGGTTGTTTATTAGCGAGTTCGTCTCGGCTTATTTTTAGGTCGTGTTTTGAAAAGGAGTCGCCTACAGAAATTGTCGGCGAATTTTTAAATTTTAAATTTATTTAAATATATATATATATATATATATATATATATATATAACTTAGAAAGTAGCATTTGATTTTGAAAGTAATTTTAAGTTTGAAAATTTTAAGATATGAAATCAAAACCGATCTCACATCCCAAATAGTTTATATAAACGAGCACCACACCACAAACCGTGTATTTATCCCAAGGAATTGACACACTGCTTGATGATGGGGCTCGATTAAATAAACTAAAAAATTTGTGACATCCGTTTGGTCTGCGAACCAATTTTATAACCTGACAAGTTCTCCTGCTTAATATAAATGAATTAAGCAGGGCTTAAAGTTACCTATAAGGGCAAGCCCCTATAGTTAATTACATCTTAAATGACGGGAATTATTTAAGAAAACTCTTGATAATAATTAGTAGTTTTTCTCTCAAGAATTTCAAAGTTTAAGGTTTTCAAAGGATTGGATTTTGGAAATTCAAAAGGGATTAGCTCAAATTTAGGACAATTAATTTTAGGAGTCCAAAAGAAGAGAAGTAGGAGAAGCTGAGGATCCAAGAAGAATCTTGGCGACTTCCCAAACTATCCTATGGTTTGACTTCAGTTTAGGAATTTATTTAATATTGCAATCCTGCCAATTTTAATTAAATAGGACTTATATTTTTTATGACATGATCATACAAATAACCTGGAAGATATGAGGGTTTATGTCGTACCGAATGACTACCTCAGAGTCCTAAGACCGGTTAGGGCTTAATTTGCATAACATGATTATGCAAATGCCTAACGAGAAGTTGAGGATTCATGTCGCATCAGGCAAACTACCTCGAAATCCAATGGCTTTGTTATTTAATTCTAAAAAAGTTTTATTGAAATAGACACAAGTTTTGCTGACGAAGATGGTCGTGCTGCCCACCATGCTCCGAGCTCCTCGTTGTTGCAGAGGTTTAGTTTTAGAAGTCATAAATCAAAGGATGAGAGAAGTGTTTTGGTTTAGAGAAAATCTTAAAATCCAAGTGTTTTTAATATTTTAATTAAAACAAATCTTAAAGTTGTTTAAACGTAACGGATTAAGATCCCACGTGCTCCGTCATCCCAGCACCGTTATTTTCATTGAATTCACTTAGTCCAGATGAATTTGCTAAACTCAACCGAATGAGTTACACACTTTCATTTAGACCGTGGGAAATCCCGTTAGCAACGCGTGGGTTACATCATCCGAGGTATTCCGGATCATTCAACGAGACGTTTTCATTTAGTTGCAATTGTAGTTTTGTTGTTCTGTTTGTGATTAAATTTTGAGTTGTTTTATATTTTGGAATGTTGTGGCGGTGAATTTTATCCTGCAATGACTTTTAATTTAGTTTTGGTTTCAGTTCAGGGACTATCCTAAAGGTTTTGGTTTTCATGCAATAGTCTTATTTAACATGTAAGAAAAAGTAAAGTACAGTGTATGTAAGTAAAATGCAATAACATAAATTGCAATTAAATAAAAGCGTACCTAGAGGGTCTTTCCGTCATCCCAAGCTGCACTTAAAACATATGTTAAGGCATTTGAATATTTCAACAGATACCTAGGTAAAGCTAAGGGAAGGGTTTTGGTTGTCTACCAAATTCCTAATCCTATAACTAGTCATCTCCTATGACGTCTAGGTTCTTGGTTTAGTTTAAGGATGATTTTCTTCATCAAAGAATAATTAAATTCAATTGTTCTTCTAAAACATCCCATCGTATTGAGGAAGTGTTTAGGACGAGTCCTAAACATCTTTTCAATATTTCTGGGATTATTTTAAGTCCATGTAAATTTGATTGCACAAGTGAATTAACCATCCAGGAGTTTAGTTAAACTTTGTCTCTTGCTCAGTGAACTTAGGTATTTGATTACCTGATGAATGAAGTGACATCATACTTAATACTCTATTCAAGAGTTATAATATTTAAAGCCTTCAAGGGCAAGTTGCTTTATCGAGAATTTTAATCATTCTTAATTAAAAATTTGAGTTAATGATTTAGAGTGATTTAATTTAACTATGAAGTTTTAATTAATAATTTTAAGTTTGGAATAGTGTTCAAATTATCTTTAGATTTGATTTAAATCTTTACATTTTTATTTATCTTGGTATTTCAACTTAATGTCCATGTTTTAAATTTACTTAGATAGATATAGGTGTTGAAATTATTGATATGTTTTAATTTTTAATGATTTCACTTAGGTTTGTTATTAAATGATTTTAATTTAATTCAATTTGATTTTAACTTAATTTAAATTTAATTTAATTTAATTTAATTTAATCTTTAATTTTAATTTAATTTTAATTTCAAATTAATTTTAATATAATTTATTTTTTAATTTAATTTTAATTTTAATTTAATTTTATTTAATTTTAGTTTAATTTAATTTTTAATTTTAATTTAATTTAATTTTAATTTTAATTGTTAATTTGGATTATTATTTTAATTTTTAATTAAGAATTAAATATTGTTAAAATGGCTTATTTAGGGATTTTTAAATTAAAGAATAAATGTCCTCTTAATAATATCCCTATTTTAATAATCCAAATTTTAAATATATTCTTTCCAAAATTCAAATCATTTAATTAATTAAAGTTTCATTTTGATATTTTCAAAGTGTTTTATGGGTTTCCACCCCTTAATTTCCCTAAGTTTCAATCATCCAAGAGAAAGTTAAAATCAAATATTTTATCCCCCATTTTGATTAAACCTAAAGTTTTAATTAAGGGTTAAAATTTTTAATTACCTTTATGCCCTTTTAAGCTTATTTATTTCATAACTCACTAAATTGAGCTCAAATGAATTTGAAATTTTTATGTCACCTCACTTACATGTCAATTAAGACATTAGAGGAGAAAATGTAATTTTTCTGAATTTAATTTATTTATATAATTATTTTTAGTAGAAAATAAGGGTTTTCAAAGAAAATTCAACAACATTACCAAGGAAAAGTTTCTATCCTTAAGAAAATTATGAGATATTCCTAATGACTAGAGGACCACTTGGAACAATTTTTGTGATTTTTTGAATTATATTTTATTTATTATAATTATTTTAAATTTTAGAGTATTAATTAATTTTAAAATAAAATAAAAGTTAAAAAATAGATTTTATATTTTTCTTAAATTTCTCTAACCTCAAGGAGTCCAGAGAAACAAATTTTATAATTTTCTGATTTTTCTTTGATTTATTAGAATTAATTTAGTGGGGAAGGCTAGAAAATACATTTTTTAATATTAAAAATTACATTAAGCCTTTAAAATTCAATATCTTATCCTAGGGACTTAGGAAAAATATTTGATTTGTTCCTAAAAGATTAGGAGTCAAAATGTGACATTTTTATGACTTTTAATATTTTTGTGATTTTTATTATTTTTTAATTATTAAAATATTAAAATATGGTGAAAAATTAACTTTTTTAGAAAATTCCAATTTTAATTATCATGAACTCCCCTGATATCAGAGATGCTCCAAAACCATTTTTGTGAATTTTTAAAAGTATTTTTGGAGTTATGAATTTTGTAAAGTTCCATTTTGCTTATGAGGCTTAATCAATCCATTTGGTGGGGTTAATCAAGTCCAATTGATTTCAAAATTTTATGTAAGGTTCATTTGACTCTAAAGAGTAATGGAGAATTATTTTCAAGTCAATTTGATATGTGGTTAACCCTAATTAAATCAAATTCAATTTTAGGGGTTTAGGCCAATTAAGGTTATTATGAATGAATTAACTCAAAATACATTTTTCATAGGGTCCTCTGGTCCTAAAAAACTTCACCAAATTTTCCTAGAATTTATTTCATAACATGCTAATTATTTGAATTAAAATACGTAAAATAGTGCCATGAACTTGAAAAATCAATAACTTTTCACAGAGATGGCCTCTGAACTTGAAAAATTCAGGGAATGTTCCTAAGATCAGAGGCTTCAAAAGCCCTATGGTCTCATGCCATGGTGAATTGTCTATGCATAAAGAATCCAAATATTGAAAATAGTATATAAATAATTAAAAAAAAATACTCATCCAATTAACTTGATTTCTTTTCCACATTATTCTCCTCTGTTCACTGAGTAAGGGAGTATTTTTATTTTATTTTTTTTATTTTTCTAGCCAAAGATATGAAGTTTTGAACTTCAGGGTATTTAAATAATTCAGAAAATAGGGATTTATCTACTTATCCACGAGGCGCCGCGTCAACCTTGGCAGCTCTGAAGCCCCTATGTGTCGCGCTGTGATTCGGCGCCGCCACTTAAGTCAGCAGCCATGCATCCCACGGTTCACGTACCATTGCACCGTTCGACTTGATCTCGATCGTCCGCTCGATACACGTGCGATCCAACAGCTCCTGGTCATCATCTACGGCTGGTGTGCACCCGTGACCGTCCACACTAACACCCTAAGATCTCACTCGATTCTCAATGGATTTTCATGTTCTTATACTATATCGATTCCTTTTGAAGAGACGAACACATCCATACAGTTTATAGTCTATGAAATCAACCCAAACAAAATAGAGAATTGCTGGAAGCTCGGGAGGAAGAATTAGTTCATACCTTTGCTAAGAGAAGTGAAGCTTTGATCTGAGAGTTGTGTCACCTTTGATTGAGTCCAGGCAAGCTCCAGATGAAGTCTCTGGCTCTGGGGAATTTTCTAGGTATGAAAGTGACCAAGGCCGATCACAAAGCTTGAAATCTTCTTTATTGAGTAAGGAGCTAACAAAGGTAGGCCTAGGCTCTTTGCTACTACCTAAGCTAACTTCCATTAACTCGTCTATTGTAGATTTGATTTCTTCCTCGAAATCTGGTGGAGCATTGCCGATTGGTAGATCCTCAAGATCTTTTGACGCTTCAAGCACTCTTTATTAGGTTCGCAAGTGAAAACCAAGCAAAATCCAGTATCATCAACTGATCCTACTGTGCCGAATCCGATACCATGTTTTGAATTGGGAGGCCGACCGACATTATTCCATAAATTTCTAAAGTGTTGTGATCGACCTTTTGTCCATTGTCGAGGTAAGACACCACGTTGAATTAAATTTTGAGCACATGGAGAGTACCACTCAAAAGGTAGTTCCATTAATTCAGATGAAGTAACATCTTCAAATTGTACATCTTTTTCAGTATTGGAAGAAGAAGCACTACGGTAGAACTTGATTGGCTTAGCACCACCATCATGCACTTCCTTGACCACCATACCCTTGATCTTATTAGAATGGATCGGGGTCAGGGTCATAGTAAGTACATATTGGTTAATCTTCTCGTACATTGATTTGTATTCTTTATTCCTTTCATCTTCGAGAGATATCTTGAGCTGGGGTTTCTTTTGACTTATTGTTGCTACTTCTTTCTCAATTTCTTCTTCTTCTTCGAAGCTGTTCTCCCAATCAACATCGATGACCGGTTTCTTCTGTCCAACTGTTCCAACGTTTCTTCCATGTCCTCGTCCCCGGCCTCGACCTCGGATGCGAGTTCTGGAGAAATCTTCACCATCTCACCGTAAGGGAGTGGTGAGTAACTATTGGACTAGAACTTCAGGTTCTTCATCATCTTGAATTTTTTTTGCTTCATTTGGTATGGTATTTCTAGAAAAGATTGTTTTCTTCGGAGGCACGTAGTAGGCTGCATCTTCATGAATTCCAATTTTGTGTACGGAGAACGGTTGTAAATCACCTTTGATGCACTGTTCCCCTCCTTCAAAATACTTTATACACTGGTGCAGAGACGACGATACCATCCGGTTTTCATGGATCCATGGCCGACCCAGTAGAGCGTTGAATGATGTCTCAGAATCAATTATGTGGAATTTTGCGGTTGTCTTTACTAAATCACCGGTCTTCATTAGTAGTGTTATCGATGCAAGAGCTCTTTCTCCTCTTTGATTGAAGCCTCTTAATAACATCTTGTTCGCCTAAGCTCGCGAGCATCAATTTCCAAATACGCTAGCGTCCGAAGATTCATTATGTTGATTGATGCTCTCGGATCAACCAACACTCTGGAGAGCGTAAACTTTCTAATAGTGACTGAAATATATAACGGTCGGTTGTGATCAGCTGTTCCCAGTAACATATCATTGTTTGTGAAGGTAACACCTCGCTGTTCTCTTAACGAGCAAACCTCATCGAAGGAATTGCCAGCCATTTGAGCTAAACAAATCTCTGGATCAAGTAAAGCCTTGATCAAAGCTTCTCTCATCTCCTTTGACAGGATCAGAGCGTCGTATATGCTAAGCTTGGCTGGTAACTTCCTAAGATGGGCTAGCACGTTGTAGTCCACTTTATTACCATATTCCTCGGTTTCTTCTCGTATGAGTAGTTCCTCTGCTGGGGTAGGCTCTTCCTGAGCAACCACCTGCTTTCCTTTATCCTTTGGACCCATTCTCGGAGGTAGAACTTTTCCACTTCTTAAATTTAATTCAGTTATTTCTTCTGAATTTGGTGTTGAATCTGCTGGTGTATCCTCTTGAATTGGAAGCACTAGCTCTTCTGAAGTTGCTTCATTGTCTAATGGTTCTAATTATATCGTGATCGGAGCTCCTCGAAATTTGCAAATAGACTCGTTGCTTGTTGAATTCTCGTAGCCTCCTTTGTGAGCATCTTCTTCGTCGTGGTCATCGAGGTTTAGTATGAATTGAGAATCATTATTTATATCGGAATCGAGATCCAGATTAAGCTGATTGTCGTTAGTTACGTAATCGTTAGAACAGTCAAAACGTAGCCAATGCCATAACCCTTATCATTATAAGATCCTGCCAGAGCGAGCAGACAATCATACAGAGTCAGGAGTTTGAGGGATTTCTCCTTTGAATCGGAAACAACCATCCTAGGATAAGTAGCCCCTAGTCTACCCTTCGGAGCCTCGGTCTTCTTTACTTCCACGATCCTCTCCTCCTTTTTGGATGGTTCTTCAATCGCAAGTGTTAGTGCCGGCTTGACAGGTTTCAAACTCTGAGTTGAAGCGCGTACCGAAGCGGTCTGAATGTGATCCAAAATTTTCTTCGATGATCTTGTCCAGACAGTACTCCATCCATCATCAGTCGTGTACAGGTTAATCGGAACAATGGGATCTGTGGAAATAACATTGACGGAACCTCCTTTCTGGGTTTCCTTCATGTATTCCTTTGGGATCGTTATGTTCCCTCTCCGGAGATTGTCATCATGCCAACTCTTGAAAGTGATGCAATCCTCTATCTTGTGTCTGAGCATCTGGTGGCAAGGGCAATAGTTCGGATGATATTTCTTATTTACTTCCTCCGGCTTCTTGGGCTCTGGCAACTGAAAATTCAGTGTCTTCATTAAGCTGTGGAACATCTTCGTTATTGCTTCAGTTTTGAATGGATATTCTCTATTTAGAAGTTCTCTTAAGGTACGCGATGAACGAGGCGATTGTTCATAAAGCTGAGAGGACTGATAGCTCGGACGAGGTTGCTGATAGCCTCGCCGAGGTTGCTGATAAGTCCGTTGTGGTGGTTGATAACTAGACTGTGGCCGCTCTGACTGTATCTGAACCGGCTGCTTGCCCTTATCTACTGTCGCGACGATTCCAAGTTTCTTTTTGAATGTTTACACAGGCTTCTGCTTATCATTCTTGCTAGTTTTTCTTCTCTTTCTTTTGCTAACTGTCGGATGTCGGTCCTTAACTTTTCCATGGCATCCTTAAGTGGCCTTTTCCGTACGGTCTCGTAGTTGTCTCGTGACCGTTTTTAAACTTCCTTTCCGGGAGTCCCCTTTATTGCAATAGCACTTTCTTCTTATTCAAGTCTCCTGACGAGACTTTTCTTCTCAGGACATTGTTTTAGTCTTAGCTCGCCAGTAGTAGGTCACCATACCATCCTTCTCACAGCCGGAAGCCTAGGACCGGATGATCTGTCGGCTATATGCTGGAAGGTGGTATCCTCCCTAATTTGTGTAACCTGATATAACAACGGGTTAACCGGCTTTTATCTTCTTCTTTTGTTTTTCTGTGACTGCAACAGGCTCTATTCGCAGTCTGAGGCGGGATTTAGCTGGCACCCGTCCTATCCTTCTTACGATTTCTGACACAGGGCATCTTTCTTTCTTTGTCAATCTTTCTATCACTGCTTGTAGTCGAGCCAATGGCGTAGTCTTATCCCTTTTTCTCTTGTAATTGTTGTTGTACGCAGGTCGGGGTAATGCAGCGGTGATCCTGTGGACATTCTCTTCATCTGATGCGGCTGAGAGAGGGTGAAACCTGCTCCCTTCCAACAAAGGTATATACTCAGGTAGTTCTTCTCTTTCCTCAGGGATTTCCTCTAGAAAAGCAATTTCAGCAGCTCTGGCTTTCTCGATCTTGGCGATCTTTCTGTTTCTATTTCTTCTTTGAGTCCGAGTTAGGGGTGCAAATCTTAAACTGGAACCAATCTCAAAAACATATAGTATTGTAGCAAAATCTGTACCCTTCACGGCGACAGGCTCATCACAGACTTAGATTTCCTTCCTCTTCAGTTTGACAGAAGTCGGGGTAGGTGCAGAGATGACTAGACCAGTGGGGGTAGAGACAACAGTCCTCATACGAACAGTAGTACTCCTTTCAGCTGGAATCCTTTGCAGGGGAGGGAATTCTTGAGTAGATTTCAGGTTGAACTCAATCATGGCCTCTTCAGTTTTTGACACTGTGTCCATTAGTGTTAAGAGAGTAACATCAGCGATCTTGACATCTGTGTTGCCGAATCCTTGTCTGAAACGGATGATCCCATTGTCGGACAGCTCATCCTTATAAACGGCGAAGTCCATTCCGTTGGTGAAGGAGAAGATTAACTTTGGGGTAGTCATTTTCTGCAGGGCAGATTCCGAATGTCAGTCCTGAATTATGCTTCTTTTCGTCGAAAAGTTTAGGATGAAAGAGAAAGAGTCCAAACACATTTTCGTTTATCTTAGTGTATTTGTGATTTTTAAAAGAGATTGTTTATTAGTAGGTTGGTTTGTTAGAAACAAAACGATTGAAGGAAAAATGTTATAGAAAAGGTAAAGGGCCCTATTTAGAATTGGAAAGGAAGAGAAAGTCTTATGCAAGACTTCTTGACTCGAAGACCGCTCCTAAACTAACACCTATTGGGGGTCCACCCCACCTCAGAAAAGAGGTAAAAGGATCTCGGAACCTCTCCGTTTAGGGGTGTCTAAACAGTGGCTCATAAATTCGAGAGTTTGCTATACTCATTCAAGACAGAAATGAACGGGGTATTCCAACGGAAGAATGGTAGTTTTGGTCCACTAGGGATATGGACTCACTATCGATTTATGAAAGCAAAACCATCTAATCAAAAATGGAGAGAGGAACTATTCCCCAGTGGAGTCGCCAGAAGTTGTCGACATATTTTTAGGTCGTGTTTTGAAAAGGGGGTCGCCTACAGGAATTTTATGCAAATTTTTAAATTTTAAATTTAATTTAAATATATATATTTATAATTTAGAGAGTAGCATTTTATTTTGAATGCAATTTTAAGTTTAAAAAATTTAAGATATAAAATCAAAACCGATCTCACATCCCAAATAGTTTATATAAACGAGCACCACACCACAAACCGTGTATTTATCCCGAGGAATTTTAAAGTTTACTGTTTTCAAAGGATTGGATTTTGGAAATTCAAAAGGGATTAGCTCAAATTTCGGACAATTAATTTTAGGAGTCCAAAGGAAGAGAAGTAGGAGAAGCTGAGGATCCAAGAAGAATCTTGGCGACTTCTCAAACTATCCTATGGTTTGGCTTCAATTTAGGAATTTATGTAATATTGCAATCCTGCCAATTTTAATTAATTAGGACTTATATTTGTATGACATGATCATACAAATAACCTGGAAGATATGAGGGTTTATGTCGTACCGACTACCTCGATGTCCTAAGACCGGTTAGGGCTTAATTTGAATAACATGATTATGCAAATGCCTAACGATAAGTTGAGGATTCATGTCGCACCAGGCAAACTACCTCGAAATCTTATGGCTTTGTTATATAATTATAATAAAGTTTTGCCGAAATAGACACAAGTTTTGCTGACGAAGATGGTCGTCCTGCCCACCATGCTCCGAGCTCCATGTTGTTGCAGAGGTTTAGTTTTAGAAGTCATAAATCAAAGGATGAGAGAAGTGTTTTGGTTTAGAGAAAATCTTAAAATCCAAGTGTTTTTAATATTTTAATTAAAACAAATCTTAAAGTTGATTAAACATAACCGATTAAGATCCCACGGTTCCCTCATCCCGACACCATAATTTTCATTGAATTCACTTAGTCCATATGAATTTGCTAAAATCAACCGAATGAGTTTTTTCCTTTAGACCGCGGGAAATCCCGCTAGCAGCATGTGGGTTACATCATCCGAGGTATTCCCGATCATTCAACAAGACGTTTTAATTTAGTTGCAATTATAGTTTTGTTGTTCTATTTGTGATTAAATTTTGAGTTGTTTTATATTTTGGAATGTTGTGGCGGTAAATTTTATCTTTCAATGACTTTTAATTTAGTTTTGGTTTCAGTTCAGGGACTATCCTAAAGGTTTTGGTTTTCATGCAACAGTCTTATTTAACATGCAAGAACAAGTAAAGTACAGTGCATGTAGGTAAATTGCAATAAAGAAAATTGCAATTAAATAAAAGCGTACCTGGAGGTTCTTCCCGTCATCCCAAGCTGCACTTAAAACATATGTTAAGGCATTTGAATATTTCAACAGATACCTAGGTAAAGCTAAGGGAAGGTTTTTGGTTGTCTACTAAATTACTAATCCTATAACTAGTCCTCTCCTAAGACGTCTAGGTTCTTGGATTGGTTTAAGGTTGATTTTCTTCATCAAAGAACAATTAAATTCAGTTGTTCTTCTAAAACATCTCGTCGTATTGAGGAGGTATTTTGGACGAGCCCTAAACATCTTTTAAATACTTCTAGGATTATTTTAAGTCCAAGTAAATTTAATTGCATAGGTGAATTAATCATCCAGGAGTTTAGTTAAACTTTGTCTCTTGCTCCGTGAACTTAGGTATTTGATTACCTGATGAAAGAAGTGACATCTCACTTAATACTCTATTCAATAGTTATAATATTTAAAGCCTTCAAGGGCAAGTTGGTTTATCGAGAATTTTAATCATTATTAATTAAAAGTTTGAGTTAATGATTTAGAGTGATTTAATTTAACTATGAAGTTTTAATTAATAATTTTAAGTTTGGAATAGTGTTCAAATTATTTTTAGATTTGATTTAAATCTGTACATTTTTAATTATCTTGTTATTTCAAATTGATGTCCATGTTTTAAATTTACTAACATAGAAAGAGGTGTTGAAATTATTGATATGTTTTAATTCTTAATGATTTCATTTAGGTTTGTTGTTAAATGATTTTAATTTAATTCAATTTGATTTTAATTAAATTTAAATTTTATTTAATTTAATTTAATTTAATCTTTAATTTTAATTTAATTTTAATTTTAATTTAATTTTAATTTAATTTAATTTTTAATTTAATTTTAATTTTGATTTAATTTTATTTAATTTTAGTTTAATTTAATTTTTAATTTTAATTTAATTTAATTTTTAATTTAACTTTAGTTTTAATTTTAATTTTAATTGTTGATTTGGATTATTATTTTAATTTTTAATTAAGAATTAAATATTGTTAAAATGGCTTATTTAGGGATTTTTAAATTAAAGAATAAATGTCCTCTTAATAATTTCCCTATTTTAATAATCCAAATTTTAAATATATTCTTTCCAAAATTCAAATCATTTAATTATTTAAAGTTTCATTTTGATATTTTCAAAGTGTTTAATGGGTTTCTACCCCTTAATTTCCCTAAGTTTCAATCATCCAAGAGAAAGTTAAAATCAAATATTTTATCTCCCATTTTGATTAAACCTAAAGTTTTAATTAAGGGTTAAAATTTTTAATTACCTTTATGCCCTTTTAAGCTTATTTATTTCATAACTCACTAAATTGAGCTCAAATGAATTTGAAATTTTTATGTCACCTCACTCACAAGTCAATTAAGACATTACAGGAGAAAGTGTGATTTTTCTGAATTTAATTTATTTATATAATTATTTTTAGTAGAAAATAAGGGTTTTCAAAGAAAATTCTACAACATGAGCAAGGAAAGGTTTCTATCTCTAAGAGAATTATGGGATATTCCTAAAGTCTAGAGGACCACTTGGACCAATTTTTGTTATTTTTTGAATTATATTTTATTTATTATAATTATTTTGCGTTTAAGAGTGTTAATTAAGTTTAAAATGAAGTAAAAGTTGAAAAATAGATTTTATATTTTTTGTAAATTTATCTGACCTCAAGGAGTCTAGAGAAACAAAATTTATAATTTTCTGATTTTGGTTTGATTTATTAGAATTAATTTAGTGGGGAAGGCTAGAAAATACATTTTTTAATATTAAAAATTACATTAAGCCTTTAAAATTCAATATCTTATCCTAGGGACTTAGAAAAAATATTTGGTTTGTTCCTAAATGATTAGGAGTCAAAATGTAACATTTTTATGATTTTTAATATTTTTGTGATTTTTATTATTTTTTAATGATTAAAATATTAAAATATGGTGAAAAATCAACATTTTTAGAAAATTCCAATTTTAATTTTCCTGAACTCCCCTGATATCAGAGAAGCTCCAAAACCATTCTTATGAATTTTTCAAAAGTATTTTTTGAGTTATGAATTTTTTAAAGTTCCATTTTGCTTATGAGGCTTAATCAATCCATTTGGTGGGGTAAATCAAGTCCAATTGATTTCAAAATTTTATGTAAGGTTCCTCTGACCCTAAAGAGTAATGGAGAATTATTTTCAAGTCAATTTGATGTGTGGTTAACCCTAATTAATTCAAATTCAATTTTAGGGGTTTAAGCCAATTAAGGTTATTAGGAATGAATTAACTCAAAATACATTTTTACTAGGGTCCTCTGGTCCTAAGAAATATCACCAAATTTTCCTATAATTTATTTCACAACATGCTAATTATGGGAATTAAAATACCTAAAACAGTGACATGAACTTGAAAAATCAATAACTTCTCATAGAGATGGCCTCTGACCTTGAAAAAATCAGGGAATGTTCCCAAGATTAGAGGCTTCAAAAGATCTATGGTCTCATGCCATGGTGAATTGTCTATGCAAATGAAGAATCAAAATATTGAAAACAGTAAATAAATTATTAAAAATAAAATACTCATCCAATTAACTTGATTTCTTTTCCACATTATTCTCCTCTGTTCGCTGAGCAAGTGGGTATTTTTATTTTATTTTTGTGATTTTCTATGCAAAGATATGAATTTTCTAAGTTCTGGGTATTTAATTTATTCAGAAAATAGGGATTTATCTACTTATCCACGCGGCGCCGCGTCAACCTTGGCAGCTCCGAAGCCCCTACGTGTCGCGCTGTGATTCGACACCGCCACTTGAGTCAGAAGCCACGTGTCTTGCAATTCACATACCATTTTGCCGTCCGACTTGATCTCGACCGTCCGCTCGATACACGCGCGATCCAACGGCTCCTGCTCATCGTCTACGACTTGTGTGCACCCGTGACCGTCCATAATAAAACCCTAAGATCTCCCTCAATTCTCAATGGATTTTCGTGTTCTTATACTCTATCGATTCCTCTTGAAGAGAAGAAAACATCCATACAGTTTATAGGCTATGAAATCAACCTAAACAAAATAGAGAATTGCTGGAAGCTTGGGAGAAAGAATGAGTTCATACCTTTGCTCAGAGAAGTGAAGCTTCGATCGAAGAGTTCTGTCACCTTCGATTGAGTCCAGGCAAGCTCCAGATGAAGTCTCTGGCTCTGGGGAATTATCTAGGTATGAAAGTGACTGAGGCCGATCACAAAGCTTGGAAGCTGGAAGCAATGGCTAGCCTGGTGAGGGGGCTTTTGCTGGGGAACTTCTCCTCTTGGTTTGGTGAAGGTGTAGGATCAATCAATTTGGAGATTAGCTCACTGTGGTGAAGTGTCCTATTTTTTTGGGTGAATTTTCAACTTAGAAATTGAGCTCACAGAGAGGGTTTCAAGGCTGGATTTCAATGGGATCAAGTTCTCTATGTCTGGAGAGGGGTGTATGGAGTGATTTTGGCAGAGTTTTGGTAATGTTTGGTTCAACTCTCTCTTTGGTCGAGAGGTGGTAGTGTTTAAATAGAGGTGGCTGGAGGGCTTCCCAGGTGCAATTGGAGGCTGGGATCAGCAGCTCAGGGGAGGAGAGGAACAGCCATGGTGTCCATTTGGGTTGGGACAGCTCAGCGAGGGCCATGGTGTTTTCCGGCGACCCAGGTGGCTGGCCGGCTAGGCATTGGTCACCATCTTGACCAGTGAGATCAGGGCTGGGGTTTAGTGAGTTCAATTGGCTTTGGACATGTGTAAAGGATTTGATTTAAATGGAATGGGGGAGAATTCATTTTGGCTTAATTTGGTCCAATGCATTAATTAAGCTAGGTGCACCTCCCCAAGGCTGGTTTGGGTTGAAGAGAAAGTCATTTGGATCAGCTTGATTAGTGAGGTCAAGTCACAATCCAAGTACAATTAGGCTTAAGCACGAGTTAGGGGAGACTTGGAAATGGTTAATGACTCTTAAGGAGAGCTTAAAGGCCTTCCTCCTTGACCAACTTTTTAATGTTTATAAAAATAACAACAGCACCAAAAACTTGATCCCTGTTAATATATATTTAATTTTATGATGGAATGTATAATGTGGATTCTACGCAAGTATACGTATCGTAACAAGTAATACAGGGCTCTAGTGGAGTCCTGGTTATCGATCCCACAGGGAAGTTTTAAAATATTTGTAACAGCTAAATTTTAAAGAATTTACTTACTAATATAGTATACGGAAATTAGAATACTTAATTAAAGCGATCTAAAGTAAAGTAATGCTTTAAATAAAGTTGATTTAATGATTTCAGAAAAAGTATCCTTCCCCTTGTTTTTAGAAACTTAAGTGAATGATGAATTCAAATAGATTTTTTTATTGTATTGTGACAAATAGGAGCATTCCTATTCTTTACCCTTTGGTTCAGTTGTAAAGAATATTGACTAGTCCTATGCTTGATTACTGAATTTGCAGCTAGGCTGGGAGGATACTGGCTGCCACTTTAGAGCTCCCACGTTCCCCTCACCTGAGGACTAACATCTACACTTCAGCTCTCATACAATAGGACCAAATTGAATATTTTAGTCTGTCACACAAAAATGTCCAATTCTACGTCCGATAAATAATATTTCCCTATTTATTTGCACCCTCCTTCCAAGGCTTTTGACTTCCCTGAATATTGGATGTAATATTTACTATAATTGATAATTCAACATATTTTAACAATTCAATTGGCCATATTGAAAGTAAATTAAGTTTTAAGTAAAATATTATCACAATTTATTTTAATATATTAGGCACTTCTATTTAATTTCATCAATTCACATAATTTCATAAACAAGGAGAAAGACTAAGAAAACTACTCAGAATGCATGGGAATTAAACAAAGCATGGATTTCATTTAAAGTTAACAACAATAAACAAAGATACTTATCTCAATTTCCTCCCCAAGCAGACTCCTTGAAGTTCCTTTGACTTTTCCTTCTAGTATTGCACACTTCTTAACTCACTACTTACTCTTACTCACACTAAACTTCAACTTAGACTCAAAAGCACACTAATAGAATACTCTGAGACTCATAAAATAGACACACCACATACTAAAATTCGTCCTCTATTTATAGAGGAGACAAAGGTCCAAGGGGTACTTAAGCACCTCTTCAAAAAAAACATTCAAGTTCAATGTATCTGGCATTTTGAACGGTCTCTCAGTCGGCAAGAAATGACCTCGTTGTCAGCGGGGCTTCTAGAAGGTCTTCAAACCGCGCCATCTCGTTGTCGGCGGGCTCGGGCTCGCTGTCGGCGAGGTAGTTGCAAACCTTTAAGAAATTCTCTTTATAATATCACCGTCATCGGGCTCGATTTCACCGTCGGCGACTTAGTTCATTTTGCATGTATTTCTTCCTTTTTTATCCAAATTTGCTCTATTTTATATTTTTTTTCTTCCATCACTTATAAATCTTCGTTCCTGCAATAAAATAAAGAAAATACCTTTCTTTAAAGTGCAATTTCATAAAAAATAGGTATGAATTTCTTAACATATTTTTACGTGATCAAAATCCCCCAAACTTAATTATTACTTGTCCTCGAAGTAATTTTTATACTAAATAAAAATAATGATTTTTGTAATAGAATTTTTTTAATTCAAATAAACTATGAATTAAATTTAAATAATACTATAGTAAAGTTAAATAGAAATATTTTTAAGTAATTATATTAACTTTATAGATATAAGATTATTTAGTTATCAGATCTAAGATTTCTAGCTCTCTATTTATTTCAGGAAAGACTATATTTAAAAGAGTAATTTACTTAAGATATTTAGATGATAGGAAGTTCAAGAAAATACTATTTAGTAAAACACTAATCCATATATATAAGTTTAGAAATATATTTGAGTTTTACCCTTTAGGTTGATTCCATTGAAGCTAATTTTTGATAAGGCATCTCCTCAAGCTTCTCGTCACTTATATTTTTCTTTTCTTTTCTTTTTTTCTTTTTGGATTGATTTTCAATCCTTCTCTTTTTCTTTTTCATGTGAGGATTACTGTATCTAGATAGCCTGTTAATAATTTTGAACTTCAACTTTCTCTTCCTAAATTTGAAACTTAAAATATTTCTTTGCTTATATGTATTTCATAGCCTTTACTTCATTGAGTTTCAATCTCTTCTTTTTCACTTAAATACTTAAGAATTTCCATTTTAGAATATAGTTTCCCTTACTTTAAATAGTGTACTATATTCTTATTCCTTTTAACCAAATATCTTATTCTATTAAATTAATTTGGATTTCTAGAAATATTCTATTCAACTTTCTATAATAATTATATAAATTAATTCAAGTTACTGAATTAAAAATTATTACAGAAAATCAAATAACAATAATATTTTTTTTAAACATAGAAATTGAGAACAATTTAATAATTAAATTTGTATTTTTCCTCCCCCAAACTTAAATTTTTCTATCTATTTCTAAATGGTGAAAAGGAAAATATACAATGAATTTACATCATACCTTTGAGCTTTAGGTATTTCCTTTCCTTGAAATTTTTGCAGGCTTTTTTCATTATTTAAAGAATCTGTACTGTTAGTATTCATCCACATATATAGTATTTAAAAGAGAGTGCTGGGTAAAGAAATTTTGAAATAAGTATAAAAACACAAACAGATTAAAACTTAATCTACTATTACACATCCAATCAATTGGGTTACTAAAACAATCTAAAATTAAAGTTCACAATTTATAAAACATAAACAACACATTTAAAGAAAAACTAACATACTACCTTAAAGAGAATTTGCATACTAATTTAACATATATAAAAAGTCTAACATAACAGCTTAAGCAATTTAAAACAAACACACCAACTCCTCAGTCCACAGAAAGTACATAACAATTAAACACAAAGTAATAAAGTTCTTAAAATAACAATTAATCTAAACCAACCAAATAATATCTCTAATCTTCAGCATCAAAATCCCAAAATATATCATCTCCCTGATATCCAGGCTGAGAAGGCTGAGCAGGCTGATATTGTGTGTAGCGGGGGCATTCAGGAAAGACAACATCTAATTCACCTCTCCTGTAACGACGTTCAGCCTCATAATATGCTATTTCGTATTATGAATGTCGCTGGAGATATTCACTCGTCATAATCATGTCTTCTCTCCAAGCCTCCGATCCTTTGGTCCATATGCTCAAACTTCCTTTCCATGTTCTCTCCAAATTTTTCAAAACTCTTTACGTGTAGGGTCGGCTCATTCATCGGATCATGAAGGGTAGGGGTGGTGTGCGAGGGGGTCATAACTAGTAGAAGGTATATCTCTACTCGATGAAGGCATATAACTCCTCATCCCTGATCTCCATCCTTCGTGGGATTCATACGTCTTAATATTAGCCAGAGTGATGGGTTTCATTGGTTCCACCCATTCCTCATCATCTCTAGCCTCAACTCCAGAGAGTTGGCGAGTGCGAAAATTAGACCGAGGTGTCCTAGTCCTCCTCCACTTTCACTTCGTGCGATGGCTAATATATTCTTATAAATAATATTTCCCACATTTATACTTTTCTGATTCTGAACACAATAATTCAGAATTGCTCTATCTCTTGTTACCTCACTGTGGTGATATGTGGGTAACAAGGTAGAACAAATGAAGTATTGTAAGGCTTTAGATAATGCATTTAACATTGAAAGAGGAAAATTTACCCTTTCGCGATGCTTTATCTTCCAAACTCCTTTCCAGTCACTAAGAAAGTTTATCACGTCTTCCAGTGGTCCTTCCATTGTTCCAAAAGTATCATATTCACTGGTATGCAGGTCACGTACCTCATAAAATGAATTAATCCTAGCAGCACTGAATTCAACCAAAAATCCTCTTACTTTGATCGGTGCATCTTAAATTGCAGTCAGATTGGCATAAAATTCCTTGACAACTTCTACAGCAGCCCTGTTTGTGGTGTAGCAAAAATTTTCCCATCCTCTTTCCTTAATTATTCATTCCACTTCTCTACTCGGATTCTTGAAAACTCGATCTTGTATGCATTTTCTTGCTTGAATGTTTTGACAGTATCGAGTTTGTGCTCTTGCATTTATGAATCGGATTTCGTCGTAATCCAACCTTCGTCTTTGTCGAGGAGCCATTTCGTTCGATCTATGAAAATCACAAAAATTCTAACTAAACTTCCAATTATTACTAAAATGGCTTCCTATAGCAACTAAAATCCATTTAAATCGATCTCCATGAATTTCTTCCAAGTATTTTCTCCATATTTCGAATTTTTCCAAAATTTCCCAATGTAGAAGAAATTCATGGTGAAAATCAAAAATTTTTGCATAGGAGTGAAGCGCTTACCAAGGGGAGATAAAATCCGGTGCCAAAAAGTGTTAAAGTCACCTCAAATCTAAGATCTCACGAGCCCTAGGTCGGCTTTTTTTGAAGTTTTGAGGAAGGGGATGATGAATAGTGTCGGTTGGTCGGTCAAATATATGACATTTTGCGATCTCGCTGTCGGCGAGATTTTTCTCGCCGTCGGCGAGCTAATTAATTTACCAAGGCCAAAGTTTCTGGAAAATCTTGCCGTCGGCGAGATCGTTCTCGCTGTCAGCGGGCCTTCCCTCGCTATCGGCGGGATAATTCTCGCCGTCGGCGAGCTCCCAAAAATTTTAAATATTTAAAATTCTTCAATCATTTTCAACCTCGATTTGGCCCTAATTAATCTTCCGATCACTTAATTTGATAATTTAGTATGAAGACTAGATACTTATACTCACAAAAAGTTCACACAAACAATATAACTTTATATATGAAATCCATAATACTTACAAACTTCACACTTTTAAACACTAACACTTAAGACTTCAAACTCTCATAAATACTCAACATTGCAATCCACACCACAACACTCTAAATGCTGAGACATAACAAATACATATAATTTCATCAAATCTGAGATGATCTAATTTAAAGTTTTAAATCATAGTGAAACCTAAATCCAAATCAACACATATATACACACAAATATAACATAAGATAAAAATTTTTACTACTCCTCGGTGTCTGGACTAACATCCTCTCTGATATTCCCGATGTGACGCAGGTGCACAAATAGATTGTAGAAAGGCACGAAAGGGAATTCACGGTAGATTCTTCATCGATCCACCCTTTCTGTCTCGGTAAATGAATAAAGCTGGCCTCCGGATGTCTAGTATGATCAAAATGCTCTTTCATCCTCTGAGTCGATGTGATCGAACATATCGGAGATATTATCGATGGAATTCATCACGTTTTGCAACTCTTTCTCTAATCCTTTAATCTTTTTCGGAATGAAATTTGTTTTATCGATAAGGGGCCTCACTAAAGTATTGTTTTGTGATGCTCTATCAGAAATAATGGTAATCTCATCATTGTTATCCAAAGTTGGAAACATATCCGTAGGATCGAGTGGTTTCCATGGCAAAAGTACCTTTTCCCATGCCTCATAAGAAACTTGGTACTGACTGCATAAAGCAAATATAGTCGATGGGTGTCCAAGTCCATGAGCCGACCCATGCACGATCAATCCCGATACGGACTTTACTATAATTGATCCGACATCGATAGGTAGTCCAATTTGAATACGGTAATTTAATATAGCGCATTCCTTTGAAACCTTATTTACCCTCATAGTGGGTAATAATTTTGATGAGATAAAGAAATGCCAATGCTTCGAGACGAGGTTAAGAAGTGATGCGAGAAGCGACATACCGTCTTCGAGCGACTCCCGATCATCGGGTTCATCGGTCGGGGTATCTATAAATCTCGTTCATATTGTATCTTGAAGGAACAAAGTTTGAATAATGACGGACAGGGGTATTCTCTATAGAAAATAATTCATTTACCCTTGAAGGAGTAAATGTTACCCATCTTCCTCTGACGTAGACACTTCCATTGTTGATCGCATGTAGATTAGAGTAAAACTCTTTAACTACAGGAATAACTACAACGGATGTCGTATAGCAAAATACCTCCCAATGCCGCTGCACGATCATTTCTTCAATTTTTGTGGTGGAATTCTCTACTCCTCTGTTGACAAATCCCCTTTCTTTAATAAGTCGCGTCTTCATCAAAACTTTGTTGAAAATACGCTGCGCCTCCGAACTGACGAATTTTCTTCGGTTGAAAACTCCAGTTTTTGTGGTTTCTAAGAGTTTGGTGGCCATTTCAGATTGAAAGGAATGGTCTCTAGTCATTTCTAGGGAAGAAAACAGTGTAAAAATGAATTTGGGATGGTTTTCTACAAAGAAATGGCTTTAGAACCGTCCAAAACCACACATAAAACTTAAGAGACCAATTTTTCAATTGCCTTGCCATCGTCGGGAAGTTTCTCTCAGTCGGCGAGCTAGTTATAAAACTGATTTAAAGATATGACACCCGATCTCGCTGTCGGCGGGCTCGGGCTCGCTGTCAGCGAGATTCGGTAAAATTGCCCAATTTCGCTTTGGTCCGAATATTTTCTAATCTCATCATATAGGTTTGAATTTGTGATGATTCTAATTAAAAATTGAATAGTAAGATTTATTTTAATATTACAGACTCACTAATTTGTATATAATTAAAATAAAAGACTACTATAGGTTGCCTCCCATAAAGCGCTTGGTTTAACGTCGTCAGCCCGACCTAATTTCAGTTAGTAATCAGGTCGACTAAGCATTAAAACCTCTTTAAAATTTGGTCTTCTACCTTCGAAATATGGTTTTAATCTATGTCCGTTTACCTTAAATCTATGTCCTATTTTTGGATCTTCAATTTCTATAGTTCCATATGAAAATATTTGAGTTATAGTGAAAGGTCCTAACCATCGAGATTTCAATTTCCCAGGAAATAATTTCAATCTAGTATTATATAGCAAAACTTCTTGTCCTGGTTCAAAATTTCTCTGATTAATCTTCCGATCATGCCATAATTTCATCCTTTCTTTATAAATCCTATCATTATCATATTATTCATTCCTTAATTCTTCTAATTCATTTAATTGCAACAATCTCTTCTCACCAGCTTCTTTCATATTATAATTAAATTCTTTAATCGCCTAATATGCTTTATGTTCCAATTCAACTGGTAAGTAGCAAGTTTTTCTATATATAAGCCTGTAAGGAGTCATTCCAATTGGAGTTTTATAAGCAGTCTTGTATGCCCATAATGCAGTGTCTAGTCTTATAGACCAGTCCAATCTATTATGGTTTACAGACTTTTCTAAAATACGCTTAATCTCTCGATTAGAAACTTCAGCTAATCCACTAGTTTACGGATGATAAGCAGTTGATATCTTATAAATAATATTATATTTTCTACTAGTTTATGAATATATTTATTTCTAAAACGAGTTCCTCCGTCAGTGATAATCATTCTCGGCATTCCAAATCTAGTAAAAATATTTTTCAATAAAAAATTTGAAACACTTTTAGCATCACACCTAGGTAAATCTTGCGCTTCAATCCATTTGGAAACATAATCAACAGCTACTAATATATATGAGTTTCCAAATGAAGGAATAAAAGGTCCCATGAAATCTAATCTTCAAACATTAAACATTTCAACTTCTAATATAAAATTCAGAGGCATTTCATTTTTTCTTGATTTAGATTTATTTGTTTATGGAATTGGAACTTAGGGAATGATTTTTATTAAATGGATGACAAATGAAAATGTCTTATGGGCTTTAGAATTAATTTTGGGCTTTTGAAATTGTCTTGGGATGGGCTTTTAAAGTGGTTTAGGGAAGTGGGCTTTTGGATTTAAAATAAATTTGGGATAAAAATTTTGTAAAGGATTGTTCCAAATAAATGTTGCAATTGGTTTAGGCATGTGTCATGAGTGGTTTGGAACAAGTTTAAAGTGATTTTGAATTGTATTGGGTTGAATGTGGCCCTTTTTTGTGAAGGGGCCAAGGTGGGCCAAATTGGGCTAACTTGGGTTATGGTTAGGCTAAAGTTGGATTTGGTGTAAAATTAATGTTGAGAAATGTTCATGGGAGTGTTACAAAAAGTTTTCAACTTTGCTTGGGCTTTGATTTTGGGATTTGGGCCCATTTGGGTTAGGTTTGGGCTTAGGTTAAATTAAGGGATTTTTGTTTTGGGTTAGATTTAGGTGGAGTTTAGCTTCAAATTTTGGGAAAATCAAGTTATTGTTTTGTTTATTGGGATGCTAGGAAGATTTTAGAAAAGGTTTGGGGCCAATTGGAGTTGAATTGGGTTAGTTTGGGTTAGGTTTAGGTTATGGGCCAAAATTGGGCCTTAGGCTTCAAATTCAAATTGGGCCCAAATTGCAACCAGATTGGAGTTGGATTTGGTCTAAATTGATGTTGGGGATGTTGATTTGAAGTTTATAACTGAATTGGACCACAATTGAGGTCAATTGGGGTGGTTTGGGTTAACATTGGGTTCACTTAGGTTAAAAATAGGTCAAATTGATGGTTTTGGTAAAAGTGGGGTAAATTGACAAAATTGGCTTATGGTGTAGTTGAAAAAAATGAAATTGGGAATCTTTGGGATTTTTTGGAAATTTTTGGGAATTTTCTGAAGTTTTTGAATTTTGGGCTAAGAAGGGCATTTTGGGTATTTTTGGAAATTTGGGGGTATTTTTGGAAATTTTGGTGTATTTGATCATGGATGATCAATTTGAGTGGTGGGAAATGTTTAGGATTGATTTTGAGTAATTTTGGGAAATTTATGCAATTTTGCAAATTTTGGGTCATTTAAAGGGTATTTGGTAGGTTTTGTGGGTCCGGGAGCCCGGGGGTCAAAAATTGAAATTTTGAAAAAAAAGAAGATTGATCAAATGTGAGTGAAATAGGATCACTTTGGTTGAGCCATTAAGCCATATTAAGCCCATATGAGCCATGAGAGGACTCGTTTGGGGCATTCAGCTATGTTGTTCTAACCCTCTTAATCGCGGGCTTAGGGGTTATGGACCATCCATATGAATTACCTACATGAGTCAAGAAGTCAAGTTGGGTGAGAGTGTGGTTTTAGGACTTGGAATGTGTCTAAGAGTATAGTGTATGTGCAAGTCAACCCTCACCAAACCAGGCCACCCATGGTATTCCTAAGGCCAAAAAGTCCTATAGGGAACTCATCCTTTAAACCTCCACATTTGTTTTCAACCCTCTAGGTGATTAGGGGTCAACAATCAAGCTTGTGGGGTTTGCAGAGAGTTAAGAAGTAGTTTGAATTTCTAAAGGGTGGGTTCTATTTCTAGTCCTCTAAGATTAGTCAAAGAAAAAGCCTAAGACTAGATCCTAAGTACTAAAGAGAGAGGCAAAAGACCTCATCAAAAATGTAGTGTGCTTGCTTTACTCATGTTTTCCTAAATTAAACATGTTTCATTTGGAAAGTCTGGCATGTGTTGTACACCTTATCAAGCATGTTTTAAGCCTTGGGACTTTACATTTTGGAACCATGAAAACACATGTTTATTTCATGCAAATTTTGGATTTCAAGATGACGCCACATTTGGCACCTCAAATATGAAAGTATATGTGCCCCTATTTGCTTATTTCACTAGTCTTTTGCATACATAACATCTAGGCCTTGTTTTCTCATACACGTTTTACCTTACCACATACATAAAGCGATATTTTTTATGTCAAAGATGTGTTAGTTTCATAAACTCATTACTTGTTTCTTAGGGTGTCTTTATGGTTGAAAGTCTTGCAAACTAAATGTGACTTTAAAGTGACTTGCCTTATTTCACCTCATGTAAACTTGTCACCCCTCTATTTACACTTGTTACATGAAATTGTTAGAATTCAAAGGTGCCTTGCACTTATGAGTACACTTTGTGAAACATTTGGTGAAAATTTTGCAATTTTCGTATTCAAATTTGGTCACTTTTGAAACACTCATAAATGAGCCCATACATGTTCGTTTTACATTTTTTTCATCAAGTTTTCATACATAAAACACTTAGGCTTTGAATCCACACACATTTCACTTCATTCCGTGCATTTAGAGTACTTTGCATTAGTTGGCTTACACATGAAACAATTTGGCTAAGTTTTGGCAATATTCGGATTTGGACATGCTCACACCTAAAACACCCAAATTTGAAGTCATGAGCACTCGTTTTTCATCCATTCCCACATATATTCACATACATAACATTAAAACCATAATTTCACACGTCTCACTCTATTTCATGCCAAACAAAAGATGTTTTTCATGAAGGAATCTAAAGCTCTTTTGTACACCCACAAGTTCACATGCATAAAACCCCACACATTCATTTCACCAAATTTTTAACATACCTACACATTACCTACATGAAAACTCTAGACATACTCACTCTCCCATAATCTAACAGACCTACACATTACCTACATGAAAAACTCCACTCATACACTTACTTTCCCAAATTTTAAACAAACAAACACAATACACTCATGAAGATTTCACATTCTCATACTCTCTTTCACAACTGTCGACAAACCTACAAAACACCTACAAGAAAATTCCCAAATTTCTGCAAACCTACACAGCACATTCATGAAAATTCCCCACATACCTTCACGTTACCAAATTTCGACAAATCTACACAATACATTCATGAAATTTCACACTCATGCTTACTTCACCAAGTTTTAACATACCTACATGCTACATCCATGACACCTATACTTCACACATACTTCACATCATCCCTATGTACCGCCTAAAACAAAATCAACACTCACACACTACTTTGAGAGTGATTCACATCATCCCTACAATTCGCAAGTACAAAATTTGCACCTACGCATTAATTTGGGATCGTTTCACATCATCCATACACTTTCTAAAGTGCAAAATCTGTACATACACATTAATTTAGGATCGTTTCACATCATCCCTACACATCACCTACATAAAATCAGCACTCATACACTACTTTGGGAGTGATTCACAACATCCTTACACTTACCAAAACAAAAATCTGCACCCACCCTTAACTCTGGATATGATTTACATCAACCCTACACTTGCTAAATGTCAAAATCTGCACTTATACATTAGTGTAGAGGTGTCTTACATCATCCCCATGCATTTTCAAAGCAAAAAATCAGCACTTATATGTTATTTTGGCATTTTTTTTAATGTGCTTGCTTTCCGCACATGAAAAACTGCATTGTTAGCTATTTCGTAAGTGTATTTAAGACTTCTCTTTGCTGCCCTTGTGTTAAATGTACATGACTAAGTATTAAATAAGTTGGTTTAAAGTGAGAAAAAGGAAAAAGGAGAAGAGGCGGCATGCTTACCACCACAAAAAGAGAGAGCTTGGAGATGTAATTTATGCTTGGCGTATCTTAGATTTACATGCTTATCCTTGGGTGCCTTAAATATTATATGTTAACGAGAGAAGCCTTTCTCTTTACACTCTTCTATTTGCTTAATACGCTTGGATGCTCTTAAGTCTTACATGTTAATGAGGGATGCCTCTCTCCTTATACTCATTTACTTACATCAAATGCTTGGGAAATGATGGAAAATTTTGGATATTTCTACATATATAAGCTTGTGTACTTGGATTGCAAATTGTAGGTGCGGAAAATTCAATTTTTATGAAGTTATGTTGTCGAATTTTTCTTGTTTAGATTCGATTTTTCTATCCCTTTTTGGGCATGTTGTCCCCTTGCTTTTCTAGCTTTTGGTTTTGATTTCACATATCTCAACCTTTTATTGCTCCACATACTTTATAGTTATTCCTCGCCTCATGATGGGGGGATTTGTTTTCACTTCCTACATTCCTACGCCACATTACCCCACATCTTACACATCACATTACCTTACTTCCTCACATCACCACACGTCCTACATTATTACATTACACGCCAGGTCACACCTCATCTTACACATCACATTACCTTACTTCCTCACATCACTACATGTCCTACATTATTACTTTACACACCACGTTACCCCACATCTTACACATCACATTACCTTACTTCCTCACATCACCACACATCCTACATTATTACTTTACACACAACGTTACCCCACGTCTTACAAACTACATTACCTTACGTGCTACATTACCTCCCAACTTATATACTACATTACCTACTACCTCACATGCCATGCGACCTCACATGTCACACTACTTCATTACATCACTACAATACCCTACACATGTCACACTACCTCACATGGTTACACTACCTTGCCACACCACTACACCCTTCACATTTTCTCACATTACTTCGCTACTTTACTTTACTTCTTCACATACATACATTATAATCCTTAGCACCACGATTGCAAGAATTTGACACCTTTTTACATTACACACTTTACATGATAATCCTTAGTAACACAATTGCAAGGATTTGACTCTTTTACTCTACATGCTTTACATGATAACCTCTCTGCACCATGTTGGGAGAGGATTAGCTACTTTGAAATGTTTTCTGTTTATTTGATTTTGAGAAAATAACTCAACTCCTTTCCGATATCATGTTTTTCACCTTGTTTCTTGGCTCAATTCACGTGCTTATGTAGGACACATAAGTGCTCATGTATAGCTTTTCGTTATATTTGGGGCCATCAAATAATATTGTAAGTGAGATAGTTGAGAGGGGACTATGATAGAATTGTAATAGAGAACCGACCCGAGAGAATCACAGAATAGTATCTCCTGACTCAAAGACCCTTGAGAGGGTAGAGAATGGACATTCCCGATACTATTCGCCCGTCCTTGGGGTTTCTACCACCGGCGGTCTAAAGATGTTAGTAATCCTAGTTTTATTAGGGTAGTCAACCCATGGATTGAATTACTTTACAAAAAATACACATACATATTTTAAAAAAAATACAAAATTACCTCCACCACAAAACAGCCTACTTACTTACAGCTTTTTCCCTGCATGCAAATCCGAACTGAAAAGCATGAAAACCTACAAAGGTCCACGGTTGGCTACTCGAGTCGGGTTAGGGCTGCCTTCTGCAGAAAGTCAGTCTGGTAGTCAGTACATAAGGTGGGACATACAACACAACTTTGAGTCCTCTACACCATCGTGCTTACGGTCCACTTGGACTTGTAGTTCTTTATTTTCTGTGGTTTTTCCTACGTTGCCTTATTTGGATTTACTACAGATTTTCTTTATATATTTGTTTTCTACGAATTTCCTGTAGATTTTCTTTACGGATTTTTTTTCCTGGATTTCATACGAGACTTTACCTCTTTCAAACTTTTGGTTTCCCTTGTGATTCCCTTTTGGTCTACTGCCTGTGTTTTACACTTGGTCTCTTTTGACATACACTGTGTCACTTATACACGCCTATTTGTTAGGCTTTCGTGCTCTACTTTTAGTACGTATGCTTGGCTTTCTTATTTTCCTTTTTAGTACATACATACCTGCTTGTTTCAGTTTTCCTACCTTATATTGCTGCACAAATACCTGCTTATTTCAGTTTACCCGCTTTACTTTTGAGTACGCATACCTGCTTGTTTCAGTTTACCCGCTTTACTTTTTAGTACGCATACCTGCTTGGGACAATATCCTGCTTTACTTTTTAGTACTTTACATTACTTCGAATATAACTGCTTGGGATGAAATAAATCACTTCACAACATTTTAAAATATAAGAAAACTCAAGATTTAATCACAAACAAAATAAAATTACAACTTCAACTAAATTAAATCACCCCTTTGGATGAACGGAAGTTCCTTGGACGACGCAACCTATGTGTTGCTGATAAGGTCTCCCACGGTCTGAATGAAAGTACATAAATCATTAAGTTGGATTTAGTAAATTCATCAGGACTGAAGGAATCCGATGAAATACTGTACTAGAACGAGGGGCTGTGGGGTCCTAATAGGTAGCGTTATAATCAACTTTAACATTTGTTTAAATAAAACACTAAGCCACCTCAATTTTGAATATTCTAAAACACACTACTTCTCTCACCCCCTACATTTTTCACCTCTAAAGTTGAAACATCTACAACAACAAGGAGCTCAAGGCAACACACCGAGGACAGCACGATTAAGGATGTGGAAGGACTTGTTCGAGAGAGCAAACAACAAGTCTATAATATCAACCTTCTTTCCTTAGTACTAACAAGAAGCCATAAGACGTCGAGGAATTTGCCCAGTGCTATATAAACCCTCACCTTATGTTTTAAGCCTTTGCACCTGGTGCACTATAAGCCCTAACTCACCTAGGTTTCCGAGGTTGTAATTTCGATACGACATAAATCCTCACATCTTCCAGGCTATTCACATGATCGACATCAAGTGAATGTAAGTCTTACTTAATTAAAATTGGCAGGATAAAATATAAATTAAATCTTTTCCTAAATTAAGACAAACAATTGAGAATCTTCTGGGATCTGTGCCTTTTCCTAGTCCTTCCTCCTTTGGATTCTACAACAAATCTTTCTCAAAACTTGACACCACTCATCTATTGAATTCCGACAATCACATTTCATTGAAGAGACCCTTAGCCTTTTGAAGTCGTAAGAATATATTTCCTGATTTGTTTCAAAAGTTTTCTTAGGTGATCCCAATTATCTAAGATGTAATTAACTATAGGGGTTTGCCCTTATAGGAAGCTTTTCTTAACCCAGCTTAATATAAACTATATTTAATTCTTCTTATTAAATAGGGGGACTTGTAGGCAAATAAAATAGTTTCACAGAACAAACAGATGTCATTTACTTCTTTAGTTTATTTGATCGAGCCTCATCCTCAAATTTTGTGTTTATCCTTGAGAAAGATACAAGGTTTGAGGTATAGTGCTCTTTCATTTGAATTTCAGAAAATATGAGATCAGTTTGACTTCATATTTTTCTAAACTAAATTTATAATTAAATTAAAATTGTCCTTCCGAAGAGGGCGATGAGATTTTGATTCCGGCAGTCGACGACTTCTAGTGGGCAACCCCAACCAAAACTCACATGAACTTTTTACACACCGACAATGTTCGATATCTTGGTGCTTGATCAAAAAGTCATATTTTACTTGATAAACGATAGTATACTTGCGCAGCATCCCATATTATAATTAATTAAAATATAATTTCCTATCTAAATCGTAAGCATAAATATTCGGCGGAAACATGTTTTTGGCGCTGTTGCAAAGAAAGAGATAATATCTTTAAAAAGAAATATAGATTGAAAAACGTAAGCGTAAATATTCGGGGACCATGTTTTTGGCACCGTTGCCGGGGAACTTAATTAAAATTTCATTTAAAGAAAATATAAGAAAAATTAAGTTTTTACTTTTCCTAATTTTTGTTAATGTATTTTATTTTATTTTATTAATTGTGTATATGTAGTTCAGGTTCTGAAGGCCTTGTACCTTACAATTTTGATTTAAAGAGAACTATCACGAAAATCAAAACTATTAAAAATTTAGAAAAAGATAAAAATATTCAAGAAATGGCAAATCAAGATCATCAAAATGTTGAAATCAATCAAGAATTTAGACCTTTAAAAGATTATGCTAGCCCTACGGTGGATTAACTTCATGGTTGTATTCAACACCTTCTGTAGTTGTTAATTCATTTGAACTTAAACCTTCTATTATCAAGATAGTATCTAATAATCAGTTTGCGGGAGCACCAACTAAAGATCCTAATTTACATCTTGTCAATTTTTTAGAATTATGTGCTACTTTTAAATACAATGGTGTTTCGGATGATGCTATTAGACATAGACCTTTTCCTTTTTCATATAAGGATAAAGCTAAGATTTGGTTAAAATTGTTATCACCTGGATCTATCAGAACTTGGGGTGATTTAGCACAAAAATTCCTTGCTAAATATTTTCCACCATCGAAGACTGCGAAGCTTAGAAATGATATCACATCTTTTCGTTAGTTTGAAGGGGAATCTATATATGAATCATGGGAACATTTTAAAGATCTCTTAAGAAAGTGTCCACATCATTTGATACCATATTGGTTAATAGTTCTTACCTTTTATGATGGATTAGTTGGATCTCGTTGATCTATTATCATTGCCATTGTTAGTCGTTCATTGATGTCTAAAAAGTTTGCTGATGCTTAGGCTTTAATTGAAGACATGTTTACTAATAATTTTTAGTTGCCTTCTAGAAGGTTAAATCCTAATTATTTAGCCAACATTCATGATAATAATGCTTTTGCAATGCTAGCAAATCAAGTTGCTAAAATTTCAAGGAAGATAAACCAATTTGGGATGAGTGTTTCTCAGCCAAATTCCATGATTGCAGAAAATTCATTAGGCCTAATGGTTGATTCTCAAACTTCACCAAAAACCTTGAATGCTATAAGTAAGCCTAAACCCTATATTCCAATTGTTATAACCTAGTTTTGAAAGACCATCCAAACTTTAAATGGAATACCAATAATCAAGGTGGTATTAATCAACAATGGGGTGAACAACCAAGTAAACCTATTGGAAAACTGGAACAACCAATGGAATAATAATTATAGACCAACCTATCCTACAGGTTTTAACAATACTTCACAATTTAAGGAGAAGAAGTTGTCTATTGAAGAAGTGGTGTTACAATTGGGAAATCAATTAAAAAGTAAAGGAGCTACAATCAGAAATATTGAGAATCAATTGGGACAGATTGCCAATTTATTAAGTAATAGATATCAAGGAACGCTTCCTAGTAATACTGAAATAAATCCAAGAGACAAGACTAAAGAGCAAGTACAAGCTATTCAGTTGAGAAGTGGAAGAGTGTTGGAAAGTAGATTTCAAAAAGAGAATGAAGTAGAGAAAGAAGAAATTGAAAAACCAAAAGAGGACGCTCCGAAAGGTTTGGAAAGACCTATTTCTCCACTTAAGGTTGATATTGAAAAACTACCACCTCCATTTCCTCAGAGACTTCGTAAAAAAAAATGGATAAGCAATTTACAAAATTCTTGGAGATATTTAAGAAACTTACAGTCAACATTCCATTTGTTGAAGCCTTAGAACAAATGTCAAGCTATGTGAAATTTATGAAGGATATTCTCAACAAAAAGCACAAGTTTAAAGATAATGAGACTTCTGTTCTTAATGAAGAGTGCAGTGCAATAATTCAGAAAAAGCTTCATGAAAAACTTAAAGATCTTGGAAGTTTCACAATTCCATGTGCAATCGGAGACAGATTTTTTGAAAAAGATTTATGTGATTTGGGTGCAAGCATTAACCTTATGCCTTTATCAATATTCAAAAGACTAAGATTAGGAGAAATAACTTGTACTAATGTAACTTTGCAATTAGTTGATCGTTCGATCACATATCCTAAAGGAGTTATAGAGGATGTTTTGGTAAAAGTGGATCAATTTATTTTCCTATTGATTTCATTGTGTTGGATATGGAGGAAGACAAAGTGATACCCATAATTTTAGGGAGACCTTTCCTAGCCACAAACAGAGCGATGATTGATGTGCAAAAAGGGGATTTACTGAGGCAAGTTAACGATCAAACTGTTACATTCAATAGTTTAAAGTCAATGAAATATCCTGCAAGAGGTAAAGACGATGAATGTTATAGGATGGATGTTATCAAATATTTTAGTGAATGTCATTTCAAACAAACCTATGAAGCAAAATCAAAAAGTAAAGAATTGGAACACAAGAAAGAAGAGGAATTACAAGATTCTTAAGATTTTCATGAGGATGATTTAAATTATGTTTAAGAAAATTTTAAAATATTTGATATGATTTAAAAAGATGAATCTTTTGGTCCATTAATTGAAAAACCTCTTGAACTTGATTTAAAGATTCTTCCTAATCATTTAAAGTATGCCTTTTTAGGTGATTTTTCAACTTTGTCAGTTATAATTTCCTCTCAATTAACTGAAAGAGAAGAAGAGAGTTTGCTTGAAATTTTAAAGAAATATAAGAAAGCCTTTGGATGGACAATAACTGATAATAAAGGACCAGTCCTTCAATTTGTATTCCTAGAATCCTAATGGAAGATAACTGCAAACCTGGGCTGATCCTCAAAGGATATTATATCTTATCTTGAGAAAAGTTCTTAAGAATGAAATCTTAAATTGGTTGGATGCTGGAATTATTTTCTTTATTTTGGATAGTGCATGGGTTAGTCCTATTCACTGTGTAGGCAATATTTCTAGAAGAAATGAGATGCCCCTCAATTATATGTTGGAAGTTGAAATATTTGACGTTTGGGGATTAGAGTTAATGGGACCATTTATACCATCTTTGGAAATATATACATTTTAATAGCAGTAGATTATGTATCCAAATGGATAGAAGATGTTGCTTTGTCACGATGTGATGCTCAAAGTGTTGCAAAGTTTTTAAGAAGGAATATATTTTACAGATTTGGAATACCAAGAGTTATCATAATTGATGGGGGAAGTCATTTTAGAAATGCGATAATATAAAAGCTAGCTAAGAAATATCATATCAGTCATCACATTGCTACTGCTTATCATCCGCAAACAAGTGGTTTGGTTCAATTATCCAATCACGAAATTAAAAGAATATTTGAAATGAATGTTATTCCCAATAGAAAGGATTGGTCAATTAAAATGGATTATGCTTTGTGAGCCTATAGGACAGCCTACAGAACTCCTATAGGAATGTCCCAATAGAGGCAAATTTTTGGGAAAGTTGGTTATTTACAAGTTGAACTTGAGCATAAAGCATATTGGGACATTAAAGAGTTCAATTATAATTTGAAAGATGTCAGAGAAAAGATATTATTGCAATTGAATGAGCTTGAAGAGATAAGGAATGAATCTTATGAAAATGCTATGATTTATAAAGAAAACATGAAGGTATAGCAGGATCGGAAGATTCTTACTAAAAATCTTGAGCCAAGACAAAAATTTTTGCTGTATAATGCTAAATAGAAAATATTTGCTGGAAAAATTAAGTCCAGGTAGATGGGCCCATTTATTGTGATGAAAGTTTATTTTTATGGAGCTATTGATATTCAAGATCCTAAGACTGGAAAAATATTTGAAGTTGATGGACATAGACTTAAACCTTATTTTTAGTCGATAAATTTAAACTGATGAGAATCTGATGTTGGGTTACTCATAATAAGCTCTGGGTATGTCAGACTGAAGACGTTAAACCAATCGCTTTGTGGGAGGCAACCCATAGTTATCTGTATGCTTTGCTTTATGTTTGCTTTGTGTGGTTTGTTTGGTTTGATTTGAGATTATGTGGTAGTATTTTAAAGTTTAAATGTTATAGTGGTGTTTATTTGGACCTTATTTGATAACTTAGAGGAGTCATAATGATAATTTGGACGTTTAGAAGACCTGTACTAAAATGAGCACTAGCGATGTGCCACGGGTTGGCACTTAGGCGCCAGAGTTATAAAAATGTGAAAATATGGTTTCTAGTATCCTAAGTCATGGGAAAGTAGATTTGAGATTTATTTGAGAGTTTTAACACGTCTAGGGTTGGTTTTAGGAATTCCCAAGTCTATAAAAAGGCCCTGAATTAAAGATATACTTACCCCAGTTCTTATTTTCATTCCCAAGTTCAAGGAAGAGCATTTTGAGTGCAAAAATGTCTTCTTGGGAGAGTGAAATTAAGAAGAAAGAGGAAGCCAACAAGAAGAAGTTCATTAGTGAAAGTGTGCAAGAATTATTCAATGGATATCTGGTTGTTAGTATTCAAGGAATTGCAGAAAAGCTTGCGGAGATCAAGGATGACATGGCATCAATCAAAACAAAGGTAAATGAAACTAACGCACATTTAGCATACATGGGTTGTCAATTTAAAATGCAATTCAGTCATACAAGACATTTGGAAGAAGCAAATAGAGTGATGTATCTGAAGAACAAATGGTTAGAAGAAGACGATGAGAGAGTTTTTAATCATCGTCTGTTCTATCAGATTTATATTCCAGATGGTTCAAATGGAAATAATGGTGCTTCTAGATATATTACTCCGACTGGAGATTGGAATTAAATCAAGTGTAGTATTGTGATTTGGTTTTCTATGTTTAATGTTTTGTGTTCGTGATTTATGTTTGTGTTTTGTTTCACTTTAATTTAATGTTTGTAACATCTTAATGATGTAAATTTGTGTTTACTGATTTGAGTTATGAACTTATGTTTTGGGAAATTTCATTCAAGGTGTTTGGATAAAAATTTTAAGTTTTTATTAAGTGTAGTTTATATTAATGAAGTTTAAGTTTGTGTTTGTGTGAAATTTGTTTGGAATCGATGGAAATTTTAATGTAATTTTGGATTATTAGAAGAGTTTATTGGGGAGAAATAATTATTTAAAGTTATAAAAGGGGATTAACTAAGTGTTTTAGTGCAATTAAGTTAATAGTTAAAATTTGGGCATTGGCAGCTAAGCGCCAAACCATCAACGCTTAAGTGTCAAATCTCACAACTATGAGCCGAATGCTCCGTGCATAAGCGCCGGTTCGTGAAACTGGTTTTCTCCAGTTAAAAATCTGAAATTTGTCATTTTAGCCCTCTATCACCTTCAACCTCTAGATTTTATGAAAAAGGAGCCTAGTGTATCACTAAGTTTGATCATTAAGAGACGATCTCAAAAAAATTTGTTGGATTTGAATTCCTTAAGGTATGAGCACTTTTCCTAAGAAAAATTTTTTTATTTTCGCAAAGTGTTTGAGTACATTATAGAAAAATCCAAAAAACACTATTCATGGTGAAAATTTGAGGAAAAACATGAGAAATTACTTGGATTTAGTGAAAATTACTTTTGGAAGTTAAGTTAGCATATTTAGTTTGATTTTCAAATTTATGGTTAATTTTTTGTGAATTTTTAGAGATGGCTCCAAAGTTGAAGCGCTCGAGAGAAAAGGTGAGATTTGATTCCGATAAATTTGTTAGTCCTAGAGCAAAGGATCGATACGTCGAAGCCCTATTGTCGAGTAAATTGATTCCAGAACGAGTGTTTAGCAAGCCAGAAGGAGATATTGAGGAGATGATTGTTAGAATAAATTAGGAAAATTACTATTGCTTATCCGTTGTTGTTGTTGTTTCGGTAGTTAGAGAGTTTTATGTAAACTTGCCAGCAACAGAAGACAATTTGGTGATGGTTAGAGGTCAGCAAGTAGATTTTTTGCTTGCGGTAATTAATACTTTTTACTAGTTACCTTTTGAGATGTTTTGTTTTTATGTTAACTATCATCCATCTGGGGGACAATTAGATGAGATAATGTATTTTCTTACTGATGGAAGAGGTTTGTGGAAGATAACAAATGAAAGAAGAGTAAATTTTCAAGCCTCTTACTTGAATGCCAATTCTAAAGCATGGAATTATCCTCTTAGTTGTTGCCTTCATGTTATGTCAGTGAAGTTACGAGAGAGAGAGAGAGAGAGAGCTGTTCTGAACCATTGTATTCAGCAGGGAAAGCCTTTAGACAATGGAGCTATTTTTTTTTTTATTATGTTTTGAACTGTCAAAGCTGATACTACTGCAGATATGGGATTTCCTTCCCTGATTCATTCACTTTGTGAGTGGTCTGGTGTTAAGTTTGAAAATTGGGAAGAAATCCATCAGCAACTTAGACCTATCACCAGTGTAAATGTTAACACTTACACTGTACATTCAGAATTTGGCTGGAAGGGAGGATCTGTTAGAGCTCCCAGTTCTGCTGCTTCCACTTCACATGCATCATCCTCTAGAGATGAGTTTACAGGTTCACAGACTAGTTTGTTACAGAAGACTTTGAAGAAGGTAAGTCTAACCAGAGAACATGTTAGAGTAAAGGATGGAAAGGTGGAGAATATTGAGAGATATATTGTGAAACATGATGAATATGAGGAGAACTATCAGCAATATATGGATAGACTGATTAGAGGTGATCAAAGTACTGAGATGCAGCCTCATCCTTATTTTATACCTTATGTGTCATCCAAAGATTGGAATGAGAGAGATGATGACGATGAATATGATGAATAGGATTTGTTTTTTTTTTGTTGTTGAGTTTGTGATATTTGTATTGTATTAATGTCTAGAGTTTTATTTGTTTTTGTGCTTTGTGTGAACTCTGATATTGTGTAGACTGTAGTTGGATTATTTATGTTATGCACATTCAGATGTTTCTATGATGAATTGATGTTTTATGTTGTTGTTTGTGATATGTATGTGGTAGTAAATATTTTAATGTGTATCTAGTGTTTGAGTTTTTAGTAGTGTACTATTTAATTCCAAAAACAGTTAGGAAATTTAAAGCACTATTAGAAACCACTATTTAATTTGCATGTTTAAACTCTTTAAAATCTACTACCATATATTATCTACTATTGTTGTAATTTTATTTATCTTAAGTTAGTGTGTATTTGTATTGAAAACCTCCACTAATGTAGAAGTCCTTTAAAATTTTTATAAAAAAAACTGAAAAAATGAATTTGATTTATTTTTACTCCTGTTTTTAAATTGTGGTACTTGCATGTTTAGGTTATGAAAATTTCTGCTAGCATATTATTCTAGTGTTTAATTCTTACCCGTGTATCATTTCTTATGCTTAAATGTTTTATCCTAATTAAAATTTTAAAGTTTGGGGGGAATTTAAAAACAAATTTTCAAAAACTAAAATTTTATTTGTTCTCAAGAATACTATAAATAAATTTTGATTTTTGATTGAAAACAATTATGTATATGAAGTTATATTAGAGAACAAAAAATTTGAATATAGAAATGAGCAAGAGAATTTTGTTAAAATTTATAGTAATGATGAAAATTTTAAAGTTAAAATTTCTTGGGTATCCCTCAAGTTGATACATGGTTAGACTGAATCACATGAGGCCTAAGACATGAATAGTGAGGACCCAAAAGTGTAGAAGGGAAAGCATTCAATTTCTTGATAAGGAATATCACAGGAAAATTATGTCTGGTCCCTCAAAAATTTTGACATGATATCTGCTATTAGAAATACCACAACACAAAGAACCTTTATGTATTCCTTATTTTTATTGACCTTTCATATATGTACTTAATTAGACAAACCAAATGTATAAAAATTTAAGGTCTATTTGGCATAGCTGCAACTTTTCGACTTTTAATTCAGTAATTAGCAATTGCTTGTAGGAAAGCAGTTATGAGGAAATTAGTTGTTGTTTCAGTGCGTATTGTGTGAAAACAATTATGGGGCAGCTGTTTCTAGAGAAATTACCATGATGTCCCCCGTTTGGTAAATCTATTTAAAAGAATATTTTAATGGCCACATTTTGAAACTCCAGAGCTTGGGTGGCATGAATGTATTAAATATATTTTCCATTAATGAATTTACATTTTATTAATAAACTGATTAATTTAAATAATTTTTTAAAATAACAATCAAATCTTAAAACAAAACCTACAATTAAATGGTAAACGTAAATGCTGCTAAAAAAAAGAGTGTGTACTAGAGTATCCATTTTGTAATGTACTACAACAACAATTCATCACTTAAATAACAAAAAATACCATAATCATGGATAACTACTTTTAAGTGCAAACTTCAATGCAAAACAGTACAGAATTACAGAAACAAAATAAATCTCAAATAATAGCTAGTACCATGCGAGCGAAAAAAAATCTAAAACTTTTATAATGACAACTAACAAGATAATAATATTATTTTTAACATTAACACGATGTAGCTCTCGTGCTAGCATCTCCTCAAGTGAGCTCTCCACTCCCGACTATCATCATTGGGAGAATCAGCCAAAGAGTCCGCTGAATGGAAGAATTTGCACTGTTTCGCGATGTTCTGTGGGCAGCTATAGAACTGTCTCCCGTAATTGTGCGCCTGTCGTGACGTCAGCAGGGTAGTTTGGAGGCCACAATGAAAGAGCAATTATCAAGATGTCTCGGAGATCCTTGAGCTCATAATTTCCCGATTTCAAGAAAAAAGAGGAAAGATATAAGTTTTATCGAGTATTCTCATAAACAAATTTCACTTCAACACGTAAAATATGGTAGGAAAATTATACGGTAACGTCCATTTAATATTTAGAACAATTGAAAAAGTTTGATTAGATGATCAGTAAAATTAAGACTCGATTTAATAGGAACTTTAATATATGATTAAAAATCGAGTTAAATCTCAAAATGAATAAAATAAAGGTAACATACGTGGTTGGATTCTCATTCAAATAGAAGAAAATGCTGTAATTTTCGTTTTCTTCTGTCTCTTTTCTCACACTTTTTATAATATTTTTTATCTGTGATGTGTGATACTACATAAAGAACTTTGAATTATCTATTTTACCAACACAATAACTTTTGTATTGAGAAGGCATAGTGGCAGAAAAACATTATATTACGAATCCATCTATTCAGAAATTCTTTTTATATCTAAAACATAAAATTTTAATTTCACAAATCACAGAACTCTAATTTTTTACAGTATTTTATCCTCTGAATCGCCTTTCTTTTTTTGGACTTTCTCCTTTTTTATTTTTATTTTAAATTCAATTACATTGTTCTTAAGGTTTTAAGCATTATGACGGCCTCCTCTCCCTTCCAATTTGGACAAGTAAATCAAATAAGGCAACCTATCGTATATCCGGCAAATAATT